>OU015500.1:131219648-131534648 GCA_907164885.2 Dolomedes plantarius
GGGACTTAACCCTCAAAAGAAAACACGGACTGACTGATCACTGCATCTCTGGAACCATAAGACCTAAGAAGCTGAAATTTTGCATGGTGGCTCATCTAAGGCCCTAGGTACTAAGAAAGCTAAAAACTCCAGAAGGGGCATAAGGCGCCCAAAATTAAGAAATAAATATAAATCTAAAAACCCTTATTTAATGTTGGATTGGGTCATTAAATTATAGGGTTATCTCCTCAAAGAAATGAAAACACTTTACTACTGAAGTTATGTATTCCGTTGTGAAGCACGGGTATTTAGTTTTAGGTATATATAGGAAAAAAAGAAAAAGGTAAGTAAATATATACAGGACAGATATACGAAAACTTTCTTTCAAGTTCATCTTTAAAGTATAAGAAATATTAAGAACGAATCAATGGAGTTTTGAATGTATTGAAAAATTTCATAAATGCATTAAACACCGTTGTCTGGGGCCTAAACTATATCAACTAGTTTGAAAGTATTTGCCATTATTAGTTACTATTATATTTTATCGTTATTTGTTGATAATTTCGTATTTTTACTCTGCCTCATTTTGGCGCCTCTTTCAATGTCTTATCCATGGGACCCACCATATTTAGAGAAACTTACAACAAAAACAATCTACCGTTTAATTATTCTAGAATTTCTACATTTGTGTTATGTAAAAACTTTTCAATAATCATGCACAGTTATTTATAGTACTTTTATATATATAACTTATATATATATAGTACTTTTATATATATGTACTTTTATTATACCTATATTAGACAATTTTCTGAAGATATCGAACCTTTTCTGAAGTTTATGTGCAAGAAGTCAGTGTTTGTTTACTTTAACGCACACAAAGACGACGTCAGGAAGAATGGTTTTTAATTAAGTACATATAAATTAAAGGGAAAAAATGTAGTTCTCACTATGTTTAGATAAAATAATTCAAAATACGTTTTAATGGCTCTCAAATTTTAGAAAATACAGATATGTTATAGCATTAAAGTTCCGAATATTATAATACACAACAGATAAGCAGTTTTCTTTTAGACAACAAATTACTAACTTCAACAGAAGGATAAAGTAAGATGTGGCAGTTTTCGACCTGTATTCGCTTGAATTGGAATAGGTTGAAATTTGTGATAGTTGAACATAAAATATCTAAAATTGTTATTACAGTCATGTTTTATAATACATACACAGGATACTTATTAGCAGCAAACGACTGATGATTTCCAAATGATTAAATCGAAGTTACAATTAAAGATATCTGCAATATCTCCCCGACGTGCGATATTGTAGATATCTTTAATTTATCGGAATCCTATGAGCAATTCCTTGAAGATTCAAAGTTTTCCGAGATTATTTCTTTTAAACCTAATTTCATTATCACAGACAAATCCCAATTTTTCAGTATTAAAATCCTTAATTTACTATTGTCTGTAATGAACTCATATTAATAAATAGTTTCAAAGTACTAACTTTCTCTCTGTAGATAAGGATAATTTACAACATTGTTTCAAGACACAAAATCAGAACTTTCTTTCAGTAAAAATTATATTTTGTATATTTTGCTTTGTTTAATTTCTCGTTGATTTTGTGAAAGTCGGGTCTTAATTTTACATTTATGCTTATGGCGGGACCCATCGTAGCCGTGAGTTGATGGCAAAATCAAGCGTTAGGACTGTTTTAAATTTTCGCCCGCTACAACCAGCAGTTTGCGATTTCTTTGGATTTTCTGTCGGGGATTATTTGGAAAGGCAAGGATATCGCATGACCCCCTATAGAGATACGGTCATTACAATCCCTCAAACTGTCAACCCTAAGGGGGGTGGAATTCTCGAACTGTCAACTGGACTCCTCCCACCACAAGAGTCGGGAAGGAATAGAAATGGGAAAGGAGATTTTTTTTTTTAGTACATAGCCACCTTAAAGAAAATTTTCCACATTTAATGATTTTCTTGCTTCTTATTTTTTAATTGGTGATAAACCTTACTGATAAATCTAAGATTAAACTCATTTAAAGGCTTGAAAATTTTTTGAAGAAGAGATATGTGGTTAGTTTTATACCAAGGGTTATAAACTTCTTTTTCCAAGTGTAGGAGAAATTTTGTTGTCATATTGATATCTTACTACAGATTATCTTGATGGTGATAAAAAAAAAAAAATTCTCTTTATACACTGGTGTAAGAAATTAAGAGAAGTTGCGGACTTGGTCAATTATCTCTAGAACTACTGTACCGATTTTAATGAAATTTGATATGTACATACATTGATACAATACAAAACAAATAACCATTCAATAATTGTAATACACACGCATGATCGTGCGTAACACTCGTTGGAGTCAGAAGGTATGAAACAGCGGTTGCAGAATAAACAAAAAAATGGGTTAATAGATGGTGTTATTTTGCAGCAATCGGTTAATTTCAAATTATAACAGTAAAAATGAGTAACCACCAACATTTAGATGATGGAATGAGGTGGCGAATTGTGGAGAGGCTAGAAGCAGGCCAATCTCAAGTCCAAATCTGTAGAGAGTTCAATTTAACGCCCAGCGTCGTGTGTAACTTATAGAAACAGTTCCATGATACCGGATCCATCGAGAGAAAGCGTGGGCAAGGTCGTCCAAGAACCACAACGGCCAGAGAAGATCGCCATTTGTAGATTATAGCGAGGCATAACAGGAGTGCTACAGTTTCTCAGCTCTCTCGTGACTTGTATGCAGCTGTGACTTGTATAATAACATAGAAAATTAACATTAAACAAGTACAACCGAATGAAAGGAGTTTTAACTTCAGTGCAGATTTACCAGCATGCTCCGAGACCCAGTTAGCTTTTCACAGGAGCTTAAAAACATGACCGCATGGTCTGGCCAGTACAAGGGAGATTCTCCCTAAAAATCTCCAAGTCTGCCTATATCTCACGGTCTTTTCTTTGACAGCATGTCTTGAAATTTCTAGAGCGGTGACAGTTCTTCTTATCGGCGAATGTTTCTGCCATCTTTATTGCACTCCAGTGTCAAACTTGCATTAAGCTATTGCTAAGAACGACAGTTTTATGAGGCAATGGGAGACGCTTCTGTTTTTCAAAACAGATATTCTCACATCTTGCTCGGGAAACCGATATGCTTGGGTTTAACTTTCAGGACAAAAATTGGTGGCATTTGCTGTTACCATTTTTTTAATCCGCTTGGAATCCACACACGTGTTCAAAATGATGGGAACTGGAAAATAGTATTCCGATAAGCACGCAGCTGTGTTCTTGCACCCTGCGAGGTCTTGGGGAAAATAACCCCATACTTTCATGAGGCTACAGTGTTGTGAAAGAGACATATTTCAGGTGAACAGTGTGATGCCCCTGCCATTAGGTGGCTGTGGTTATGATGTCTTAGTTTTTCTAATTGTTCATAATATTTGACATAGCTTAGTTGTTTTAATTGTCATCATAATTATAAATGACTTTTCATACTATATCTACAATGGTGTATTTGAAACATTGATTTTCTATTTTTCTTGGGTCCTATCCATAAGATATCACCTCACACATATGCTAATATTTTAAAATAATAAAATAATTTTGGTCTTGGGCATTTTTTATAATAGATCCTCAACTAATATCAAACGGAGTAACAAATGCAGACAAACAAGCTGTTGAAACTATGTTGAGGGCATTTACAAATAACATCTTTTTTTTTTTTCATTTTAATTTTGTTTCACTCTCTAATTCCTTAAAATTTTATATCGGTTCATTATTTTGTACAAGTAATTTCATATAATTTTATTATTTTTCTGATTCTGTTTTCAAATAATCTGTGTGTGTCAGCAAAGCAGGGTACAATTTAGTTTGCATAGAAAAGGTGAACCTTTTTAACACATGACTCATTAGCTAGATTAATAATATTTCCTTCTTCAGTTTGTAAATTTATCAGATTTACAGACTGAAATAAGAGGTGCTGAGTATGGAAAAGGATATTTTAAATACTTTTATATGCTGCCAAAACAGGGGTTTTGAATATCTGGAAATAAATTACTAGTCCTTGAAACCTATTAATTATTTGTTTTCTTTTTTAACAGTATTATATTATACAGGGTGTCCGGGCTAAAGGTATCAAAAAGTCATGACTTATATTTAGGGAACTACCCATTAGAATTTTAAAAAATTTATTTAAATAGAAAGAACATCTCACCAAGTTTTAATATCAATCATAGATTTCTATCATAATATCATAGATTTCGATATGTGCACCTTTTGTAGCACGAATAACCTCTAAATGGTAATCCAGTTCTCTCCAAGTGTTTTGTCAGGTGTTATTAGACTATCTTGCTTGGGGATACATTAAATCCATTGTGTATAAACAAAAAATTGAAACTGTGGATGAGTTGAAGAAGCATATCATTCAAGTAATTCGTGCAATAATTCCTGATATGCTACGAAACACTTGAAGAAAACTGGATTACCATTTAGACATTTGTTGTGCTACAAAAGGTGCACACATCGAAATCTATGATACTATGACCGAAGTCTATGATTGATATTAAAACTTGGTGAGAAGTTCTTTCTATTTAAATAAAAAAATTTTAAATTCCAATGGGTAGTTCCATAAAAATAAGTCATGACTTTTGGATAATTTTAACCCGGACACCCTGTATTGTGCTTAATTACAAACCTTTAATTAGCAGGCACAAATCTTTGTGGGTCAAGTAGTGACCCATTTGTTATATAATTCTAACCCTCTGTTCTTGACAGTTAAAATACTAATATAAGCAGAATAATATTAAAGTATTTTAGGAACATAAAATTATATTTAAATTTTCTGTTCATGAATTAGGTTTTTCTAACAAATCAAATAGCATCACACTCTGCTGACTGTGATCCTGCCTTGTCTGGATATAACTCTACAGTAGAAAATGCAGACTGTGGAAAAGAATCTTTAGCAGGTAATTCATTTAACATTCATGAAAAGCTTGGGGTATTCCCATAGGCAAGTTTCCTTTGTTTAGCATTTCTGCACATATATGTTACAATGCATATTTACCTACACCTATTTTTTTGTATCAATCCTTTTGTGAAAAGCTGTGTGTAATCGAATATTTGTTATACTTTTTTTTTTCCTGGAAATATTTTACATTAAAAGTTTTATTTATTATTTCAAATACAGAAGACACTTAACTATAATCATGGTTATTCATTTATAACATACCACACAGCTCAGAGCACTCAAACACAGAAATTATTGAAGGTCCAACATTAAGAATCTTGCCTCCAAGTATCGGTTCCAAATTGATGATTGCATAGATAGACAGTTAAGCATTTGAAAGATACTATGAACAATACCTCATTGTTTGTATTTCTGATTTTTTTCCATAAACAGACTTTTTCAAATTTTTTATCGTTGTTAACTAATCCTTTCAGGGATGCCGTTTGCACAGTGCGAATGCCTAAATCTGGTCTTCTTTTCACTTGCATTCAATACATCCCAGTTAAATTAGCAGAAAATGGCTAGTGCTGCCATCTGTTATCAGTTTAAAGAAGTAAAAACATTTTGCAACCTTCAATTGGAAAATTTTTCATGAGTTTTTAGGTTTAAAAAAAATTGGGGGGGAAAATCTGCACCGTGCATACAGTGGAGGTTTTTGCCCCTGAAAGGGTTAATCTTTTTTATTATTAATTACTATTACTTCAATCTTTAATTTTTAATTATGATGCTAAAATATTTCTAAGCATATTTGTTGACATTCATAGAAGAAATTTCCTAGCAGCCTGACATAATAGTTATTTTATAGATTTCATGTTTAGTTTTTGCATATTTAATTGAATGTTAAAGAGTTTGCAATGTCTACTTTGTGTTTTAGGTATATCCGAGTCCTTTCTACCACCAGCAAAAAAACCAAGGCACCAAGAAACAGTTCATACAGACTGTATTGCCCCTGCTCTTGGAACAACATGGTTTCATTGTGTGAACACCCGCCTTGTAGCTCAATTCTTGAGTTCACAAATTCGCCAGGTGATCTGATTGTTTATATCTCTTTTCAGGCCTACTTTCATGTATGGTGATATGTGTTTCTTCCTTCACAGCTCAGTCATAAATGCATGATGATTCAGTTTTCCATTAGGGGATGTGACTGCCAGATTTATCCTGGATTCCTGTGTTGGTTCTTAAAGGCTAGTCTTATCCTTGCCCCCTTTCCAGTACCACTAAGATCATGCTGATTCATAAATTTTTATCTGTTAAATGAAACATTATTGAAAAAGAATTGAAACATAAATTTATGCTGATGAAATGTTGATAATGCAGAGGCTATTGTAGATTAAACATTAGCCCTGAATATGAATTGCCAGACTTACAACATCTCGCAGACACCTATGATTGATATTAAAACCAGACCAGTTGTGGTCAACATCGAATGCGGATGGACACCCTATTTCACACCTCAAGACTGCTGACCATTCATTAAAGGGGTCACTGTACAGGCGGCCTGCATTATCCCCTACAACTGATTAAATGTAACAGACTATATTTTGTTAAGATAGTAATATATGAAAAGAATTATAAAATGTTAACATTGAAACTTAAAGATCACAGGAGCAGTTTTTCCTTATATAAGTTTCAAATCAATATTTTTCTTTTCCTCCTCAAACCAAAATGAAACCATACCTGTCATTTTTAGCTGATGAAACAGCACACATTTATTATCCAAATAGTATTCCAAATGAATTTACTTATCACTGTTTCTAACATGGAGGGAAACCAATATGAAAAAATTATCTCAGAACCTTTATACTTCCTTTTAGAAAATCCCTAAATTAACCACTGTCTTACTTCATCAGGTACAGAAATTCCAAAACTTGGGGTCAATACTTTTTCTTTTCTCACTGTCTGAAACTTCATTCCCTTTTTTTTTCTTTTCCTAATTTTAAGAAATCTTTTTTGTCTTAAACTAGGTATATAGGTCAAATATCTCGCCAAATTTGGGGCTGCATACCAGGCAAATCACTAAATTTCATCCTTACCACTAGGTCTAATCCAGAATTAAGAAGTGTGTTCATCAATTGACCATAGAACAACATAAATAAGGGGCCATGAGAAAATACTGGGATCAATTATTGGCTAAAGCTATACGTAGGGACTTACCATGTAAAATATATACACTGCAAATTTTAGACTAAACTAGTCCTGATTATCACAAAGGACATCTACACCACATTTGTGTAGCGGCCTCCAAGACCCTTTATATTTCAAGAAACCAATATGGATTATGACCATCTTTTATACTTTGCTGGTTTGGCCTACTACTATTTTGCTGGTGACTACTTGTCTCCCTGGACTAATTAAATGACTGTATTTTATAACATGCTATAAATGACTGTCCTTATCATATGCCTTTTTTTCTGTTTGATTTTATCACCGTGCCCATTTCACTGGTTTTACCATATTTTTTTGTGTCACCCTTTTTATTACTGTTGCTAGTTATGTATCTTATTTCCTGTGCATTTTTTCCACTTTCGACGAGTGTTTGGCGAGCATTGTCCTTTCCGGTCTCAGCACCAAAAACTCCAACAAAACCTATTTAAATATCCTCGTTCATACCATTGAACCCCTTTATCACTTTTGAATATTTGTACTGGTTTTTAAAAAAACAGAATTCTTGCAAATAACACTTTCATTTTTTATAAATTATTTTTAATCATCAGTTGAGAATAATCGTTGAGATAATTGTTTATTTTACAACAATTATATTACTCTTCCCTATGTTGTCCAATAATCAGCAAAAATATTCACTCAGAGCTGAAATCTTATGAATTGTATCTTTTTGTATTTTGTCTATAATTTATTCTTAACTAGAATTGCTTCATTAAGTTATTAAATTTTGTTATTTGTTCACATTTAGTTAATCATTGCAAAATCACCCCTTGCACCAAATGCTGCTGTAAAATATATCTTAGATGAAACTGGAATTGTTGAGACAGGTAATTCATGCTTTCATTCTGAATTATTGAGTTGGATATATCAATGTGATATGAATTTAGATTTTTATTCCTCTTCCAGATGATGACATTGAATATGTGGATATGACTCACTCTGAACGGCAAAATATACTTACGAAGTATCATTTCTTAAGTGAGGAAATTACTGGAACTGGGACAGTCTTTTCAACAAATAATGGGATGAAGCAGTGGAAATAATTTTGACATTTATCTGAAGGTTCGTGCAGTGCAATAGTATTTTGAAAACATCAAGAAATTAGTTTGAATTTAGAGGTGAACTCTTTGCTGTACTAATACAGCATATTTTATTATTCATTTTTGTGACTTGTTAAAGAAATGAAATCATATCCTTGTGATTAAAATTATATTTTTACACTTTTTCTTTCCTTTTTTTTACTCAACCACCTTATTTTTTTAAGTGTACGATCTGTCCCCAACAAAACAAAATTTTAATGATTGCAAATCTGCTTTAAAACTTTTTTAAATTCAATTTACCTTACTCAGCTGCATAGTGTATTTTCAGCATTTATACCATATACAGTTGTTTTTGTATTTTATAAATTAATAAGTTACCAACATTATAAACTGGTACCTTTATAATGCAGTTATAAGATTGTAACTCTTCCTTATCTGGAGCCAGTTGTGAAAAGTAATAGCACTACTGGACTTCTAATGGCATAAGTTTATATCCAAATTAGTTCAGAACTGGATGAAAAGTCTACAGGTAATTCTTATATTGATCTCTTTAAATTTAAACTGGTGTGAAAGATAGATTTTGCATGCACATTATTCTGAAAAATATTTAGATTTGGGTTTAATTATATATTTTTAAAATTTTTCCAGTTTTATGTCCAAGGATAATTTAAAATAGAAATAATGTGCTGTCCTATGAGTTAAGTTTAAAAGTCTCGGGACTTTTCTCAAAAACTATCAAGCAGCTACTATAATACAGGATTATCAGGAAAGAATTATCCGATTATAAAATTTAATATTTTCCATAATTACAAACAGAAATATTATAATGAATATGTCATGGCAAAGGAAAAATTAAAAAAAAAATTTCACAGGCGTTCAATATGACTTCTTTTAGTCACATGTATAATATCATTACAATATGCCTTTTCTTGCCAAACACGTAATGTTTGACTATTAATTGTTTGTAAAGCGTCTAAAATGCGTTGTTTAAGTTAAACTTGTAAGCAAAGGTGATATGACTAAAGATCATTGACATATCCCCAAAGGAAGAAGTCACATGGGGTTAAGTTCGGTGACCTAGAAGGGTAACTGTGTAGCCAACTGGCTGCACTGCAGTCGGTGATTTGGTCCTACACTGCTACCCTCCTAGGTCACCAGACTTAACCCCATGCAACTTCTTCCTTTGGGGATATGTCAAAGATCTGTGTTCATACCACCTTTTCTTACAAGTTTGCCCTAACTTAAACAATGCATTTGTGACGCTTTACAAACAGTTAATAGTGAAACATTACAACGTGTTTGGCAAGAAATGGCATATCTCAATGATATTATATGGGTGACTAAAAGAAGTCACATCAGACTTGTGAAAAAATTTTTTAACATTTTCCCTTTACAGTGGCATATTAATTATAAACAGAAAATTGTAATTATGGAAAATATTAAATTTTGTAATTGGATGATTCTTTCCTGATAACCCTGTATTATGAAAATTAAGGATGTAGGGTAAGGTGACCAGGCGTCCTACTTTTGGCAAGACAGTCCCGATTTTTAACAATTTGTCCTACGTCGTTTTAAAAAAGTCCCGATTTTTAGAAAGAATGTACGACAAGCTAGGGACCGACCAGGGGTTTCCAACTTACAAGTGTCCAAGGGCTGCAATCGAAAACACCTGTCTAGTGGCGGGCCGCAATTTAATCAGGACCATATCCAGGACTTTTTTTCTTGAGAGAGGGGTTTTTGGAGGATTTGTGTATAGTATGTACTATGAAATTTTTAAAAATTTGAGGATGAACCTCCAACAACGATCTTGATTATAACTGGCCAACTTTCGTTAAATTACACAGACACACACAAAAAAGTCAAATAAGAAGTGGGGGGGGGGGTAATGAAATAGAACATGAGTGGACACCCTACTTTTCATGGAATTCGAGGAAAATCAATCTATTTTGTAAATGAACAGCATTTGAAAACAATATAGATTTTTACAAAAACATTTTTCGTTAACTAAGAATATCTAAATTGATGCTGCAAATTATTTTCCTAGAAGTCTTCGCGGGCCACAAAAAAAGTCACTGCGGGCCGCATGCGGCCCGCCAATTGGAAACCCCTGCTCTATATCCATGGATGATTTATTGTATAATATCCAAAACCAATAATCTGATAGATAAGAAAATTTTAATTATTGGTCAATTAGATTAGACAACTTCAGAAACTATCATCAACAATTATAGTTTAAGGAAGTAACACCTCTCTCCTATGATCTTCAAATCCATTATGTTATGGAGCAATGTACTCCTCTTCCTAGACAATGACCGAATGGTTAGGGTGCTGACATTTGGTACCAGAGTCTGTAGGTTCGAGTCCCACTCTTGGCATGGATATTTGTAGCTGTTGGGAATCGGCTTTAATCAGTAGGTCCTGGTCTATTTAAGCCCTCATGCAGCAAAAATTGACTGTAGTACTCCAAACCAAACCTCTCCCCCTGCAATAAACTGCTTAGTACTTAAACCAGTTTTGATTCTAACTGAACCAACCCGATTATGAATATAAACTTCTGAAAGAAGTCAGAGCCAGCACTTTTAAAGTTCTTGCAATAATTTCACAAGTCACAGGAGGATATTTACATTTCAGCAAGGAACTTGTAAATGCTGAAAAAGTATTTTGAATGTTTTTCTCCCACTGAAAAAAAAAAAAACTTGTAGTTTGTATAAAAAATATTTCATTTATTGAAAGTTTGTCATAAATATAAAATAAAATATTTAAAAAATCAAATATAAAATTCATTCAACAGCCGTCAAGTAAAACTACAGATAAATTTGAATTAGATTAGTCTAAAATTATAATAATGTTAAAATGTTAGATGAACAAATTGATTTGCATGACAAAAATTAAATGATGTTCTCGATTCCACAAATCTTTGTACTTCAGTTTTGTTAACACCTGTAAATAAATAAAAAAAATACATTGTAGTTCTAAAAACTAACAAGTTTAAAAAACAAAAAATTTTAAACTCTTAATTTTTCTTATATACATGAGTTATAAAGTGAAAATTTTTCAAACTAGTAGGTGTGACTCCTGACTACAAAAGAAAAGTTGTAAAAGTATTAAAATATTTCTAAATAGTTTCCAACACATCCAATTAAATTTTGCTTTCAGGTGAACACTGATAATGTCAATATACAGGGTTATCCGGAAAGAATTATCTGATTACGAAATTTAATATTTCCCATAATTACAAACAGAAAATTATTATTAATATGTCATTGTAAAGGAAAAATTTTAAAAAAAAATTTGCAGGTGTTCGATGACTTCCCTTAGTCAGCCATATAATATGATTGTGATATGTCATTTCTTGCTAAACATGTTGTAATGTTTCACTATTAACTGTTTGTAAAGTGTCAGAAATGCAATGTTTTAAGTTCGGGCACACTTGTTGGCAAAAGTGGTATAAACTCAAGATCTTTGACATTCCCCAAAGAAAGAAGTTGCATGGGGTTAAGTCCAGTGACCTAGGAGGGTAGCTATGTAGGATCAAATCTTTGGCTGCACTGCGACCAATCAGCTACAAAGCTACCCCTCCTAGGTCACCGGACTTAACCCCATGCAACTTCTTCCTTTGGGGATATGTCAAAGATCTTGTAGGCAAAGGTGGTATGAATGCAAGTTTGCCCAAACTCAAACAACGCATTTGGGATGCTTTCTAAACCATTAATAGTGAAACATTACAATGTATTTGGCAAGAAATGGCATATCGCAATGATATTCTACGGGTGACTAAAGGAAATTATATCGAACACCTGTGAAAAAATTTTTTAACATTTTTCCTTTACAATGACATATTAATTATAATTTTCTGTTTGTAATTATGGAAAAATATTAAATTTTGTAATCAGATGATTCTTTCCTGATAAGCCTGTACAATTTTTCAGAGTTCATACTAAAGTATCTAATGAAAAAAAGACCATGAAAAGTAGGTTTTCATTACTATCTTTTACTGGATTATGCGTTATAATATCCTTGCTCGGCAGACATAGAAAATCAGACCTTAAAAACAAATTATTGCTCTCTTTCACTCTAAATTTTAAAATAACCCTGAAAATGATGAACAATTTAGTTAGTTTGTACCCTAGGAATACTAACAAATTACTTTTAATACAGACAAGCAGTCATTCAAAAAAAGAATTAAAAAAATGAACTAAGGTTGCAAACTAAGGTTCCATACCATTTTTCACAGTGATGAAATAGAAAATTTTAAAAAATTGTTCATCACTTTTCTGAAAGCGATGAACAATTTTGTTCGTTTGAGCACTAGGAGTGCTATCAAATTAACTTTAATACAGAAAAGCAATTATTCATAAACAGATTAAAAAAATGACTGCAAACTAAAGTTCCATAGCATTTTCCAAAATTTTAATGAAGTAACATATAACAGATTGGTGGGAAAATACTAGGGGGGGGGGGGGAATTGGCTACATATAAGAGATTGGATTTTTTAAGAGAGGTTTATCTGAAAATCTTCCTGAAATCTACATCCATTTACTGCAATAAAAATTCCAGTAAAGGTGGAACAATTACATTAAAATTTATAATGGTACATTTTTTAAGTACAAAATTTTTATATATTTCCAGTTTATAATATGACCTATTTTTTGGTTTAACAGAAATAGTAGATAATCCATCATAGAAAACTAATTATTAGTATTGATAAAATAAATGTTTTGGTAGAATTATAAGTGTAATCCTATTAATTACCAGGAAGTGCATGTATTACTAAATAATATGAAACACTAAACTTTAAAGAAATGTTTAGAGCACTGTAGCCCTTAGCCTTCTGCAATCTATTTTACTGATCTGAAATGTCTCTGAATCACACAGAAGTATATATATTTATACAGGGTTCCCACCTATACCCATTACACCCACTTAACTTCTAAATGGTGACAGCTTAGGCCATAAAGTTGGTGTCCTAGGTATAGTAAAAGGCTAGGTACTACTCGATGAGACAACTTACGCCATCTATTGGCAAATTTTGGAATTAGCATTTTTATCTCAAAAACGGTAAGAGATACAGGAAAGAAGTGAATTACAAAGTTGTTCAGCATCATTGATTTAGTAAAAAAAGACATCTTGCGTACATTAATACTGAAAACAGAAATAGAAAATAAACATTTGTTTGATCATGATTTTGAAAATTGTCATGTCATAAAGAGTGGAAGAAAGAAACTGAGACGCTTCTCTATCTTCAGAATCATTAATTTATGTTGCTGAAAATGCTCTCTATTAGCCACTATACACATTTGCACTCTGAATTTTTCTCTGGTATTTTTCAGCTTCACTCACATTTCACGATGCTATAGTGTTGAAAATCACAACCAAACAAATGTTCATTTTTTACATTCTGTTTTGAGTATTAATGTGCACAAGGTATCTTTTCTTACTAAGTCGATGATGCTGAACAACTTTGTGATTGACTTTTTTCCCGTGTCTCGTACCGTTTTAGAAATAAAAACGCTAATTCCAAAATTTGTCAATAGATGGCGTTGTAAGTTGTCTCATCGAGTAGTGTATAGCCTTTGACTATATCTAGACACCAACTTTATGGCCTAAGCTGTCACCATTTAGAAGTTGGGAGGGGGGGGGGGGGTAATGGATATAGGTGGGAACCCTGTATTTGCCTTATAAGAAAATCAGTCACTATTATAAACTTACTTTTCCTGAACAAAATTTATGAATTTTGAATCTTTATTTTAAAAGCACATGATTTTGATATGTAAGTTTTAACTCCTAAATGAAATAACTTTACTAATATACTAACCAATAGCTATTTTATTGTAAATATGTTGTAGTTCAGGATTTGGCATTTACATCATTATTTAAATTCTTAAAAGAAAATAAAGTTTAAAAAAATTATTAGCTTGAAAAATCATGAAGACTAGTTTTAGAAAAAACGTGAAACCTTAATATTTTATAAAAGACAAGTGTGTTTATTCAATTAACTGAAAAACCCTCCATGTTATTACTAGTATGAGATTATTATGATAAATTTGCTTTAAGAAAAGCAGTGAACAAAATAAGCTTTTTGAAAAGTTTCTTTCAAAATAATTAATCAAATTATAAGAAACTTACAGTTTGAGTTAATTGTCTGTTTTGAAAACCTATTTCATGGTACAGTGCCATTAACAAACACAATTTGAAGATTCATTTCAGAAGGATTTTTCTTCTACAAGTTCCCATGATTGCAAAGTACATATTATCCATACTTTAATATATATAAATATATCTACACAAACACACCTGAGTTATTTATACTAAATGAACAATAAGTATACAAGATAATAAGTTCACATTTATTTTAAAATAAAGTTATACTCACATTTTAGTTTATTTACAAGTACATCTACAAATTTCTGCATCTGATCAAAATCTTCCTCAGAATAGCTCTGTAACAGAAAAAAATAACAATAAAAATATGGCACTTCACCATTGTAGTCAAAGTTAAAAATGATAAATAGAAAATTTCTGTTCGTTTATATCACGACTGAAAATCAATATCGAAAAACAAAGTTTTCAGTTAGTAAAAAGGGAGTTACATATAATTCTCTTACATATTGGAGCAATCTTTAGTCAAGTGGCATATCAGCCCATTATATACAGGGTATCTGGGCTATAAGTATCTAATAGTTATGGCTTATTTTTATGGAACTACCCATTAGAATTTAAATTTTTTTATTTAAACAGAAAGATCATCTCACCAGGTTTAAAATCGGTTTTAATATAGATTTTGATTTGTGCACCTTTTGTAGCACTACTGTCTAAATGGTAATCCAGTTCTCTCCAAGTGTTTCGTAGCATATCAGGAGTTATTACACGAATTGCTTGAATGATGCGCTTCTTCAACTCATCCACAGTTTCAATTTTTTGCTTATACACAATGGATTTAATGAATTCCCAGGCAAAAAAAGTCTAATAATGCCTGATATGCTACGAAACACTTGGAGAGAACTGGATTACCATTTAGACAGTAGTCGTGCTACAAAAAGTGCACAAATCAAAATCTATGATTGATATTAAAACTTGGTGAGATGTTCTTTTTATTTAAATAAATTTTTTTTAATTCTAATGGGTAGTTCTGTAAATAAAGTTATAACTTTTGGATGCTTTTAGCCCGGACACCTTGTATTTATTTAGCCCTTTTGGTGCTAAATACTTTTGACATTTTAGACACTGGTGTGTGGAATACTCTTAGGTAAGCTCTTTAAATGTTGCAGAATAAAAAAGTTCTTAGAAAATGTATTTTCAGATTGACACAATTCAATATAATCACTTGATTCTTAGCTCTTACTTTATTCACAACATAACCGACGAGAATTTTATTTCGTCTCATTTTAAGTAAATCATTCAGGAATTACCATCTATTTATTATGGAAAATAAGTACAGTGGAATTTCAATTGATTGTTCCCTGAATCCTTGTTTTCCCGTATGTGTCATTTATTTCACCCAGTTCCAATGATCGTATTGCCTTGTTATGTTCCCACATCTATCGTTTTCCCACATTTATCGTTCAGTTCAGTCGATCCCTTGAAAAACGATAGAACGAGATTCCACTGTATTGTGATTAGAAATTGTGACTCCAATATTTTCAACAATTTTGTTTCCATTTTTCACAAATTTAGCCTTATTTCATCCAAATGTAGTGATTAAAGGTAAAAAATTATTAAATGATTTCATTTCCCTGATTTCACTACAAAAGTTTGTATTTTATTATTATTTTGAAAACCATATACACCCAAGTTTATCTGTTGTGAATAAGATAAATATGCATTCAAATGAACATTTGTATATTTCAATAAATTGGCAGTAAATTAATCTGTATGTTCTTTAGTGTGTGTGTGAGTGAGTGAAAGCATAATATTGATTTTTTTTTTAAAAATTAAGTGATGGTAAAATGATGACAAAAATATTATATCTAAAGTTTTGAATGTTAACAAATCTATGGTGCCCAGTATAAAGGGCTTAAGTCAAAACAGTGATTTAAATATACCAAGTTATTGGCTTTTATACCAATCGCAAAAATTTAACTTCGACTTGAGTCTTTTATACAAAGAAATGTACTTTTGTATACAAAATTGATACTTAAGCCTTTTATACGAAACTTTTTTTTTAAAGCAATACTAAAAAATATCTAAAAATCACTTTGACACAAATCCTTTATACCGGGCACCATAGAAATATTATACCTAAAATGATATAAAATTCATATGCCTGCACTAGTGCAGAAATAAACCTCAAAACTATGTGATTTTATTTTAAAAAATTTTTATTTTTTTCTCCCAAATTGCTTATAAAGCTGCTTATATAATGTTGACAACTCTGCTGCTGTAACTATTTACAGAAATATTTAAATTTCTTTTTTAATTTTAATGTTATATAACATCATAATAATACATAAAATTCTTAAATTGAATTTTAAAATTATATCCTATAGGTTGTTGAGATAAACAGTTCCTACAGGAGAAGAAATCAGCCGAACCAGGCCTGAGTAAAATGAAAGGAAACAAGACCTGGGGTTTCTGTAGATCTCTATCTTGAGTATACTTGCATTTATCTGCATAAAATGTAATTTATATGTATAAATTATTCATTGCCTTTAGAGATGCATAATTATAAATTAATTTACATCA
Source organism: Dolomedes plantarius (assembly GCA_907164885.2). Taxonomy (NCBI): domain Eukaryota; kingdom Metazoa; phylum Arthropoda; class Arachnida; order Araneae; family Dolomedidae; genus Dolomedes; species Dolomedes plantarius. The sequence continues at coordinate 131,236,518 of OU015500.1, forward strand.
AGTATAGTTTTGTGTTATTACTCATCATAAGGGCAATACGCTTGACATTGTACCTTTATAAGCACCGTCATATTTTCATCCCAACGTATGTGTATAATATAAATATGAAGTAATAAAATAAAGATAAAATCCAGCAATTACCTTTTTCATAAGATGCAGTAATGGTCTTAAAAACCTCCAACTTTTTTCACTTTCCTTTAAGCATGATAAAATGTGGAAAATATTTTCAGCTACTACTCTAACTCTAAGTGGTCCAAGAAATTTTCTCATACATGGTGTCATCAAACTTGAGGTAGCTAGAATACAATAGAAAACATTAATGACATCACAACATCATCAGCTTATGTTAAATATACTTTTATTTTAAAACTTGTCACAAATAAAGTCTTCAGCTAATTTTTCCACATTTTTGGAGCATCGAAAATAAATATAAATAAGCAAATTCAAAACTTTAAATTCATGATAACAATTTCATATTAATTACTAATGTATATGTTCCAAATACCCACAAAATTAAGAAAATCTTTAAATGAGACGGTTTACATGTAGACTATTCTACAGACAGTATACAGAATCTACCCAATGATTCGTTTTTTAGGGTTCATGCCCTTGCAATGTTTTGAAACTAGATTCTTATTTTCCTTTTTTTTTCTGCTAATTATTTTTCATTTTTGCATTTATCAAGAATATGTTGCATACACTAAATTTTTTATGTTTTCATCAATGAGCTATTATTTGCATTCATTGCCACTTCATTTAAAGAAATCTGATCTTTAAAGCGAGATTGTGCATGACATCACAATCATTATAGAATATTAGTAAAATACAAGGTTATCAGAAAAGAATCATCCGATTACAAAATTTAATATTTTCCATGATTACAAAGAGAAAATTATAATTAATATGTCATTGTGAAGGAAAAATTTAAAATTTTTTTTCACAGGTGTTCGATATGACTTCCTTTAGTCAGGCGTTTAATATCATTGTAATACGCCATTTCTTGCCAAACACATTGTAATGTTTCACTATTAACTGTTTGTAAAGCATCACAAATGCAGTGTTTAAGTTTGGGCAAACTTGTAGGCAAAGGTGGTATGAACACAAGATCTTTGACATATCTCCAAAGGAAGAAGTCACATGGGGTTAAGTCTGGTGACCTAGGAGGGTAGCAGTATAGCCGATGATTTGGTCCTACACAGCTACCCTCCTAAGTCACCGGACTTAACCCCATGAGACTTCTTCCTTTGGGAATATATCAAAGATCTTGTGTTCATAGCACCTTTGCCAACAAGTGTGGCCGAACTTAAACAATGCATTTGTGATGCTTTACAAACAGTTAATAGTGGAACATTACAACGTGTTTGGCAAGAAATGGCATATCGCAATGATATTATACAGCTGACTAAAATAAATCATATCACACACCTGTAAAAAAAAAATTAAAATTTTTCCTTTACAATGACATATTAATAATAATTTTCTGTTAGTAATTTAAGGAAAATATCAAATTTTATAATTGGATGATTCTTTCCTGATAATCCTGAATTTAAAATTAAAATGTTTAATAAAGTCATAAGTTTTAATTTTTCTCAACATGTTAACAACACCTTTGTGGATCTAAATGGCTGTGGATATTTTAATGGCTGTAATTTATGATTAATATTTTTTTCTCATATAAGTACATAAATAATTTTTATTCAAATTATCAGTGACTTAATTTTACTTCTGCATAATAATTTTAAAATATGCACTTTTTTTAAAAGTATTTATTATGTAATGGAATCATTTAAAAAATGTATACTTTTTTTTTTTTTTTTTTTTTTTTTAAATTTGAGCAGATACTTGAAGGTCTCTCAGAAAGGTGGCAACTGTTGTATTGCAAAGGATTAACTAATTCTTAAAAAGCTGGAGGGGAGAGTATTCTAAAAATTGTATGTTACGTAATTGGTTGTTATCACACAAAATGTCATGTTCTTATCTCATATGAATAATGAAACCCTACAGTGTTGGAAGTATTTTATTCAAAATGGAATCTTTTGGGGAAAAAAAACTCTATTCTTAAATTATAGTTTTTTCACTAGCCAGGTAAAAAATTATGTGAAGTACTTACTATGAAAAATAGTGTATTCTAACAAAAGATATTGTGTATTGTTTAGTCGATGTTCACACCAAGTCATGAAAGCAATCACATTTTAAGTCTACTGAATTTTTTATGTTAACCCGTAACATCTATGGTAACATCTGTCAAAATCACTCTAACAGTAACATCCGTCCATGAGACTAAGTTGGATTTCATAACTCATTACTTATGTAATTTTCCAATTTTCATTTAATTTTAGCTCTGTATTTGTGGTATTATTTATTTATAAAATATATTTACACTTTGTTTTAATTTTAATATAACTTTGTTTAAACGTTTAAATGTGCTTTTCACCATTTCTCGTCTTTAACCCCTTACCTGTGACATATATTTCAGAAAAATACACCAGAAATGGAAAAAATTTTCTGACTAACAGTACAAAACATTCTTCCCAATTCGCGCCTTTATAACTGACCACATCCCCATTCCTCGCCAATGAAATAAATGGAGGAAAAATACCGCCATGCATTGCGAAAATTTTAAAACTCTATATTAAATGTCCATTCAAAGGGAAAACGGGCCTCGCAGAAAAGAATCTCTAATTTTTCTCCTGCCCAAACTGAGCTCGGGCATCATAAATATTGCCCACTCCGGTTGTCCAAACTGGGTTCAGGCGTCACTGGTAAGGGGTTAAATTGTTATAAGTCAAGAACCATTAAAGATAAATGATTCAAACATGGAACATGTCTTATTCAATTATTTTACTTTAATTTTGATTCAGCAAATTTGAAAAAGAAAAAATTTAATTTTAAAATATTTTTTTTCTCTAAATATTTTAATTTTTTTAAAATTAACATTTTAAAAAATGCTGAATCAAAATTAAAACATATATTTTTGTTTGATGAATTGAAAAAATTTTGAAATTCAACAAATAATATTTAGAGTTATAGCAATTTTAAACTACCCTACTTTTTTTTAATTTTAAAATTTTAAAAAAATTTTATGAGAAGTTTTATGTGATTTTACTTATAAATTATATAGTAGTTAACCATCACAAAAAAATTTAAAATTTTAACTTGATAAATAAACATTTTTTTTAAATGTGTCCTGGACCCTAGACGGACCAAATATGTACCTTTAACACATTTGCTGCCACTGATGCTCTAGTGCATCAACATGGTGCTACCTCCTATGTCGGCGACGCTCTGGTGTGTCGGTCGACTAGGATAAGCTATTTGCCCTATATTTAGGCTGCAGCCTGCCACAGCCTACTATCAATTTAACTTGTAGCCATGCTTTTTCCGCAATTACAAGAGCAACAAAGAACTATGTATGTGAAACTCGAAAAAAAGACGCTAAGGGAAAGATATGGGAAATTCTTTTAGAGAATCCAGTTCCAATGAATCTCCCCAGACAAACCTTTGCTGCAAATTTTAGAACTCTTAATGGACATGACTATTTACAAGGACACCTCCACCGAATCGGTGTGAGGGATACCCCTCCCCTGACTGTCCCTTGTGTTCAAATTGAGAGACTATGGATTTTAGACATTTGACAGTTTGTGCTTCTTTAGCCAACATTAGTTCTAACGTTTTACTTCTTGACAACTATTATTCTAAGGCATATTGGGCCGCACGCAGGGAAATGGTCTTTCCAACTAATTCCTCGACGTAAAAAAAAAATATATATATATATATATATATTTAGTGCAGCCTTGGAGTTTGAACGAAGATCTTGTTGAGGCATGTTAGTGAAGCATTATTTTTATATTTTACGTGCGTGGTTTTCAAATTTTGTGTATCAATTTTTTTATGTGCATTTTTAAAAATGGTGGACAACAAGTTTGGCAGGACCTTCACAGCCCAAGAAAAGGAAAGTAAATAAAAATTTGACTGATGCCAAAATATTAGAATTACTAGAAAAGAGTAATCTTTCTGATTATGACAGCACAGATGATGAAGATTACGGTTGGGATTCTACGAGCGAATTGGAAGGAGATAGTGATGTTGTGGTGGACACCATAGAAACGTCGGCATCTGAGGATGGATATGCCAATTTTATTGGCAGCGAACGTGTTAAAGTAATATTAGTCTCTAAAGCGGAGTGAGTTTTCTTGGAATGGTAAATGTAAGGCGATAAAGTAAACAAAACTCAAAGATCAAACACAACCAAGGTCATGGATTAACTGAGGCATAGTTCGAACTTGAAGGTTTCAAATCGATAATTATGCACCCTAGCGGGAAAAGTATGAATTCTATCCATCCGAGAGACAGATGTTACCATTTATGGGTTAATAATCATGACTTTATGTTTTAAATGCAAGAACATGAGCATTCTAGCTGAATCAGGGGAGGAAAATGTAAATGTTGGGAAATGTATGACACTTCATGTCCCCTATCTATACACAATTTAGCTCGACTGAAATTACATCTGAAATTTTCAATTCTTACGAATCATTGTTTACATAGCTTGTCAAGGATAAAATAAACACACACATATACAGTATTTTTATATCTCAACAATCTCAATAAGTCATTTTACTTTTAAATAAGAGTTATTTTTATTTTTATTTTTTTAAATAAGTTTCAACAATGAATATTATCTAATCTACTCTCAAAATTCTATTTGTATGATGGGACAACTAACTCAAAGTTGACTGCTGAATTGTGCCTTAAATTTATTTTAGTTTCTTACTACTGTCTACTGTCCGACCACAGTACGAAGAACCACGGTTGGCATAGTGCCAAGACGATTCTATTCACCCTGTAGGTAAGGCTGTTGAGGAAGGAGGGGGAAAAGTCTTGTATTCTATCGACATTCTTTAGAATTGGTTACTAACTGCATTTGCTTGCTTTTTCCTCGTCTGTTATTTTGATTATTATATTAAAATTAATGGATCCTTTACCCAACACAACTGTTCGGAATAAGCCGTTCCGTAGTGGTTGTAAACGTATAATACACAATGTAATTAAATTGTGTGATAAAGAAGCACTAGAAGGAAATGTTATTGTTCCACTTTCGCAATCCCTAAAGAGAGCTAGTGAAATGACCAAGATATCATTGTCCAGTGTAAAAAGAATACGCTGAGAAGCAAAGGGTAAAGAAACTTCAAAATTTGAATCTCCGAGGAAACGTCAGAAAAAAAGAACCATCGAAAACGTAGCTTTAGATAATTTTGATTGCAATGTAATTCGAAGAACAATTCATGAATTTTATGCTGTCCATAAAATAGTACCAACAATTCAATAGTATCAACAATAGCTCTCATGTTGTTTCATTAGAAAATATGTATTGGAAAAGGGATGGTGTGATTGAAGATTTGGTTGAACCTCTGCAAATAGATATTTCAGATACGGACAGTGATTCGGATATTTCATCAGATGAATATTAGATTTTTCATTGATTTTATTCGATAGTTTTTGATACAAAAATAATAAAAAAATATTTTTTTACCGATCACTGATGTATTTTTTCTGCAGCTCTTATAAATATCACAGTGAATGTAAATATACCATTTTTTAAATTAATTTAATTTACAATAAAATGCATTTTTTAAATCTAGATTTTTAATTCTCATAGAAGACCGAAATTATAAATTTGTATCTCATATTCACACTTCGATTATTTATAAAATTATAAGAAAGATCTTAAATTCATTTTAAATTTTTTATTGCTAATCACAAAAGATTGAAAATTTTGAGTTGTATATCCTAATTATTTCTGCAAATTGTAAAACTGTGAATCAAATATATTATTTTTATTGCATTATGTATATATATTTATGTTATTACAATATATCACTTAAAAATGGAATTTTTCAAACCCTCACTTTAATATGTTTTTCGGTTTTTATTTATACATTCAATCAAAAGAAAAATTCTGAAAAAGAAAGTTGGTTGAAAACATTCTTTCGCAGTTCTTAAACAAACACACCCGAAAATATCCACTCCTATAACACTCCTATTTTTTAAATAGATTTGCTTCTTTCTTTTTATTATTTTGAAAGTATTATTCACATATTCGATCAAAAATAAAGTTTTAAAAATAACTTTCAGACTGCTTTTTGTCCGCAATTTTAAATACATTCCGTATTTCATAAACAAACACATCCGAAAATATGACGTTTTCCCCTATTTTCTAAGTAGACTAGCTTTTCTCGCGCATGCGTAACAGCTTCCAGGGACCTTGCTTCCATGGTCGGACTGTATGTCAGACATTGAAAGTGAATTTTGCCTAACACCTGAGATCAGCATCATAAATCACACATACATAAGATATAAAACATTTCAATTAAAAGCATCGATGCATCTGCATCAGAAACCATTAAATGGAAGATTGCAAAAGCTACCATTCTTCTGAAATAACATCAGTAGGGGTACGTAAATTTCACATAAAAAATATCAAAATTTCTTTTAAAAAAATTACAATAATGAGATTTTGCATTTGTTCATATTTTATATATATATATATATATATATATAAATTCAAAAATTTCACATTTATTAAAAAAATCACAATTTTACTTACTTGGTTAGGTAAGTATAAAAATTCTCAGTTAAAAGCTAACATTGTAGTAGTCTCTACATTCTCTTCCTTAAGTCTTAAGTAATAAGGAAATTTCGAGTGATATCTCACAGTTAAAGACTGTGGATGGTCTTAGATAAGCAATTATGTTAACAAATTATCACTTATTATCTATTTTTGCTTAAAAAGTCGTTTATCACTGAGTTTTTGCCAAAAAGTAATAAAAAATAATTTTTGCATTTATTCGCTCATATCTGCAAATTTCACATTTATTTGTATCTATTTCGTAAATACGAAAATTACGTATCCCTAAACATCATGCATATGATATCACTTCTACAATGTGACACACACATATATTATCATCATCTCTGTATTTAATACATACTTTGTATTTCTTCAAAGTTGAGTTCTAGATGCAGAGCACCCATCAGGCCGTCCACATTTTTATGAATCAACATTTGTTTTTTAGAACAAATATTAAGAAATTCAGCAGCACACAACATAGAAATATCCTTTAAAACCTAGAAAATATATTCTTCAATGAATTCTTGAAACTTCAGTCATAAAGATTAAGCCTAATATATTTGAACTTAACTTTTACTTAAAAAATTTAATTTACAAATGACTAATATTATAGAAAATATTATTACAATGTTAAAATTAGCATTTTCCATTGGTAAATTTTACTAGGCATCAAGGCAAAATTTAAAAGCACTTGTGTTACATTATCATACGTGCTTCATCAAATTATTCATTATGTAAGCATTTTATAAACAACTAACAAACTTCCTCTTTTGATAATTGATAATATGACAGATAGTTGTTTTATAATATGATCTCATCTATATAATTTTAAAAGATATTTATATTAACTACTTGGTACCTGTCAAAACATGACGGCTGGATAGTAAATAAATGTACTAATACACAAATTATACTCAACACATCATTGCTAAATGTTGAAAATCATAATATTAAGAATAGAGAAATATATTTTTAAAAATTACTATTGAATTATTATTTAAAAAATTACTATTGAACCCAATAAAAAGAAATATGGTTACTCAACAGCATGAATTATACAATTTCCATCAGGTTTAAATTTATATCGAACAAACATAATTAAAAATAAAAATGGCAGAAAGAGAGCTAGAGAGATTCCTTGGAATAAAAGAATTAATGTGTTTCAGCGGCCTTGTGCTTTGTAAGTATCTAAAGCCAGACTTTAATTTGTTTTTGAGCATGCTCAGTGATATGTTTATGTGTTTATATGGCCTTGAGCGTGACCTTTGAAACCGATTTCGAAGGTCATGCCTTGAGCTTAGAGAATATCTAAAGCCAGATTTAAACATGCCACTGAGCATGCACAGAAAGCAATTTTTAATTGTACATTATCGCAAATGAATAGAAACTGCAGTTGCAAAAGCCAAATTTGACACATTTATAGATTAAAATCTTTTGTTTAAGACCAAAATGAAGTAAATTGATGCAGTAGTTTTCTCTCATGGACTACCCAAATAATCGGCTTAGCAACTTAAATATACAGATTTGTTTTTGGAGGTTCATACTTCTCAACAAGCAAAATATATAATCACTTTAATGCTAAATGCAAAGTAAATTTAAAAAATAATTTAAAATCGAAACTTAAAAATTATGAAATTTTTCTTGAGGATAGGGAATATATGACTTGCCTTTTCCCTAAAATTAAAATATTCTGATGGACATGAATATAATTTATCTAACAACTTGATAAGATTCTCTTCAGGTGCTTGCATTTGTACTGATTTAAACATATGATGTGCATAGTGTGTATTTTCAAACACATCTGAATGTTGAAAAAGATGCTCAAAAAAATTATCCACTGAAGAAAGATCCAAAGTATGCTACAAGAGAAAAAAAGAGCATTAATAACTATTGTTTATACATGTTAATAAAAACTCTAGATATAATTCGTAATATATATAAATGAGAATTTAACATGGCTTTCTGATTAAATACAATTTCTTCCTTCATCACAATACGTATCTTCTAAAATTGTAGTAGATAACTAATCTGAATATCTCTACTTCCATAAAAATGTAAATTATGGAAGAATTTTATTTAAAAAAGCACACTTATCAAATTTATGTATTTAGAAGTTAATACAGAGGATTTGCTTGTTAATCACATTTTGTATAGTGGAATGGAAAATATGACAAATAAGTTCACATGCTATTAAAATGATGGGTGGTGGAAATGTTTAAAATACAGGGTGTCTGGGCTAAAGGTATCCAAAAGTCATGACTTATTTTTACGGGACTACCCATTAGAATTTTTAAAAAATTATTTAAATAGAAAGAACTTCTCACCAAGTTTTAATATCAATCATAGACTTCGATCACAGTAGCATAGATTTCGATGTGTGCACTTTTTGTAGCACAACAAATGCCTAAATGGTAATCTAGTTTTCTCCAAGTGTTTGTAGCATATTGGGAGTTATTACACGAATTGCTTGAATGATATGCTTCTTCAACTCATCCATAGTTTCAATTTTTTGTTTATACACAACGGATTTAATGAATCCCCAATAGTGATGCGACATCAATAACAAAACATCGATGTTTTGAAACATCGATATTTAATATTAAAACATCGATGCTAATAAAACATCGCCCAAAAACCATCGATGTTTTAGAACATCCATTTTTTAAAACTGGTTTAGTAATCTCTAACATTAATGTTACTTCCGTTAGTCGTGGGGGGAGGGGGTGATTTAATTTTACTCTCTGATTGGGCAGACACAAATGACAAAAATTTGGTTGCTTTGGGCTACATTGATGACTGAAAATTCTCATTGTAAATACCGCCATGTTTTGCCTTCAAATGTCCAGATAAATTCGTGGTAATGCCAGAAGTTTTGAGGGACTTAAGGCAAATATTTCATTTCGCCAATTTGTCAGAGGTTTTGTAAAAATATTTCCAAACGGTACTTTTGGGAGGCATCTTGCTAATAATATTAACGTCAACTTATATAAAACCAGCACAAAAAAAAAGACTTAAATGGATGCACTCGTGTATATACTATTTGTAAAATAAAACCCCATGGAAGGTTCTGGAGTGTCAGGAACATTCCAAACGCTCTGATTGGTTCATTGGTTGTTAATTGCCATTTGTCTGTTTGCTAAGGAATCATTCCCCCTTTTGTATTCGTCCTTTTCAGAATTCATACTTACATTTATTGAATGTGAAAATTATGCTACGTGGAAAATTTTCTTAATTACGGTACTTTTTCATTAATCGATGTTTAAAACATCGATGTTTTGAAAACATTGACATCGATGTCGCATCCCTAATCCCCAAGCACAGAAGACTAATAACTCCAGGTATGCTATGAAGCACTTGGAAAGAACTGGATTACCATTTACAGGTTAGTCGTGCTACAAAAGGTGCACACATCAAAATTTATGATACTATGATTGGAGTCTATGATTGATGTTAAAAAGTTCTAATTGGTAGTTCCATAAAAATAAGTCATGACTTTTGGATACCTTTAGCCTGGACACCCTGTATATATATAGTCTGACCTACTGTAAAAGCATACTTTTTCTCAATAAACTTAGAGCTGAAACTATCAAAAATAACTGCTACTAATCCATTTTTAATAGCAATTACTTTAATCAGGATGTATACATAATAATAGTTCAATACTTTTTTAGCATCACTGTTGACAAGTTCAGTTATTGGTGAGCCACACTTTCCATAAAGGCCATTTTAATAATTTTGCATACAAAAAATCATAAAATGTTTCATATTATTTAAATGGTACCTAATTGAAATAAAAGTATATGTTTCATATATTAACCCTTTCCTCCAATTAATTATTTTTGTAACTTTAGAAATATACGTTATACCTTGTTAACATATATAATGAAGGCATTAACAACTTTAGATATCATCTCAGATTGATTGTCAAATGAAATTGACAAGACAGTAAATATGTTAAGGATTATATTACAAAGTGAAAGTTAAGAAAAAAAGACATTGCATTTTTTTATTTTTTTTTTTTAAGCATTTCTCTAAATTCTTTTTTCTTCCTTAAGGGGGTTCAGGACACATTAAAAAAAATTTTTATTTACTGAGTTAAAATTTTGAATTTTTTTGTGATTGTTAACTATATAATTTGTAAACAAAATCACATCATAAAACTTCTCATAAAGTTTTTTTAAAAAAAGGGGTAATTTAAAATCGTTATAACTCGAAATATTATTTGTTGAATTTCAAAATTTTTTCATGCAATTAAACAAAAATATATAAGTTTTAATTTTGATTCAGTTCTTTAAAAAATATTAATTTTAAAAAATTTAAAATATTTTTAGAGTAAAAATTTCAAAAAATTATGTAAGTTATTTTTAAAAAATCATATTTTCAAAAGTAAATATTTTTTCCAAATTTGCTGAATCAAAATTAAAGTAAAATAATTGAAAAATACATGTTCCAAGTTTGAACTATTCATCTTTAACGGTTCCTAACTTATAACAATTTAAATTCGAGAAATGGTGAAAAAACCCATCATGCAGAAAAATACATTTAAAGGTTAAAACAAAGATTGGCTGCTATTAGAATGTTGCAAAACAAAAAAAAAATAATATCTCCTGTTCTAATTAAGATAGAAACATGATTTAAATGTCATTTTAAGAGTAAAAGAACAAAAAAATTTTAATGCTTTTTTCTTTTTTTTTGAAAATTTGAAGAATGTTGTGCCCTGGATCCCCTTAAGAGGAAAAAACTGAAGATGGAGATCTGTAAAATTAAACTTTTGAATTATGCTAATAATTACAGCATTATATTACACCTCAATTTGTGTTCTGTGCATTGAATGTTTAGTTATATGGTAACTATAATTATATAAGGGAATATATAATTATAGTTATAAGGGAAAAATAATTTTAACAGTATTTTAATGGGATCATTATCAAATATTTTTTTAAGGATATCTCTGTATGTCATTTCAAAAGAATTAGAGCATGGGAAATAGCAGTTTCTTAATTAAACATGATACTTTCTCCTAGGTGTAATCTTAACTATTTAATTGATGACCCTTCCAATAGACAATCTTGACCAATTAGTTTCTTGCTTGTCATAGTAAAAATCTAAAAACACTTTTCTAAAATTACTATTACTTAAAACTGCTGTAAAACATCCCATCAGGTTTGAATTTTTGGAGGCATAAACAGTATTTAATACTTCCAGTACAAAAAGATAAAAATTATAAATAATTCATTATGAAATGTGATCTCTAAAAGAGAAGCATTTTGGCTGATCCCTATTTACAGCTGTTAGAGGAAATCAGCACAGGCCTACATTTTTTCATATCAAGAGGAAGTCTGTTTATTGAAGGATTAAGCCCACACAGACCTCTAACCGTCAGTTTCAGCCAGTAATCAATGAAATACAGTAATAATAAGCATCTTTAAATTCTAAAGGTTCCGCCGACCACAGCGATAAGCTTATACGGCATATTTAAAGTCGCTTGTGAACATATTACAATTTACAATTACAGTTTACATTATATACATTAAAATTTACATTCACGGTGCTCTTTCAATTACTCTTACTGTTACTATTACATTCACCATTGCATTAATAACATTACGATTTACAATTTCAATTTACATTATAAACTAACAATTTTACATTTTTGATGCAATTTCAATTACCATTTCAATTACAATTACATTTACCACCAGGGCCTGACTTAGACTAATTGGGGCCCGGGGCAAAAACTTTGTTGGGGGCCCCCCTCTGCTTCACTACTTTAGTAATGAAGAACCGAACGTTATGGAGGTATTTAAATTTTTCACCTCATTATAGATATATAACAAGAAAATTGACTACAACCTAAAATAGCTATAAAGTCCCCCCCCCCCCTCCAATGGTCAGACGAAATATCGTTCTGTCCATTTAATTGATTTTCTGACAATTCTATGTCCATCATTAAAAGGGATATAGCACATCTAAAAGAAGTTCATTAAAGAAGGAAACATAAAATAAACTTTCTATTCGATTTGGGGGCCCCCCCTCTAATGTCGGGGCCCGGGGCAACTGCCCCGTATGCCCCTGCCTTAGTCAGGCTCTGTTTACCACTACATTATGGATACATTGCAATTTTAAATTACGATTTACATTGTATACTCACAAATTACATTGTATACTCATCTTTAAAAAGTAATTTTAATAAAATTATTGCATTTGTATATAATTTTAACAAAAAAGTTTCACCAAGTCAAAATCTGTGATTTAAAAAAATTGCAAAGTACATATATATTTTTTCAGAAGCTGTGCCATTACCAATATTTTCCTCATACATTTAACTAGCTCAGATATAGAGACCAGAATTTTAGAACAACTGGTAATAAAGTACACTGAAAATAGTTCCCCCCCCCCCTTCTCCACAGTATTTGAAAATGGTATCCTTCAAATCCCAAAGGATGATTTTGTTTCATAAATGTTGCTATCACACTTAAATAATTTTAGATTTCATCACATAAATGTTTGTTAATAATGATAACAAGATGAAAGTTATACACAAAATTAACACAATACTAAGAAAATATTAGGAAATAAAATTTTTGTACCATTTGATATACATATTGGAGTGAAAGCTGTTCATTTTGGTCAGGCATGAGTTTCAAATGGGAGTTGATAAATACAACTTTTGGAAAATGAAATCTCAAAAAATTCCTTGCACACTCAACATTCTTTCCTAAAAAAGGATTTAAATTTTCAAGCAACTGCATCAATTTCACTCTGTTCACAGATTCTATTCTGTTTATATCTTTCATGATGAGGTACGAATAATCCTAATTAAATGAAAATTAAGAGGGATTAATGCTTGATAGCATATAGTCACATACATCATTTGTTGAATAAAATACACCAATAATAAACTTTTCTAAAGAAAACTGGTATTAACAAAATACCTTTCCATCATGTCCACGAATACAAATTTTATGTAGAAAAGAGTTATTCCTCTTCAAAACATCTACTTTTGGAAGGATTTTGTGTATTTTGATAAGAGATGGGTGGTCCTAAAACAAAGAAAACAAATTTAATACCACTCAATGTAATGCATAAATCAATTTGAATTGAATACTCTTGAAAAAAAATTAACCAAATATTTAAAAAGTGTTTTAATTTTCCACGATCATTTTTTGAAGCTTCTTGCAAATGCAACAACAACAGTGTGAAAAATAACAAACACATGAAACATACCACTAAATGCAACTGATCAAACAAAATTGCCTCGTCATCGAGAAAATGAGATGAAAAGACTTGATGTTTTTCATCAAGCAGAAAAGACCTGAAATATATCACAGCAAAATTACCACAAATACATACCCAAAAAAAAAAATCCTGAAAATATTCCTACTATCAGGATGAAATGACAAAGTTTTAATTAAAACACATCTTCATTCTTATTATACTAAATGCTATAAAAACTACATCTACTCCATAATTTAAAAAAATTACATTGTTCCTAACTTAAAATATACGTAATATGACATAGAAATTAAACTATATGATTGTAAATCTAATATGATTATGACTACGATATTATTTTTGTTGTTTTGTGAAGCCACACTATAATTTTGAATCATATACTTCAACTTCACAAAACAATTATATGTTATACTATTGCCTAAGCTTTTTTTCTTCTTTGTAAATAAATGAAATCTTCACCATTAAAGAAATTTTCTTTGAATATGTTAAAGTTATATGGTGCAGCTTTAATGACTAGTTAGATCAGTGGTTTCCAACCCATAGAAGTCTGCGGATCACTAAGCCAAAAACTTAACCATATGTGGACCCCCCCCCCCCCACACACACACACGCACACCGACTTGAGGGGGAGGGGAACCTTCCAGGGGGTATGAGAGTATAGAATATCAGGAAAAAGGGATACAGGATTAAAATACTCACATTCTAACAATTCATAGTCTAATAATAAAAAAATGTTAAACTTTTAAGAAATTTTAATTCAACGCCTGATAGTCATCCGATATATTTGGCCCATCTAGATCAGTGAACACTGCTTTCAAAATCCCCATTTATTTGGCAAATTTTTTATATGCTGGACCACTCCCGAGACTCTCGCGGACCACCGGTTGGGAACCACTGAGTTAGATTTTGCATTTACTATTATAAACCAAACTGAAGAGCTCTTAATGAATTGATGAGCTTAATAAATAAAACAGATCTTCATAATCCTACATTTAAATCTACTTTGATATAGATGATGAAGAGAAACTCTTACAGTCAAGAAGAAAATTTTCTATTGAAGCAAAGCTATACACAGCATTGTTGAAATAATACTGATACAATGGAAGAAACAAACAAAAAACCTTTTAAGAGTAACTTAATTCCTTTTCAGAAATAGTTAATTAGAAATTCTGTAAGCTCAGTCTTCAGGTGAAATAATGTGAAAAATAAATACTTGGTTTATGTGCTTTGACATTTTTTTAGCACAGTCATGTATCTGAAAGATTTCAACAAGTTACTTAAAAAAAGGAAATTTTTATTTTTTTATTTTATTTATTTATATATATATATATTTAGAATTTTTTTAAAAAAATAGAATATAAAAAAATATAGATTTACCGTGGTTGAAATTTCATGGATATTTCAGAGAAAAGGCCAATATACTTTTTCAATAAACTAATAATTACTTCTGATGTACACTCCTCTAAGCTGTAAAACAAAATATAAATAAGTTATAAATGAAGTACATAAAAGAATATCGGAGCCTTTTATTTATTATCATCACCCTTTCATATACTGATGTAATATGGTAAAAAAATGAAAAAAATATATATCCACCTTTTAACATTTTTATCAGAATAAAAGTTCTGTTAGATACAAAATTTGCATTTAAAACATGTTGTTTCTTAAAGGACAAATCTTTATACTCTAAACTTTTTTGAAGTTTTCACGATGAACATTTAAGAGAATATTAAACAGCTCTCCAATAATTTTAGTTTAGGAAACACATTAGAGTGAGAAATATGATACACTTATATAAACCTAACTTCACAATAAAAACTTAATTAACATAAAAACAGTACATAAGTAGGTCTATCTTTTTAATCACATCGCAATCTCAAAATTTCAGCAATAAGTTGTTTACACCAGTTTCTAAAAGAGAAAATTTCTTAACCCTATTAAAACTTGCCATTGTGAACAGTGATATTATGCTCAAGACTTCCAAAATGGTTTGTTGCTAGAAGCCTAAATAACTTGCAAGTCTAACTTGTGAAAAATAAAATCATATAAAAGGGGCTCTTTAACATAAAAGTACAAAATATGTGTACATTCTTCAACTTTCCATGGCTAATGAAAAGCAAATAAGATGCACCAGGCAAGTCACTTTAAAAATACCACATTAAACAGTGAAAACCACAGGCTATTAATCTTTTCATCTGTGAAACAAAACCATGCTATGTTTATATTAATTAACTATAGCTGAATACCCAAGCTTCGCTACGGAGTACATTGAAATTAATATAACGGTCAATGTATGCAATTAATGCCAAATAAATATATATATATATATATATATATATATATATAAAATTATATATATATATATATATTTATAAAAAAATTGGTAATGGATATTTTTATAGAGAAAATAATGTAGAAGAAAATATTCAAATTACATCTAATAGAACATACTAAAGAATATAGTACAGTTTGAGGAACATTTCTTTTACTGTATTTTAATAAAAATTTTTTGAGATAATGTCCAATCGTATGCTGCATTAGAAAGAAAAAAAATATGTCTATTTCGTTGTTATGCACTTGATACAAAATTAGTTTAAAGTATCACAAAAAGAAAAGAAACAATGTGATCAACATTTAATAAATTAAATTCTAAAAATTAACCTTTAGAAATTCATCAAAAATCAAAAAATGGAGGTAAAGATTCCAAAAAGATTTAATTTTAAAGAAATTTTTATGATCTTTCTCGTGATATAAATTTTATAACCCTCAGATTATTTTAAATACAAACTTTTAAAAAGTTACAAAAAGGCTTAAAAATTTAATTTTAAAAAATCTAAGAACTTTTTAAAAATCTTTCTTATTGCACCCTTACACTACAATAAGAATTGCCATGCAAAATTTCAGCCATTTAGGTCCAGCGATTTGGTCTGTGTGTTATCTGTCAGTCAGTCAGTCAGTTAAGGAACTGTTTTTTATATATAGGTTACTTAAAGCAGTGCATCAGCTGATCCTGCAGAACTTCAATCCACATGTTAAGCTATGGAGAATTTTTTTTTTTTTAATCAATATTTTCTTAATTAGAGGTTAGCAAAATCATATCTTTGAATCTACATTTTTCTTTTGAAAACAGATCTAAAAATGCACACATTTTTCAACAATCCTTTAGCATTAATTAAAATTTTTCAGAACGAAAAAAAAAAATGTGTCATGAACGGCATAAAAAATTGAATGCCATATATAAAAAATGAACTATTTATAATTTCAAGAATTCTATACTCTGTATTTAAACATTTTTCTTCATATGCAAGAAAACAGAATCGAAAAATATGCATTTGATAATCTGTGGTAACAGATCCTTCTCAAGTTTTTTCAGTAAGAGAATCATCGATTTTAAAGTAGAAGTTAACCCTAATCTTAAGTTAGCAAAAGAAAATTAATCATTAGTCATATCTATCGACTAGCTGAACACCCGTGCTTCACTACAGAGTACATTTAAATTAAATATAATGGTTAATGTATGCAATTAATGAAAAAAAATTATAATAAATACAACAGCTAATGTATGCAACTAATGCCAAAAAATATATATATATATTTATAAAAATATCGCAACGGATATTTTTATCGACAAAATAATATAGAAGAAAATATTCAAATTAAATACAATGGTCAATGTATGCAATTAAATTCTATGTTTAATATCCATAAAACATACTAATTTGAATTAAATTCTTAAAAAACTTCAATCTCAATTAGTCTCATGGTTAAATTTTATCTTTTACTGTATTTTAATATTTCTTTTGTCAATTTATTTCGTTGTTATGCACGTGACACAAAATTAATTTTAAAGTATCACAAAAAGAAAAAGAAACCACATGATCAGCATTTAATAAATTAAATTCTAAAAATTAATCTTTTAAAATTCACCAAAAATCAGAAAATGAAGGTAAAGATTCGAAAAATATTTCATTTTAAAGGAATTTTTATGATCTTCCTCATGATATAAATTTTATAACTGTCAAATTATTATTTTAAATGCAAACCTAAAAAAATGTTACAAAAAAGCTTAAAAATTTAATTTTACAAAATCTAAGAATTTTTCAAAAATCTTAGTTTACCCCTATACTATAAGAAGAATCGCCATGCCCTTTAGGTTCAGCGGTTTGGTCTGTGCATTATCTGTCAGTCAGTCAGTCAGTTACAGAACTGTTTTATATATATTTAGATTAATATTAACCACAACAACAAAAATATTTTGGTAAAATTCACACAAATTTTGAGTTGCATACATTCACACAAAAATATTTGAAAGAATATAATTTTCAGCAGTTTAACATTGAATTAATTTATTCTACACACATAACTAAATTTTACTTTACACCTTTAAAGTTGAGAAAGATTGACAAATAAAGTGAAAGCATTTATTTTGTACCAATTAAATAACACCAAAAGTATGTAAAAATGAACTATTGTAAATGGAAACTACAACAAAGCAAAACTAAAAAAATTCAATCAGGACATACCTTTTAAAAATATTAATGCATTCTAAAATCTCTTGACTGAGTTGACTTTGAAAAGTTGATTTATTTACAGAACGAACTTCACATACAAAATCATTTTTCAAGTAGCTTAAAATTTCAGTAGCATCATTAATGCTATGCCCATTTTTAAAATTCTGAAATACAAAAATGTAAGCTTTATCTAAAGCTTGTTTCAATAGCTGGCAATAAGCATCATAATCATTTGTTTTAAATTGTCCAAAAATTTTTGTAACTTCTTCCAGCTTAAATGTGAGCATGAGATGTCTTTTCCTTATTTTCGATATAATTTCATCATATTTTCCTGAAATTTAAATATTTATATTGTAAATAAAACAAATTTTGAATTGAAATACAATTAACAAGGAATAAATTACAAATATATATAAAACACGTAGGTATGAGGCACAAAAATCAACGATATTTCTACACTCCGAATGGCAACGACTGCAACTACCAGATGTAAACATTAGTGGCCATCCACAATTTAAAACCGTGTGTGTGTAGTGCGACATTTGTTACAACCACTAATCTTTTGACAAAATATGTTTAGACCTATCAAATTCAGTGAGCAAATAAGAAAAAATATATATATGTTATGCACGTGACACAAAATTAATTTTAAAGTATCACAAAAAGAAAAAGAAACCACATGATTAGCATTTAATAAATTAAATTCTAAAAACTAATCTTTTAAAATTCACCAAAAAATCAGAAAATGGAGGTAAAGATTCGAAAAATATTTCATTTTAAAGGAATTTTTATGATCTTTCTCATGATATAAATTTTATAACTGACAAATTATTATTTTAAATAATAATTTGAAATAATAATTTTTATGTCTACATACACTGTCATAGACAGTTGTATGTAGATTTATCTAGAGTCCGTTCTTTGATTCTGTCACCGTAGTATCTTCTACTTCTGAAATACTCAACTGTGTATACCAAGAAGTTTTTTGAATATCATAGTTGTAATCCACACTATATTTTTGTAGTTGCTGAATTTTTACTTCATTTTAAAAGTGAAGATATTTTCCCAATAATTTATTATTTGATATGATTAAGTGGAGATATCTGAATTGTGAACAAAAGTTCATACAGAGAATGATGTAACCCACACTATATTTTAATACTTGATGAATTTTTACTCCATTTCATAAGTGAAGAAATTTTTCTAACAATTTATTATTTGATTTGATTAAGTGGAGATAAATGAATTATGAACAATAGTACATACAGAGAGGGATGTAATTTTTAAAATCATTGGTGTTGGGTTTCTCAGTCTTATCTTAAACTCTGTTCTGAAGTAATGGGAATTCACATTTTTTAATCATGATGTTTTAGAATCAGCCTCATAGTGAATTTAGCAATGATAATAAATTTTTTGGCTGAGCTCCCACTACCCTTCAACAATGTATATTTTTGATGATAGGTAATGGTAACATTCCTTACATACGTTACTTTGAGTTGAGTTGTTTTGCAAAAGAAAATATAAAACTAAAAGCGACCATGTTGGTCGCGCAGCGGCTAGTAGATTACAATTTTTTTATAAAATTTATGCTTTTTAAATATTCTATCAAAATCCAATTTTTTAAATTAAAATAACTGAACATATATGACCTAAAAACAACAATTACATTTCTTGCAACAACTTCCACCGTTTGCATGGTGCAGATTTTTTTCCTGATTTTTTTAACCTAAAAAGTCTTGAAAAAATTTCCAATTAAAGGTTGCAAAATGTTTTTACTTCTTTAAACTGATAACAGATGGCAGCACTCGCCATTTTTCTGCTCATTTAATTGGATTACTTTGAATGCAAGTTTAAAAAAGACTAGATTTAGGCATTTGCACTGTGCAAACGGTGTCCCTGAAATGGTTAGTGTAAAAAGGAAGAAAAAAGAAAACAAACACATGCATATACAAATAATCAAATACTAACTTTCATTTCCAACTTCAGTTTGAAATCCCCTGATACTCTGAATTGAGAAGAATACTTGCTGAGGATACTGCACTGAAAGTTTTAGCATGATATCTGCTAGTATATTACTTAATTTAGGTTTCTCCTCGATGATGGAATAATGTAAACATGAAACCAAAAATGGCAAGTAAGAAATCCAGTATTTATTAGATACATCAAATCGAAGACCTTCTCTAAGTATTTTAGCAACACTATAATTTTCATCATCAAATTCCAGAAGGTAAAGGATCTTTGGTATAACTCTAAGAGATTCAAAAGTTGAACCCAGTCTGCATGCATTTATTAGACAATGCATCGACATTAATGCATCCTTTATATTATGGCTGAAATAATAAGAAATCATAAAGCACAATAAGCATTTAATATCTCACTTTCATTATATAATATATTTGTAGAAGTAAATGTGGAACAAATAAATTACAAAAGAAATTTATAAAGGTTATTTTCCAAAGTCATTAAAATAAAGATTCTAAAATTTGGAATGCTGGAAAATATCATTAGAAAAACAGTTTGCAAATCAACAGTTTCCTGAAAAACTTTATTTTATTCATAAAATTAAATGAATTAACATATAAGACTAAGTAAATATGACGGCTGGATAGTAAGTACAAATACACAAATTATACTCAACACATCATAGCCAAATGTTTAAAATCATAATATTAAGAATAGAGAAATACACTTTAAAAAATTACTACCGTACACAATAAATAGAAAGAAATGGGGTTGCTCAACAGTGCGAAATAAACAATTTCCTTCAGGTTTAATTCTATATCGCTCAAACATAATTACAAGTAAAAATGGCAGAGAGAGAGCTAGGAATATTCCTCCGGATAAGCAAATTAACATGTACGCAGCCTCATGCTCAGGATGTATCTAAAGGCAGATTTAAACATGTCACTGCGCTTGTGCAAAAGCAAAAAGTGTTTATACAGCCTCGGGATTAGTGAATACCTAATGCCAGATTTAAACATGTTACTGAGCATGCACAGAAAGCAATTATTTTAATTGTAAATTACCACTAATTAATAGAAATTGCAGTTACAAAAACCAAATTTGACATCTCTCTAGATTAAAATCTTTCCTTTAAGACCAAAATGAAAGAAATTGATGCAGCAATTTTTTTTACGGACTGTCCCAAGAATCGGCTTGACAACTTAAATATATAGATTTTATAAAAACAAAAACTCGTCAATCTGAAGTATCAAGGTATAACAAATTCAGGAATTAGCATAGCTCATAAGAAACTACAAAACTAGTAAAAATAGCAATTAAAATTTTTTAAGAGACCGAATAGAGCCTAAACAACCAGAACTATCTGCATTCTACTTCCTACTATACAGTTGCAACACCCAGATATATTGCTTTTGCTAGACATATCCTCAGAGTTTTTGTTTTGTTACCCTTTATGCAGTTCTGTAGTTGCTACTTGGAATAAAGAATCAGAAGTTTAGTGTTATTTACAAGAAACCTAGGGATAACAAACTTCTTAAATTCTTCAATATAATAAAAAGGTGGCAACATGTTTCAAACTAATTACAAATTCATCATGAGGCTGAGGAAGGGATTGGATATTGATATCAATATTATCAAAATATCGATATTTCCCCTTCAATATTAAATATTATAATATCGTTATTTGATTTCTGATAATATGGGAATAACGATATTATATTCCCGATATTATCAATTATACATTTTCAAAAGAAATTATTTGAAATAATTATAATTTATAAAAATTTGGGTTGAATCTCAAAACCCAAGGAAAAAAATAAATGAGTGATTCAAGAAAAGTATACAGAAAAATTGTAAAATTAATCAATGAGGGTCTATATTCAACTGTCGAAACAAATGGATAACAAAAAAGTACTATAATACATTATTAAATAAAAGTCTCCTACCAATTTGTTTACATATACTCAGTGTTACCATTGCTTCACCCAAACTAGGATTTCTTTCTTTAAATAAAAACTTTTTGATAAAATATTGTTTATTGAAAAGTTATTTCATTTCTAAAACAAATTACGATCTTTTTTATCGTATGATTACCATCTATATATTATTTTACTATACAATCATTCCTCCGAATACGATTGGCTGCATATTGAAAGGGAAAGGTATTATCGAATTTTGAAATCGCTCATTTAAATTTTGAAATATCAATATTTTTGTGCCGATATATTATTCATTTCAATATTAATAGCTGATATTATTATCGATACTCATATCGATATTTTGCTTTCGATATCCTATCCCTAGGCTGAGGAGCATTAGGTGTGATGGTCACTATGAGCAATTCACAAATGCAAGGATCACCAAAACTGTATGATATAAATAGAGGTGACAACTGAAAATTCTAGAAGGAATGGTGTGGGAGGTAGTGGGCCAAGAGAAAAAAAAAAGGAAGGGGGATGAGTTTTATGACCACCAGACCACACAACTAAAACCTCTTTAACCTTTAGCTTACGGGGCCCATTTTTCGAAAATGATCTTTAAAACTGGAACATTTTACCTTCTTCTCACATACGAAAATAGGGAGAGGAAATCTTTGGGATGACAATTATCCCATGCCTGTGTTTTTCGAGGGTATATTCTCGGGAAAGCATATATCCTAACCCATACAGAAAAGATTAACAAAGCTAAAAGATAAAGCAAGAAAATTGAGAAATAGAACCTAGATGGAGTAATGAAGGGGATCAGGAATAAAGGACAGTCAAAGTGTCATACATTTGGCACAATATTAAGAAAAATACCACGTCTCAGAGAACATAGCACTAGAAATACATTATGGTACTCTCTGACGTAATTGGTAAAGTGCTTTCCCCCCAGCATGTACATCATGAATTTTAAAATGTCCACTAAATACGGTCAGGGAAACCTTAGAACCTCCTCATTTTTGCAATTTCTCCGAGTGAAAAAAATGTGTGCATCTCCTGTACGTGATTCCAGCTAATTTCCTTTGATATAAAAACAAAAGATACTTTTCCATGAAGTAGCCTATTATATTGAGTTTTGAATGTTTAATCAAAAACACTTTAAATTACAAAAATATATAATGTTGGCCACAATAAAATACAATAACCCACATGCAGTCTGAATGCAGCCTTCAGGACACAATTTGATACTGCTGATCAAGTAATAACCCAACTGGAAGTTGTAGAAGTTGAATAAATAAGGAACTCAGCTCCTATAGCTTCCAGTTGTAGTCCCTAACCATTAAAAAACCTGTAACGTTCGAAACGGGCCTGCAAGACATTTGGACAATGAAAGTTTTGTGCCGACAGGTGACAAAAGGGTGCCCAGGATATATGTATTTTTTGCAGACAAAAGTTCTAAGCGTCACGGAATCTCATTTTGCTCGAAGTACAGACTTTTGCCCCACGTGTGACAGCGAAGTGAGCAATAGCTCATCTATGGAAAGCTATCACAGGGCATGGTGTTCTGATGTCCGCACGCTGTAAAAAAATGTTTCAAAGCGGTGCATGTTGTTTCTCTTTTGGGAACATGAATTGGGACGGTTTGCATCTTCACAACAGAAGCATTGAACTTGGCCGAAAGAAAAGTCTCTTTCAGCAGGACTGGATATTCCGAAGTTTCGAAAACAAAAAGATTCCAGGTACTGGATTGCAAGAGAAACTTTGGAAATTTTGGAAACTTTAGAAAGCCCCCCACAGCAGGGAAAAGTTGAGAACAAGTTACCGGACTGGACTCGGCATTACTGAACTGGTAGTGAAAGAGAGAGGTGATCTGTACTCAAGTTTTATGTGGAACATAGACAATTTGGACTATATCTTTTTTTTATGATTTTAATTTCCTTAAACTCATGTTTTTCTTTTAATTAAATGCTTGTTATTGTTACCAAAGAAAAGCAGTCATTCCTTGTAATAATTTATTCTCACACCCTCACTGCATGTGGAACCCAGTAAGAAATATTGCCCCTTTCATGTAGGCGGGTGAATTATACACATTGATTGCTCTAGGCTTGGAGTAATTTTAATTTTAACAGCTCGAAAGTTATGCAGCCATCTGCGATTCTACAAAACCCATTTTACAAAGAATATATAATAACTATAAACTATTAATTTATTACATTAAAACTGACTTAAAAGGAGGGATGTTCAAATGTTTATAATCTTATGACCTTAATTAAAGTAAAAATTAAGTAATAAACAGAATATTTTGAAAATTTAGGCTTACCTTTGATAAGCAATTTTTTCATAGTATTCTCCTAAAATAAGAAAAGCTTTACCAACACTTGGATGTTTTGCTATGATGTCAGAGGTCTGCTTGACCACATGATCTCCAAGTGCTGAATAAATTTCCATCTGATGCACTAACAATAACAGTTGTTTATCATGGTCAAAATAATTAATAGTTTCTCTGTTGTTTTCCAATAAAAAAAAGGCTTTGTTACGCAGATAAATCTTATTCTGCAAATAAAAAAGTAAAAAAAATTAGAATATTTAACCACCTCTGAAAAATTACAATGAAAGAATATCTAAGTTACAGATAGAAAGAAAAAAAAATCACAACAGCTATTTTTGGTAGACTGGTTGCCTGAATATCAAATACTAACTCTAGCTCCTACTAATTATTGAAAAGTTAAATGTAGTAAGCCTCATAGATAATCCATGTATCAGCTGTAATCCATGTATCAGCTGTAATACATTTCACATCAGACAAATTTTTTCAAAGAGCATTGGAAACTGCTATTGATTGAAAAGATTAATATCTATTATTTTTTCCTTCAAATTAAAAAAATTAAGTGATAAAAAATTATTTAAGTAAAAAGCATAATTTTCTTAAAAGACTATGAAATGATGGTAGAGCATGATTAGTAAAAATCCTCTACAGGTCCAATGTTATCAGGCATACATAATTCAAAAGGTCTCATAATAGACACATAATGCTAAATGCTAATCATTTTATATACTTTAAATTTACACTAGAGAGTGCATTCATAAAATAATCATACTTCTTGAGTAACTGATTTCTTCACTTTTGATAGCAAATTTGATAACTTCACTTCAAGGAGTTGATATGCATTTCGTAAAGAATAATTTCTACACCTAAGAAAATGAAATATGCATTAAATAAGATACAAGCATCAACATGATATTATTCATAAAAAACATGAAAAACAGCAACCATTCTTTAATTTGATGAGAAACAGATAGCTTAAAATTTAAAAAAAAAATTATTTCATATCATGCTTAATGTTAGTGTATAAAACTATATTTCGAACTATTTTTAAAACAGCTCTTTTATTTCTGTATTGAACGAAAGCATCAGTGTGAATTGCACTGGACAAAACTTGAGTGTAAACATGAAGTTACATGGATTTCCTTTTCATTTTACTCTATGAGTATTTAACCAAAGATACCAAAAATTAAGTTATGCTCATTGAGGTCACTTTTTTTTTTTTTTTTTTTTTCTGCATCTGACAATTTGAGATTCTATGATAAACTGAAAAATATTTTTTTTTAGAAGTAATTTTTTTTTTAAATGAGTTACAAACTGATGTATTAAAACATTATGAGAATTAACAGGCTGGATTTGAATTCCGTATAAAAGTTTCAGCATTAAAGTCAAACCCCATTACAACGAACTTCAAGGGATCAAAGGTTTTGTTTGTTTTATCCGGTGGTTCACTATATCCGAACAATTAAGAAAAATGCTAGAGTTCACAAAATGTATAACTCATTAGTTGAAATGTGTATTCAATAATGATGTATTAAAAAATGATAAAATCTATTAAAAATTATCTTTAATGAATTAAATTGACTAAAATCAATTACATTAAAGTGACACAATACTAATTAAATTATGTATAATAGGAAAACGACAGGACCAACATTTTTGTTCATTATATACCGGGTTCGCTATAACAGGGTTCAACTGTATTATTAAAATTAAGATGGAAAGCTGAAATTGTTATTTAATGATTTGAATGAATGTCAGCAAGTGAAAGTTTTAGGTACATAGCAAAGTTCCAGACTTAATATAAAACTAGTAATACTCGAGATGGGAGAAGAAGCTTTTTAAGTATTAATCAATAAAATCAAGAAAGTTTCAAAGTGAATCAAGAAAGTTTATTTTATTTTTGAGGGGGGGGGAGGTAAAAGGGGGCTAGCTATGAGCTACCTTCTGTATGGCTAATAGACTTTCAATACAGAACTAGGACAGAGAGAACTTGTTATGACATAAGTTTAAAAAAACACAGTTAATCTTTAGCTTACGGGGTCCATTTTCCCAATTCCTTCTTTAGAACAGGAAATTTCATACCCCTTTGTAAGAACAGCCATTAAGGGATATATATATATATATATATATCTGTGGCTTGGTACAAGAAGTGCCTAAGTCAGTTTTCTCCAAGATGACTGTGTTTCCTTATATCTCTTTAAAAAAAATATTATTTTCACTGTAAGAAGTACCCAAGTCTGTACAATGGTTTAGAAAACACTTTTAAAGCATCAAACAGATATGGGTACTTCTTACATTGAAAATAATATTTTTTTTAAAGAGACATAAGCAAACAAAGTCATCTTGGAGATAACTGACTTAGGCACTTCTTGTACCAAGCCATATATATATATATATATATATATATATATATATATATATATATATATATATATATATGCATGCATATGCATATATATGTATATATGTATGTATGTGTGTATATATATATATATATATATATATATTCATTCATTCATTCATTCATTCTTGGGATACTTGTTATCCCACTCTGTAAGGAAAAGGTTAATATTACGTTTTTTTTAAAAACTAACAGCAGAACAAAATACTGCAGAGGGCAATATCAATCATAAAAAAATAAAAGCATTACTTTCATAAAAAGTACAAGAAATAAAATTTCATTTAATCAAGCTATTTTAGTAAGAGATAGCAAGCTGACCAGAAGTTTAACCATGTCATTACTTTCATAAAATCATTAATGATCAGATCATCAGTACAAAAGAATGTCAACAAATGAGAATACTAAAAGATTTATTCTCAAATACAGAACAGCACTTAAAAACACATTCATATTTTGTTATAAAGAATCAATTAAACTGAATATCAGGTGCATTTCAAAAATGAAAAAACTTACCCAACATTTGCCATTAGTACACTCTGAAATTGCATAGCTGCAGAATTTAACTTAATTGCATAGTGATTACTTGCATGAATGGCAATATTTTTAAAATAAAGTTCTTGACATTGCAATGCAACACTTTCTAAAGATTTCTGTCGAACATTCAAAATTTCAGTTATAAAAGAAAAGTCATCACTTAGCAAATATGGACGTGAATCCCATATAGATGATAGAGTTTTTACTTTTCTAGCAAACATATTTATATCTTTATTCTTTACTAAATGGCCAGCTTCTAAAAGTTCTGTTAGCTGTTGCATCAATTGCAATAATAAGTAGTGATTTTTATTTAGAAAATTCTGAGGCAAAGACTTCCATTCTTTTATGCAGCGGTTAATCACATCATAAATTTTTTCATCTCTCAAGGTGATCATATCCTCATTCTTCAATCTACAAAATCTCGATTTAATCATTAAGTCTTCTAATGGGGATTCAACCTAAAAATAGAAACAAACATACATTAAGAAGTAAAAAAAAAAATACAAAAGATAAAATGAATTGGTCATTTTTAAAAGGGGTCATCTCCACTTTTTCATAAAACCACTTTTTAGCAGATTCAGTCTCATAATAATTGTATTCATGTATTCCATATGAAATTGGATCATTTCTCACTAGCTAAAGCAGCTAAACAAGACCAGGCTTTTGTCAGTCAGTTAGAAAAAGAGTCATCTCCGAGAGAAGGCGCGTTTTCAAAGTGAACCTGTGCAGGGCATGCACAGATTCCACCTTTTTTCCTATGAACTATGAGCTGATTCATATCTTTGGCTCATGCAATCACATTATCCGCCTTATTTTTCTTGTCTTTAAATATTTTTTATCATTATTTATTATTATTGCATTAAGATGTCAGATATTGAAAGTGCTAGTTCTTCACCAGTTGAAAAAAGAAAAAAAAAGGAGTGAGAAATCCAGATAAATATAAATAGAACAGAATAAAAAGGGTAAAAGTACATGGAGAACATTTAAACCATGTAAACAAAACAGTAGATAGCCATGATAGCATCCATTGCCATATGCAACATTGTTTTCTTCTACAGAAAGCATGCATTAAAAGCTTCCAGCGATTCATTCCATCACCTGAAAACAACCCTGCTTATCACTGAAAACTTTTTATTACTATACAAAAATGCAAGACATCAGAAAACTTTATCAATACATTCCCAGTGAGAAGAAAGCTAGGTGAGATGAAATCAACGAATGGCTGACAACAACAGCAGAACAACCAAAAGTGTTTTTAACTATCAATTTTACTCAATTTTTTTTTGTTTTTTACTATTTAAATTAATTTTTTTTATTTTAATTACTTTACTTTGTACTGTTTTACTACCTTAAATTTTTCAAAATAAAGTCAGTTTTTAAAAAAAAGTGTGCTTTGTATATATAGAAAACTTAGTTCATTTTGAAAAGGGCCATCTCCCGTAGAGGAAAAACTTTTCTCGCGGCAACTCTCCAACAGCTATAATTTTTTAATGTTTTTATTTTAGGTTGTTTCATAATATACTATCACCTGCCCCATAGTTTTATACTGACAATTTATACATCTGAAATTGGAGTTTACAAACTTTAATTAAAAAAATGATTTAACATTTTCAAAATATAATTCAGAAAAAAAAGTTATTACCAAGATACCAGACTTTGATACAGGACAAACATATTGCATTAAATTACTGCTAGGCATGCCAGTTAAATCATCCCATCTTGCAAGTTCAGCGGCACATCTAAACAATAAAATTACACAGGTTAATGAATTACTTCATCATAAGTTGGAAAGATAAAGTTAAAAAGCAGAGTTCACAGGACAAAAATGTACTAGACTAAGCTATTACAACATTGCAAACATACTAGTCTAACAAAATAGATGTGCAACTTTGGAAAAGAGTTTTCACAAAAAGATATTTGGCTTTTAATATTTAATGTACCCTTGTACTATGAACAAAACTATAATTACAAGATAAAAAGAACTTTTTATATACCATGTTTTTAAAATTTCTGTTGAATCATATAAACTTGACAATTCTATGTATTAATATATACTTTTTTAAAATT
Source organism: Dolomedes plantarius (assembly GCA_907164885.2). Lineage (NCBI taxonomy): Eukaryota > Metazoa > Arthropoda > Arachnida > Araneae > Dolomedidae > Dolomedes > Dolomedes plantarius. Next base: position 131,266,108 of record OU015500.1, read on the forward strand.
TTTTTGATGAATTATCCCATCAACTTGAAAGAAAATTAAGTTAATTGGAAGTTAACTTGTGTTTAACTTTTCGTTCCAGTCCCAGCCAACAGATGGCTGCACCAGTCTACAAAGCAAAATTAACTGAAAATAATAAAAACATGGTAAAAATCTGCTTAAAGATGGCTAAAAGTATTTAAAAAATGAATTGTCATCGTGTTCTGAGCTATTCTAAAAGTTTCAAATGTCTAGCTAGTCGGGAAGTTAGTTAAAAATCAATTGCAAGATTTGTACTGGACAAACACAAACACACACACAAACAAGAAAGCAAGTTAATAAAAAACATGGTAACAAAAAAGAACTACCTGATCATTCGATTCATACAGAATTCCATTTCATAAGCAGGAGAATGCCCCTGAACATTTTTTATGAAAGCTGCCTTTGACTCTCTGAAAAACTCATAAGCTCTATAAATATTGCCCTTTTTATAATGTGATATTGCTTGAATGGTGCTATCACTATAATAAGCAGAACTTTCAATAAACGAGTACAGAACATCACTTTCTTCCAGTTGAAGGTAAATATTTGTCAATGTTTTTAAGACTTTGCCACAAATTTCACCAGAAAGATATTCTGGAGACAAGAGAATCCTTTCTAAGAGCATACAGCAACGAACTTGCAAGGAATAAGATCCACAGATGAGCTAGAAAAGAAAAAGAATTGAGCCTGTGCATTTTACAAATTTTAGTACAGTCAAACCCCGTTGTAATGAACTTCAAGGGACCAGAAGTTTTGTTCACTATATCCGAACCTTTAAGAACAATGCTAGAGTTGACAAAATGTATAACTCATTAGTTGCAATGGGTATTCAATAATACTCTATTAAAAAAAATAATAAAATCTATTAAAAATTATCAATAATGAATTAAATTGACTAAAATCGATTACATTAAAGTGACACAATAATAATTAAATTATATACAATAGGAAAACGACGGGACTAAAATTTTCGTTCGTTATATACCGGGTTCACTATAACGGGGTTTGACTGTATGTCCTCAGTAGGGATTATAAGTGTTCAAAAAAAGGACATATACTAATGAAAAAAACAAAATAAAAACATGCTATCTGAAGATGCATTGTATTTATGGTGCATTGAGCCCTAAGTGCGTGATTTCGGTTTATTTTGTCTTCATTCTTCCTGTAGGAACCTTGAATTAACTGATTTTAGGTAGGTAACTGATTCGGTTAGGCCTCCTGATGAAGAGACCACTCGGTTGCCTCGTTATAAGGTTTAGTTCTTATACTGCTACAGAATCTTGCATTTATGGTGTGTTTACCTCTAAGTGCAGGATTTCTGTTTATTTCGTTTGACTGACATTGCATTCTTCCTGTTACTCAATATCTTTCTCTGTTGAATTATTTACATTTAGTTATATTTGTCTGTTTTCAGTATGAGGATTTGTTGCAATTGCACAATCTTTTATTGAAAAGTTAAAATTTTTCAACGCTAGGATAGTGCTTGGGGTCAATGCTAGGTTTTCTGTTAATTTGTTTGTCTGTCTATGCCTTCTTTATATGTATTATTTCGTGTTGAATTATTTACATTATTTGTGTTACACGGATTATACTTTCAATTATACACTACAACAATAAACAAGTTTTTAAAAAATTCAATTTAAATCATAAAGGGTTCATCATTTTTAACAATTACACAATTATGCATGCCTAGAAATAGAAATACTGCTACTAACAACAAAGATTGTAATATTAATCAATATAATAATACTTAAAGCAATAATTTAAAAGCAAAATAAATCCTGAGAATATGGATCTTGAGAAAATAAATCCTGAGATACTGGAATAAGCAATCTTAAAACCTAAATTCTGTCTCCTGGGACAAGAGAAGAGTTTCTAATAATTACAAGATAAAAATAACTTTTTATATACCATGTTTTTTAATTTTCTGTTGAATCATATAAACTTGACAATTCTATGTAATAATAAATACTTTTTAAAAATTTTTTTTGATGAATTATCCCATCAACTTGAAAGAAAATGAAGTTAATTGGAAGTTAACTTGCATTTAACTTTTGTTCCCATTCCGGCCAATAGATGGCTGCACCAGTCTACAAAACAAAATTAACTGAAAATAACTGAAAATTAATTTAATTCTGCTTAAAGATGGCGAAAAGTATTTAAAAAATGCATTGTCATCGTGTTCTGAGCTATTCTAAAAGTTTCAAATGTCTAGCTAGTCGGGAATTTAGTTAAAAATCAATTGCAAGATTTGTACTTGACAAACACACACATAAACACACAAACAAGAAAGCAAGTTAATAAAAACATGGCAAAAAACATGAGAAATTTCAAATCAGCATATAATCTGCTTATAGAGGGCACATTTTCCCCAAATTATCAGAACAGAAGAAATCATACTCTTTCCTTCAACTAAACATAGTGATGTAAATGTTCCCCTGTTAACCTGAAGGTCAACAGAAACTATACGTCAGCTACACCAAAAACTATGCAGATGTATTCATAAATAACCCTTTTATATACTATAGACTCAGACCATAAACTTTTGCAAATCACACTCCACTCCATTCTCTAAAATTGTTGTTGTTGTCATGTCTATGACTAGTGCAGAAGAAAAAGTCTTAAACAGAACCAAAAGCATGGGTAACAGCAGTTGCCAAATCAGGTGCCTCTAAACCTGATCTAGCAGCTGTAATTAGTAAGCTGTATTCAATAATTTAGTGAAAAAATAGAAAGAAAATATACATTAACAATTGAGAAACAATATCATAAAATTGCTGTAACATAACAGGAGTAAGCTACAACCTTTTAGATACAATGGTGTAAAACTTTTTCAGAATAATTATACTTTAGTAATTTATTTTTTACAGTAAGGTTATTCTATATGGCTATTACTCTTTATCTAACATCTGCAGAGGTGTTATCTATCAGTATAATTATACTTTAGTAATTTCCTTTTTTAAAGTATGGTTAATCTATATGGCTCCTACTCTTTATCTAATACCTGTAGAGGAGTTCTTATGGTGACAAAACAAATTGAAAAGGGCAGCAATAATGGCTGGACAATCAAAGTTATATTCTGAAGAAAGCTGGGTTTCTGGACAATTTCTACAATTGATAAAGGATCTTGTGTTGTCAGGGTGGATTTTCATACCCTTAAAGTGATTAGTTCTTACTCTAGCTATTGTAGAAACAATTGTTCTTTGACAGTTAAAAGTCAGAAACGAGTGGTTTCTTTAGGGGCTGGTTGGATAATCTGCACCTGCCCACTGCATTAACATCAGCTAGTGTGATGGAGGAGTGATCTGGGCCAAGTTCCTCGCTTCCTTGGCCAATGAGTCAGCACACTCATTTCCTTCAATACTGACATATGCAAGGATCCATTGAAGGGTACAGGACTTTCACTTACAACGAAATTGTCTAAATTATTAAAATGTATTAGAAAACTGTTCAGCCACAATCTCAACAGATAGAATTAAATCACAAGTCTTCTACTCTTGAATGAGATTAATCAAATTGTTTTACTAGTGGAGAACATGACCCTCAAACTACTTTAACCTTCAGCTTACGGGGCCATTTTTCCAATTCCCTCTTTAGAATGGGAAATTTCTTACACCTTTGTAAGAACGGCCATTAAGGGAGTTATATATATATATATATATTATATACAGTGGAATCTCGATCTATCGTTTTTCAAGGGACCGATTGAAATGAACGATAAATGCGGGAAAACGATAGATGCGGAAACATAACAAAGCAACATGATCTTTGGGACTGGATAAAATGAACGACACATGCGTAAAAACGATGGATCCGAAAACGATCGATCGAGATTCCACTGTATATATATATATATATATATATATATATATATAATAAATTTAAACCACCTCTAATCACCTGTAATCCGACTTCTCTCTCTCTATGATAACCTTTCAGTTCTTTACACCTTTCTCATATACTAACCTACCTCGGCAATTTCTGGCAACCCATTTTACAGCTACTTTGATATGCTTGTGCAGATGAGAGCTGGATGCCATGCTGAAAGGTGATGTTTTGGCTGCAATAAACTAATTTGTTCATTGTATTGAAATCTTATTGTTTTCGACCACAATGCTTATTTCAGGAGATGACCATTCAGGTCATCACACACACACACACATATATATATGTGTGTGTGTAAGTAAGTAATCTTGATCGATTGTTCTCCAAATCATTGTTTTCCCGTATGTGTCGTTTATTTCACCCAGTCCCAAATGATCATATTGCTTTATTATGTTGCCGTATCTATCATTTTCTCGCATTTATCATTCAGTTCAGTCGGTTGCTTGAAAAATGGTAGATCAAGATTCCACTGTATATATATATATATATATATATATTCATTTTTGGGATTGTATTCTTGGGATACATGCTATCCCACCCCATAAGAAAAGGTTAAATTTGGCACAACAGCCGTAAAGAAACCACTCATAACTTGGAATGAAAAACACAAAATGATGATTCTTCATATAATGACCATAGAAAATTAGCACTCATATATAGAAAGTACAAAATTATACAAGATGAATCCATTTTATGTAACTGCTTACCTTTGGGTCAATATTAAGAATGAATTCAGGATTACATTTCAAAGCTGCAGTGATCAAAACATCATGTAGGCTGTATTGTTCAGGGGGAATAAGAATAAAGGACTGCAATTTGTTAAATAATTCCTAAAATAAAAAAATTAAAAAGTTATCTTTAAAAATTAAGAGATAAGTTTTTATAACAGGCATCTTTATCAACTAAATTATGAATGAAGAGAGATTTCAAAATAAAACTCTTAAATAGATACATCAGATTTGTCTCTCTAATATGAAAATATTACAAACATTAATTCAACTGATCCAAATTCTTATATTACAAAACATTTCTAATCCTTCACAAATATTTATATGTTATACAAGCACCACATTTTCTGTTATTTTATGCTTATCATTAATTTTCAATATGACAATTTTTTATTATAGTACAGATAGATAAATATCAGTCGAAAGATATCCATGACCACTTACACAGTTATGCTAATATAATAGAGATCAAAGTACTGTCGCTTTCATATAACACATAGAAATAATTGGAAGAATGATGAAACATTTATCAGAATTCCTGTATCCAGATCAATTAGAAATAGATCTTTTTCAATCAGCATCTAAAGGGATAAGATTTACAAATCTAAAACAGAGATTTGAGTATCTATGGATCGGGAATTAAACCTGTGTGGTATACAAACAAATGTTCTAATAATGTTCAATAATAAATTTAAAAAAAGGTCAACTACTATATAAATTAAATACAATATAAGTACATAAATTAAGTATTTGGCATATTCCTTTAAAAAACAGTCTGGTGCTAAATTTGATATGATAGTGTACAAACACCACTTTTCTTAATGATCATGACCTCCATAGAAAGTGATAAATCATTAATGAGGAATAAATATTTTCAAAATATTAAAATCTACAAATATTGTCAAACATTGTGCAATGCAACTCGTCATTAAAGCAACATAAAAGACTTTGAGAGCTCTTAAAAGAAACAAACTTGCAAGTTTAGTGACAGAATCTGTGAAAACAATAATAAAACTTCAATGGACACTATATGAATACACTCACTATCTCTGCTCCTATTTGTTTATTCTATATTACTATGAATACATACATGAAAAATTTAGATGATGATAAAGTAAAATTAAATACAATGACAACTGAGCAAAAATAAAAAGATTGAAATACCAACCTTTTGGTGTCCTTCACTCAGAATGTTCCAAATACTATGAAATAGCTCAGTCCACATATATTTTGTTAAACTTTCATCTGAATAGCAGAGTTCTACAAGTGATGAGAAAGAAACTGATTCCTCAGTCCTAAATTCAGAATTTGCAGTGTTAGAAATTACATAAACATCTTCAAACATCATCGACACTAAATTAATGTACAGTTTAAACCAAAAGAGGGAACCATAAACTTTCCATCTTTCATCAAAAATATAGCTAACACCTAAAAACAGATTATAATCCAGGTCTTCTGCAACAAATCGAAAACACATTTTGCGTATGTCAGATTGACTGGTGAATGTCCCAAACACAGCAAATACATTAATAGTCCTGAAAAATAAAAAATTAAAATTAAGAATTTAGAAACAATATCACAAAATCACTGTAACACAACAATATAATTTTTTAGATATAATGGTGTAAAACTTTTTCAGTCTAATTATACTTTAGTAATTTCTTTTTTAAAGTAAGGTTACTCCATATAGTTTCAGGATTAGATAAAGAGTAGGAACCAAGTACAGTGGAATCTTGATCAATCGTTTTCCCATATGGGTAGTTTATTTCACCCAGTCCCGACAATCATATTGCTTTGTTATGATCCTACATCTATCATTTTCCCACATTTATCGTTCAGTTCAGTAGATCCCTTGAAAAACAATAGATCGAGATTCCACTGTATATTTTAATGATTTTTCTGTAACTTGTTCAAAATTTTTGACTTGCCTAAAGAAGGGTCTATTTATTGAAAAACAATTTTTATTACATTATCAAAGTCACACATTATTAGTGATTCCCTATAATACGACTAAACTGACAACACATATCATATGTGACTAGTTATAAAAGAAATCCAGGTCACTTAAAATCTATGAGCTATGGTAAAGTCAATCATATTAAAATTATGCATGTGACCCAATAACACAAAATTCATAGAGAAATATCAAATAATTCAGGAAAAAACTCTGATGAATGACAAACTTAATGATAGTACTTCTCTGTAAATGGTCAAATTACTGTATTATGCTTAAGGATACGTAAATTTCGCATAAAAAATATCGAAATATCGCTACAATAAAAGTACAATATATAAAATTTCACATTTATTTGCAAAAAAATACATAAATTCAAAAATTTCTTGATTTAAAAAAAAATTACAATTTACTTACTTTGATAGGTAAGTATTCAAAATTCTTAGTTAAATGCTAACATTGTAGTAGTCTCTACATTATGTTCCCTAAGTCTTTGCCTTCTGTCCATAATTATTATGTTGTACATACTAAAATACTTCTCAGTAGCTACTCTGTTAACAGGACTATAGAGGCTTTATATAGCTGCCTTTTCAAAGTTAAGGTAGCAGCATTTCGTAGCAATTAAAATCTGTATAACACCAAGAGTCTCTTGGTTGACTACTGTAAGTGGCTGAAATACCCTTGACTTTGGTGCTCAAGCTACGTTCTTAAATCTACTAAATTGTTCCACAAAATTTGATGGTTGATTTTTAAAGTTAGATTTTTAGGTTCGACTCCAGTAAGGACAAACTGTCCGGGTGAAATTCATGAATTCAAAGGAGAGTGAGATTTCTCAGTTATAGACCTCAGATGGTCTTAGTTAAGCAATTATGTTAATAAATTATCACTATTATTACCTAATTTCGCTTAAAAAACTGTTTGTCACCGAGTTTTCGCTGAAAAGTAGTAAAGAAATAATTTTCGCATTTATTCACTCCTATCGGCAAATTTCACATTTATTCGCATCTATCTCATAAATACGAATATTACGTATCCCTAATTATGCTGCTCAGTTAAAATACACTTTTCAAATGAAATAGTCAAGCCCTAATAAAACTGAAAATTTTTTCCCTGCTCTACTATAACACTACTATTCTGCTATTGCTATAGCTATAACCTAAGTATGACAAAGAATATTTTAAATTTATCCACTGACATCACTCTTTTAAAAGTCATTAAATTCTTCACTTCAAGAAATGTCTTGGCATTTCTTAGTTCCTCTACAATTAGCTAGAAAAAGCAAGCTTCTTTCTCTAGGAAGTAGTTCCAGAAGCTGAAAATTTAAGGACCTCTTGGAACATTTAAAAGTTTTTGAACAAAGATTAAGGACATATAAAAATCGAAATATATAAAGGGACTTCTAAAAATTTTTTAGGAATTTGTGCTTAATTGCACATTTATTGACCATGGAGACAGAAAAAAATAATATATCAGATTCTTGTTTAGACTCAATGAGACAATTAACTTCTTGTTTTAAACACATTAAAACATTTAAGTTGTTAATAACAAAAATTAAGTCATTAAACCAAAAATTAAATAATATACTAATTCAGATATTTTTAGTTCATCCTACCATAATTCAGAGCTTTGTATAAAGTTTTGTACTTTCCTTTTATCAAACAGCCTTGCAATTTTGAGACTGTATATATTAAATCAAGTCCAAATACAAAGTAGTAACATACCATTTTTTTTAATTGCACCATCATGATTTTAAAATTATATTCCTACACTGTAGTACCTTTCACAATTTTGCATTTAAAATATATTATTCCTTTCTACAAATAAATTACGTTTGAAACAAAATAACAGCTGTTTGATGAATAAAAGAACTTTTATAAGTCATGAATGAACATAACACAGATCTAGAAATAAAGGAAGTATTAAAGAGCAAGAAACATACTGTCAAAAAAGAAAGAAAAATTGAAAAAAAGGTTAAAGGAATAATATGTCATTAAAAAAAAATATTTTAAATAAAAAAAAGTAATGTAAAACTACACAATTTGTATGAGACTGTATACAGATTTATACAAAACTCTTAACTATCACTACATAGACCGAATGAAGTTATATACAGCTTATGAAAAGTAAAGAAGAAAAAAAAGTTGCAGGAATCTTTAGTTACATAACTTACAAAATGAATGCAGTCAGGTAAATCATTATAAGTATTCATTTGGTAAGGCCCTAACTGTCCGATAGGTGAAAAGGTGTTATTTCCTCTAATTATTTTTTAAAAGTTATTCAAGATATCAACAAAAATGTTGATAAATTAGACGGGTTTGAAACAGCAACACACAGTGAAGCTAAGAATAAGCTCGATGAAAAAGAATGAAAAGCAAATTTTAACATGATTATCATATTTCTACCAGTCTTAGACAGGTAAAAATTTCCTTATTATTAACGTATTTTCATTACATTAAAAAATATTTCTGTAACACAAATAATTTGCATATTTGATGAGAGAAATATTCTTAATTAATATTAAGGAATAAATTAAATATACCTTATATAACGAATGTTTTTTCTCAGCTGAACCATGACTTCAAAAAATCTATTGCAGATATCTTCATTACGTGAAAAAATTGTATTAATTTTATTACATATTTCTTCAAATAAATTAGCAATTTGGTCAACAAGGTGTGTAGATAACTCTCTATCTTCTTCTTTTTGCTTTAAATACTGAATACTTAATTCCATGATATCAACTATTTTTAACATCATATCAACATGAGACACTGTAGCTATCAATGAATGCATTATAACAAACAATTTTCTTCTGTCATCTTCACTAACAGCAAAAAATAATTTCTTGAGAAATCCTAAGGCCACATTCAACGTTGTTTTGTTGTCTGAAATGAAATTAAAAACTCAATAACATTTAAATACAAATTAGAAATATTAGAAAATTCAAAATAACAAATTGCATTCATATAAATAAAAGTTACTCGTATCAACTTTCATTACTTGCTCGCGTAAAAACAACTATATTTTGTTCTCAAAGGTATAATTTTTATTCATTTATTTTGCCAATATCAATTTTTAATGGATGACTCACAGTTCAGATTGAATCCTCATCCGTAACACATCACTTACAAAATGAAACCCCACACACATTCTTTTAGAAACTGTAAAAAATTTTAATCATAGCCAAGCCTCAACATTTGAAAGTTTAACCTTTCACTAATTTGGCTAGTCCCATTTTAACCAACAATGATGAAATAAGAAATTTTTTTGAGTTATGCACTTTTAGAAAACTAACTTAAAAATAATTATTATGGCTCAGTTTGATGAAATTACTTAAAAAATCTTGTTGAAAATTTAATTCAATAAATCTGCACTTCAGTGCATAACTGTGTCACCATGGAATAGTTCTAAAAACCTATGGCTTTAAACATTATACATCATAATGTTTAAAGCCATCATGCTCATGCACAATGTCTAACATGCAAGCTTATTTTTTTCAAATTGATGTGTATCAATGTCTCTCTCTCTCTCTCTTTCTGTGTATGTGTGCGTGCGAGAGTGTGTATGTATATATATATATATATACATACATACATACATACATACATACACATACATACACACACACATACACACAAGGTGAGGCCATATGTGTGTGTGTGTGTGTATATATATATATATATATATATATATATATATATATATATATATATATATATATATATATATATATATATATATATATATATACATACATATACACACATACACAAAGCAGGGGAAAACAGGGAATTACATTGACAAACCACATTTATTTTACCCACATTCTTACAAAAAAAAAGGGTTCTCAGAGAACCTATTTTTCTCCTTCTCTAAACCATTTTAATCCTTCTGCATGTGTAATCACATTTATTTTACCCACATTCTTACAAAAAAAAGGGTTCTCAGAGAACTTATTTTTCTCCTTCTCTAAACCATTTTAATCCTTCTGCATGTGTAATAGCACATGTGTGATTGAAAGCACAGATAGTAAATAACCTAGATATTCCAGAGCTGCTACTTTAGACTAGTGATTCTAAATATGCAAGTAAGCAGGTCACAGGGAGAACTAGCACTCAGAGAATTGATTTTAACATAGATAAATACAAAGAGTCATAATTTGTTTATTTTTGGTATTTAGAATTCCGGTAAGACCCTTTTGATAAAAGCAGACTCCCTTCAACCCAACCCGACTGGCTCATTTAAAACTATAAGAGCTTTAAAAATAATTAAAGTTGGGTAGGATGTTGTTTTGATTAATTAATTTAGTGATAACTTTAACACATACAACAAAACATGAAAAGTTTTAATAATAACTGAAGACATATCAGAAACAGAACAACAATTTGCTGGTCAATATACAATCAAATATACAATCAAATGATTAGAGAAAAAAGATAAGATGAAAACAATACCTTCTTCTGCAAGACACACACAGTAAGAAAATATTTGATTTTGAGAGCATAAAAAGAAAAAATGATAAGTTTTAATATTTAAAGTTTTATAATAAACTTACCATAGAATGAACAATTTGAAGTCAAAACAGAAAGCAATTTCGTTAAATAATAGTTTCTTAAATGATCCAAACAAGATTGGAAATAACCTCCAACAGCTTCAACTAATGAAGCTTTTGAGTTACATAGAAAATAACTAAAAACAGGAAAGAGAAAATAAGGATCATAGCAGCTTAATATTCGAAAAATTTGTAATTCAATTGATCTAAAACATTTTTAGATGTTACTTACGTTTCATTTGTGCACATGATTTCAATATCATTATAAAGCATACCAAACTCTGAATCAAATTTTTCAGGCGGAAATTTATTAATTAAATTTGACAGAAATCTGTAAAGACTTTCAAGAACCTGCAAAATTAATATAAAAAAACATAATTTTTAGAAGGAAAAAAAACCTTTCTCGAAATACACAACCTTATATAAATTTATACATATGGCTCTATGGGATTTAAACATTTATTAAATTTAATAAATAAATTATGCATAGCACATTAAGTGCTTTCCAGGAAAACAAAATTTGATAGCGCAGTTTGTGCATATTATATTATTATCTAAGCATCATGTTGAAACAAAATATACACATTTTAATCATTTCAACTCTCAAACAGTTTAAATAAATACAATTCACAAGGGTTGTGACCACTCCTTAAGTATCAGAGTTCTATACTAGAGATATTTATAGGTCAGAAATTCAAAGCTCAATTCAGCTAACAGTTATTAGAGTTTGCTTGGGCCTAACCTCCAGTAATGCCAGTAAGTTGAGGACCAAACCTGGCTAGGCATACAACATTAAGGATATGTATGACATTTATATTGCTACTTCAATTACATAATTCAAGGCTGTATCCATATTATTATAAATATCAAGCAATTTATTATTTACAGCTATTAGGATAATTGTCAGTTGCATTATAGAATGTCTTTTGTAATCCAAAATTAGTAAAAGAATTGTGTATTTCAATTAAAGTTTCAGATTAACCCCTTACCTGTCGCGGGCGTGTATATATACGCTTTGCGCAGTCGATGTGTTAACTGCCCCTGGCGTATATATACATCTTCCAAGAATACTTGGCACTCTAATTTGTTAATATCTGTATAACTACACCCACTGCTTCAGAATGTGATATATTGACCTTTTGACACCTCAAATTATCGTTTGAAAGGGTCATGCTCATTTTTTACAAATGGGTAGGAGGCACGTGAGGGTGAAATTTGAAAGTGGTAGTTTATGAGAGAGCATGCTTGAATAGGTTGTGTTATTTTTTCTCTTTTGCTTTGTTTTTGCATAACGTTGTGATACGAGTTATTTTGACATCTTGAATTGTCGTTTGACAGGGTCATGCTCATTTTTTACAAACGGGTAGGGGGCATGTGACGGTAAAGTGATAGTTCATGTGAGAGCATGCTTGAATAGGCTATGTGATTTTTCTCTTTTGTTCTGTTTTCACGTAGCATTGTGTGATACAAGTTATTTTCAATATCTTGTACAGATATGTCTGACCATAAATTAGATGACTACTCCAAAAAGAAAGTTCACTGTGAATCCCACTATCATTGTGTTGAATGTGATGTTGGTTTATGTATTCAACCATGTTTCAAGATATATCACACAACAGCTAAGTACTAACTCTTAATTTTTACTATAATCGGTAATTTAAATTTTGTATTTTTCATTTTTTCATTGTAACAATATATATTATGTAGATTGAAAACTGAGCCTCTTTTTCTTCAATCGCACCATGTTGCTAAGCAACTTTGTGGAAAATGGTGACACTGGGGAGCTCATCACGTAAGATTTTGTCAGCAGTTAAGAGGTTAATTAGTGAAATCCTTATTAGAATGTCTCTTAATTTTCTCTCATTATATTAAATAAATTTATGTAGAACTTATGTAAGAATAGTATCACTAAAAATCTACTTAATATTTAACAGCCATACAAGTTTAAGGTTCATAAAGTCAAAAGTAGCTTTCAAAACTTTTTCTTCGTGGTCTATTAGAAATAAACCAAATACAAGGAGTTCTCTAGGATTTTAAAAGGTGCCATGAATTTTTTTTTTAATTCTTAATTAACATTATGAGCCCACAGAGATTGATAGAAGTACAAATGAATTCAGAATTTCAAAAAATTATATAATAAACTCAATAACTTTGTCAAGATGAAAATATCATGGGAATTTGTTTTGAATCCCTATATCAGGTATAAAATTCAGCAATAAAAATCTACAAAATTTTCAGGTATCAAACAGGAGTTTTCTCCTTTAGATTTTAAATGTAAAATCACTTTTTTTCCAAATATCATTCTCACATACAAGCTTTTTAAACTTTTAAATTTTCCTCTCTGTCAGCACTAAGTACATCTGCCATCTGATTATGCCAGGAGAGTCATTTTTTCTCTCTAAAAGGAGTAGTTTGAATTACCAATATTTTTCTGTAATTGGACACTATGACTAAATGAAATATGAAACTAAGTCAATCCTCATACAATATTAATCTTGTTATAGAAAAAAAAAGCTTTATCATAAACTCTATTTTATTTCAAAAATGGTAATCACATAAAAACAATTAATTCTTGCCCTACTCTCTTTTCTTTTTAAATATAAATTTTCATTGAAGCTGTGATAACTAAGCAAGAGTCTACACAATCAGATGGAAAAAAGACTATCAAATTCTATGTGCATCAAATCAAAATATACATGATTAGTTAAATGCTTGTTATTCTTAACACAAAAATCATTTGAAAAGAAAGAGAACTTGCTCTTCTTAGATACAGCATAAATGTATACAGTAAAACTTCTCACCCCTCAAAACAACCACTTTTTTTGGAACCATGATTGGCCACCATAGAGAAGTTTCACTGTATATATATATATATATATATATATATATATATATATATATATATATATATATATATATATATATATATATATGCATGCATGTGTGAGTATGAAGAAATAACCAATTAACTTACTTTGACTTCTTTGCACCTTAACAAATTGTCCATGTTTTTTTGTAAATGCATGACAAAGGACTTAAGAAGTTTTTTCTCAGCCCCATGAGACAAGAAAGATGTCATTAATGCAAATATTTCACAGTTTTCATATGTTTTAGAATCCATCTGGAAAGAAGTGTTTTTAAAAAAAAACAGTCAAAAATAACTTAATAACTTTCACAAGAAGTTACATATTAAGGAATAATATGTAACTTCAGATAACACATACAGTAGAAGCTCTTTAGTCTGGCATTCCACAGTTCGGCACATTCTGTAATCCGGCACCGATTGAGCTGCCCACATTCGGGTGGATTTGACATCCCTCACTGCACTGGCTGTACCCGCCAGGTGGCTTGTCAGTTCGTCTGAGTTTCACAAAGTTATACGGTGTTGTCTATGACCCTTGTTCCCGTGTTTTTAGTTCACTCAGGGTTTACGATAACTAACTGTCAGTTCAGTGTTCATTTCAGTGTTTCCTGTTTTCTAATGGTTACAAATCCCGTTTGCACAATGTTCTTGAAGCCCAGCACGAGTTCTTAGAGTGTTAATAAAATTAAGAAGCGTAAGCATGTGACTCTCACTATGCAGCAAAAACTAGAGATAATTTAATGTCTCAAAAAAGGTGAAAACAGAAACTTCATGATGCGTGATTTCACTATTGAGCATATTTGCACTCTATGTTTTTCTTCAAACCCCACAGTTGGTAGAATGACGAAATAAATACTATATGTATGTACTTTGTCGGATATATATATTGTCTGCACAGGTTCAGAATGTATGTGAAATACATCTTTTAATCATCTGCATTTTTAGCTAGAGGGATTTATCTTTGGTATTCTTGTTAAAATTACTGACGTTCGATAATCTAGCACAATCACTAATTTGGCACAACTGAGATCCCAGATGTGCCGTATTAAAGAGCTTCTACTGTAATAGGAAATGTAACACCAAAACTAGCAAAACAAGTAAAAGGGTGGCATTTGCCTATTCGTGAATAGGGTATAGTCTTCAATTATTTATAATGAATATTTTAAGGTGTTTCAAATTCCTAAGAGACAACACATTTTTTCCAGTGATAAGAACATACTATTGCAAAAAAAATGGTTGGTTGGGTAGTTTAAGAGCACAATTCTCCTCTTTTGCTACCCATAACAATAATTCTGTAAATGATTTAATAATTTTTATAGTTATCAAAAAGATTGATTCAAAATATTAAAAGCAAATTATCATATGTAATAAAATTGAAAAGTTACATAATAGATGAATCAATGTTTTTTCTGTAATGAAAGATATTTTAACTCAATAATGGTGCAAATGCACTTAAAAACCATGGTCAAAAATTACTTAGAGAAGTATTTTTTAAAAGCCAATGATATTTACAATTTATGAAACCTGATTCAGTAATATTTATAAATATTAATAGATGGTACAGATTGTAAGTATTAATTTAACAATATTTTCAATACTTTGAATGTGATAAATGATAGTACCAAAAATTTCTGAAAGTTTATTATGTTTAAGTAACGCAAATTAATAAACCATACACTAAACTTGACTATCTATAGAGAAGTTACTATCTTCACTTTGTATTTAAAGTGCTGTACCTAGAAATATTCTAAATCTGCATTTTGTCCCATAATACCTAAAAACTGATCAAATAACAAATGAAAAAATTAGATACATTCACCAACAGAAATTATTTAGAAAATATCTTACAGCTGAATGTTTCATAAAATAATAAAAATAATTAATTGAATAACTTCTGTCAAAAATTACTTTCCCCATATATATATTCCCATATACAACACCAACATTTAGAATATTTCACACATAATAAAAAATCCAAGCCCAATTATTGTAAAATAGTTTTTGTAATATATCTCAATCATAATTTTGTGGCAATGCACCTAAGTGTTTATATTTTCTTTTGGTGTCTGGTGAAACTACACTAATATAGAGCTTATGTTTTATTATTAAATATTTTTATTAGTTCCAGAAAGAAACCTTCCTGTTCTCTCACAAAGGTAAAAAAAATTTCAACAGCAATGATACTAAATATAATATCTGCATGCTATTATTAAAATGTTATTACTCTAAATGTAAGACTGTGTGTTCCGTAAAAATTGGTTGGTTAGTTGAGAGTGCTATGGTCATTTTTTGCTACACGAGGGCTAGTTAGACTAGGATCTATTGCTTAACCCTTTCAAGGCTAACAACCTCCACCCTTTGCACAGTGCAGATTTTTTTAACCTAAAATATATTTTTAAAATTTCCAATTAAAGGTTGCATAATGTTTTTACTTCTAACAGATGGCAGCACTAGCCATTTTCTGCTTATTTAACTGGAATACATTGAATGCAAGTGAAAAGAAGACTAGATTTAGGCATTCACACTGTGCGAATGGCACCTCTGAAAGGGTTAAAGCCATTTCTGAATGGCTACAAACATCCATGCCAATAGTGTGACTCAAACCCACAGACTGATACCTAATGTCATTGTCTGGCTCCTTCTGTAAAGAATAACTTCTTTTCACAGATATTAACAATCATTTAAATGCTTTGCTCTAACACTTTGGATCTATTTTCACTTCATTACTGCCTTTTTCAGGATGATTTAAAATTGCTCTTTTGAGGGAAAAAAGAGTTTAATTGATGTATATGACATATATATACTCTCTCACAACTGAAGCATGCTACATGCAATGTCTTCCCAAGAAATTTACTAATAAGTTTTAGTTATTTAATTTGGATTATTTCCTTTGATACAAGACAAAAATCTTTAAAAATTGTAAAAGGTGCAAATCACACAGTTCTACAAGACACACATAATAAAAAAAAATTTAATTATTTTGTATTTGATAAATAACTTTAAGGGAAGAAAATAAAACTTACTGATATCTTTTTAAAAAGGTCATCAACCCAATTTCCAAATTCTAGCTCAGTAAGAGGGAAAATTTTCAGCTCAAACACATCATTCAAAAGTAAAATGGACTTGTTTGAAAGTGACTTTTGAGATGAATCTGAATCAACCTTCAAAAAAATGAATTATAAAGTTTAAAACTTTTTCTTCCATTTTAAAATCATTATTAATCAAAGTCATAGAAAATTGGAAAAAAGTATAACTATAAATAAAGTCAGCACAGCATTGAAATTAACAAACTAAATGACATAAATTTCTTGAGTAAATTAATAGTTTAACTCATAGCTAGTATTTTGCAGTAGCAAATACTCTGGCATGAAAACAAACAAGGTGATAGGAACTAACAGTACAAACAAAAAACATTTTTTGATGCTTGTAATATTAGTTCCAATGTTCTTGTGTGTTTTCGCATAAAACAAGTGAAACATTTGAAAAAAAAAAAAAAGACAAGACACACCTGTAATTCTACAGTACTAATATTTTGATAATTATCTCTAGATCAAACCAGGCTCAAAGTTTATATTATAACCTCTTACTTACACTTACACTTACACACACTCTCTCTCTCTCTCTCTCTCTCTCTCTCACACACACACACACACACACACACACACACACACATATATATATTTATATATAAAATATTTTATTATACAAGCAAACCTTTACAGAAAAAATACTACCAAATGAGCAACATCTTCCTTTTACTTATTAGGTTGAAAATTACCCATATGGGAGGGGGGGGGGGAATTTAATTGCCTGTAATGCAATTGTAGATATTTTCACAATTCTCATTATTTTGTAATTTCTAAGAAGGAATATTGAGGCAAAACAGAAACTACATCATATTGTTATTTTTATCATTCTCAAATAATATTGGTAAAATCTGCACTTAACAAAAATTTTTTCCTTAACATCAATATTTAAGTCTTTATCCCTAATCTGCTACAGAAAATATTGCTCATCATCTTATAGGTAAGTATTCTTAAAAAAAGCCTCACTTACAAAGAGTTTACAGTTAAAAATTATGAAAAAATATGGAATTCTACATTTTTTGTATATTTTTTCCTGCATGCTCTTGTGGCTTTAATCTGAAGGATTAAAAGTCTTGCTACTGAGTTCAAGATTAAAGTTATCAACATTAGATTGCATTGAATTATTTTAACTATAATGTGCCATATTGCCTTTAATTATAATGTACCATATTTTCTTGAGTATTGTTTAATTTTGTCTAGAAGTAAAACACACATGAAATTATCCATGAAACACCTGATTGACTAGATGGCAGAAAATATAGTTCAAGAAAATTATTAAGTCCCTAATTGATCTCTGGAATAACAGTTTCAGTAGTTTCTTTAAAACCCTCTATAACTCTAATGAAAGAAAAAGGAGCTACATTACTCTCACCCAATAACAGAGAATTTTAGAGTAAATTTATATTTTATTAATAATTTTAGATAAGAAATAAGTATACAGTTTTGGTGCAAAGTATATACAGTCTTTCAACATTAACAAATGTAAACATTTTTACATTTTTTAATTAATATTGCATAAAATAAATATGAAATACATAAAATAATTTTTTTTCATTTCATATTTATTTTATGCATAAAATATTTATCTTGCATCAAATATTTTATGCAATATGAAAAAATATATTGTATAAAGTAATAATGAAACACCATAATTTTTGTACAGGCTGGTGCCATTGGAATAAGAGCATGCATTTACACCAGTGGTTTCCAACCCGTAGAAGTCTGCGGACCACTAAGCCAGAAATTGAACCATGTGTGGACTGCTCCACACACACACCGATTTGAGAAGGGGACCTTATGAGAAATATTGGGGGGGAGGGGGGGGGTTGTTATAGAATATCCCTCAGGCAAAAGGGATACAGGATTAACGTACTCACATTCTAATGTATCAATGTAATAATAAAATAAGTATGTTAAACTTTTACGAAATTTTAATTCAACATCTGATAGTCAGATATATTCAGCCCATCTAGTTCAATGAACATTGCTCTCAAAATCCCCATTTATTTGGCAACTTTTTTATATGTGATGCCGAACCACTCCTAAAGCTCTTGCTGACCATATGTAGTCTGCGGACCACCGGTTGGGAGCCACTGATTTACACTGAGATTGAGATCAAAAGAAAAATAAATCGACCACTTACAAAACAAGCAATTCTGAGTAATAAATTCACAGCTAATTTTGCATCATCAGCAGAAATTACACTTCTAAAAAAATATAAAGTATTAATTAAATTTATGTAATACTTTGACAAAATGATCAGTTGAGTCCAACATTCATAAAGCAAAAACTTACTTTTCAAGCTCTGAAGCTTCAGAACTTTTTTTTATTACTGTCAAGTACTGCTTCCTCCACTTGATAATTACTTCAATAAGATCAACTGCCATCTTTCGCTCCTTTAAATCTTCATCAGCTTCAAATTTTTTAACTTTTTGCATCATTGGGTTAATAAGTTTATGACGATATAAATAAAATGTCTACGGAAAAAAATTTTAAAAAAATTTTAAAAAAATTTTCTTTTATACATTGGAAATGTAGAAAAGAAAATTACTAAGAAAAAAACTTTACAAATCTTATGCAGCACAAATTTTTCAAATCGCTGTTTAAAAAATATTTCACTGTAGTGTAATCAATACAAAAACATTTTATATTACATATCATAAGACATGTATCTAAACACATGTCAAATGATTTCTCAATTCAGTTCTACTAAAAACAGTTCTATATATACTAAGAAGTTTGAAACTATGTTTTATGTTTGTAGAAATTTATTTCACAGAATATAGGAGATGTATTATAAATAAAAATTTTCAAAAGCACTAACCTCATAAAACATGACAATCAGGTCAAAATTTTCATTGTTGATGATGTAATCAAAGCATGGTGACAGGATTGCATCACTAAAGAATGACATGGATAAATGTAAAACTCGTTGGACAATATGCTGATCACCAGTACGATAGGTACTAAATACTTTTAACAGAAAATCCTGAAAGTAAAAATCAGAACAGAAATTTTCTCACATAATAAAGAAAAAATTAAACAAAACTACATTACGAGCAGATGAAAAAAGTGAGGGAAAAAATTGTCACTATAACTACTTGTATGGTACTTATTCTGAACTCATGAAATACTGCTTCACAATATGAAGTCTACAAACATTTATACCATTCAAATGTATCTAAATTTTAAAACACAACTTTGGAAATTTGTCATTGAAAATACTCAATATTTCAAAACATTAAATAGCAACAAAAGAATGTACTACACTTGATTCTGATATAATTTTCTAATTTGAAAATCATTTTTCTGAATTAATACCTTAATCATACAGAATAAGTTCAAATTTGACTCTAGCTTATGCAAATTCTGTACATCCATATATATATATATATATATATATATATATATATATATATATATATATATATATATATATATATATATATATATATATATACTAGCTGAAGTACCCAGCGTTGCCCGGAATTTTAAGAAGGTTTGTTAACAAAAATCAATTTTAAAACTTAACCCCTTGAGGACCAGCGCGCGGAAAACGAATCGCAGTCACGGGACCGAACGCTCCGAAATGGAGCGTCGCCACCGGCCCACGCATTTTCAGCAGTTAAGCCTAATTTTACAAAAAAATTCATATTAAATCAGCATTTTAATATAATGACTTCAATTTTAGAAATTATGTATATAATA
This sequence comes from Dolomedes plantarius, assembly GCA_907164885.2. Lineage (NCBI taxonomy): Eukaryota > Metazoa > Arthropoda > Arachnida > Araneae > Dolomedidae > Dolomedes > Dolomedes plantarius. The sequence goes on from OU015500.1 coordinate 131,286,902, forward strand.
TACTACTTCTTAATATGTATTAATAAAATGAATATAACGTTAATAGAAATAAATGAAACATACAAAATACTATAATTATACTTAAACACACAGAAACAAATACTGTATACACGAAACCAAAGTTACAAATACGATATTTAAAAAAAAGAAAATTAAGCAATAATTATCTGTAGATAATGAAATTCAAATTTAAATATTCTGTTGTGCGTGGAATAGTTCAAAACAAGGATCGACACACAGTCCTACGTTGCATATTTTGCACTTATAATACGATGTTTTCTTTCGCTTTTCCTTTTTTTAGCGCACACAAAAATCGCCTTCTACCTTTATAACCTTTTTCGTCAATTTAAATTTTCGGAAAATGTCTTCCAGATAAACGCAAAGGTTGAGTGCCCGATGATTTTGGACAAATATTTAAGTTTCTTGGTTTTGCGAACTGTTCTATTATCTGATTAACAACTCTGGATCTGAATTCCAAAGCGGGTATTTTCTCTCCTTTTACCTTCGAATATATTACATTTGCATTTAGAAGTGCCATATCTAACAAACCAAAAAACAGCTTTTTATGCCATTTCACTGTTTTTCTAAATGCTGGATAGTGATTAATGATAGAATTGCCAGTGTCAACACCTCCCATATTTTGATTACAACACATATTATTTCACTCTTAGTTAGGTATCTCGGTCTTTTAGCCATGGATAACGGAATGAAACTGAATATAACCCCACCCCTTAAATTAATGGCCAGCAGTCTCATGATGTATATACAGGCGATGTATATACGAAATCACTTTGTCTAGCGACAAAGTGATTTCGTGTTCAAGAAAAAGAAAAAGAAAAAAAATATCCAAAACATCTACAAAAAACACCCAGAAATATTTCTCTCTCATACCCTGTACAGTCAGTTAGATGCACTTCACCATATTCTCCTAACGAAAAAAGCAAAGCAATAAATAAAAACGCCGGCGTCCCTTTAACACATACGTGCACTTTAAAGAGCCGTGATTCACAGTTTGTTTACACCAATAAATCTATCAAATCCAGAAGCACAGAACAGAAAAACAGAAACTAATGCCCGTACATGAAGGTCAAATGCCATATGACTCAACTGTTGTGAAAACCGTTACCATTTAGCGCCATCTACTAGCATTTAAAAATTAAAACAAATCGTTCCATTTTCAAGTTACGTATACGTTACACTGGGCTCCCCGTGATGATTAGAGTTCTTCGCGTATCCGAGACGCTGGTCTGATAACAGTGGAATCGTTGCGTCGCTTATACGGGACGCTGGTCGCGAACGGGTTAACACAGTATAAATTACATAGCAACAAAAAAAAAAAAAGTACTGGAGTGACATAGCAAAAAAAAAAGTACTAGTAGCTAGCTGAAGTACCCGGCGTTGCCCGGAATTTTAAGAAGGTTTGTTAACAAAAATCAATTTAAAAACTTAACAACAAAAAAAAAAAAAAGCATGTGAAATGTTATACATATCTCAGTATTTAGGTAGATGCAGTCTTTCATCATTGTACCACTAAAAGCTGTAAAGTAAAAATGTCAAATTGTGGAATGTTTGTTAACCAAAATCAATTTCAAAACTAAACACAGTATAAATAACATAAAAAAAGCATGTGAAATATTATACATCAATAAAAAGAAATCCCAATATAAAAATATATAAATTTATAATAAAGTCCTCAAAATTTAGCAAGATTTAACCTTCTATCTTTGGAGCAAAAGAAGCTGAAAAGTAAAACATAAAATATATATACATTTATAATAAACCACTAAAAGCTGAAAAGGAAAAATGTAAAATTGTCTTTTGGAAAGTAAAGCTGAAAAGTAAAAATGTCAATTTGTCGAATGTTTGTTAACCAAAATCAATTTAAAAACTAAACACAGTATAAATAACATAGAAAAATAAGCATGTGAAATGTTATACACCCAAATAATAAAAGAAAATCCAATATAAAAATATATAAATTTATAATTAATTCCTCAGAATTCAGCTAGATTTAACCTTTCATCTTTAGAGCAAAAGAAGCTGAAAAGTAAAACATAAAATATATACATTTATAATAAACCACTAAAATCTGAAAAGGAAAAAATGTCAAATTGTCTCTTGGAAAGTAAAGAGTTTTAAAAAGTAAAGCTGAAAAGTAAAAACGTCATTTTGTCGAATGTTTGTTAAACAAAATAGATTAAAAAAGTAAACACAGCATATATAACATTTAAAAAAAACATGTGAAATGTTATACACATCTCAGAATTTTAGTAGATTCAGCTTTTCATTATTCTATCACTAAAAGTTTAAAAGTAAAAATGTCAAATTGTCTAATGTTTGTTAACAAAAATTAATTTAAAAACTAAACACAGTATAAATAACATAGATTTAATAACAGTATAAATATCATAAAATATATACATTTATAATAAATCACTAAAAGCTTAAAAGTAAAAATGTCTAATTGTCCATATAAATACCTCCATAAATGCAGGATTCTGTAGCAAAAAAAAAAAACAATAAAGTATTAAAGTATTGGTTAAAGGCACTGACTGACGAAAAAATCAACAGAAATCTGTAATGGAAGAAATCCTAGAATTAATGATATACATCCAAAGCACTTTTACTTTGGGTAATATGAGGCATTATCCAAGAATAAGTTCTATCCTAAAATTCAGCTTTTAATAATTTATAATAACATAATTATACGAGGAGAAAAGACTAAATTTTAGAAAAGTTGAGCGTGTTCTGAAAATTATACTATATTTTTCTAGTTTTTAAAAAATTTTACATAAGAAAAATATATCATAAATAAAACTTAATGAGGAATGAAATTTAAAAATGAAAGGTACCAAAAAATTCAATAACTAAGAAACATGCACAACTAAGAAATTTATAAATGCAGTTTTATTGCAGATGTAAAGAGAGATTTCAAATTTTTTTTACAGTTTTTTAAGAGAAGATCCAAAAGTACACTATCTTCTTGCAATAAAATTCCTTCCTTATTTTTTAATAAAAAAGCAAGACCTCAACATTGATCGGAACATTATTCATGTTTTTGTATTCCTTTCTCAGATATTTCTGTAAGTCTAATAATACAAACATATTTCTTTTAATATAAAACACTTACTTTCTGAACATCCATATTCCAGTCTTTTCCTTCAATAATCAGTAAAAGTAAAAAACTGTGATGAACACAACTTTCACCAGTATTCTTCTCTTTAAGAGCTGATTCCGCAAGTTTCTTTGCTTCCTTTATAAAAATTCTAAAAGCAAAAGAGAACTATTTATAGTAATTTATAATTTTGCAGCTAATAAACCTGACAATTTATTTTCAATAAACAATTTGCTCAAAAGCACTAAAAACAACTTAGTGGTAACCAAACAAAGCTCATGAAATGACATAACGATAACCAGCAACATTTCAAAATTTCTCTTTATCTTCATTGATCCTTATAGAGCAGTGGTTCTAAACCCATAGAAGTCTGTGGACCACTAAGCCAGAAATTGAACCATGTGCGGACCACCACAATCCCCCCACCAACTTGAGGGGGGGTATGGGGGTATAGAATACCCATCAGGCAAAAGGGATAGAGGATTAATTGTCTCATATTCTAACGTATATTCTAATAATAATTATGTTCAACTTTTAAGAAATTTTAATTCAACACCTGATAGTCATCAGATATATTTGGCCCATCTAGTTCAATGAACATTGATTGCTTTAAAAATCCCCGTTTATTTGGTAACTTATTTATATGTGGAGCCGGACCACCGGTTGGGAACCGCTGTTATAGAGCATTGCTTAATTAGATTAACTTTCTAATTCATGTACTTTCATTTTAAGTTATACATATGAGACTAATTTTAATGAAAAAATTGACAAAAAAGGTTTATGGGTAGATGAAGACAGTTATAAATAGAGATTAACTCCTATGATAAAACAAGGTTAAAGAGAAAAACACTTTTTCCCAATTTACTTTTTATCTTTACTTTTAACAGATGTTGAAAAATGAAATTCAATTCAACTTGAAATATAGAATTTAGGTTCTGTTTCATCAGAGACTTTTGATAAATCCTCGTCTCATAATAAATCAGGAAACTACAGCTTGAATTAAAAGCAATAAATTATTTTATTTGTGAAATAAAAGTTCACAAATAAAATTTATATATTTGTGACCTACCTCTCAAGGCACCCCACCTGGATATGTCTCTGTTTTGTTAAAGCTTTAGGTAATTTTTTATTTAATAAACAACTTTGAAGAAACATCCAAATTATATTTTAGTGTTGCTGAATAAGGCATCTTTTGTTCTTTATATAGAATTTTAAATATATATAAATAAAGTGTTAGTCAAATACCAAACACTTACTTTGAACTTTACTTGATCTAAGGTCTCAGTCTTTAAAATGAACCAAAAAATACGTAAAATATACTTACCATTATCCAAAGGGAAATTTTCAAGATAACAACTGGGTTAAATAAAAGGATTTTTAAAGTGTGGCTCAGGTGATAACTAAAAGAATATGCAACAGACTCACTCAGGATATTATAAAATTTTCTTATCCTATTTACATTTTATTTTGAAATGACATGCATTTATATTTTTGGAGAATAATACAAGTTATACAAATGGATGAATTTCTGAGCTATTTAAGATTTTACCTTTGTCATATGCCAAATGTAGGTTTTTACTTCAGGAACTGTACTTATGGTCCGTAACAGTTCCGTAACTGACTGACAGATAACGCACAGACGCTGAAATTTTGCATGGTGATTCTTCTTACAGTGTAGGGGTGCATTAAAAGATTTTTGAAAAATACTTCTTAGATTTTTTTAAAATTAAATTTTTAAGCTGTTTTTGTAATTTTTTTAAGTTTGCATTTAAAATAATTATCTGAGGGCTATAAAATTTTTACATGAGAAAGATCATAAGAATTCCTTTAAAATGAAATCTTTTTTCAAATCTTTAAATCCATTTTCTGATTTTTGGTGAATTTTTAAAGATTAATTTTTAGAATTTAATTTATTAAATGCTGATCATGCAATTTCTTTACTTTTTGTGATACTTTAAATTAATTTTGCATCACATGCATAACAACAAAATAAATTGGCAAAAAAAATATTAAAATATGGTAAAAGATAAAATTTAACCACTAGACTGAGATGGAAGTTTAAGAATTTAATTCAAATTTGTATGTTTTATGGATATTAAACATACAAATTAATTGCATACATTGACCATTGTATTTAATTTGAATATTTTCTTCTACATTATTTTGTCTATAAAAATAACCATTACGATTTTTTTATAATTTTTTTTTTTTTTTTTTACATTAATTGCATACATTTACCGTTGTATTTAATTTGAATATACTCCATAGCGAAGCACAGGTATTCAGCTAGTAAATTTATAAATTCATTTTATGATTAAAGATACAAACTGTAGCCAGTAAATATTTTAAAATTTTTTTTCTGAAAATCAAATTTTTAAATATTTTCCCCCACTCAGTATATTTAACATATGCTCCTTAGCAGTCTATTTTTTCTACTGAATCTGTACAAGGGGAATGGGGGGGGGATTATCTGCATATGTATTAATAATTTTGTCTGCAGAGAATTTAGAAATTTTTAAAAATGCTTCCCTTAAACTGCAGATAAAAAATAAAGCCTTATGGTCATCTTTGGACACATAAGGGCTAAACTTCTTATCAAGTTGACTACTGCAAGTGAGGTCTTGGATATGATTCTTCTTTGAGTGATTTACATAGAAGAATAAAAAAATTCTACTGCATTTTTATCAACTATCATCCAAGACGTTTACATCAAATGCTCATTTATCTGATTGTGGAGAACTGACTTTGTAAATTCTACAACTGCATCTCTTGTTGCATAATTGTGAATTAAAATAATAAAATTTTCAATAAGTTATGAGGAAAGAGAATTAAAAACATGATCTCATAAAGCTGCCAAATATTCCTTTAATAATGTAACACTCCTAACTTTGCAATTGCACACATTAAAAAAGAGGGCAATAAAAAAGTACTTACTTGTAATTATCCAACTTCTCCAAGTTTTGAGCCAAGATAATCGAAAGTTTCAGAAACATTAATTTCACTTTTTCAGAATGATCAAAGAAGTTTCTCACACAGCACAAAAAGTTTTCGAGCACATTCAGTGAATTTATTTTATTACACTCTTTCAAAAGTTCTTCACCTTCTCCTTTCATAAATGATTCAGAAAATAAGGGAATAAAAAGGAACTGTAATATTTTAGTTACATAATGCATTTTAAAATCGTCTGATTCATTCAAATCTATGAAATATGACTGAAATTTAAAAAATGCTTCTGCTTTCCAAGTAACTAAATATGTCTTTGTCACTTTATTCAGAACAAAATCTTTCAAAAAGGTAAAACTAGATGCAAAAGGACAAACAAAAGCTTTCAATAGATCAAAGAAAATATCAAAGTTCTCAAGATTATAACGATAAAAGTTAAGAAGAAATTTAGCAAGCAGCTTGCAATCTCTCAAATAAGACATTGCTTGCAACCTTGATTTTAAAAATAATTTATTACTGTTCCACTCTACGTGCAATTCTTTTATTAACGTTCTTTTATCTGTTAACCATCTGTCATTATATTTCACTATATATTTTAACATTTGCAAGATGTTATTAAGTTGCCCACGCATTTGCAAAATTATCAAATAACTTTCTTTGATTTGTAATCGAAATACATCACAATCTTCAGTCTTCCAAAAGTCCTGTATAAAATACTGAAAAAAAAATCATTCAATATAAATATTAATGAATACCCCATTGTATTTAATAAGTATTCATCATTCTACATGCACATGTTCAGAAATTGGATTGAAACTATGCACTGGGCACAGCAAAACCTCTAGTAATGTAGATAACTTAAAAACATATAAGAAAAGAAAACTAGTCTCATTTGACACTAAATTCAACTTTAAATGTGTATACTATAGATGTAGAAATCTACGGAGAACTTCATAGAGTAACTCTACATAATTTATTTTGTTAGCAATGTGTTACAAGACTGGAAAAAAAAAAAAAAACATATGATATACACTTAAAAATTTTCCATTAAATATAAAAAACTATTTTTAACTAACCTGTGAAAGCATAAATCCAAGTTTAGTGCTAAAAATACTTGTTCAAATATCAAATATTATGAAATTTTGAAATTCACAGAACAGTTTCAACATCAGTAATTTTATATTAATTTTACCTTTAATAATACAGGTGGGATTATGCTCTTTTTATGTAAATGGAACAAGCAATGGTGCAACTATGAATGTAAGTCTCCCCCTCCCTAAATACAAGCATGCATACACACCCATAATAAAACTACATATAAAAGTACATTTAAAGCTATAGGGGAGTTTAAATATCTCAATGAAAACTTTGGATATTACAGTTCATACCATGGGAAAAGAATGTAGCACACTACTTCGGGCACAGTTCATAATATTTAAAAAAAAAATATTAAAGCATACACATACAAATTCACAAACTATTAGTCTCTTATTAAGAGCAAATTTTTTACAAACACTGTCATGCCAAGAATAAAGTTGAAAATTAAAACCAGGTGGCAACACCATACAGAGACACCCAAAAAGAGAAAACTAACATTTTTCGTTTTTAATGTATGTTTGCATGTGCAGTAGATCATTGTATAGATGCTTTTGTTGTCATGCCAAGAATAAAGCTGAAAATTAAAACCAGGTGACAACACAACACAGACACTCAAAAAAGGAAAACTAACATTTTTCGTTTTTAATGTATGTTTGCATGTGCAGTAGATCATTGTAGATGCCTTTGGTAACATTGCAATCCTAAATATTGTGTGTTCAAATCAGTTCGTAATGTAAATTCAATAAACCCTACGAAAGTATTGATATGTCTCAATCTTCTATGAGTTTTAAATCAATTTTCTTCACAGCAAAAGCAGGCGAAAAGGTAAGCAAATTCTAATATTATTTTAGAAACTTAACGCTCTATATACACACACATTAAGAGCATGGACACACATACATACATAAAAACATACATGAAAATTTCCCTTAATATACTTTGATATAAGCAAAGGTATTGAGAAAATGTGCCAAACACAACAAGTTTCAGATTTTACACCTCATCCTGAAAAAATATGAAATAATACTCACCTGACCTTACACATGTACTTATAAAACAAAAAATCTGCGTTTTGATTAGTGAAGTAGGTCTTCTGTTTTACAGAAACATGAAATGATTACACTCAGATTTAAATACCCTTATTCCAAAAACAAGGGGAGTTTTTATTTATTTCTATTTTTCTATTAAAAAAAGAAGAAAAGAATTCTGGACATTGAGCTGCAAGGAGTTGTTATTTTTTATTATTTATTTATTTAATATCTATTTAAACATACAATTTGACAAAAACCTATAACTTACAATTGCATATTCATTTAGAATTACTATTAATGAACTTAAAAATGCATAGTTTAATAAATAAGCAGTCTATGATATACATATCATAACTATATAATATTAATAAATAAATATATATATATATATATATATATATATTAATATATTAATATATATATGTATATATATATAGCTAGCACAGAAAATGTTTTTATTACAGTTAATATTTGTTTATATAACATAAGTAACATGACATCTACATACACATCATATAACATTATGCAGTTCATTTAATTATACAAACAAATGTGGAGTAAAGATTTTAAACAATTCAATGAAACATCTATGCTCACATTTTCATAAAATAACAAAATGCAAATTTTAGTGGTTTGTTTGTAGGGATAAAAATATTGCCCCCCCCCCCCCTTCTTAGATGCATATAGGTTGAAATTTGTGAAAATCAGAAACAAAAATTTGGAAACTTTTATCACAATCTTACTCTTTAGAAATATTATTATTATTATTTTTTTATTTTGTATTTTTTATTTATTTATTTATTTATTTTTTATTTATTTATTTATTTTTTTTTGGGGGGGGGGGAATTGACATATAAGGAATATTTAGATAAAAATTGACAAATCAACATATATATATATATATATATATATATAAAGATATATATATATATATATATATATATATATATATATATATATATATATATATATATATATCTTTATATATAAAAGTCTGTGTGTGTGTGACCGAGTTTTTGTCTGCTCGCGGCACGGTGCAAAGACGGCAGGTCGGACAGTCTTGAGATTCGACACGAAGATGCCCCCCTAGGTCTCATTATGCACTTCGAAGCCCTTTTTTTGATTTTTTAATTAGATTTTCCGTAATTAAATATTTAGTCGCGATTTGGAGCTCCCGGATGAGTAAAAGCTCCGTAAATCCTAACGTATCCGGCCAAATTTTTTTTTTTTCGGACGAGGCTATACGGGAAAGATGACACTATACGGAAATCACAATTAAAATTGTCTGTCTTAATTTATCGATTAATTGTGATCTTTTTTCGATCGCCTGTACGCACCCATTTTTCGGAAAAAAAACGTGATTTTGGCCGCAACCCTTTTTTCCAAATTGTTGAATTGATACGTAAATGTCGTTACGTTTTTACGAAATTTTTATCTCAGAGACCCTAGACATCACAGTTTCGAAAGCCAGAAGAACCAAAATTAATTTACAAATTGTAGTTATTTTTTAATAATTTATTTTATGATTCGGAAACTCTTGCGAGAAATCTCATTTTGGAGATTTCGTTCTTCATTTCCGGACAAAGGTAAAGCGGGGGGAAATAGGCGTGTGTTTTTTGGCCAACACTTAGTTAATATCATATAATTTGTGGTGTGTTTGTGGAAAAAATCTATGAAGATTTCAAAGAATTTCAGCATGTGGAGGATGTGACATATTCGCTTTCAAGGAAATCGATTACTATTGCAGTGATATTCGATTAAAAAATCCAATTTCCTAATGCCGCATTTTTTTTGGCAACAGTTACTTATTCTCATATAACTTGCACTTTGTTGTTTGAAAAAATGTGTGAAGAATTTAAACAATGACTTCATTTGTTTAGTAGTTTTGATTTGTTTAATAATTTTATTTTATTGAACAGGAATTTGTATGTTTTAAGTAATCCTATGTCAAAAATTTTGCCAAAATGTGCCAGAAAGGATTAAATTTATATGGGTAAAATAATGTATCGTGGTGAGGAAAAGGATGACAGCGACGTCCATTAACAAAGGGTTAAGGCTACTAAAATTTGGTAATTACATTACCCGAGCAACGCCGGGATGGGTACAGCTAGTATATATATATATATATATATAACTTTACAATGTCACAGTGAATCCTCAGTGACCCTGAGCAGAAAATTTCAGAAAATTTTGGGTTTTCCATGAAAACTGAATATTTCTCCTCATTTTTATGGCTAACCTTTAATAATAACAGCTTTTAATAGCACTATTTTGAAGTTCATATTTTTTTAAATGTAAGGTAACTGAAAAAACTTTATACCTCAAAATGGTGCATCTAGTCACATTTCTACAGCTTTGAAATATTGCTTTAAAGAAAGATTAAAATTTGGATCTAAAATATTTTTGACAATGAGAGGTACTATTCTCATACTGAGTTTGAAAAAAGCATCCATTCTACAGGAAATGAGCTTATTTCTAACATTTAAAAAAATCATCAAAAGTATTCCACAAATAATGCTGCAATGCTTGGTTAAATAAGGTGGTCCAACAACATTATAATTGTTAAAATCACTAAATTACCATGAGAAAAAAATAAGGTGTTATAATCTATATATATATAAAAGGCAATGTTTGTATGTGTGTTTAGTATGTGTTTGTATGTGTGTCTATAGACTAAAAAACTACTGGACTGATTTACAAATGGTTTATTTGCAAATGGTCCGTGTTGTCCTGCAAAGGTTCAAAGCTGTTGAAATCCTCGATCTGACCAGAAGAAAGAAAGTTAAAAATATTTTCAAATATATATATATATATATATATATATATATATAAGGCAATGTTTGTATGTGTGTCCGCTATAGACTAAAAAATTACTGAACTGATTTACATGCAGAGTTTTTTGCAAAATGGTCCATGTTGTCCTGAGAAGGTTCAAAGCTATTGAAATCCTTGCATGTTCCCTTGTAGGAAAACCAAGAGATTTGTTTGTATATATGCCAAACAGAATCACTAAAAACATTGTATATCCAAAAGCATTGAAATGAACATAAAATTGAATAAAATTGTAATTGCAATTAATATAATCCCAAACATAAAAATAATAATGTGTATGTAAATAACTTATTTTAACTAAATACAATAATTGATACCAAGCTTTCAATTGTGTTCATTTAATCTGTATATATACTCAAATCTAGCAATAGCGAAGTATTGCCTGGTCAGCTAGTTTTGCACATAAAGAAAATGGCTTTTGTACTTAAATATTTTAACAGAAAAAATGAGAATTTGCCTCATTATTTTCATAATTAAATTGTTTTATACTTGTGATATATGCACTACTACTAGGCTACTTCAGGAGGATAAATTTTTTAATTTGGTTTAATGCCTGATTACAAGAAAATCTATTACGTACTTATCCAATGGCGTGTAAACTGTGGGTCGCAACCCGCCAAAGGATCACGAAAATAATTGGAGGGGTCACAAAGTAAATTTATATCATTGAATTATTTAATTAAAAAGTATGCTTTAAATTTTCTAAACCATATTTATAATATTTTAGTTTTATATAAATAAATGAAGTTTATAATTTTCAATGTTTTAATATGAAGCTTAATTTTGAAATCATGCTCTTTTACCTAAATGAATTACAAATACATATTAACTTTTAAATATGAAGTTTTGGTTACATGAGATTTGGCAAAAATAATTGTAGACAGTAAGCAAGACTTTTTTTTAATTGTTATAGGGCAAAGATAATATACACAATCTATAGTTCATTGATTTTTAAAATAGTTTGCAAATATTTGCTTATTTCTTTTTTCTATTTTTTACCAAAAAATAGTTTATTTGGGGTCACTGGATTTTTTATTTAAAGAAAGTGGGTAGCCGTTGAAAAAAGTTTGTGAACTACTGTACTAATCTATATATAATCTAAAATGTTGAAAGAAATCTATAATCTATTACATTAAGCCCTTGTCAAGGAAAGCACATAAGAGCCCTTGTCAGTGTGTGTATATGCATATACTGCTTTTCTAATTTAGTAAGTAAACAGTCAGTCATTGACCAAATGTGTAGAAATGATTAAAGGCATCTTAAAGGAGGATTATTCTAAAAATATATTGTAAGTATTATATGCAGAAAATAATAAAGAAATATGCAATCTACCCATAATAATAATCATTTTGACAACAGAATTTCAAATACTTAAATAATCTAATCAAAAAACTTACCATAAAACTTCTTACATCAGCTTCAGTGTTATATACCATATTAGAAATTATAATATGGACAACTTTAGAAGGAAACTTTCGGCAAAATGTCATATATGGCTCTTTCAGAGGATTGTCTTTTGTAATTTCAATATATTGCTCAATTTCAAATATAGTAGCTATCACCTTTTTTATGACAGAATCATCAGTAATGGGCATGATGTTAAGCACATTGATTAATTCTGCTCCAAGCCTGAAATTTCTTACAAGAGCTAATGAACAGCCTTTTGTCTTCAATTTTCTTTTGAATAAATTTATTGTTCTAATCTTCCACTTTTCTAGCTGCCTCATAAAGGCATCTACCAAACTTTTTTCATACCAATCATCGAAAAATTTTATGAAGTATTTCAACTGGCATAACTGATATCGCTGTAGTGAGTAGCCCATCATTAAAGGATTGAGAAAGCCACAAGCCCAATCATACATCTGTCAAGAGTAAAAATAAAAATAAATAAAAATTTAAAAATCATACATTACAGCTCAAATAATTTTTTTATTATTATTATTGTTAAAAAATTCATAGTTAGTGATTACAGAAGCACAGAAAATACAATATTAATAAGCAATGTTTATACTACTGTACTAACAGAAGTTATACAAAGTTAAGTATCCCTTATCCAAAATATCTTAGACCAGACCTTATTTGGATTTTGGAATATCTTAGGGCTGGGATTCAAAGACAAAATTATAAAATCCATTAATGTTTAACTTTTTTTTTTCCGAACATGGAGGCACTTGTCACTAAACATTCGCCTGTATGTACACTGCAAGAATGCTGGCCATTGATTTAAGGGGGCACCGTAAAGGTGGCCAGTACTACCCTCTAGAAGCAGGTCCTGTAATTTAGAATCGAGTAAAGTGACGAGACCGGTACACTTGACCATGCACCTCCAGAGGTTAATTCGAGAACTTGGAGGACATGCAGCCATGACAGATTTTTCATGCACCAGCCAACATCAGTGTAAACAGTCACAAAACTTTATAAAAACTTGATTTTGTATGATTTTGAATTTCTTAATTTATTATTAATTTTCTATACAATCTTTTCAAAAATTCGAAATATAATCTTTTTATCCCCATCCACTCTTTGAGAAAATCTTTATTTGTATATTCACAAATTAAAAGGAAAGATTGAAAAATCTTAAAAGTTAATTCATAATCAGACCAATTACATAGGAGAAAAAAGTTTAACAATCATTACAAGAAATCATACCTAACATTCATGGTTTTAATGCTTAAGTCGAATAGAAATGAAATTGTAAGTGTATGATATAGGAAAAAATGACTTCATTACTACAATTTGTAATAAAAAAATAAATTTAATTTATTGCTCGCTACATGCACTTTCAGATTCTGATTTTAAAAAAACTGTAACTAGGAAAGAAAAAAGCAAAAGGAGATACTTCAATTTCCTACAGAGGTATATCCATGGACTTTAGCAAGAGTGACAAGATTGTTTTTGAAAGGATTTTGAATTTTGCATCAGTTTTGAAACTTGACCCACTTTCCAATTTTGTAACTTTTTTAGGACTTGCCTGAACCATAGATGACTAAACACATCAAATGACAATAATTATGTGGTGTAGTAATTATTACAATACTAATCTTCATGCAGATTAATGCATTAAAAAAACAATGAATCTAGAATGATATGGACGTATAATAAAATCATTTGTTTAAAATATCATCAGAAATTAGAACAAAGGTGTGTTAAAGTACTATTTACAAATTAATGGTTGTCATAGCTACAGTGTAATAAACATAAATATACTTAACTAGGTAATTCAACATGGTTAAAATTTAGAAGATTTAGTTTAGCATGTTTTTATTATATGTTATATACATTTGCTTATCACTTTTCTCAGCAACAGAATAAAAAAAATACATTAACCTTAAAATTAAACTGAAAGAGAGTAGCAAAAGTGAAAATTATACAATGGAGTTACAATTTATAATTTTTGGGAGCTGTTTTTTGGAAGAGACTTACTATTTCGGTGCTTATATGTCCCTTGATAAATTGTAGACACTTAACAGCAGAGTCAGAAATTTCAGGAACAGGAGAGAGTAAAGCATCTGTGAAAATTATAAACAAGTCTCCAATATTCTGTTGTTTGTTGAAATTGAAACATAATGTATGTAGGGCACCGCAGCATCGTCTAACATCATTTTCAGTATGTATGGAATATTCCTTTATTATGCACAAAGATTTCAACTCCTCAAATAAGATTCTGTGTCTATCAGTGTCTAGAAAATTGATTTTTAAAAAGAAATATTTAAAAGCACGCAACAGAAAGATTTTAATTATTTTATACTGAGTTAAATCATATTTAATAAAATAAATTAAATTAGCTTTTACAGTCCCAAGAAAATATTTTCTGCAACAAAGAAAGCAATTACTGTTAGAGCCCTTTTTTATAAACACATCAAAGGACATCCTTGGGAGGGGGGGGGGTGAAAGATTGCTATCAAGGCAGCTTAATAGTTTAAACAATTTATTCATGCGATTATTTATTATTACTGTTATAAAGTTTTGGTCTGTAGGGTAGCAAAGAGTTTTTTTTTCTTTTTTTAAGGAGGGGAGGAATCACTACCTTAGAGCATAATATGTAAGAAAATAATTTCTGAACTAAATACAGGCCTTAATATTTGTTTTATTGTCATAAAACTCATTAAAGCTGTTTAAATTCTCATCAGACATTACAAAAACAAAACTTTTAATTTTAATACAAAATATTGAATTTTAGTTTTATTTAATGGAATGAGGCTGTAGACTCGGAAACAAAAACAAAGCCAACTCTGTAAAAAAAAAGTAAGATTTTGCTCTATGTTCTTAAAAACATTTAGAGTAGCTAAATAAAATTAAAACACAAGCAAAGGAAGCAATATTAAAGATGAAGTGTCCAGCGATAATTATGACTCTTATCACCAAAGTATGCACAGTTTATGAAACTTTTGGATAAAACCAAAATATTAAGTTATGCATCAAATAAAAAAATTCTAATACATATAACAACATTCTAAAATTGTCATAACATAAATGTAACACATACTTTTATCCTTTCTCTCAATTTTGTGAGATTACTATGTTATTTTTAAAAGCATATAAAACTGATAAGCAATTATTTTATTCTCTTTCTGTCTAAATCACACAACTTACAGGAATCATTTACCCTATAGTGGTATATGTTAAAAAATGATTTATCTAAAACATTTATTATTTTTTCTGCCCTATGGCTAAATGATCTCAAACTAAATTATCAATTAAATATGTAATTCAAAGCATCCTCTGATCTTCAAACACCAAATCCAGATTTAATGGTGGATTAATAGATGGATGGTGGATCCAGATTAAGGGTGGCCAGATAGACCTGACCACCATTAAAAATTAATATTTCTTTTCCAAATTTCCCCAAGTCTCTCATTCTGTGCCACCTATACATTTAGGCAGGAATTTGAATATTAGGTGCATTTTAACAAATTTTTACTCTTTGCCACTTGGTGTATGCCTGTTGGTTCCCACATTTTTTCAGATCATAATACCCTTAGTGTGGGGTGCAGAAAATATGTGTTTACAAACAGATGAAAGATACAGCTAGTGTGATTCTATTGATCAAGTTGAAAAAATAAATGAAAAAATACTTTGAATTCACAAACAATGTGTAAAAAGAATCACTTTTATTACATAATGCCTCTATAAAAATGTTTTATGAGCATATATTGCAGTGGTTACCAACCTGTCTGCAGACCAACCAAGTCTGCAGACCACTAAACCAGAATTTGAACCATTATTAAAGTATTTTTTAATTTAAAAAAAATAATAAATTAAAGTATTTTAAATTATTTTTAAATTATTAAAGTATTTTTTGATATTCTCTACATAAAGTGAATCAAAGTCATTCGATATCAGTGTATAAATTAATCAGTGACTAACTTCCTTACAAAAACAAAAAAAACTTTCTGGATAGTTGTTCTTAAAATATTCTTATTAACATTTAGCACTATTTAACCATTAATGGTGCTAAATCATACCATTTGGCAACTGTTTTTGGTCGATGGGATAATACATAAGTACCAAAATTATATATCAAAAGTATATTTTATTAAAAATTCATAAAGCCTACAATGAGGTTAGTAAAAAAAGCTATCTACCAATGCTAACAGCCTTTCACTGATTCCAGAAAAAAGTTGTTGATTGAGGCTGCTTACAAACTGAGTATAGCACTTGTACAACAAGGCAAGTTCTAACAATAATTCATTTTTTCCTTATACAGAGCAGGCACTCCTTTTTCTTTATTATTTAAATAAATTTTTTTGCATATTGATTTATTATTTATCATTTATAATGCTAGAACAAAAAATACTTACCAGTATGGAAGAGAGGCATTTTCAGTTTCATGCAGAAATCAAAATCTTCGTGTAAATAAACTAGATTGTCAGTTAAAGACCAAAACTTTCCTTCTCTTTTACATACCACCCTATTGTTCTCAATTACTTCACTATTTCCAGTGATCACTTCTCTATTTTGATCAGTTTCATCATTTTTTTGAACAATTTCATTATTTGGATTTGTAATTTCAATATTTTTACCAATTACTTTATTTTTGTCAGCTACTTCCCTAGTATCCATTTCTTCATTAATTTCATCCATAATTTTGCTTCCTATATTAATTTCAATATTTTTATCGCTTACTTCACTTTTAGCAATACAAAACATAAATGTCAGAACACTCCTGGCCTAGAACAAAAATGTACAAATATTTTTATTTCAGTAATAAAAATCCATATAATTTGAAAAAAATAAAAAAATTATAAATTTTTATCTTTCTTAAAATAAAAATATTAAGTATAAAACATATATTTTTAGATGAAAAATCAATTCTGCTAATTATGAAGCTTAGTAACTTAAAAGTCTAGATCAGTGATTCCCAACCCGTACAAGTCTGCGGACCACTAAGCCAGAAATTGAACCATGTGCATACCACTATCCCCCACCGACATGAGGGGGGGGGGACCTTCCAGGGGGTATGGAGGGTTAAAAATATCCCTCAGGCAAAAGGGATAAAGGATTAACGTATTCACATTCTCACGTATCATATTCTAATAATAAAATAATTATGTTAAACTTTTAAGAAATTTTAATTCAACACCTGACAGTCATCAGATATATTCAACCCATCTAGTTCAGCAAACCATCTAGTTCAACAAAGGAGGCTTTCAAAATCCCCATTATTTGGCAACTTTTTTATATATGGTGCCTGACCACTCCCAAGGCTCTCACGGACCACCTGTGGTCCGCAGACCACTGGTCTAGATAGTGTTACAATAAAAAGAGAAAAAAAAAATTTAAAGAGATTCAGGACCTTTCTTTAACTAAAAGAAAATTTATTCTTTTTAGAGTTAATTTTACATAGTATAATTATAATAAGCTTCTTCCAGATCTGATTAATTTCCTAAAAAAAAATTTTGGCTCCCAAATGAAAAGATAAATAAACAATGCTTTAGCCACTCTAAAATGCCTGTTAACTTCAGTGCAATCACATACATAAACTATTAATAATGTTTCTCTTTTATGGCGAATTTTGAATTTGCAAATAATGTTTTTTAAGCCTACATTATGTGATGGCTCAAGAGACCATTTCCCCAGAGGCAGCTCAATATGAATTAGCCCTAGAATAGAAGCTATAATCAGTAGAACGATAGCTGGCCTTTTTGACTATGTTAGCCAAACATGCCAAAGGAGGAAAAAATTAGTAGGCTCCAGTAAAATACAATGTGGACAGTTGGCAGTAGTAGTAGCTACACATATCTGGACAGATATCTCTGGAGCAAATAAAATTTTAAGGATATATTAATCGATTGAACAAAATAAGGATTACAAAATAGTTAATGTCAAATGAAAGAATGCATGCATAATCAGACAATTTTACTAGTGATACATCTTTGCTGCTATATTATTTTTACAGCTATTTAAAAGAATTTTATTTTATTTCTAAAATTACAAATCTTAGATTACTGTTAAGTTTGGGGATATGGGAAACAGTAGAAAACAGAAAATCCACAATGTTAAGAATAAAAAATCTGATCAGAGCCTAATTTTTACAAATTTAGGGTATTTGCTTCTACATCTCTTCAAAGTCATGTTTGAAAGTGATTTAACCCTTCAGCAGGCACATCCGAGTACAGAATGCAACATTTTCATAATTTTGAATGGTTTGTTTTTACTTGTAAGGTTTGAATGCTCTAAGCAGTTTCTAGTTATAGCTACATCTTTTCTAATGCAGGTCTGATTTTCTGACCCTTGTATTCCTTTCCATTCATTGTTAGTCGTGATTTAACCATGGTAAACCAGTGATTATACTGGATTACAGTAAGCAGGAGTTGATGCAGTTGATCAATTGTACAGCTATTACAAGGTATTCCACATATCACGAAAATGGACAATCTCATTGTTTTTTAGGTTTTTGGACATAATAAGAATGAATTCACTAGTTGTCCTTAGATCCAATAAATCGGACACTTTTGAAATAAGGCGATTGTATATTCATTCTTTGGCCTTTAATTATAAATATATCTCAATATTATCAACATTTTAAATCTTTTCATAAAACACAGAATTATTATTTTCAATTTGAAGAAAAAAAGTTCATTACAAAAGGAATAATCAAGGTTGAAAGAAACGTTGCACTTTGTGCCAAGCGTGCCTGCTGGTGTTCCAAAAATTGCCGTGCCCACTGAAGGGTTAAATAAAAATATACTCAAAAAATAATAGTCTAATAGAAAAAAAAAACACTAGATAGACTAAACAAATAAATTTATTACACTGAAGTGAGTAAAACTGACATACACTTGTTTCTATGAAGCAAAAATTACTCTGTTCTGTAAACTACTTTGACCATAGAAAATAAATTAACTGTTCTGAAGATAAGACAGAAGGATTTCTTATAATTTTGTTTGAGATATGAATTCTACACTGATGACAAATTATTCGGGAAAACAAAAAAATAGCCCACAGCTAGCAGGCTGAACTAAAACAAATAGGGAAAAATATCTCTACTGATTAGTGGGGGCTTCTTTGTTAAATAGAAACAGATACATGAACATTTTATACAGTTCATTTTTTCAAAACTTATAAATTTTTACCTAGAATTGTGATTAAAATCCTAGCATCTACTTTCAATTTAAAGGGCTTGAAATAGATATGAACCAAAATGAAAAAATCCAGTTGAATTGGTTCACATGGAATTTTTTTATTTATTTATCCATATGGAAACCATTATTTTGGGATGGATTTGATTTTGCTCCTAAAGATTTTTATCGCTCCAGAAATTTATCCAACACAGAGCAATTCATTTGCTGCCATTAAGGAACTGTTCTGAGTTGGAACAAAAATATCCCTCACAAAGCTCCTGCTCCTTCATTATTCCATTCTAAGGAAGCAAAGTATCGTCTCAGCATGACATTATATGTTAATGACCATAAACATTTGAATTGTTGTTGTAAAAAAAAAGGGGGAGATTCTATTTAGGGAATTGCTACTCTGCAGTGTCCATTGGCTGTGTTAAATAAAACTTTAACATGTCTAAAACTCTAATAGAGCATACAGATTGGTACAGAGTTCTCTGCATCTGCCATAGATTTATGTCTCTCTGTACTCTGTACTATGCGTGGATCGCCTCCTCTGGTGGTCCATCAAAGAAAGAGTGGGGGGGTCAGTGGGTCAAATGGTGCCGATCGGGGTCGGGGGAGGCACCACATCAAAGAAACCTTGCGGGCGGGAATGGGGGTGGTTCTAAATACCGTGTCTAATGTTACCGTGACTAATGTGATGACAGGAGTCGGGGATCTGAAGGCAGAGAACTCTGTACCAATGTATATGCACCATAAAACATACAAAACAGCAGCTTGATCTTCTGCTTCTAATCAGCAGTGATGAAAATAATGTGCTACAGTGTCTTAGGCTAAATGTCCACTTGTGACAAAACAGTCTCAAGAGTAGTCTTGAGACTAGACTCACAAATGGATAAGGGTCTGAGAGCAGTCTCGGAGACAAACACGTGCAAGTATCAGAGACTGCACCTGTCACAAGTGGACATGCTCATTTCTGCTCTCGTGACTTAGTCTCCAGTCCTCCGTCATTGTTGGAAGATTTTTGTCAAAGCTAAGACTTGATTTCATTCATTTAATTTTATTTTTATTTCGCAATAAATATAAATTGGTACATAATTTTTCAAAATGAGCAAAAAGAAGGTTGTACCAGATAAAAGAGTGGACTGATGATGAAGTGTTGGAGTTAATCCATCTTTATGAGGAACAGGAGTTTTTATGGAACGTGAAACATAAATTATACAGGAATCGCCAAAAAAAATGAGCATTTTTGAAGAATTTGCGACAAAATTTAAAAACTGTGATGGTAATTTTCTTTTGTTTCCTTGCCTTCAGTTGTTAGTTGGTACTTTTAGCGTATTATTCATTTATTTGTGAGTCTGTTACAACTATGTTTTGTATTGCTGTACAATAAATAAATTTTGAGTTTTATTGTACAGTCACAAAGTTGTTTTGTTTTGTTAACCCTATTTTGTTAGGTCAAAAACTTGGATCTATGTATGCAGTTTGTGGTATTGATAATAAAACTAAGCTGGAGGAAAAGATGCATTCATAAAAAAGAGAAAAAATAGCTAAAATATATAGCAGGACTCTACTGTACTTGAATATTTTACTTGAATATGCTTACCTGAAGCTGGAAAATGAAGTGTGACCATTAATCTGTCATGAACAGGAATTGCATCATGTAATTTTGTATCTTGCTTGACAATCTAGTATTTTACTAAATTTAGAAGCAGTTCAAATTGCACTGCAGACATCCAAATAAAATTTCTGAACTGTTGTGCATCTTCCAACACCAACTCATTTACAAGTGGTGAACAAGCTCCGAATTCAATTCGTCGATCTGCCCATTTTCTTACCCAACACTCCTTTTTTTTTTTTTAATTATAAATAATAAGCTTTTATAATAAGCTTTAATTTATAAAAGCTAGGGCCTGACGTGAATCCATTTGGAAAGGAAAGATAAAAATAAACTGCGATCAAATCACACAACTGACTGCGAGTTGACTCTCAAGTCGACACGAAATGTTCCCAGTCACGAGACTGCAGTGACTGTTGAGTCTCACGAAACTGTCTCAAGAGCATAAGTGATCTCAAATGGACAACACCCTGAGACTAATCTCGAGATTTTCTCTTTAGTGGACACTTAGCATTAGTATGTCTCACAATAAGCACTTTCCTTTAAAATAAACAATTTTATATACAGGAAACAATATAGAAGAATATTTACCTGCTTTCTCATACAGTAGTTTGATGATACAATATCATAAATAAGTAAATTTTTTAACTTATTATATATTTCTTTGGTATCTATTTTCTTGGACTTGTTTTCATCAACAGATTCGAAACACTGAAGCAAAAAGCTATGTAAAATGACCCTAAATTTTAAAAAAAGGGCAAAATATTTAAATTAACACAAATTCAAAGATATAAATTATACTAAATTCTTATAACTACAGGATTTTTTAACAAGTACCAATAACCTATAATTACAACTTTTTTTTATAATACTGTTTTCATTACTCAAAAAAATGCACGATATGATATGCACCCTAACAATTTCAACAAAACTAAAAATTTGCAATTTAGTAACATTCAATTGGACTTAGGGATAAATTTTACATGCTTTAGCTTTACATTCTTTAGCATTACAATTTAGTATGAAAAAACTAGAATATAGGATAGCTCTGCATAAAATAAAACTTTTCAAAAAGCCAAAGTAGCATTTGTTACTCTAAAATAAAGATCTTTATATTTATTTGCTTGTTAAAATATTTCATTTTTTGACAAGCATACAAATTTGATTCTTTAAGTCAGTAGTTCTCCAAGGTAAGAAGAATTTTAAATACATTACTTATTCTCAAACAACAACAAAAAAATCTTTAATTTCTTAAAAGTTAAAACAATTTTATATTATTGAATTTTACATCACCTCAAATATTAAATGATAAAGTACATAACTGCAAATTTTTTATTTATGTCAAATCAATCAAGTTACAAAAAGAAAATTAATTATATAAAAGTTTGCAGTTGTATACAAAAAAATATTTAAGATAATAAAAACAATCTCTCATTATAAGTATAAAATGTTTCATAACAATTAATACAGCACATACACTTGGGCGTTTAGATATATTAAAATAGTTTTATAACTCACATAATAGTGCAAACAAAAGTGGAGGGCAAATATTAAAAATAATACATTCTATTAGGTTTGGAATTTTTTTTTTTTACTCCTAACAAATAACATTAAATATATAACACACTGAAATCTAATCAGATATTGTATACAAAGCAATTTAAGTTGCAAGAGCATGATTTGAGCTTTACTTCTAGGTAAGTTTTTTAATAAATCATAACAGTTACTAAATAATTAAATAAAAAATTAACATACATTCAATACAAAATTCAAAGCTATTAAGAAATTGAAACATACTCAGTAAGATTACAAGAAGAAAAAGAATATGACCCATCTAGGCTAACTATTGCATTTAATAAAGGTCTCACAAATTTATGCACGTTGGTAATTTTCCACTCCCACGAAGTTATTTCCAAGAAAAATTGAACAGCCTTGCATCTAAAGTTCAAATAAAGAAAAGAAAAATGTAAGAATTTCCACAAAATACTTGTATTTTCAAAATGGAAAAAAAAAAAAAAAAAATTAAGATAAAAATAAATACAGAGGACTCCCATACAATCATGGGGGGGGGGGGGGGGGGGGGGGGGGGCACGAATTGAATTCAGTTAGGGCCCTCCTCAGCACATTGACTGCCGCACGGTCCTTAAAATATGAAATATTATGATTTTTTTTAATTGAATAACAATAGAATTGATGTTTGAGTAGTATTCAAAAGTTATAGAATGAGAAAAAATAAATATAATATAATTAAAATGAGAAAAGAAATATAGCATTGAAGTTTTATTATGGATCATATGATTGTTAAAAACTACGTTAAGGCTAAAGACAATCGGAATCTTCGGTTTCACAGTTTGAAAAAGTGGGAAAGAACCAACTTTCTTAAAAGTTTTCTAAAATTTTCCAATTTTAACTGAACTTCTATGAACGTTTTAATTTACTTCAAGTTAAGTTGGGGGACACGTTCCCCCCTGATGTTACGCCTATGCATACAATGCAGGGGATATGTTCAACATAATACAAACCATATCTATATATATAAAACAGTTCCGTGACTGACTGACTGACATACAACGCACAGACCAAACCGCTATTCCCCACCGACATGAGGGGGGGGGACCTTCCAGGGGGTATGGAGGGTTAAGAATATCCCTCAGGCAAAAGGGATACAGGATTAACGTATTCACATTCTCACGTATCATATTCTAATAATAAAATAATTATGTTAAACTTTTAAGAAATTTTAATTCAACACCTGACAGTCATCAGATATATTCAACCCATCATGAAAAATAAATAAATTTTAATATCAATTATCAAAGCTTCATTGATATCCTGAAAGGTATTTAATACTGCAATGATTCAAAAATGATAAATAAATTTTTACATCAACACTAAAGGATCACAATGCAAAAAATTCATATTCATAAAAAATTTTAAGTAATTTTGTTAGTCAGGTACACATATTTTGGGCTGATGAATATTACTGAAACCATATTTTTGAAAATCACTTTAAGTTTGCATTTTTTTATGCTATCATCAAAAGTACTAGCTTTATAGACAGAAATTAATTTTAAAATTTTTATGGAAAAATTATTTGCACACAGCATCATGTATTGACACCACAGAGAAGGAAAAGAAGAAGCACTTCATTTAAAAAGGAAAATTTTAGATGCATATTCTTCATTCAAAAACCAATAAATAAAATTTGCATATGATAAAACCATTAAACAAACGATAAGTTCAAGTACAAAATAAGAGATTTAGAACAACATTTACCCAACTAATTTTTGCCTCTTAGTTTGTCCATGCAAGAGGAGGATTACTTCTTCCCCAATATAATCAAAAAATGATGATTTCAAAATCTAAGAATAAAATATGTGACAAATTAATGACAATGAATAACAACTGAAATAAAAACTTATGAGCAAAGGTGAAAAGAAACGTACTTTTTCTTGACCATGACATTCATATGCCTTATTAACAATGGTTTTCAAAGAATTGATATTAATTTCGTCACCATAATCTTTAGGCAAACAAGTAACAAGTACAGCTGCATCAATTAAAAGCTTGAGGTCTTTATTTTTTTCTATTTTTGGGGAATGACAAATCAAGCATTCTACCAACTTTACCATAAAAGGCTTGACATCCTCAGATAAACATGATATTTCAGCAGATACTAAAAAATAGCAAAAATATAATAGAAATAATGAACATATAAATGTATAAATTAAAGTCTACAAAATCCATGATTCTTAGCTAAAGATTAGTTTATATTACTAAAGTTTTTTAAGCATTTTTCATTATGATTTTTCATTTTTGAAAAATATGATGAAAAAACCCTCTACCTTAATACACTCAAACCCTGTTATAACGAACTTCAAGGGACCAAAGGTTTTGTTCGCTTTTATCCGGTGGTTCACTATATCCGAACCGTTAAAGAAAATGCTTGAGTTCACAAAATGTATATATAACTCATTAGTTGCAATGTATATTCAATAATGATGTATTAAAAAATGATAAAATCTATTAAAAATTAATGAATTAAATCGATTAGATTAAATTAACACAATACTAATTAAATTAAGTATAATAGGAAAAAGACAGAACCAAAATTTTCGTTCGTTATATCTGTGAGTTCATTATATACCAGGTTCGCTATAACGGAGTTCAACTGTACATGTGACAATTCAGGAAAAAGGTAGAATATTTTAACCATAAAACTTTGGATATAAATATATAACATTAATAAATGAAATGGATAAAATAGCCAAATTATATAAAATAAAAATATAAGTAGAAGTTTTATACAGATCAATATCACAATTTAGCAATAAAAAATCATCATTTTAAAATTTAAAATCAATTGGCAAAAACAAGCTTTCATAAAAAAATATATATATATAAATTTTAAATTAACAAAAAAATATTAAAATGAAATAAATTTAATATGAAACCACAATCAAAAGGAAATTTCATGGTAATATAATGTTATTAGAACACTAGAAGAATACAAGATAGTCATACCAAACATAGACTTAAAAGCAGCTTTCAGAACACTACAATAATCGTGATTTTTATCATCATCAAGACACAGAACTTCAGATGAAGAGCTGAAATGTTGAATTAAAACAAAAATTCTTTAACATTAAGCTAAAATAATGTTACAATATACATAGGTACTCATACTAACATAAGATTATATCAATAGTTATATTTCCAAGAGCCATCAGTTCAAAATAAAATTCATAGATTACTGACTAATAAGGTTTGGTTTGGTTTGGAGCGCTACGGTCAATTTTTTGCTACACTAGGGCTAATTAGACCGGGACCTACTGCTTAAAGCCGATTCCAAATGGCTACAAATGCCCATGGCAAGGAAGTCCATGCTAATTTTAAAGTGGGCCTCAACCCACTCTAAAATTAGTAGGTCCACTATAAAAAGGAGATTGAAGAATGGTTTACTAACTAATAAGGAGGGTATGCTTATTGAAAGCAAAACCCTGTTGACTTATATAAGGCATTTCAAAGTTCCATATTATTAAATCAAAAGTCACATTTTACATATAAAGGCATAATTAGACCCAAATTCACTGATACAGTGGTATCTCGGTGCTCATCATTAATTGTTTGCAGAAGGTACGACAGGTACCAAACAAATTTTTCCCATGAGTAATGTAAATTGAATTAATTTGTTCCTGCATACCAGAAATTTTACATTTTATTGGGCAATTTATCAATTGATAGGGTTGATTTTTATACAAAATCTCAAAACTAGACAGACATCATTTAAAACAATAATTAGACAAAATTTTAAATTTATCTTCACTCAATCAGTACTGACAGAAGTTGATAGCCTAATGGGATAGTGACAAAGTAGAGAAGGAGATAGGTTATTGCTTGGAAGGGGAGTCTCCTTCCAATAAAACATCAGGTGCTTCCACAGGGATTCTTTTTCTGTTCTGTATCTTAACACCCTCAATCCCTGTTGTAGACTCAGATTTCGGGAGTTTCACTACCAAGAGAAACTTGCTTTTGCCTCTATTTCAAAATATTTCTAAAGGGAGATATTGTTTGATCATTAAAAAAGTCCACATTTCAGCCTGTAGAGCTTTATCATGGTGATACTTTTGAATAAAATTTTGTAATTCAACCTATTTTGGTCTTTCTTTTCCTCCAGAGAGACAAGATGTGAGGGTACCACCTTTTTACTAGTATTCCCCATAATAACTTAATGAATATCTGCTCAAAAATTCATGATGCCTATCTGGATAGTACTATAATCTTAAAATGTGACTGGATTAATCTATGAAAATTTAATATTTTTGAAAACTACTTCTTTAACAGCATGGTTTTTTTTAAACAGATAAAAGGTATACCAATGGGTAATAGCTTTTAGACTCGGGCATTTAGACTCGGGTGTATTTTAAGGACAATTAAGATAGGGTTTTCTGGTTTTACACTTTCTTTAAA
Source organism: Dolomedes plantarius (assembly GCA_907164885.2). Classification (NCBI taxonomy): domain Eukaryota; kingdom Metazoa; phylum Arthropoda; class Arachnida; order Araneae; family Dolomedidae; genus Dolomedes; species Dolomedes plantarius. Next base: position 131,314,070 of record OU015500.1, read on the forward strand.
TTTTTGTGGATTAAAAACTTTAATGAGGTGTGGCGGTGTAGTCTTGCTACAGTATTTCTGTCTTTTCATTTGTGTTCTTTAGGATTGTATGTGTGCTTGCATTTATGGTGCGTTTAGCTCTAAGTGCAGGATTTCTGTTTATTTTCCTTTGATTTGACTATCTGTTTCAATGGGGATCTCGGGGCCTTGGGATATCTTTTAGTTAGACCTGCACCGTATTCAGAAAGTTCCCCCCTGAGGTAACTGATTTGGTTAGGCCTCCTGATGAAGAGACCAGTTGTTTGCTTCATTATATAGTTCAGTTCTTTTACTGCTACAGAATTTTGCATTTATGGAGCCCTAAGTGTATGATTTCAGTTTATTTTGTCTGCATTCTTCTTGTTAGTAATTATCTTCCTCTGTTGAATTATTTACTTTTTAGTTGTATTTGGCACCATCTTTTCTCATACATGTTTTAGCATGTGTAGCGAATACCAAAGCAATTTTTTAGCATTGAAAAGCAACAAGTACCAAGGTATGACTGTATATCACTACATCTAAAATTGAATTACGTATTTTAATACATCATTACACATTAAATTGCAAAAAAAGGCTTTTATAATTAATGTGCCATCATTCACAATACACCAACTGAAGCACTATGTTTAGTTTTCTTCAAAGTACAGCATGAGATTTGGTATGGGTGGTAAGTTTGTTATCTACTTCATTCACAACATTCTTTCCATCCCCCTCAGAATGTTTTGGTAAGGAGTATCTGGAAACCTAGATGCAATGTGTATGATTCAAACACAGATTAACATAACTCTAATACTTGGTTTAACAGCTTCAATTACTTTTAGCAAATTCAAGACTTCTCCTGCTTGACGATGGATGAATAACTAGAGTGCATGTCTTCTGACCAGAGTCTGCAGGTTTGAATCTTGTGGTAAGAATGGAGGTTTTTGGTTATTCAGAATAGCCTTTAGGTTTTAGGCAGTATTTTGTTTAGCCCCCCATTGTAGCAAAAGATGACCATAGTGCTCAAAACCAACTGACCAACCAACCAATGAAGAATTCCCATTCCTATACACTATTAAAACTTTAAAATTATGCATCACATGGCAATTACAATATGCATGATATCTTATTAAAATCCAGTAAAAATGAACACACATGCAACTTCAGTATTTTCCTTGACAAAAGTATTTAAATCAATAATTATTTTTAAAACATTCTAAATTTAAAAAAAAAAAAATTGGGGAAACATTTGTTCGATATATAAGAGTCATAATGTTTGAACTTGGCTAAAACCAAAGGATTAATCAGGCAATCCTATTCTCATAGGACCTAGTCACTTGTTAAGTTTGTAATGACAAGCATAACGATATTGCTAATGAAAACCAGTATTGATACCTTAATTCAAAAATTACTATTATATAAAAAAATAAATATTTTTACATGCTATTAACAAATTCTTAAGACCCTTTTGCTCATAAGAAGAGTTAAACTGACTTAGCAACTGTCAAGATTTAGAAATTGCATAACATCTGATAGCCAGCAAAAGAACTTAAAAGTATAGTTTCACCTTAATAATGAAGAGAATATACTGTAGTGCACACTGTAAATGACAGTAAAGGGTACAATATGGCTAGAAAATTAGTTACAAATGATGCTGTAAATAAGGGATTCCCAACGGGGTCCAAGTGGACCCCTTGGGGGGTCAATGGAAGTTTAAAAAGGGTCTATAGTATTCCAGGGGTCTATTGGGGGTCTATAAATTTTTCTGTTTTAAAATATAATTTAATTTTTTAGGTATGTAATTATTAGATAATATCTGTTTTAATATGTATAAATACAGATTTGCAGAGGGTGGAGTGATCCACATATCTAAAATCGAATGTCATGATGCTTTTGTATATGCTTCGAATGCCACCGTCAGCTTTTATTTGTGTACCAACACTAGGCAGAACTGGGGAAATCCACTGGACCTTAAACAACACATTGGGGTTCTTGATGCAACCAATCAGAAGCAGTTTTGTTTTTCTCTTGGTGATGGTTGTGCAATTACAATCTGTGTTTCTGAAATCTTGTTTATATTTGTGAAATTATAAATGAAAATTGTACAGAAATAAAACATAAACCTAATGAACCACTTTTTCTAATTTTTTGTTCATATTCTTAGTCAAATTGTTATTTTTAAGTGTTTTATATGCAATTATTAGTATTATAATTATGTTGAATGCTGTATATCATTGAGAAAAATGTGAGGGGATTAATGAAGAAAACCATTCTTTGAAAAGGGGTCGATGTAGGGAAAAGGTTGGGAACCCCTGCTGTAAATTAATGGAGTGAACTAATAACTAAAAAAAATATTCAAAATTCAGCTCGTCCAACATAATAGGAGAAGGTAGGGAAGTGGAAACATTTCAGGGAAAAGACAAGATTGATTTCAAAAGTAGAAATTCCATTTTACCCTGTAGCAGGAAAATGTAACATTTTCTAATTTTTTATAGTAAAGTAATTATTCTAATCAATATTTTCTCATAAAAATGCATTTTGTATCAAAAAATTAAGAAAACACTTATTAAAAAATGAAATACTTCTTTAAATCTCCTCCGCCATCAAATTGTTTGATATGAGATATAAGGAAAGTTTTTACTAAAGACCAACAATGTTTCTTTGAGTGAGCCTCTTTAGAACTGCAGAGCACTTTAAAAGCATTATCAATAACCTAGAAATATAAAAATAAATTGATGCAATTTTTTTTAAACATTAATTTTTTTTCATGAAGAGAATGAGTATAAAACTTACCCTTGCAAATGGAAGGTTTATGAATCCCTCTTTACAATTTATATGAAGAAATGGACTAGTCATTTCTGCCACATGCAACTAGAATGCAATTTTCAAATTAAATTTTTGCTTTAAATATCAAATCTCATGATAAAAATTTATTAAAATGTAAAAACTTAACTTACCTGTAATTCATCTGTTAGTTGGTTCATAAGCTCTGGTTTATCCCGGTTATAACCCCCCATTTTCCCAAGAATACGAACGGCAATTTCAGATGTTCCTCCAGTAGTATTGCATAAAACCCCGTACAGGATATTAAGGAAATCTTTCTTCAATGGTAAAATACAGGAGTTGATGAAATCAAAATCTACATTGTCCACAAATTTTTCAAAAACATTCAAAGCCTAAAGTCAGAAAATAAAAACAGTAAATATATACAATTATTCTTCATATATTAAATTTCATAACATAATTTTAAAACTTTAAATTTTTTACTTCTATATTCATTCTTGTATTAAATATCTAAAGAAGGGATTCCCAATGGGGTCCAAGTGGACCCCTTGGGGGTCGATAGAAGTCGAAAAAGGGTCTATAGTATTCCAGGGGTCTATTGGGGGTCGATGATAAATTTTTCTGTTTTAAAATTTAATTTATTTTTTAGGAATGTAATTATTAGATAATAATATCCGTTTCAATATGTATAAATACAGATTTCCATAGGACGGAGTGATCCACCCATATAAAGTCAAATGTCATTATGCTTTTGTATATGCCTCGAATGAAATTTAAGTCAGTAAAATGGTTTAGTAAAATATATATTTATATTCATTATATTAGTTATTGTGACTATATGATGATAAGCAATTTGAGGCCAAACATTAAAAAAATTGTATCAATACATCAAGCACAACCACCACATTAATTGAAATCGAACTTATGTGCCATTACAATCTGTGTTTCTGAAATCTTGTTCATATCTGTGAAATTAAAAATTAAAATAGTTCAAAAATAATAAAACAAACCTAATGAACAACTTTTTCTAATTTTTTGTTCATATTCTTAGTCAAATTGTTATCTTTAAGTGTTTATGTGCAATTATTAGTATTATAATTATGTTGTATGCTGCATATCATAGAGAAAAATGTGAGGGGGGGGGGGGTCGATGAAGAAAATAATTCTTTTAAAACGGGTCGATGTAGGAAAAAGGTTGGGAACCCCAGATTTAAAGTACAACAATTTAAATGAAGCAAATTATGAGGTATTTTTCCTTGTAGCATTTACAAGTTCCTTCCTAAATTTTTGATTCACTTGTAATGCTAATACCTTAATGAAAGTGCTATCACTTGACTTTTACAAGTGAATGATGAGAAGAAATAACATCTGGTTTATACAATTGGTTAAAATACATATACAATTATTTAAGAGTAGGACAAGCTAATAGAATTTTTATGATGAAGTTGTTCGATTATTGCTTACATGCTTTCAACGATTACCTAAATTGCGATATATTGTTAAATACTATTAAGTTGAAATTATAATTTCAGTATATATTTTAAAATAAGGTGGCTGGTGTTACTTCATAGCACATATTTTCAGAATTTTTTTATTATTATTTTTTTTAGTCTAAAAGAAACATTTAAAAAAATATGATAAATTATATGTTTAAGTTTTTCAAAGTAAAAGATTCAACCTTTAAGAGAAAATATTACGAATATATTTCAACTTCAGGAACTGCATTTAAAAATTAATAATAATCTATATAAATAAAAATGTAAATGTTCGTTTGTTCAAAAACCTCAAATCTCCGAAAGTTCTTCACCAATTTCTTTGAAATTTTGACACAACGTTGCATTCGAATACATGAGTGTTTTTATATACCTGTTATATAGATGCCACACCTGTGACAGGTATAAACATGCTTTTTTGAAACAAACGCTATACTAAGTATTTTACCGCAAACAAGAAATGTCTTTCCCTTTCCCCTCAGAACAGAAATTTGTCACGGTGGGGTGCAACCCACTATCAGCAGTCCCCACAGGTCATAAAATACGGAGGGATCGTTCTAGACATTAAAAGACGATCGAAGAGATAAGAGAACCACTGTCCGGTGTTCGACTGATTTTCATTTGAATTCAAATTACATCGTGAAACTGGCCTCTTCGGAGTGATTTCTTACAGCAGATTGAAATTTTTCATTTCGCATTGCGTTGGAAATTTAACTGATCCTTGAAAACATCAACACTGTAGATTTTAAATAGGATCCTCTCACATCTTTTTCCTTTAACACCATAAGCATTTCTCATTCCTTGATTTTATATTCTTATATATGTAGTTGGCAACACCACTGAACTATCACTTCAACTTCCACTCCTCACTACTCCGGCGCGAAGGACTTCGCGTGCAAACATTATTGTTGACTGAGAAAGAACACTGAGCGGATGTGTTCCGCAAGCTTCCAATATTGAGTAGAATAGCTCTGTTGATGCTTTTCGTGTGTTTTTTATTTCATCCAAATGTTCTTAAGTGTTAGTTCTGTTCTGTAAATATTGTCTCGTCTCATTAAATATTTAAAAGGATTTAACGTTTAATTATTCCCTTCTAATGGATGGAGTTAGCACTCCATCCCACATATATATTATGATGTTAAATCATACGTTTAAGTTTTTCAAAGTAAGAGATATCTGAAATTTTTTATATATTAATGGGTTTAGAACTAAGATTATATGACAAAAATAACTAATAACAATACATAGTTCCCACTCTTTTTCTCATCTAGACATGGATATGTATTTAAAGACTTTTGAGTATCCTTTTTATTTAAAGAGGAAAAAAAAAAATTATTTTTTAGCAGAAAATGCAATATTCCATAACTTCATGAATTAATATGAGGTTTATTTGGTATACCCTAGAATTTTAATTAACCTAGGTCATTAAAGTCCTGAAAGATTTTTTTTTAATAATAATAACAATAATATTCCACAATTTCTTTATGCCTTTCGATTCAGCAACTTAAAATATGTGTTAAAAACAACAGCTACATAAACAAGATACATAAATTTGCATATAGTGATATTTACAAAAACTGCTTTTAGGTATTAAATAAAACTGTTCTTCCTTCCTCTATCCTGATTTTCTAGTCTTCCTCAACAGGTTTTGAGCCAAGTTCAAGGTAACATCTATGCTAATTTTATTATTCTCCTTTGGCCTTCCAACCAAAACTTTAGGTTGAAGGTCTCTCTAACTTCCTGACAGATGAAATAAAATGGTTGGCATAATGATAAAAAAAACATCCACTTTATTACTATAAAAGGTACTCATAGCATGGGTAGAAACCAAAGCTTGAAGATATCTATCTGAAGAATGTATCCTTTTTGATGGCATTTAAATCTCTCGAAGTCCAATAGAAATTGGAAGGGTGCAAGAATTTCAATCCAGACCTGAACAAAAAATATTGATCACTAGGATCAAGTTCTTTTGCGGTTTGAATTCTAAGGATAGATATTTTTTGCCAAGGAAAAAAAAAGGAGCATAATCTTTCATGGGAGATATTTTTTGTTCCAGCTCAGATCAGTTCCTTAACCCTTTCAGAGGCACCATTCACACCAAACACATAAATCTAGTCTTCTTTTCACTTGCATCCAATGTATACCAGTTAAATGAGCAGGGAAATGGCTAGTGCTGCCATCTGTTATAAATTTAAAGAAGGAAAAAGATTTTGCAACATTTAATTGGAAAATTTTTCAAGATTTTTTAGGTTAAAAAAAATTGGGGGGAAAATTGCCTTGTCCAAACGGTAGAGGTTGTTGCCCCTGAAAGGGTTAATGGGAGCAGATGAATGGTTTCGGGTCAGATAAAAATCTGGAACGATAAAAATCTTTAGGAGCAAAATTAAATCCATCCCAAAAAAATGGTTTCATATGGATAAATAAATAAAAAATTCCACGAAAACCAATTCAATCGAAACTTTTCATTTTGTTTCATATCCATTCAAGACCTAATAAAAACTTCTGACAGAGGGAGAAACAAAATTAAAATTAGAACATCAAAGAATATTTTCAAGTCACAGAAAGATAAAAGTTTGTGAAAGCTACAATTCTCTTAACCTGATAAAGATCCAGATCTTTTCAAAGTCCTGATTTCCTCTTAAAGAAACTCTCAGCTATGAATTTAACAATAAAGGGTACATAATACTATTTTCAATATACAGTACAAGCTCTTTAATCCAGCATGTCCAGGACCTCAGTTGTGCCAAATTAGTGATTGTGCCGGATTATCAGATGTCAATAATTTTAACGGGAATGCCAAAGATAAATCACTATAGATAAAAGTGCAGATGATTAAGACAAGCATTTTATGTACATTTTGAACCTGTGCAGACAATATGAATATCCAACAAAGTACATGTAGTATGTATTTAGTCATTCTAGCAACTGCGGGGTTTAAAGAAAAAGATTGAGTACAAAAATGCACAATATTGAAATTACGCATTATGAAGTTTCTGTTTTCACCTTTTTCAAGACGATTAATTATCTCTGGTTTTTGCTGTCTAGTGAGAATCACATGCTTACACTTAATAGTTTTATTAAAACTCGAAGAACTTGTGCTGGGCTTCGAGAACATTGTGCAAATGTGATTTGTAACTGTTAGAAAACAGGAAACGCTGTACTGAAATGAACACTGAACTGACAGTTAAGTTATGATAAACTCTGAGCGAACTAAAAATGTGGGAACAAGGGTCCTAGACAACACTGTATAACTGCGTGAAACACAGACAAACTGAAAAGCCACCTGGTGGGGGTACAGCCAGTGTAGTGGGGGACGTCGAATCCACCCAAAAAACCTGAACGAGAGCGGCTCAATTGGTGCCGGATCACAGAATGTGCCGAACCGTAGAATGCCAGACTAAAGAGCTTCTACTGTAATAAAAAAATACATGATCTATGATAGAATCTTAAAAATTCAGAAACTCATGGGAATCTTTTAGACCAAATATACCAGGTAAAAATTTATTGTGAAATGAAATTAATGTGAAGGCAGTACCAGTAACAAATCTCTTCTACTTCATAAACACTACAGTTCATGCACTCAAAGCAATAGTAAATAATTTCAGTATAAATTAATTTATTAATATTTACTACGATGCATTTTAAGAGAACCTAGAAACAAACATAAAGGTCAACCATGAAAAATACAAGGCAATGCAAATAAATCTTTTTACAATTATGAAAAACTTACCTTTTGAACTAAATCTGAATTTTCTTTTAATGAAAACATGACTGTCTTTACAATGAGTTGTATGTATGGTAACGAAAATACAAATGATGTAGCAGTAAGAGAGTTGATTACAGTCAAAACAGTTTCCAAAAGCAAATACCAAATCTTAGATTCCAAAGATGATTGAAGCAAAAAATCAAATGCACTGAATAAATGTGGAAAAGTATTTACAAGTCCATAATGCACTAAATGCAATTCATCCTGATGAAGTACCAAAAATAAGGATTTTAGTACATACAAGTGATTGTAGCAATCAACAGTAGTTTGCACTGATTCGATGAGGTTTTTGACAACTTTGTATAGAGATTTCTGCAATTAAAAATGAAAAATATAAATCATACATTTATATTATTCAAATACAAATTTGCATAAAAAATTGGTATTTATGTACGACATCTCATCAAAACTTTAAACACAAACAAAAACTGTTAAAGCTAATCCCACACAGAACTACTTCATGGTAATAATATAAATTTTATACTTGAATAAGGAGATGAACAAATCCCAAATTAAATAAAATAGGTTGCACTACTGATTTAACTAAATTCAAAATTTTAAAAAATGTTCAATAAACATACAGAAAATGTGATAAGTCAAGATAGCTCTATAACAGTGGTTCCCAGCCCGTAGAAGTCTGCGAACCACTAAGCCAGAAATTGAACCATGTGCGGACTACCCACCCCCACCAACTTGAGGGGGGGAACCTTCCAGGGGTATGAAAATTATTTTGTATCATATTCTAATAATAAAATAATTATGTTAAACTTTCCAGAAATTTTAATTTAATTCCTGATAGTCATCGGATATATTCGGCACATCTAGTTCAATGAACATTGCTTTCAAAATCCCCATTGATTTGGCAACTTTTTTAAATGTGATGCCGGACCACTCCCGAGGCTCTCATGGACCACCGGTTGGGAACCACTGCTCTATAACATGTCACAAGCACTAAGAGGCAAGCACAAGACATACATTAGAATGGGGCCTCTATTCAGATCGCTAGTTTTGTGAAAAAGTGCACTGTAACCTTTAATTTCTAGAACAAGATACATGCTTTTACCTTTTTCTTACCTTTACAAGAGGTTTAAGTGAAAATTAAGAGACTATTAATAAACTATCAAAAGGAAATTCCTGGTGGTAACATAATTTAGACTAAATAGGAATGTCCTTCCATAAAGATAAAGCACAGAACACAGAATCAGTTTTCTATAATATAGGTAGCTAGTTCTTCCTCTTTTCAAAGCACTGTTTCATATTCTTAATGATTCTTAAGTATTTTTCAATGAAAGTAAGAAAAAGCATAGTTTTAAAACCATACCAGAACATAACTCAAGATTAGACACACAAAAATTAAATTTTAGTCTAAAAAGCATAATTGCATAATTAAATCCAAAAATTATAGTTTAAAAAGCATACCCAAAAAAATCTTAAATTTGTTACATCTATTTACAGAAAGTTATGTTTAGTGCACCTTCATTAAAAGCACAGATAGGCAGCCATGTATGACAACTATGATGAAACCCTGCTCAGAGTTTGAGAATTAAAAATTTCTTAATGAATAAAATTTTATTATGTGTGTATTCTAATAAAGGCAGTAAAAGAACAAATAATACATACAGATGGAAGTATTTCACAAACAGATAAAAATGTACAAAATTGTCTGAAATTCATATTCATTAATTTTGAATTATTTCGAATTATGAAAGTAATGATCAAAAAACGTAATACAAAACCTTTTGAGCTCTATCCATATGCTCAGGGTAGAGGATCAAAGCTTGAAAAATATCATCAAACAATGACAAGAGTAATTTGGAATTCTTAGAATTTCCTGTAATATTAAATAAACAATCACTAAAAGATTTTTTAAAAACATTAAATATAAGAAAATACATAAGATTTGAAAAGAATAGAGTTAAATGATATTTCAACTCTTAAAAAATTTTACACTTATAAATATATACATTTCTGTACACCTTTCATGCCCAGTTCAAATTATTTTTTTCTTTCCCCCCTATCAATTTAGTTAATTTCTCTGTTTTGCTATTTTCTTATTCCAGATGAGCATCATGTTTCTAAATTAAATATGTAATGGTATATGGTAAAGAGGAAAAGTGTGTTCCATTATGATTTGAGCCTGTCATGCTAATGGCTAAACAAGCAATATAAATACAGAACAACCTCCCAAATCCGGAATCGTTCAGGACATGGCAATTCCAGACTTGGGAATTTTCCGAATTTGAGAGGTTTTTAAATAACACTACAAAATTTAAGGAAAAAATAAACACACTTAAAAAAAACATGCAAAATGGTTTAATTATTAAATAAACCCTGAATACAGAACATATAATTATATTACAATTTAAACATTTCAGTCAATAATGTCTGATGCTTTAGTTTCGGCTTATTAGAAATTATTTTTTCTTGGATCCTATATACTGCCATAACTTCATGTTCCAAGATAAAATTTCTCTGTTCTAAACCTAATATTGTTTTATCTAATTATTTTATCAGGTCTTCCGTTGACATTCTTTCATTTTCGGGGCATTCTGAATCACTTTCATGATCGCTGTCATCATAACCTTTGCTATTTACCACACTATCAATAATTTCAGAATCGCTCAGAGAACCGACAATCTGCACATTTTCGTCGATGTCTAGAACTTCCTGTACATCCAATTTATCCAAGTTAATGTTGCCTTTATTTGCCCATTCTACTAATTCCACTATATCAGCTTATTTCCCAGACACCGGAAAGCCTTCAAAATCGCTGCTGTCACTTCCTTGAAAGAAAAGGGGGTTTTTAACAGATCATTTTGGTAGTGACATCTATCGGTAAAATGGGAAAGTAAAATTGGTCATTTATTAAAACGTTCCGGATTTGGGAGGTTGTACTCTAGTTTGGATGGCGAGTAGGTTACTACTGTTGTTAAAACTTAACTTGTGTGTCAACTGTAGGAAAGTGGCCAAATCTACCAATAATTCTCAGTTTATAGTTATACTTTGTGTCTTATGTTATTCATTATGGAAGCACACAAACAGGAGCTATCTTACATGGGCAAGTCTATGCTATGCCTAAGCTATAAGGATCTGAGAAGGAAACTGAGAACCTTATCAAGTTAATGCACAGATTGCCAACCTTTTTTTCTCTTTGCAGTCCTTGGGAATGAGATTAGAAACTTGGGGCACCCTTGTCAGAATTTGAGTTTTTTTTCAATTTTTTAAATCTTAAAGTGGAATATATTTCAGGAATGTGTTAAATTAAAGCTCAAATAAACACTTACACCAGGGATTCCCAACGGAGTCTAGGTGGACCCCTTGGGAGTCAATGGAAGTTTAAAAGGGTCTGTAGTATTCTAGGAGTATATTGGGGATCTATTATAAATTTTTCCGTTTTAAAATTTAATTTAATGCTTAGGAATGTAATTGATTATTAGATAATATTCAATTTAATATGTACACAAACAGATTTACATAGGGCGGAGTGATCCCCGCACTTAAAGTCGAATCTCATAATGCTTTTGTATATGCCTCGAATGCCACCATCGGCTTTTATTTATGTACCAACACTAGGCAGAACTGGGGAAATCCACTGGAACTTAAACAGCACATGGGTCCTCCCGATGCAACCAATCAAAAGCAGTTCCATTTTTCTCTAGGCGATGTTCGTACAATTACAATCTGTGTTTCTGAAATCTTGTTTATATTTGTGAAATTAAAAATGAAAATAGTACAAAAATAAAATATAAACCTAATGAACCACTTTTTCTAATTTTTTGTTCACATTCTTAGTCAAATTGTGATCTTTAAGTATTCTATGTGCAATTATTATTAGTATTATAATTATGTTGTATGCTGTACATTGTAGAGAAAAATGTGAGGGGGTCGATGAAGAAAATCATTCTTTTAAAAGGGGTCGATGTAGGAAAAAGGTTGGGAACCCCTGACTTACACCATTACTAATTTTTATTCATTTATTGAAAGATATAAATAGCAAACACTAGAATAGGATATAATAATAGTTTCAAAAATAGCCATTGGAATCAGTATAGTATTTACACTAGAGAACTACAATGAAAATCGCTATAAAGAGTTTAGTTTTATTAACATGAGACTTGTGATTGATGTTGACAGCACAAACATTTGATATCAAGCCTAACAGTTGTGGGCATGAGGGTAGCTAATTCATCCTCAGGAACAAGTGCATTGATTTATATCACAATCTGTCAAGCATGAGAGTAATTAATTCAATTTAATATTTATTTTAAGTGCAAAAAAATCTTGTGGCACCCCAGTTGGGAATCATTGATTAATGTAATGTTTTCAAGAAAATTAACATGATTTGAAATTTTTCTCTTAAGATTTTTTGATTGAAAATGTGATAAAACAGTCAATGTTTTCCGGTATTTCTAGAATAGTCATCTTGCACTACCCGAATGCAAAGATCAAGGTGGTATTACATTTGCAATGCAATCACAAGGACAGTACAATATTATCTATTGCATATTTCACAGAAATATAAATTCAAAACAAAGAAAAGTGCCAAAAGGCTAAAGATAATCAGTGATACTCATTGCATGGAAACTGACTTGTTGTACAATGAAAGGTATTAAACTTATTAAAATGTTAGCTTAAAAATTGCTTGTTATTTTGAAGCTGTATCAGCAGTTCTTGATAAAATATTAGGTCCCCAGCATGCTGTTTTTGATCCACATGTAGACAAGAGTACAATTTTATTTTGAATTATCTTTGATGCAAATAAAATCAAAATTTAAAGAACTGTTATTGGACAGTCAATACTTTTGGGGGTTTGCACTCACATCTTGAAGTAAAAATTAAGAATTTTTAAGGGAACTTTTCTCCTTTTTTTAAAGCTATATAAGAGATGATAACTTCTGAAACCATTTAATTAATTATATATTTTTTTTTTAAAAGATGATATATATCTTCACAAAATTCTTATCTAAATTACTGATTGTTAAAAACTGAAGAAAAACTAACTTTCTTGCAGCTTTCTTATTTCGTTAATATCACTGAAGTGGTTTAACAACAGCATTAAAACTGGTTTTGATGTTCTCCGATTTCCCAGCAAACAATTTGAAAAAACCTAAAATAAACAAATAATTTTCAGATAAAAAAGAGAAAGAAATTTTAACAAATCTAAATTTAAATATGAATTTTTTTACTCCAATAGAAAATAGTGATCAGAAAAAAAATGAAAAGCCAAGCTTTTAATCATAAGAACTGCATTATAATTAGAAATTGTAAAGAAAGGAATGCAGTGCAAAATATAAAGGATGCAATAAATTAAAATCATGAGAATAAGCAACAATATAGAAAGGGTGTTACTAATAATAAGTCAAATTAGACAGACGTAAACAATTATGATATATTTTAAAAATAAACTCTTTTATATGCTCTATGTCTGAAAATTTTTTAGAGATTGAAAAATTATTTTTTAAAGTTATAGTTTACACCAGGCATACTCAAACCGTGGCCTGCCAGCTGCATGTAGCCTGCTAGTTTTTTATGTACAGCCCAAAACACACACAAAAATGGTCTATATAGAAATTGACTTACTGATTCTCACCTTGATGATGTATTAACAGTAGCTTCAAAGTTTATCTCAACAGCAAAAATCACACTAATTTTTATTTACACACTTGGATATATTTAGGATTTAAGTTTTACATATATATAGTTATATTATTATACAGGGTTATCAGGAAAGAATCATCCGATTACAAAATTTAATATTTTCCATAATTACAAACAGAAAATTATAATAAATATGTCATTGTAAAGGGAAAATGTTGAATTTTTAGTTTGTAAAATTTTTGACACAACACACAAACCACCACACCACTGGACTGGTCGCATTGCAGCCGATAATTTGGTCCTACACAGCTACCCTTCTAGATCACCAACTTACTCCCATGTGACTTCTTCCTTTCGGGATATGTCAAATATCTTGTGTTCATATCACCTTTGCCTATAAGTTTGCCCAAACTTAAACAACGCATTTGTGATGTTTTACAATTTGTGATTTTTGACAGTTAATAGTGAAACATTACAACTTGTTTGGAAAGAAATAGCATATCACAATGATATTATATCGGTGACTAAAGGAAGTCATATCGAACACCTGTGAAAAAAAATAACATTTTTCCTTTACAATAACATAATTATAATTTTCTGTTTGTAATTATGGAAAATATTAAATTTTATAATCAAATGATTCTTTCCTGATAACCCTGTATTATAAGGTATAGTGTGCTATATTGTGGCCTGCATAACACAGCAAACATATGAATACGGCCTGAGAAAGAAAAAAAACCATTGAGTATGGCTCGTTCAATTTACCAGATACGTAGGATTACTTATCGTTGCTTACCTCTTTTGTATGTAAATATGTATGTATGTGTTATGTATATATGTATCTATATATATGTACGTATGTACAATTTTATGTGTATGTCAAAATTTTGATGCCTTTTGGTACTTTTCTGTTTAAACTTAACTGTTTACTGCTTGCCCAAGTGATACAGGCTGAGTTTGGCGTGCTGCCAAAATTATAACTTGCGACAACGGACAGTTTTAGTGTCTGAAATTTTACTTTTTGGAGGACCGTTATGGAGGAACGTAATCCTACGTTTAAAAAAAACTATCCACATTATCAAAACTTTATGCCTTATAGTCAACATAGCAGATCATACAATTTTTTTTTTAGGTTGCTGACTGTTTCTTTTTTCCTTTAAGGGAAGGTAGTTTTTGAAGTCTTTGAAATGATGCTTTCAAGAGAAGATTAAAATAAATATAACTTTAAAAAGTACTATACTTTTTTTATTCACTTTGGTACTTTAGTTCATATTTTCAGTCCTTTGACAATTAGTACCATCTTTTAATGCTTGTATGTTGGAAAATTGGAGAATGGATCTCTTTAAATTGTTAATAAACTATGTGGACCTTAAAACATTGTAATTCTCATATTATCAGTAGAAAGGGTCAAACAAAATGTGATCAACACCTTGCAGATTTCCCACTTCTATCATGGCTACAAATGGAAGTTAATTACCATCAGATAAGGATGGGATATCGAAAGCAAAATATCGATATGAGTATTGATAATAATATCAGTTATTAATATTGATATCAATAATATATCTGCACAAAAATATCAATATTTCAAAATATCGATGACATTTCAAAATATCGATAACAGATTTTCCTTTCAATATGCAGTCAATCATATTCGGTGGAATGATTGTATAGTAAAATAATATATATATATATAGTAATGGTACGATAAAAAAATTATCATAATTTTTTTAATAGTGAAATATTTCAATAAACAATATTTTATAAAATTGAAAAGTTTCTATTTAGAGAAAGAAAGGAAGAAAATTTCATGATGCAACTGGCCTATAACTTTTATTAAACAGTGTTTTATAGTTTGTTTTTTATCCATTTGTTTCAACAGTTGAATATAGGCCCTCATTGATTAATTTTACAATTTTTCTGTATAATTTCCTTGAATCCTTCACTTATTTTTTTCCTTTGGTTTTAAGATTTTTCAACCCAAATTGTTATGAATTATAATTATTTCAAATAAATTCTTGTGAAAATGTGTAATCGATTATATCGGGAATATAATATCAATATTATAATATCTAATATGAAAGGGAAAATATCGATATTTTGATAATATTGATATCAATATCTCATCCCTACCATCAGATTCATCAAAGCTTAGATAAATATGAACTCAAGCATACTTCAGAGGAAATCTATATTTAGTTTAGCATGTAAGGGCGTACACTGTCAGTCTACTCACTCAATAGTTTGAATTTCATAACTTACACCTACGCATGAGTACAAATGCAAAGAGGTTCCATAAAATTCTTCCGCAACACTTTTTTAAATTAAAAGTTAGCAAGTTTTCTGAACTCTATAAAAAAAATTAATAACAAAACAAAGAATAAAAAGAAATATCTTTGTACGCACTATTAAATAGTTATGTCATTTGTGTATAATTTCCCATAACAGGTTAAAAGTTCTAACATCAAATATCGTAGAACAGGACATTTCATTTTATTGAAATGATGAAATTATACCTCCAATCAATGTTACTTAAAACCAGATTGATATATGGTTCAAAATGATCCACGATAGAGAGATGATTTTAAACTTACTTTTATCAGAGCATTTGCCAGCATGTCATTTATCATGGACTGAAAACAAAATAAAAGTACTTATAAACAGCCACTTTCAAAACATTATGCAATAAAATATAACACACGCATGTCATTTTTACTCATTAAAACCATAAAAATATAAATGATAAGTAGCAAAATATATTTCTAAAAAAGTATGGTTTGCAAAATAATTTTTACATATATGCTATCAGCAATAATAACAGCTGAGAACCAATTCTGGCATGAACATGTTATTTCAGAACAAATGATATACTTACAGTCAACCAATATAATAAAGACTTGTAACTATCTATGTAAGTTATTTTGTTTTCTCAGATGCAACTTTTTTTTTTTTAATAGAATCTATATCTATCACAAATTACTATCCCATGATAGTTGAACAAAAAAGTAAAGAAATGATGGCAAATGATTTAACGTTGGAAACTTCAGACATAAAAAATCATATTCTTATGAACACACAATATTTTTAATCTGAAATATTTATAAAATATTCAGCCCATTATACTCAAACTGTGAAACAGAAAATATTTGTAATTGAAAAAATGAAATTTTTGAGAACTACAAAAATTAAAATTCTAACTTACTGGTAAAATCTCTTCCAAAATTTCTAAAGTCATGCCCTCAGATATAATAATCAGAATCATGGCCAAATTTTGCATTGCTGCTATCCCATCATGTAAGTGCCTAAAAGAAGCACAAAAATAAGTAAACACACATAATAGACAATGAAACATACAAATAATTCACACAGCATTTAGAAACATGAATATTTTTTTTCCTCTTCAGACAATCTGGGGCAAAAAAATAGAATTGTGATGCCAAACACATTTTTAATTCCCTAGAGCAGGAGGGGGGGGGCAATTGTTTTGGCCCAGGGGCCACTCTGTGTAAGGGGAAGTTAGCGAAGGGCCACACCTTTTAAAATTATTGCATTTATTAGTTAACTTTGCATTTCAGAAAAGGTATCATAAAAATCAATAAATATAAATTAAATAAAATATTGGCAGTTTATCTGGCTGTCCAGATTTTTCTGGGTGTCTTGGCGGGCCACAAAAATATCTGTAGCGGGCTGCTATTTGCCCACTCCTGCCCTAGAGTATAGTTCCATGAATATTTCAATTTTTCTGAAAAGATTTATACATGTTATTGGGGATAAAGAGACTGAAAAAAATGCAAATCCCAATGGCACCTTTCTGTTCAGTAATAATTAAAGTTTGATTTTCTGAAAAATTGTTCAAAGTAGTGACATGAAATCAAGATAAACAACTAGACATAACACTGCTATCAAACCCTGATTCCATTAAAAATTGATCAAGGTAAGTGAATCACTTTTTATAAAACAAATACATATTGCATATATCAGTCAGCTATATAAGGGCCATATAAACATATTACACTTTACTTCGTTATTACCTTTCTTGAAAATCCTTTGGATGATGAAATACTAAGGTTTTTCACATTTGAAAATTTAACTTGGTTGAAAAAAATTTTAGTTTTAAAATAGTAACTACAAATTTTAATAAACTGAGAAAATAGTCAAGAGTACTGTAATTAACCAGTTAATTATGAACTATAATAAGCTGATGGACAAAGATGCTAAAAAACTCATCAAATAAATAAAAGATAGGTAAATTACTCTCACCTAAATATTTCCTACTAGCAAAACTATAATAAAGTTTTTACACATAATAAATACAAACTTGCAAAATTAAGTAATTTTAAATTTGCAAAAACCTATAAAATCAGTTTAACATTAGTATATGAGGTAACAAACTAGACAAAATGCTTCAAATGCAGTGAAACTCTGATTTTACCTTTCCTCCTTTGAGTATTATTTTCTTTTGTCCAAATAAATCTAACATATTAAAAATGATTTTAAGGTTCTAAGCGCGTTTTCCTTATTATTTCAACATTTAGTGTAAATTTCTGAGATACTTTCACATAAAGAAGATTTGAACTGCTACTCTCTCCTTCTCTACACAACTATATTTTTGGTACTTTTCCTTAACTGGGTACCAGACAAAAACCGCCAAGCTTAAAAGTTGGTGCAGTTATCACTAGGCCTAAATATTCATGCAAAAAGAATATTTGACCCTGGTGGACTTTTATTTTTATGACATTTAATTCACACTAACAAATTGAAACATATGTAAATAATAATAATGAATTTTCTTTTAAAAAGATCAATTTACACAGCAGGCATGAAATTGTAAATTTTGTTTACAACTGCTGAAAATAAATTTGTCTTAACATGCAAACGTCGCCACATAAATTCAATTAAATAAGACTCTAAATGGTTCCTTGCAGTTCCACTCTGACATTTATTCCACCATTTCGCAGAACCCCCAAAACACTATTGTCTGGATGTGGCATCCGGTTTTTGGGTCCACAAAATTATACGATTGACAGTAAAGTGTCCAAATCCGGAATTTTTCAGTTCTTCAGTTTTGTATCCTTTCTAACACTCAGAAAATATGGTATCGTCAACTTTTAAGCTTGGCAGTTTTGTTTGGTACCCAGCTAATGGAAAAGTACCATATTTTCATACAGTACTTTATCCAAAAGTATCAGGAAACAGGTAAACAATGAACAGATGTAAGTTCATGTAACATTTTCTCTGACTTCCTTCATTCAAGAGTCTACTGTTAAAATTGACGGTTATTTGAAGTAGACTGAAAATTTCCATTAAGGGTAAAAGTCCTTTGATTTCTGAAAAAGCTTAAATAAAAAAACACAAGGAGTTTCAAGGCAACATAGTTCAGTCAGTCAGTTCTCCTCACATAATGGCTCAAACCCTTCAAATAAATTTGAATAATGTTGTGACGTGTTGCTACAAATAAATTTGAAGCAACAAGTCACAATTGCTGTTGACTAAAGATCAGGCAGTATTTCAGAGAACATATTAGTTTTCAAAAACCTTAATAGATTGCCTCAGACAAGCTTGTGTCAATTATCTTCCAGCACACTGATCAGTTTTGTGAGAAAAGGCTTTAATAACTCCAAGTAAACTAGTTTGGAAGAATTTGCTCCTTCCAGTGGATGAATAGTTAAGATTGAAAATGCTACTATATTTCAGACGTAACAGTCAATTTGCTGTAAATAAATGTTGATAATTTAAAATTGATGCAAAGGACACTTTATCACCTTTAGTAGTAAATTGTGTTTAGAAACATTTTTTTTTAATGCTACTGTAATAACCTAAATCTCTAAAAGCTTTCAAATACATAAATTACAATAAATATGTATATGTTTTTATTAGATAAAACAGCAGGATTATAACAGGATAGTATATATATATACATATATATACACTTGCCAGAAAAAGTCTGCATAAAAGCGAAAACCAAACTTTCAAGCATCAAAAAATATAATATTACACTAAATTTATCAACTTTCTTTTCTTTCCTTGTACTGATTGAATAATTTATTATCTTTTAACAATGGTTTTAGAAATACAAAACACAGAATTTTGTTTAGAAATCAAATTAAAAAAAAAATTAACACGAAATACATTAGAAAAAGTTTGCATACAAATAAGAAAACCTGAAAAAAATATAATAGTCATTGACTGTTACTGAAAGTTTAGTAACTGGTCGGATAGCCCTTACGTCTAAGGACCTCCATCAATCATTTCTGCATAGATTGAAGAAGGAGATATATTATTACATTCCATAATGATAACCTTTTTTCTACATCTCTCTCGATGTTATGGAATGTTGACGAATCCTGCGCTCTAGTACATCCCACAAATGTTCGATGGGATTTAAGTCAGGGGATTTTGGACGAGTATGTAACTGATTTTTGATGTTGTACAACAACCAGAGCTTCACATTGTGGGCAGTGTGCTTTGGATCATTGTCCTTCTGGAACCAAAAGTCATCTCCAAGGCCCAGGTTTTGAGCACTTACTTTTAAATTTTCTTTTAAAATGTTCAAATATGCCATATGATCCATTGTAGATTCTATAAATACCAGACGTCCCATGCCATTGGCTGCCATACACCCCCAAACCATTATACCTTCACCACCATGCTTTACTGTGGGCACAAGATTCTGTTTCTCGTATGCCATACCTGTCTTTCTCCACACCAGTTTACGCCCTTTAATTCCAAAAATGCAAAACTTGATCTCATCTGTGAAGAGTACCTTTTCCCAGAACTCCAGAGGATTATTTACATATTCATTTGCGAAGAGTAGACTTTTTGCTTATTGATGACCGATATGTATGGCTTTCTACGTGCTACATAGCCATGATAGTCAGATTTTTTCAAAATCTTCCGTATAGTATCTTCATGAATCGTTTTCTCAAACCTCTCTCTAATTTCATTTACAATTTGAGATGCAGTAATTCTTTGATTTAGGCCTATGGACTTAGGATAAAACGCTTTTCACGTGGTGTCAGTTTAGAGGGACGTCCAGAACGAGGCTTTGAGATAATAGATTTTGTTGAATTGTAATTATTGATTACTCTTTGAATAGAGGAATGAGTTCTTCCAAGAGTCTTGCAAATTTCCTGAAGAGTTTTGCCTTCATTCTTTAGTTTCATGATATCTCCTTCCTTCAGGAGTAATCTCCTTTCCTTTTTAATTCATTCTAATTTTCCACAATTTACCTTTAAAAAAAGCTTTGGAAACAAATATTGAGGTAATCTTTTTACAAAACTTCAGCAAAATGAACAACATAGCATACAACTGAATTGGGTATATTAGTTTACTGTATTTGTACGCAAATTTTTTCTGGCATAAATTCATGCAATTTTTTAAAATTATTTTTTTTATTTTAAAACGTTGCATGTTATACTGTTAAAACCATTGTTAAAAGATAATAAATGATTTGATCAGTACAAGAAAAGAAGAGAAAGTTGATAAATTTAGAGTAATATTTTTTGATGCTTGAATGTTTGGTTTTTGCTTGTATGCAGACTTTTTCTGGCAAGTGTATATACATATATGTACACTTGGAATACCCCCTTTTCAGCAAAATAATTCGTGATTACAACTAAATAATCAGTAAACTGAAGCACTACAACTTTCAAATAAATGGAAAGTTTATGCACTACAATTTCCAATTATAAATTTAAGAAAAAAACTAACTTAAATGCTTCAATATAATTACTTTCTGAAATGCTATCATACCTATTTTAAAGGAATTGCACAGACTCCAGAAATATTACAAAAGAAGAATAAAGTTAGTAGCTTTATCGTAAACATTTGTTCATTTTTAATATTTTTTTCTCAGCCCTGAATTATGTTTAGTTATACAGGGAAATAAGAAAAGGTAAATGTTAAAAGAATTTATTTTCTGTATTCAAAATACTTACTTTTGTGAAAGCTTGGACTCATGATCATGAATGGCAAAAACTGGTGAAGCTTTAAAAGCATATTTCAGAAATTTACAGCAAATCTTAACAACGTCAGAAGTATATTCTGTTCATAAAATAGATAATTTTAAAGATTTAATAAAAATATTTTACATAAAAGGCAAATGACATTATAGAAAATGATCATTACATAATTTTCTGAACATCAATGAATATTCTAAAACTCAGATAACAGGTATAATAGACTTAATTTCAAATTTTCTTTAACTTAGAAATTAGAATATAGAATCAAATCATTAAATGAATTTTAACTAAGGCCTAGTAAGATTATTTTTTTAAACTTTATTTCAACAAAATCTAATACAGATATTTATATATGCTGACCAAATTTAAATGCTTGACTTCCTTTAAAATTAAAGGAATTCTTTATCTTTAGCAGCAATTATGTCATACAATTTAGTAAATAGAATTCTGCACATCATATATAAAGATAAGATGAATAACCTCATGTGCTAACCTATTTTTCCATTATAACTTTAAAAATATGAGTTCAATGTTATGAAATATTTTCCATAATTTTACGCATCATTAACAGAATGTGAGAATTTGAAAGTTAAAAGTTTAAAATTTATCACAACAAGCACATTTGATATCACACTGAAAAGCAAGATCAAAATTTCATTCTAATATTTCTATGAGATTTTAAAACTAGCCCTGAAGAAAAATGTCTTTCCTTCTAAAGATGCATTAAATCAAACTTGTAAGGCAATTTGAGATATTTGTCAATGAAGTAAAGTAAATAAATAAAAAGTATGAGTAAAAAGCAAACTTTGATATTCATCACAACAACAAAAGAAAAAATAGCAATAAATATGGCATAAAAAAAAGAAAAGAAGCATCTACCAAATTTGGAAACACAGTTTAATGTATATATTTTATAATAATGAATAAATGTTGCACAAAAGTTAGTAAATTTACAAGGTGTTTCAAAAAGAATCATCCGAATTTAAAAAATCATAACTATTTATCTTTTAATCCATTTTGTTCGAATAATGTATAGGCAGAAAGAGGGAAACCTCAAGTTTCATGCAGTTACCAACAAGTAGCGCTAATGCTCTTCCTTCGCCCGCCACTTCAGTGTTTGCAAAGATGGCGACTGCACAACAGAAATCCTTTTGTATTCTACGCTTTGCAAAGTGAGTCCGTAACAACTGTTCAGCGTGATTTTAGTCGACAAAACCCTCGTAGATTGAAGTTCCTATCCCTCAGAGCATTAGGTGATGGTATAAACAATTCCAAGACACGGCTTCTCTGTGTACGCATAACAAATGTGGATGCAGTGTATGCAGACCTGCTCACAACAGTCTGGGACGAATTTGCCTACTATATAGACATATGCTGTACATCCAAAAAGTGGGCATATTGAGCACCTTTAATTTGGTTTGCAAAAAAACTTTATGATTAGCCATGTAATATAAAATTAATTTTAAGTTTGTATGTTCAATATTTTTCATAATATACTCATTTCAAATTGGGTGATTCTTTTTTAAACACCCTGTATAATACATTAAAGAGCTCCTGGAAGTACTAACATAACTTTTCTTAGTTAACATAACAAAGTAACTCAATATGATATATGTCTACTAATAAAAACTTAAAATATCAGGAAAAATTTTTAATACTGAACAATTCAAAATTTATAAATGAGACTATGAAAAATACCATTATTTTTTCTGCTTTCATAAATCAATATAGTCATTTTAAATGATGATATTAAACAGGGAATTAGTTTCCGGATGATTATCACAATATCTTCTTTGAAATCTTCTTCCTAGAAGGAAAAATTATAAACATTACAATAAATAATAAAAAATCATAGTTCTTGTTAACTGTATGTTTTAATTTAAATGAAAGTAAACAAAAACATATTTTATTGCAGATCTGAAAATAAAATTTTATACTCAAATAGAATCTTTATCAATTGCCATTTCTGTTGTGACAACTATTAAAATAACTCAATAAGAAATCAACTCTAAAGATATATCTTGAAGTCTAATAAATAAATTTTAAATAACTGAATAGAAGGAAATGAGCTTGAAAATACATTATCTAAAACAATAGTTCCCAACCTGTAGAAGTCTGCGGAGCACTAAGCCAGAAATTGAACCATGTGCAGACCACCCCGACCCCCACCGACTTGAGGGGGGAACCTTCCAGGTGGTATGGGGGTATAGAATATCCCTCAGAACAAGAAAATGTTCACATAATAAAGCTCAGATAGAACCCTGTGCCTTTCTTGTGGTTTATTGCTGGTAAAAGTTCATTTGCCCCATTTAAACATACATAGGTTATGAAAATTAATTTGGTATCATATTCTTATAATAAAATAATTATGTTAAACTTTTAAGAAATTTTAATGCAACAGCTGATTGTCATCGTATATATTCAGTCCATCAAGTTCAATGAACATTGCTTTCAAAATCCCCTTTTATTTGGTAACTTTTTCATATGTGGTGCTGGACCATTCTCGAGGCTCTCGCGGATCACCGGTTGTGAACCACTGATCTAAACAACTGCCATCAATTTGCTTAAAGACAGCGGTGGCCTGCCTTGATAACATTATCCATAATACTGCTAGTACAGATTTGGGTAAAACTAAGAAGCCTAAATTAGAAGACTGGTTCGATGAAGAATGTACCTTGGAGACAAATAAAAAGAAAGCAGCACATAAAATAATGCTACAAAGAAATACTAGAGCTGCATCTGATGTGTTGCTCAGCCAGGGTAGACATAAAAAAAAATTCCCTATAAGAAATGGTTAAGGGAGAAAAGAAACTTTAAAAACATTGAATATCTTCATGGAGTAAACAAATGCAGAACTTCTACAACAGGGGTTCCCAACCTTTTACCTACATCGACCCCTTTTAAAAGAATGATTTTCTTCATTGACCCCCTCACATTTTTCTCTATACAGCATACAACATAATTATAATACTAATAATTGCACATAAAACACTTGATAACAATTTGACTAACAATATGAACAAAACATTAGAAATAGTGGTTCATTAGGTTTATGTTTAATAATTTTTGTACTATTTTCATTTTTAATTTCACAAATATAAACAAGATTTTAGAAACAGATTGTAATTGCAGAAACATCGTAAAGAGAAAAACGAAACTGTTTCTGATTGGTTGCATCAGAAGGACCCATGTGCTGTTTAAGGCCCAGTAGATTTTTCCTGTTCTACCTAGTGTTGGTGCACAAATAAAAGTTGACGGTGGCATTCGAGGCATGTACAAAAGCATCATGACATTCGACTTTAGATGCATGAATCACTCCGCCCTACACAAATCAGTATTTATACATATTAAAACAAATATTATCTAATAATCAATTACATTCCTAAACATTAAATTAAATTTTAAAACGGAAAAATTTATAATAGATCCCCAATATACTCCTAGAATACTACAGACCCTTTTAAACTTCCATCGACCCCCAAGGGGTCCGGTCCACCTAGACCCAGTTGGGAATCCCTGTTCTACAACAAAAAAACAAAAACCTACAGTCAAAAGGACTGTAAACTAAGGTCAACTCTCCTCTGGAGTAAAAGTAGAGAAATTATTTCTGACAAACTATTCTCAGTAGATGGAAAGAGCACTTTAATAACTTGTTAAATGAAGAAGAGAAGGGGGAGGAAAATTATCTCTTTTCATTTGATGACAATGAACTCCCAAGAAAGGAACTGCCAACTATTGATGAAGTTAAGGTGGCCATCAAAAAACTTCAAAATAAATGGGCATTATGATTGTTGTTGTTGTTGCTGCTTATGCCACTTGACCAACAGCAACATCAGATCAAGTCCCGAAGGCTAGGGGGATATGATACAGCTTTGGAGCTATTAAAAAATCATGGGTGCGAATTATTCAAATATTTTGTTTATAACATAAAACATTGATTGAAAGTGTATTTTACTAGCATCACTTATATATCCTTGGGAAAAGTAAAACAGAATAGGAAATACATGAAATGATGTTTAATTTTAATAAGCATTGATTACATTCAAGATGTATGATGTAGTTTGCATTGTAACATAGATCCACAAACATTTGTATAACTGTAAAGAAGAACAAACATCACTTCTGATAAAATATAATAAACCGATAATGATGATAATTTGTTAATAGCATGTAGTAATATGTTATAAATACAAGATGTGAAGGATCCATATAGAATAAAATGATTAGGCATATTTAACAACCTAATGATGACAAACAGAGCTTTGTTTCCAATAATTTTGACTTAGATACAAAAGATATTACAAAGTAGTTTTGAAGCTGAAAAATTTAATGAAATAAATTATCACAAAATATTGCCATAGGATTGTAATCCAAGAACATTTCTGGGACTTACGAAGAACTTTAATTTTTTATTAATCGATATAACATTTAATTACTTGTCTAGAATATTATTTAAATTTAAATATTTTATATTATGATGAAATTAGTTTGCATTTTTGAAATGTTTTGATTTTTTTAGAGAATAATCTACTAATATTTTTATAGTTTATTTTTTTTACTTAATATTTCTATTTATTGCAATTTTTGGTCTACAGCATTATATTCTATTTTTATAAGTTAGTTATAATTCTCCTACACTGTCTTTAGTTAATGTTGGAACCATTATACACCAATGACACACTATATGACCCACCAAGATGTTATTAATTGCTGTTAATATTATAAAAAATAGTGCTGAATTCTTTTATTATTTGCAATCTAAAAGAACTGTAAAATAAAATAAGCAAAAAAGTTCTTAAATACTTGCAAAATTAAAGGTAACTCAAGTACATTGCTGACTTTTGTCATTAAAATCCAAAGAGCATCCTACCTATGCATTCCGAAATAACAGGCTTTTAATTTTTTTTAGAACTGTGAAAGTGTTAATCATCATTATCAAATTATTTTAATTACCTTCCCCCTTTAAGGTATAAGTATGATATACCCCCCCAAGAGATTTCTCGCCAAATCTGACGCACATTGTTTTGGTTATAGGGTTGCGAGGTTTTACTTTGGTGTTTTTGTTGTTTTTAGAATTTTATTGTTGCCAGATTTGGTTTTCTCTCGTGTGTTGCGCCATTTATAGGCAACATGAATGGTTTTTTTTACATTCTTTAATGCAGTAATATTATGTAGTGGCAACAGTTTTTGAATTTAACGTTCCACGTTTGAATTGTGACAATTTTGACATCTGATTTGATGTTCGTGAGCTATAAGCAGCGTAGATACTGGTTGTACATTCCGATTTTTTTTGTTCTTTTATTCTTTTTGTTATTATTTTATTATTGATTATTTTTGTTCTTTAATTCATTATGCCTGCAGTATTTAGTGTAGTTGAAAAATATCAGGGGATCTTAGTGTCTAAAATAGAGGCGAATTCTCCGCCGGGGATAGTTAACATTTTTTTATTTCATTTGTCTCAGGATGCATAGTTGCTTTTTAATTTTTTGACGGAGGTTGGGTTGTTAAAGACCGTGAATTGCAAAAATGTGGATCAGAGATGAAGATTAAAGTTAAAAGTTCTTATTCTGATGGTTTTAAATTTGTTTGTAGGAAAGTAATTGGGGGAAGCAATGTAACACTGAGAAATCTATTCGGCATGGTTCGTGGTTTTCAAAATTTAAATTAAAGTTATTTGAGGTTTTATATATTACTTATGAGATTTGAGGGGTACAACAACTGGGCTAATTATGGAGGAATATTCTTTTGCAAAAACTACTTTGGCTGATTGGAGACAATTTATTAATGAGACTGTTTTAGATTATATCAGTGTCTTCCGAGAAAGTAGGGGGGGGGGGGAGGGTTAGGTCGTCGAAATTGATGAGTCAAAATTTGGGAAACGAAAGTATCATAAGGGACATAGGGTTGAGGGCCATTGGGTGTTTGGAGGGGTTGATAGGGATTCTGGGAGGCTTTTTTTAGTTACTGTTCATGATAGGACTCAGGAGACTTTGTTGGCGGTTATAAAAGATTGGATATTGCCAGGGACTACAGTGTATTCTGATTGCTGGAAAAGTTACGACTGTCTTGAGCGGGAGGGATTTGATCACCTTAAAGTTAATCATAAACTTACATTTGTTGACCCCAATACTGGGTGTCACATGAATACAATTGAAAGTACGTGGAGGCATGTAAAAGCAACATTGCCTACATACAATCGTAAGGCAGATTTTAAATTCTACCTAGCGATGTACATGTTTCATAAATCATGTTTAGCGGCAAATATAGATTGTTTTAATAAATTTATTGAAATTGTTTCGGGGATAAATTGAGGAGTACAAAATTTTGGTACAGATACTTATTTTATTTTCTATTGCCAACACATATTTTTTCTATTGTATTTGTGCTTTAATTTATGTCTAATCAAGAAATATATATTTAACCCAGATGTATTTTATGTTTATTTAAATTAATTATTATTATTATTTGCAATATACTGACTCTTTTTAGTGGGGGGGGGCAGCCCCCCCCCTAACAAATTTCTCGTTATTTTTCAGCTTTCTATTTATGTATTTAGGAATTATTTTTTGTATTTATGTGTTTTTCATGCGTTTCTTTGGTTGTACAGTTTTAAAAATGCATATTTTTGGGACTTTTCGGAATTTCCCGTTCTAAAAACACACGTTCTGCTTGTCGACAAAAAAAAATTGCCAAAATTGTCAATGGGGGGTATACCATACTAGTTCCCCTTTTAGAAAAAGCTTTTATGAATATCACTACCTACTGTTAATTCATATGTAAAAAAAAGAAAAATAGGCACAAGCATGAGCCATGCACAGACTTCAAACCTGGCTTAAGCCCCATGCAGATCTTTGCATGACCATACTGTTTAGACCAGTGGTTCCCAACCGGTGGTCCACGGATCACAGGTGATTCGCAAGAGACTTGGGAGTAGTCCAGCACCACCTATAAAAACTTTGCCAAATAAACGGGGATTTTGAAAGCAATGTTCATTGAACTAGATGGGCGGAATATACCTAATGACTATCAGGTGTTGAATTGAAATTTCTTAAAGGTTTAACATAATTATTTTATTGTTAGAATATGATAAGTTAGAATGTGAGTGCGTTAATCATGTATCCCTTTTGCCTGAGGGATATTCTATACCCCCCAGAAGGTCCCCCCTCAAGACTCTGGTGATGGGGGGGAGGGGGGGTCCGCACATGGTTCAATTTCTGTCTTAGTGGTCCGCAGACTTCTACAGGTTGGGAACCACTGGTTTAGACAAACATAGAACAAAGACTTTGAATCTTTAATTAAACAACTACAAATATACTGGGGATTTTTATTTACACTTAAGGTTCATAAGTTTATACATCAATTAAATTTACAGGAGTTCATTCATTTACCTTGCTGACTTGTGGATGTAATATTTTATATACATATTCTGGACAACACTTTTTTTTTAAAAATTGATGATTATTTCATGATTTGCATATCTTAAGTTATCTACCATAAAAGACAAGCATTAATATAAAGTACATTTAAAACAAGTATTTAAATATCCTAGAATAGCTCCAGTAATATCAAAATGATGCTATCTATAAATAATGGTACATCCAAAGTAGAAATCAGGAGGACATTTGATATTGACAAAGGAATTTATGAATAAAATATAGACATATGTATTGAATTGCATGCTATTATAGAGGAACTTAAGAAACTGTAAGAACTTTTATATTTCATTCAATTTATTCACTTAGAGAAAGATAGAAGATATGCAACAACAAAAATTTCACCTTTATTTCGGGATCAGAGACCACCATAGAAAATTTCTTCTCTTTGACTTCTCCTAACTCACAACTGAAAATTTATAGAGAAAGTTTACAAATTGATTATGGCAAAATTAATTTACTAATTTCTGTTTTTAATATAAAATGAAATTTACAGCAAAAAAAAAATTACATATATATATAATTATTATAGAGTACAAAGTAAAAGAATATCTTAATATTATCCATACTTTGAAGAATATGAGAGAAAAAAGTTTGAAAGGTCTTTCATCTTCAGTGTAAGATCTTCAAGAATAGGAATCAAATTCTTTGCTTTTTGTACAAATTTTCCATATTTTTCAGCACCTAAAAGAGTCACAGTTGTATAAATAACATAAAAGTTTTAAAATAAAGAGAATATTTTTCTTCATAAAATAGGTAATTCCTTAAACATAAGTGTACATACATTATTTAAAACTAAAAACTATATATTTATGTCATGAAATTAATTTATTTATAATGCAATACGAATTTTTCTTCAAAATGTTTTAATAAGTTATGTGAAGATTTAATAAAATTCTAAGGCTAAATTCTTCTAAAGCTGTATTTCAAACAAAAAATAGTTAAAATCTACGCTAAAAAAATTAATGAAAACTAGTGAGAAAAATTTAAGTTGAAGATTTCTTCTGCATGATAATTTCAACCCTAAACATTAAAACGGTTGAGTCAAAATTCCTCATTACATTGGGTTTTGATAAAAAGTTTTATCAAAAAACTAATTAGAACATATCTTGAAAATATTTCATATTTCAATTATAGATATTAAAAATAATTCTAAGGATAAATCCAGAGCTACTCTGAAAATATAGGAATTCTTATTATATATTATTGTAAGTTTAAGTTCATCTGAAAACTGAATTTCTATGAAAAATATTTAAAAAATTTAAGTCTAAAAAAAATGTTAAAAATAAATATACATTAAAAATTATTGCTAAAAATATGTCCAGGATATCCTGAAAAAGAAACTTAATTTCAATACTAAATATAAAAAATAATTCCTTACCTGAAATTTCAGCTAAAACCCAACTTTACTCTTAAGAAATCCTTTAAAAAATCAAGTCCAAATAAACAAACACAGAATCAGAGGGTAAGGGGATACCATAACAAATTTTTATTGCCTTATTTGGCAGGATGTGTTAAGTTACATACTCAGGCCTTTCTTTTAACTTTAAAACCAGTCAAAGTGAGTGGTTTTATAGTTCTAGTACTAAGATCTCTTTCTAAATTTACAAAAATTGCATTGTCATTTCTTGAAATAGTGTCATGAAGCATATTATAATCAAGAAAGACAGAAACCCTTTCAAGCTAAAATCCCCAGGTCAAGATTTTCAGAACTACTACTGATACTGTGGTCCTATTTATAAAAATTAGCTCCAATCATTTCTTATAGTATTAACAAAATTATCTTTTTTGAACTCATAAAAGCATGATGTACTGAATGTACACTTCAGAAACTTCACAGTAATAAATTTACTTAAATAATAACATATAAATCATGTTTTTGCAACAGAGAATTCCTTAAATAAAGGTAAGCCTCTGCTAGCTGACACTTATAAAGTTCTAAAAATTTATGATTTAAAAAAAAATGAGACAACTTTGAACAAGGACAATTAATAATAATAATAACACTTCTGAAATGACAAGATGTTAATTGCATGAGCATGTGTTTCTCCATTTTTCTACACATTATACTAAAAAGTACAGTCATACTTTGTTATGTTTCACATACACGATAAAAGTATCTTCAAGTTTCCTAAAACTTGGTGATTATTACTTCCTTTCAAATGTACAATAATACAAAAATCATTCAGAAACAAGCTATTAAATCTCTGAATTTTCTTAAAAGATTTATATATAATATAAAATACTGTAACTAATTACCAGTGACAAGAAATCAAATTTAAAAAAATTTGTGGTCTTAACAAGAATTTTTTCTGAACTTTTTAATGTTTTAATAAAAGAATGCCAACATAGAAAATTCCCTATTTATTTGGCCCAAGCCATAAAAATTTTATATATTTGACATAAGAGTAATTCAGATTCCCTGCTAATAAATTTATATTATGTTATGCATATCTATATACTGAAAAATTCTGTTATGATATCATTTAATTTAAAAGTTATTTTACAAATAATTTTAAATAGGTTTAAAGACTCCATACTTCTGGTTAACTGTTGGCTTTTATCCATGACGAATCCTGCAAAATAGAGGTATTGTCTGCATGACCATAATCCTACAAATGATACCCTTTATTTCAGGTTAATGCCAGAGAAAATTCTTACTATGTAACTAATCAAAGGCTCAAATCCAAGGAAAGGAGAATGGGTAAAATTCTCCAGGAGGCAGATCTACAGAGGCTCAAGCTGCACTAAATTGAGAGACTCAGCATGGTCTCTCAACATCTCTGCTTAAACTCAATAACAATTTACCAGTGGGATATAAAGCATGCATGATAAATAACTATCTGAAATTTAGCTCATTTACAATTACTTCCTATGATGATTACAGAAAATTTTAGTAAAAAATCTGACAATCAATTAACAGGCCATCTGTAAAGTTTCAGATTAAGGTTCTCTAATTGAGTTAGCCTGGATAAAAAGAAAATAAGAAGACAGAACAGCAATAAAAACTTACTTAGCTCATTGTCCAAATGTATGAGTAAACAATTTTTATATGACTCCTCATATGAGCTGGCCATAATAATCTGAAAGAAAAACCACTAATTTTTATACAATTCTACATAAAATTAATAACAGTTTGTACATATTCAAGGAAATAGAAAACCCAATAACTATTTGAATTGCATATACGTTGCTTAAGTAACAAAAAATAAACTACAATAATTAATGATTTTGAATCTTTTGAAATAACAAGTATCAATATTACTCATCATTGATCACCACAAGATGAAAATTTTTTACATCTTTTCTTTCCGTGAATTTTGGTGCTTAGGCTAAATAAATTTTCTGCATAGCTGCCAACCTCCCAAGAAAAAAATACGGAACACAGCGTGCGACGGAATCGAAAAAAACAAAAAAACAAGAGCAACAAGATGTTGTATAGTATTTTCTAACACAAGAATAGAACTGTAAAAGTTCGCTTTCAGACAATTCTTTGACAAATTCTGATGGTTTAGATCCTATAACTAAATCTTTATCATCCTTCTGATTTTTAAATACATCAAATTTCACATTAAATACACATATACACATTTAGAGCTAGTTAAGACAGTTATTTTCCTACATCTTACCAACAATTAAAAAAAATTCGATAACTCTCTTCTCATCTTGTGAATTTTCGGCTCTTCACTTTGAAACACCACATTATATGTTTCATAAATGACAATCACATTCTTCACAAAAAAATGCTAAAGCATGATCAAGATTTGAGCTTAATGTAAGAAAAATTCTTTCTTCCCGCTGCAATATGCATTTATTATTGGTAGATGATGGTGACTCTGCAAGTGATTTTACTTTTTTTGCTGATTTTTGAGAACCACATGAGATGGTTTTAACTGTTTTACAGAGTTGGGTGAAGCACTTGACATTAATTTAAATTTTTTTACTAGCATTGGTGAAGTAAATGAGGTTGATTTTACTTTTTTTATAAGTTTAGGTGAAGCACATGATGTTGACTTTTTCTTTCTAATGTTGTAGAAGCTGCTTGCTGTCCAGGAAGTTTTTGTATAGTGTAAGCTGCTAGGAGGGGAAAAAATGAATCTCGAAAATGCGATATAGAGGGAAAAAAGGGACGGTGCTGCGGAAGTAAAAATACGGGACATTTTTGCTTAAAAACATATTTTCGTAACAAAGCTTAAAAAACAGAACGAATATGTTTTTCACGGAACACTTGGCATGTATGTTGCTGTGATCAAATGGCTTTTTCATAAATCATTATTTTTCATCATCATTCATTATTATTATTCATGCAATCTTCCTTAATTTAAATATCACTGAATTTAACTAATGTTCACAGACTTCATGAAGAACATTACATTTACCAGAGATTGATCAACCATACACTTCAGAAATCTATCTTTCAGAAAGTCCAGTTTCAAATATCAGGAATTTTTCAGCAATCCCACCTCTCTAATATACAAGATTAATCACATATCCACTTTCATTGCATCTAAATGGCAATGCTAATGGCTGAGAAAAATCTTTTCATAACATAAAAATCCTTTCATAAGCCAAAATACATAATCAATACTAAGCAGAATTTACGAATACCCACTACATTTTGTAAAAATTGTTTCTGGCATTAACAACTTATTAAAAAAAATAACAAGATTTGGCAAAAATTTAAAGAATAGACTGTAGCTAATTGTTATTTGAAAAGAAGTATTGCATAAGCCCATTAGCCTTATAGATTATCTCCAGAAGTTAGCTAATCAGAAATGCAATCAATGTAAGAAATTAAATCAGAATTATGTAAATCAATAGACTGCAAGAAAACATAGCAGTTTAAATAATACATAACTCTTTCTTTTTCATAAAAAAAAAATCTTTACATTGGATCATACTTCAAAGTAACAAAGAAAATAGGTTTACAGAAATGTAGTCAATAAAAATTGTAAAATAAAAATAAACTTCAACATAATAGCTCATAATAATATACAGATTAGAAAATGACAAATCTTTAATAAGTATGATCAGCGATTACATTTTTATTAAATCAAATTTTGCAGTTATTTCGATATTCCTTAATCATCACTCTAAACTATACTAATATATAAAGAGAGAGAGTGGATTTTGTAAGTTTATTTATATGTGGAGGGTAATCTCCGGAACCGCTGCACCTATTTGAAAAATTCTTTCACTATTTGAAAGGTACATTATTCCAGATGGACATAGGCTATATATTATGTATATCTGATCAGTAGAAAGAAAGTTAGGGGGCTAAATGTTGAGCTAATGCTTCACCTTTACAATTTTTCCTTTGTCAACCATAGTCAAGTAATCATAGTAACACATCAAACGATATTTTCATTTATTATCAGTAAAACATTTACCATTTGAATTTTCTTTGTCAACCATAGTCAAGTAACCATAGCAACACATCAAACTATATTTTAATTTATTATCAGTAAAACATTTAATATTTTAAAGATTCAAGTGGAGGCAGTATTGATAAATACAAAAAGGATTTTTGAAACTGGCAACGTTTAAGGGTTTATTGAAGAAAATTACATTTGGAACTACGCTTTTTATTGGACATTTAAGGTAAAAAAAGATTTTTAATTTATTGGCTATCAACTAGAAATTTATTGGTATAATGTTTCAGAACTTTATTTAACTTTATGTTTTTGAATTTATGTACAATTTTATGCACATACTTACAAAATCCACTCTCTCTCTCTCTTTATATATTAGCATAGATTTGCATAAAACAAACTTGAATTATTGAACTTTATTCAAAAATCAGTGTGTTTCATTGAAACTGTGAAATCAACAAAAAACCCAAGGTCAAACTTACAGATATATGGGACTTGACTTACGGGAAAATTGCTTTACTCATGGATAATTATATGTTGGTCTCTCTAGGTCAGGAAATGCAGAGAATAAATTTATTTTAAAACCTCAGAAAAACGAAACAAAAAAATGTGGTACACCATGAAGTTTTAAAATAAATTATATCTACCTAATATCTACTTAAGATAGATAATTGATCAACCCGGACTAAGTCAGGACGGGCAACTAGTAAAAGATAAAACTGAATATTGACGATTTAGTTTATTAATATTTCTTTTTTACAATAGATATATTTTTTTTTCCAGATAAATTTTTTAATTTATAACATCAGATAAATGATAAAAATTTCAATATTCATTAATTATATATCAAATAGTATAAATCCATACAAATGGAATAATATACAAATAAAATCTATGAAAATTCCTCTGAACAGGAATTACATAAGAAGCATACCAACTTAAAACATGCATATATCAAATGGTATAAAACCAAACAAATAGAATACAGTAAGACTTCTCTAAGGCAGCTAGTCATGGTTCCAAAGAAAAGAAGGCTAATTTGAAGGGAGGCTGTCAAATAGGGGTAGATTTCTCTATGGTAGCCAATAATGGTACAGAAAAAAAGTGGCCGATTAGAGGGGTGGATGGCTAGAGAAGTTTCACTGTAGTATGAAAAAAAAAACCTATGAAAATTCCTCTGAACAGGAATTACATTAGAAAAATACCAACTTAGACATATACTTAAAATTGCAGGAGGTATTATTCCAAAAAAAAATCAAAATGAACTCATTTTCTATGATAGATTTAATTAGAAGATATAAAGAAGAAAACATTTTAATGAAAAATGTCTGATATACAAGACCAGTCAGAATACTTTGGGCATCTAATGATTGATTGCTTGTATGAAATTTTGTTAATACCAAAATGTTAAAATTTGTAATATGCAGCACTATTCACTCAAATAATATGAGCCAATATTTAAAATTTAGATGAAATCATTTAAACAAGATTATGAAAGATAAATGTATTACAACAAAAATAAATTTTATCACATCAATTTTTGAAAATATTCTAAAAGTCGTAAAGTAAATTGAAATTGAAATTTCAATAAGGGAAATATGACATAGAAGTTGCCCTATTTCCGAATATTCTATTTTTTTTAAAAATGGTGTCCGGTATTAAATATCTCCTTTTTAATCATAGTATTTTTATCAAAGAAAATTAAACTTGAGACAATATTAATATAACATCTTTCACAGTACTTCCTTTTTATAGAGGCCTTGAAAAGAATGGGGAAGTGGTGCATTTCCACCTTAACGAGAAACAAAAGGTCACCGATACGCACAAGCAGATCATTCAGTATCTATATAACACAATTTATTTAATATATATATAAAGGAGGAATTTAATATATATTTGTATCTATTATAGTATTTAATACAATTTTGTAAGCAATTTATTTAAAATAAACAACAAATAAACATCCCTGAAAATTAATTTTTAACAGACACTTCATTGTGGCCACAGTTCAGCAATTGCTCCTAATAATGCGTCACACACACTATTACAACTGACATGATACCTGAACAGGAATTCAGCTAGATAAAACTCATAGTGGTGGCAAGCCATACCATTTTCATTTGCATTTTATAGCCATTTTCACAAATTCTTTCAGAGGGTAAAATATTCCTGGAAAAAGCTATTGCATCTTTTACTATCAATAGCAGATTGAAAATAGTAAGCATATTAAATATTTAACAACAAAAACTGTTATATTTTAAAAGAAAAAAAAATTCACTAGCTGAAGAAACATAAATAATGCGCACACATGCAAATCAGTAACAGTTTGTTTCTCGCCAAGGCAAGGCAGATACATGCCTATTCTTCTTCCTCACCAAGGCCACTATAAAAAGGAAGTACCATTTTCACTTAAAAAGTATACATACCATTCAAAGAAACATCTTCCAATATTCATATACAGTTGATAATGAATAAAAATGGAATCTGACAGCATAAAACTTAAAAAGATGCAATGCTAAGATTTGAAACATATGAAATTTCCAATATACAACACTAAATAACATTTTTTGTTCAACTGAACTGAATTATACATTAAAAATATTTTAAGTGTGCAGATTTTCATCATCTAATAAATTATTCATTTATATCTGATATTATTTTATTATTAAAATAGAAATTTTTTTTTTAAAAAATAAGCTTGTATGCTAATAAACACTTCCAAAACTTAAATAAAACTCTTTTGCTTAATTTATTTATTTTGTGATTAGAAATGCCTCAGTGAGACCCTTAAGGTCATCAACAAGATTCATTTCTTCTTCTAGCTTGACATTTAAGTACAGCAGTTTACACTTGACAAACCAGAATGCGATCATCTGAATCAAGCTGTTTAGAGGCACACAAAGATTTTCACTGGACTAAGGTCTCATGCCTAGACCACATTACAGAGCTGACTGGATCTCTTAACCACATGAGATTCTTACCCTGCCACTTGTCTAACCACAATGTTCCGAAGGTAAGAGTCGCAAGCTCCAAATGATAGAGACGGAAAAGGGTGCAAGATTCTTCAGATCAGGTTTTAGAGATCAAAGCACCTATAAAGAACATTTTACACAAATCCCTAGTTAAACCATAACATCCTTATAATATGATATAATTTCGCATACTCGAGAGGCCAGATTTAAGGTAATTTCACTTGATTAATCTAATAAACCAATATTCATTGTTGCTTTCAATGCATGTAAACAATTCTATAATTCTTGATAGAATTTTTCACACACATTGCCGAAAACAGACATTTCAATTTCCTACACCATGTTCTTGAGAACATTAAAACAACAATACAACTCGAGTTGTCAACAATACAAAATAGCAACAGCATAAGTATGTTAAATTCCAGCCACAAATTTCACAAAATTTCTGTGTAATACATGCACAAATTTATCTACTAACATTTATCAACATATTGATGAAGTAATTTATTTACCTTTTGAAATTTTCTCCTCCTATAGTTTTAAACTGCAAAGCCTTCATTTGGAAACTAAGTATTAAAAAATAGCATTAAGTAATATTGCTCGAAGCCGTCTGGACATACATCAAAGGAATATTCCCCGGCTGCACACCAGTTTGTTTATAAATTTTCTGTTAGGTTTCAGTCACTTTCAAATTACACTCGGATAAATAAACGTCCCAATAATACATTCACGCAAAGATTGCGCATGCGTCACAGTACTCAGTAAGTCTTGTGCCAAAAGAGTAGTGCATTGCATTGAAGTTTGTATGTAGGTATTGCATAGGGTTGTTGCTACGCTGACGGCTAGTCGGTTGCGTAGATATTCTTACTGAGCTACTGTCCGACCACGAAAGCAAGGTCCCTGGAAGCTGTTACGCATGCGCGAAAAAAGCTAGTCTACTTAGAAAATAGGGGAAAACGTCATATTTTCGACGAGCCGTTAAATCTCTAACCGGCTGGCAAATCTGATTGACTACTGAAAATATGTTTTCCTGTGCTGCCATCTATCGGTCACTATTACATTTAATTGTGGTAAGACGACAGACTACACCACACAAGGTTTGTTAGCGCTTACGATTCGTACTGATAAAAATTTTACATAATAAGGCCTCAACATCACATTTAGCTATCATTTGTCATCTTTCGTTCAGTTTTTGATGGAGAGCAAAAGCAGTGATGAGTTTTTGTCAAACACTTTATGCAGGCATAAATACAAATATGTATTACAGGCTCTCCATAAAGTCATTAAGCATGCATATATATATATATATGAATGGGAAAAATTGCAGGCGTATGGATACCCGTATTAATCATTTAATGAAAATCGTCAAAGACAGAACATGGAAGAGATTTAATAAGCTAATTAAAGAATGCAATTCAAAAAAGCATAGTGAAAATCATAGAAGTCATAGGAGAGCTCAAGAAATAAATGATCACATGATTCAAGAAATAAATGAAAATAAGTGGCAAATACGCTCCCAAAGATGTGTAAAATTATTTTATGATGTACAAAAATTAAAAGATTGTGAAATATGCGAGTTGAAATGCACTTATTGTAAACACTGTATTCATGAATATTCTTGTTCATGCATTGAATATAGCATAAAATTAAATATGTGTAAGCATATTCATGCTATTTGTTTAAGAAATGAATCTGATGTGAAGTTATCTAAAAAAGAAGAGGATGTTGCTATAAAAGACTTGACAGAAAGTGAGTGCTTTAAAAGCTTAACCTCCTCAGATGAAGGACTTAAAAATAAAAATGAGATTCAAGAGAAAATGAATTATACACTGAATCACTTAAAAGGTAAAAGCCTTAGTAACAATGTAAAATAATCAATAAATAAATACCTAGACAACATCATTGATCTAATCAATGATGAAAGAAAACCGAAACCGAACAGAGAGCCTGCGAAAAAAATATAAAACAACAGCAACGTTTTTTTTCAACAGAAAAGAAAACAAGCACGTCGTCTGTATTGGCAAAACCATCCTTAAATTTTAAATTAGCACTTGTTGAAGCTACAAAAAGTGGTTGCCAAGCTGTTAACATTCATGACAGTTATGACCATACATATTAAAAACCGAATAACTGTTTGCTTTTTATACGATTTTTGGGCTAGGGACAGTTAAAAACCGATTTTTTTCCTATCCGATATTAATTTTACAAAAAAACAAGCAATTATGACGTACGGTTTTTTATAAATTTTTAAATTTCTATTTTGCAAAAGAAGTGTTATAAATTTATGTGTATTATACATAATTTAGAAAAGTCAGAAAAGCATATTTCTTTATATAAAATTGTTATAGTAATATTAAATAAGCCATTTCAGGTTATTAAATATTCAGAAGTATCATAGAATTCAGAAGTTTACATGAAAGTCTGGTGCTCTGATACATTTAAAGACATGTATACAAACGTTATATGTCTTAGATAAATAATTAGACACAATAATGACCGATAGATGGCAGCACTGAAAAACGTATTTTCAGTAGCCAATCAGATTTGCCAGCCGGTTAGAGATTTAACGGTTCGTATATTTTCGGATGTGTTTGTTTATGAAATACGGAATGTATTTCAGACTGCTTTTTGTTCGCAATTTTAAAGTTTTTTTTTAAAACTTTATTTTTGATCGAATATGTGAATAATAATTTCAAAATAATAAAAAGAAAGAAG
Source organism: Dolomedes plantarius (assembly GCA_907164885.2). NCBI lineage: Eukaryota > Metazoa > Arthropoda > Arachnida > Araneae > Dolomedidae > Dolomedes > Dolomedes plantarius. The sequence goes on from OU015500.1 coordinate 131,354,161, forward strand.
CAAATCTATTTAAAAAATAGGAGTGTTATAGGAGTGGATATTTTCGGATTCCATCAAAATCAAAATTATCTAAAGCTACGTTTTCGGTGGTCCTTTTTTTCTGACGTTTCCTCGGAGATTCAAATTTTGGAGTTTCTTTACCCTTTGCTTCTCTGCGTATTCTTTTTACACTGGACATTGATATCCCGGTCATTTCACTAGCTCTCTTTAGGGATTGCGAAAGTGGAACAATAACATTTCCTTCTAGTGCTTCTTTATCACACAATTTAATTACATTGTGTATTATACGTTTACAATCACTGCGGAACGGCTTATTCCGAGCAGTTGTGTTGGGTAAAGGATCCATTAATTTTAATATAATAATCAAAATTACAGACGAGGAAAAAGCAAGCAAGCGCAGTTACTAACCGATTCTAAAGAATGTCGAGAGACTACGAGACTTTTCCCCCTCCTTGCTCAGCAGCCTTACCTACAGCGTGAATAGAATCGTCTTGGCACTATGCCAACAGTGGTTCTTTGTACTGTGGTCGGACTATAGCAGCACCTTCTAAATGACAAAGCCTGTACGTTTATTCCTGATGTTATTTTTTCAAGAACATATTACATGACACACTGAATTTTCTCTAAAGGTCTGTTCACACATCAGTCCGTTAGCTTGAGCGTAAAAGGAAAATTGGCTCTGAGACGGAAATAAACCAATCATATGCCTTAACAATTTCGTTGCTAATTGTTTGGAGGTTTGTCATTGGTTAAATATATTTCAATACTTTAACGCTAACGCTAACGACTGCTATGTAAACAGATTAGCGTAAGAGTAAAAGTATTGAAATATATTTAACAAATGACAAATCTCCAAACGTTAGCAACGAAATTGTTAAGACCTATGATTGGTTTATTTCCGTCTTAGTGTCAATTTTCTTTTTACGCTTACGTTGATGGACTGCTATGTGAACAAGCCCTTAGAGCCTGTTCACATAGGAGTCCGGAAGCGGAAGCGTTAAAGCATTGAAATATATTTAACCAATGACAAACCTCCAAACGATTAGCAACGAACTTTTTAACGCCTATGATTGGTTTATTTCCGTCTCAGCGCCATCTTTCCTTTTACGTTTCCGCTACCGGATTCCTACGTGAACAGGTACTTAGAGTCAAAATAATCGTAGGGTGGTGAAAAGACAAAACTACTTGTCAATTTTTCCCATTAAATTGGCAATTGTTTAACGCCAAGGTGGTGTTCCAGGGTAAAACTCGTCTGTTTACTGATTCTAATATTTATCTCGGTTGTGTATTTGACAACCAATTGAATTGACATTGACATGTAGATCATTTAAGAAAGTTAACTGAAAGACGCTTCCCAATCTTAAGCGATTGGCTAAGAGCCTGTTCACATAGGAGTCCGTTGCGTTGCGTTAAGGAAAAGGTGACGTTGAGACGAAAATAAACCAATCATAGGCCTCCAAACGATTAGCAATGAAATTTTTAACGCCTATGATTGGTTTATTTTCGTCTCAACGTCATCTTTCTCTTAACGCAACGCAACGGACTCCTATGTGAACAGGCCCTTAGGCAAAATGGGGTTGCAGCAGAAAAACTCTGAATGTGACTTATAAAAGTTTCATTCAACCAAGCTAGTGTGTTCTAAGCTAGTGTAGCGAAATTTTCGGTACCGCATCAGATAACATCCTTAAAACTTTAGAAACTTTTCAAAATCAGAATTGCTTATAATAACTGGGGCTATTAAAAAGAAAGGGAAAAATTTATGCTCGAAAAACTTCGCCTAGAGGTAGAGTTAGCTAGGAATGATCAGAATGTAGGTCAAATCAGTGATCCATCCGCCCGTGTTAAATCATTAGATGAAATAGTTAAAATGGTTAGGCTCTTAACAGTTCAGGTTCCCAGTAAGTCAGATGGGCGCAACCAGGGCCGTTCCAACCCGGGGGTGCAAGGGGTGCGGGGCACACGGGCGGCAAGTCAAGAGGGGCGGCAAGTCAGCCGCCCGGTAAAAAAAATTAAACTAATTTATTAGTAAAATAATCAATATAAAAATATTATCATTATGCTAGGTAATTACTTAGAGTTAAAAATGCATTTTACAAGTAAAACTGGAAATAAACAAAACCAGATTGGTTTTAAAAACACTACTCCACGTCGCAACCAGTTGGGAAATACATTGTTAATTTTTGTTTTAACACGTTTTAACCCATCATCTCATCAAATCGCGTCGCATCGCCGGCATCGCGTCAGTGCGGGCTGTTTTTGTCAGGTTGCAGGAAAATACTCGTTTATGCCCTGAGCCTATAAATACACGGACCGGGATAATTTGCACTATATTAATTTTGAGCGTGTCCATCTCAATAACTGAAGAACAAAGCTTCGAACAAAAAATCGAGCACAAAGTCTCTAATTTTTGTGCTCGATTTTGTGATTGCTGACCAATAAAAATATTTCACAGGTAAGTAAACTTGATGATATTTTTTCTTTTGAGCGGTTAGAGGTTGGAAATTGAAATAATACATTTATGGTTTGATATTAGTTTTGCAAAAAAAAAAAAAGCTAGGATTCATTACTTAATTCTATTTTAAATGTTTTTTTAATTTTGCAAATGTTAAACATATAATAGGTAGTAACAGGTGCGTGAAATATGGCAATTTTTTTTTCAGAAATCGGGAAAATACGATTTTTTTTTATTATTATTAAAGTAAACGTAGGGGGAATTGTATTTAAAATATGAACAAAATTAAAATAAAATCGTTTTGAAACGTTTCTGTGCAAAAGTCAATCTTTATCGAGAAACAGCTTAACTTACATTGCGCCTTTTTTATAAGTTCTTTACGAAAAGAACCTTATTTTTTTACAGATGTCTAATAATCGAAAAAAACTTTCTGGGGGCCAATACAGAAAAAGAATATTTGAAAAAGAATAATTGGCAAAGAAGGCTTGTGGTTCACTAAAAACATTTTTAATCTCAGCAAGATCGCTTGAAGCGCCATCAAGTTCCAGAGATACAAATGTGACGGAGACAGAAATCACAAACCCTAAGGAAGATGTTTTAATTGAACCAGTGAAGTCCTGAAACCAGTGAAACCGAGACCAAAGACCGTGAAGATATTCTTCATGTTTATTATAAAGATGATGTTTATAAGGATCCTAGCTGTTGGCCTTTCGTACCATCTGACAAAATTAAATTAACTTTAGTAGAGGTAGGCCCTACCCAACTTACAGAAGCGGATGTAAACTTTCCTTTAAATAAATATAACAGAGGTTTATCATCCATTTATTATAAAAAAAAATTTAAGTAACGGGGAAATAATTCCAAGAGTTGGGTAGTGTATTCTAAATTAAAGATTGTGTATTTTGTTTTCCTTGCAAATTATTTAAAACTTTTTCTAGTGCCTTTGTTGAGGGATATAACGATTGGAGACATTTGACTCAGATTATAGAACGTCATGAAACATCAAAATGTCACATTTATAATATAAAATCTTGGATTGATATAAATAAATCAATTTCTTCTAAAACAACTACTGATTCTGTAAATGAGAAATTAATAAATATGGATAAAGATAGATGGGTTTCCGTGTTAAAAATTAAAACTTATACCGTTAAATTCTTAGCCGGTCAAAATTTGAGTTTTAGAGGCAAAAATAATAAGTTATACGAGCCACAAAATGGAAACTTTTTAAAATTAATTGAAACAATTGCAAAGTTTAATGATACTGTTACGTCTTGGCCCTTTTCGGGGAAGAGGGGCCACCCAACCAAAAGCCCATCCCTTTACGAATTCTTCCCGGTTCCAAGAAACCATCGTGGGTCGCTCCTGGCCCTTTTCGGGGAAGAGGGGCCACCCAAGCAAAAGCCCACCCCTTACGAATTCTTCCCGGTTCCAAGAAACCATCGTGGATCGCTCCTGTGCCCCCCCCCCACCCCGGACAGCTGGTTGAAAGGAAGGAGAGAGTGCATGGGAAGCAAGGAAAGAGGGTAGCTGATTATTGAGCCTCGGATCTTTCCGTCGACAAGCAGGGCCGGAAGGGCGCAGTGCGGACCGAAGGCCTGAAAATTCCTCTCTCGGCTCCCGATTTTACAAGTGGAGAGATACATCTCTGTTAATGTAAAAGATATTTTGGTTCCTATAGAACCTCCCATATGCATAAGAGCCTAGACTCTCTGCCTTGTACATACTGGAAATTTTTATTTGTTTAATACAAGCTCTGTGTAATATAATTGTCTCTCGTGTGTCTCATTTCCCACTGAGGACGTTACAGAGTTGTAATTGGAGGCGCCACGTCGAGATACGAGCAAATCACGCCAAGTTCTTCTGTCTACAGGTGTTTAGGACGCTGTCCTGTTTGAGAGTATTACCTCTCTGGAAATCGAGATTTTCATCTCGGGTGATAGAGCAAATCACGTCAAGTTCTGTCAACCGGTGTTTAGGACGCTGTCCTGTTTGATTGTCTTATCTCTCATGCTAGCTTCAACTTTCATCTTACGTTAAAAGGTGTGAGGACGCAATCAGTCTTGGTTCCTGTGTGTCATCGAAGTTTCTTCAACAAAAAAAAACTTTTTCTATGAACTGTACAAGAACTGTCTCCTGGTTCCGTGGAAGTGTGGTGCCTGTCCTGCTAATGTGTTCTGCAAAACGGGGTAAGTGCTTAGCTAATCATTAAGGCAGTGGCCATTTTTTTAAAAATTTTGAATAGGAAATTTTATGTTTTTTTGTGTTCTAAACTTATTGCAGTTCAAAATTAAAAGTTATGTTTAAGTGTTTTAGTCCATTTGAAAATTTAAAACTTGATAGTTCCTTTCATTTTTTTATTGTGTGAAATGTTAAGAATAGGATATTTGATTGTTTTAACAGCTAAAGTTATTTTGAAAGTTATGTTTAAAAGTTATGCTTTAATTTTTAACTGAATTATTCTTGTGTTTTTTTCTAAAATCTGGTTTATCGAATTACTATTAAGTATATTCTGAGGGTATTTTGTATAACACATTCCGGTCTTTTAAATTAATTTGTGAATTTTAAAGGCAAATTTTGTTTTGTTTCCGGGTGTTTTTAAATTTAAGATGGCTTTCTTAAATAAAGCACAACCCCACGAATTGGCGCATCTCGCGCAAGAATTAGGGATTGAATCGGAAAATAAAAGATCCATTCAAATAATTGCTCTTATAAAGAAAAGCCCCGAATTTGACGAAGAAATGATTCAGGGACGTCTGTAAGCTTTTCAGGAGGAATTTGAGAAAAAACGTCAGGAGGAATTATCAGAAAAAAACGGCAGGAGGGCAGAGTTTTTGAATTGGAAAGACTGAGAATAGAAAATGAGGCTAGGTCGATATCGAGAAATAGTAATGAGTCCAGATCGGAAGGAAAAAAAATGCGTTGCGATATGAGTCTTCTGCCGGCTTTTGACTCTAAAGACGGGGACATAGCCAAATATTTGGTATTGTTTGAGAGACAGGCTAAATTATTAAATATAGAGAGAGAAGATTGGGTAACAGTGTTAGTGTCGAGTTTGAATCGTGAGGTAGCCGAAGTTTTGGGAAGGGAAAGTGAGGAGAACTACCGTGATTATGATCACATAAAACAAATACTGTTAAATCGTTTTAAACTAGGACCCGAAACTTTTCGCATGAAGTTTATGAATAGCCAACGACCGGCTGAGACTACATAGAAAGACTTCGCATATGATCTTAAAGTCTATTTAGACAATTGGCTAGAGAGTCTAAAAATAGCCGATTTCGAGGCTTTAAAAGAGCTGATGGTTACCGGGCAGCTGAAACGACGAGTGAAACCCGAAGTTAGAGATCATTTCATCGACCAATGGGTTCGTATAACTTCACCTTCCAAATTAACTGACCTGCTCGATAATTATGAGGAAGTCAGGGGAAAAAATACGGGCCCCACACAACCGAAACTCATTAAGAAAGAGCCAGCGAGAGGGGACAAAACGGGAGCAGAAAGGGGGTTTGAAAAACGGAATTTTCCCAGATGTTATATCTGTAACTCCCCAAATCATTTGAAACCCCAGTGTCCTCAAAAGGGAAGGGCTGCAGTAAACCAAATTTCAGGAGAAACCCAGGAAGAATTATTGAGGCCTTTTTCAACAAGGGGAAAGGTAAACGGTATGCCCATTGATATTTTACACGATACGGGAGCTACGATTGATCTGGTTAGCCGAAAATACGTCGATCCGGAAATGTTTACGGGAGAGAATCTGTGGTTACAACAACCGTTAGATAAATACCCCAGCTGTTTGCCGCTCGCGCAGGTAGTAATTGAGAGCGACTTCGGTAAAATAGTGACCCAAGCTGCAGTGACGTCGGCAAATCTCGACCGAGGGCGTTATTTGTTGGGAAATAGTACGGCAAAATTGCTCGGAAAGGCAAAACAAAGCCAGTTGTCGCTCCAAGACATGCCGATTTTGTGCGCAGTACAAACCCGCGCTCAACGGAAACGAGAAGGGGAAACCGAAACAAGCCAGCGGGGGAACGGCACTGTGGGGATTGAACAGGGAAGAATTTCGGAGCTAGTGGAAGCTTCCGAACCATTAGCGAAAGGGGACGAAATATTAATACCCCCAAGTGAAGAGAGCGAGAGCGAGTTGACGCTCTTGAAAGTTAAGCGGGAGGACCTGATTAAGGAGCAAAAAGCATGTCCTAGTCTGCAGGCTTTGAATAAAAAAACCCCGCCGGTTTCAGAGCTAACGTCCGAACCATACTATATGACGGACAATGAGATATTATTTCGTGTTCAGAAGGACCATACGGGTAAACTGAAAAGGCTAATTGTAATGCCAAAAAAATTCAGAAGTCGGGTAATGACTTTGTGTCATGAGGGAACGTCGGCCCACCTAGGTTTTACTAAATCTAAAAACAAACTTACGCAACATTTCTTTTGGCCTGGATGTTACAAGGAGATGGAAGACTTCGTGCGCGCGTGCGATCAGTGTCAAAGAGCGGGAAAACCCAATGAGAAAAAGAAAGCACCGCTAACACTTGTTCCCATAATAACAGAAGTTTTCTCAAAAATTAACGTTGATGCGTGCGGTCCCCTACCAGAAACGCCTAGTGGAAAGCGCTATCTGATAACGGCAATATGTATGTCGTCTAAGTACCCCGACGCCATTCCTGTAGAGGACATAAGTTCGGTTTCCGTTACTGATGCCTTACTGAACATTTTTAGTCGGTTAGGATTTCCAAAAGAGGTGCAATGTGACCAAGGGACTTCATTTGTAAGTTCATTGATGACAGAATTTTTCGAGCGTTTCGGAATTCGAACCAAGCACAGCTCGGTGCATCACCCACAATCAAATCCTGTAGAACGTTTTCACAGGACCCTAAAAAGGTTGATTAGAGCGCTTTGCTTAGAGTCGGGCCCTGATTGGGAAAAACACCTGCCGTTAGCCTTATTCGCCCTAAGAACGGTCATGCACGAGTCTACCGAGTTTACTCCCGCAGAATTAGTTCACGGGAGAAATTTGCGAACCCCAGAGACGTTGCTTTACGAGCAGTGGGTAGATCCGTCAGAGGAGAGTGAACCAGTGACTGAGTACATATTCAAACTCATTAATCGGCTAAAAAAATGCCAGGAAGCGGCAGTTAAGAACATGGAGGAAGTACAGGACAAACAAAAGAGGTGGTACGACAAAAATGCTATAAAACGCGAGTTTCGAGAGGGAGACAGTGTGCTAATTTTTGCGGTATCCAAACCAAGTAAACTTGCACCTCAATGGATAGGACCAGGGGTAGTTAGGCAAAAACTCTCCGAAACTAATTACGTGGTTCAGATGCCAGACCGGAATGATAGAACGCAAATTTATCACGTAAATATGCTGAAGCCGTATTATAGGAGGCTCGAAGCCGTCAATTTCTTGGGATGTGAAGCGGGGAAAGAAGTAATAGATCAAGAAATAGATTTCCCTTGCATAGAGACAGATCCTAATATCTATGATTTTTCCCAAATAATGGAAGAGAGTAAGCTTTCCGATAAATTAGCTCCCGAATCGATCGCAGAATTACAGAGTTTGCTAAAACGCTACTCACGGATTTTTTCGAATGTGCCAGGAAAAGCCGATTTGGTTGAACACCATATCGAGCTCCTAAAAGAACAACCTATAAGGGCAAAGCCATATAAGTTGTCGTTGAGACAAAATGAAATATTAAGGGTCGAGATACAGAGGATGTTAGATCTCCAAATCATAGAAGTCGGAGAATCTGATTTCACATCTCCGATGATTCTCGTAGAAGCCCCTGGAAAGGATCCGCGGCCGTGCATCGATTATCGGCGCTTAAACGAAACCATTAGGACAGAATTCTACCCTTTGCCTAATATAGAAGAAAGGTTAGAACAGGTTTCGTCAGCAAAATATATTACGATTTTAGACTTGGCGAAAGGGTATTGGCAAAGGGAGCGATGTGTCGCTGTATAGCAAAGGCAGGATTGAAGCGTTCACCACGGGCTCTCCACACACGAGCACGATTGTCATCACTGCCGAGATTGAATCTGGATTCGTCGCTAAAGACGACCTGGTTCCATTCCGCTGCAGTCCAGTTTCCTCGTGCGCGGCAAAACTCCAAACGGAGGCGTCGATGGGTGGGCGTCAAGGGCAGCACACGTAATGGGCGCCGCGATACCAACTGTCCTTCAGCCAGGCGCCTTCGTATGGTTCGAGAAGACACAGAGGCTCCTAGTGAAAGTGCTACCTGTGCTTGGATGGCGGCCGATGAAGCAGTTGGCTGTACGAGTGCATTTCTTACGATGTGGCGGTCTTCTCGACGACTGGTCTGTCGAGGGCGTCCTGAGCCTGGTCTTCGTGTACATGACATCTCTCGGGTCCACTGGTCCCAACACCTCCTCACAACACAAACAGAGCGGCCTAATTGACGAGCTACTCGCCTAGATGACCATCCAGCTTCCATCATCCCGACGATTCTCCCCCTCTCAAACTGCGACAACTGCTTATATTGTCTTCGAACACGGCGTAATGGCATGTCTATCTCAGCTCTTCCTTTGTAAATGATTCAGCACACTCAAACAAGCTTTGGTTCCCTGTTTTATACTCCACAGAGTACGATGTTCAACGCCCTCTACCGGCTATACATAATGCGCAATCACGCTGCATTTCTAATCATTTGCATATCTCCTCGACATGTACCTTCATTGCAAGTTTCGTTACGATCCCGCAATTATTTCTTGGTGCGCTAATTTTTTTGTCCATGAGTGTATATATATATATATATATATATATATATATATATATATATACAGTGGACGCTCGTTAATTCGAACTCAAAGGTTCTCAGAAAAAAGTTCGAATTATCCGAAGTTCGAATTATCCGATGTTAAGAGAAAATATATAACTTTAAATGTGTATCACTGAAGAAGAAACTCTCCTAGTATGTATAACCCCAGAAAATATATTATACTATGTTATCTAAAGTTAAACATATTAAAAAGCAATACAGACTTACCTTAATCATAAAATGAAGCAGAAGATATGCAGTATAAAATAAACTTTTATTAAAAATATGAATTACACTTTGGGGAAAACTGTAAAATGGATGTTTGGTTCTGTTTATGATGCCTACATTGTTCAGCCAGCTTCACGATTTGAAGTAAACAATTCAATTCATTTTCAGAGGAAGGTTCCATCTGAATAAATGCTTTCAGAGTTTTAATAGAGTCCATTATGGCCGCATTAAAAATATATTTCGGTAGGTAAGTAGAGAAAAGCCCTGGCAGTTTCCTTCCGAATTTAGTGCATACGTCTTCGTTTACATCAGAGCTTTGACCACATACAGTTTAATAAGAAATATTTTGCCTTGACATAAATCGAAAAAGCCATCTATCACTGCATTTAAAATCTTCAATACCCATCCCACTTGCCAATTCATCAGCCTTCGTCAGCACTGGGGGTCCATTTATCGGAAAATTTCGAGATCTAACATCCTGAAACCATAGCAGTAGAGCTTTTTCTAGAACTTCTTGGGACGCATTTCCCATGCGTTTCCATCCTCCAGCAAATTTTGATTTTTCCCATGAATCTAAAATTGACTCCTTGTTTTTCAAATTAGTTGACAAGGCATTTATTTTTAATTTCATAGTCAGCTGCTAACTTTGTTTTACATTCGCCATTCTCTACTGTCTTTAAAATTTCTACCTTTGTCTCCAAAGTTAGGGTTTTGTACTTTCTACGTGTAGACATCCTGAATTTGTATACGTTCACACCACACAATGAGGAAGGAAAACTAGACCACATTAACTTGTCTGCACTACAGTTATAACTGACGCAGCTCCCTAGAATCTGTAGTAAAGACTAGTTTTTCTGAAATTCTAAGAAAATCAATCCAAATAAAGAAAAATTGCTTTTTCCGTTTAGCACTAATAAGAAGGACAATAGCTACTAACGTTTAGCGGACATGCAATAGTCTAGGAATGCAGGCATGTGCCGTACACAGAAAAAAAATTTTGACACACAAAATAATAAATACAGTGTGTATTTTCTACATTAAACGAGGAAATTTTTTTTTTTGTCAAATTTTTAGTTCGAATTAACCGAAGTGATAAAAATTTAGTTCGAATTAATGAGATGTTTTTAACATTAACTCCAATACAAGTTTTTTGGGGCCTTTGGATTAGTTCGAATTAACGAGCGTCCACTGTATATACAGTCGAACCTCCATATATCGAAGTAGCAAATTGCCGGAAAAAAAATTCGATATTTAGAAATTTCGATATATAGAATTGAGCTTAGTTTTATCACAATTCGCCTAAAAAAAATTAAAGCTAATTTTCGTATCTTAACTCCATTTCTAATTTATATGCGAATCCCATTAAATGAAAGTTAATAACTAAAAAATGAATTAATATGAAATATTTATTGAGTACTACATATCTTTAAAAAAACAATAATGCAGACAGTGGTTACAATGATCACAGTTACATTCTTTTTAAAAAATTACGAATATTTTGCTGAAGAGCCAGTTTTGAAGAAAGTTTAAAGAAATGTTCGTACTTATTCAGTCCTCTAAAAACTTCATAAGGGACATTTTCCGCGAATTGAAGTTCACGACGGCGACGTATTGTTTCAAATGCCAAAAATTGGTAGATTTTATTCTAAAGTGGAATAAAATCTCCCAATTTGTCTTGATAAAAATTTCGATATATAGAGATTTTTTCGATATATAGAATCAACTTTTCGATGTAATGAACATGGAGATTTGTTAAGAGTTCGATATATAGAAAATTTCGATATGGGGAAGTTCGATATATGGAGGTTCGACTGTATGTATATATATATATATATATATATATATATATATATATATATATATATATATATATATATATATATATATATATATGTGTGTGTGTGTGTGTGTGTGTGTGTGTATTTTTTTGTTTTGTTTTAATGTTTTGTCGTTTAAGAATTTGTATTACTTTTGAATATATATGTAGATTTGAGTTGTCTTCTTCTTAATATCCAAACATTGTTTTAGGGATGTGTATATGTATCGTATTGAATTATCTTTTTGAACACATTTGTTTTTGCAAGTAATGTAATAGCATCTTTATATATCTATTAATGTACCTAGCCTTTAAATTTTAACTATTGAGCACATTATCATTGATAACATTACATCTTGCGTACAGGTGTTAAAACCTGATGGTCAAGGGACTCCAATCATCACACAATTCTGCTCAGTAACCCGTGTCACGGTTGATGTACGGCAACAATGCATTCGGCGGGAAGGCTTTTCTCTCTAGAAGCAGTTGGAGTAGCACGGCAGACCAGAACGGATATGTCAACTCGGAACGCCAACAGAGTTTGGTTATAGATAATGGTTCTGTCATGGCAGAGCCATGCTTTTTAAAAATATTTTTACGTGTTCCTTTTTGTGTGCTGTGTCCCTCAAAGAAGATATAATAAAAAGTTGGGACTAAGTATGGCGTAGTCTCCAGGCCCTGATTTTCCATTAGGCCCAGTAGGCCCGGGCCTAGGGGCCCTCGAATGTTAGGGGCCCCCAAAAATTTTTATTTTAAAAGAAGAAAATTCCCAATTCAAATATTTTTTTCATTTTTATCTTTTTTAATAGCAATTTTTTTTATATATCCTTTCAAATTTGATTGATAGGTTCATCATATGTATAGTTATATGTATAGTTCATCATATGTATGTCATAGGGTATATAAGTTTTTCTGGTTGCATTGTATTGGTGTTTTAATGATGAAGTTAATATGTTGTATTGCTTTTTGTTATTTGATAATGTTCTAGGTTTCTACGCTTCAAATAGCCAATTCTTAGTAAAATGGTACTTTCACAATGATTCATGATTTTTTTTGTGTGTGTGTCAATTGAGGAAACTTTACATCCACATCAGTGTTAGGGGGGCCCAAATACCGAGTTGTGCCTATAGTCAAGAATTTTCTAAATCGGGCCCTGGTAGTCTCTATAACTCACATAAAAGAACTCTCACGCAAGACGGTTAAATCTTACACAGTGTTTTAACTTTTTTATGTATTATTTTTGCTACTATTTACAGCAGAAATGTTAATAAAAGCAAATGTTTTGATGTACATGGAAAATTGCTAATACTTATTTATAAACATACAGGGTTCCCACCTACACCCCCTTAACTTCTAAACGGTGACAGCTTAGGCCATGAAGTTGGTGACTAGGTACAGTAAAAAGGATATGCGCTACTCGATGAGACAACTTACAACGCCATCTATCGGCAAATTTTTAAATTAGCGTTTTTATCTCAAAAACGGTACGAGAAAAAAGTCAATTACAAAGTTGTTCAACATCATCGATTTAGTAAAAAAAGACACCTTGTGCACATTAATACTTAAAACAGAATGCAGAAAATGAACATTTGTTTGGTCACGATTTCGAAAATTGTCATGTCATAAAGAGTGGAAAAAAGAAAGTGAGACACTTTCTTATCTTCAGGATCATTTATTTATGTTGCTGAAAATGCTCTCCATTAGCCACTATACACATTTTCTCTCTGGACTGGATTATTTAGTCCGTGAGGTGGTCTTTTCGACGACGTCATAGTGTTGAAAATCACGACCAAACAAATGTTCCTTTTTTACATTCTGTTTTGAGTATTAATGTGCGTAAGGTGACTTTACTTACTAAATCGACGATGCTGAACAACTTTGTAATTGACTTTTTCCCCGTATTTCGTACCGTTTTTGAGATAAAAACGCTCATTCCAAAATTTGTCAATAGAGGGCGTTGTAAGTTGTCTCATCGAGTAGTGTATAGCCTTTGACTATATCTAGACACCAACTTTATGGCCTAAGCTGTCACCATTTAGAAGTTGGGGGGGGGGGGTAATGGATATAGGTGGGAACCCTGTATTTGCCTTATAAGAAAATCAGTCACTATTATAAATTTACTTTTCCTGAACAAAATTTATGAATTTTGAATCTTTATTTTAAAAGCACATGATTTTGATATTTAAGTTTTAACTCCTAAATGAAATAACTTTACTAATATACTAACCAATAGCTATTTTATTATAAATATGTTGTAGTTCAGGATTTGGCATTTACATCATTATTTAAATTCTTAAAAGAAACTAAAATTTAAAAAAAATTATTAGCTGTATATAGTCTCTTTTCATTTCCACTTTAATTGAACTTTTTCAGAAATAATAGTCATGTAGAACTTCTAAATATCACAAGATTTTTCGGCAAATTTTATGTTATGTATTTTGAAAATGTATGCTGAATTTTTAACTTTTTAAATGAACCACTCATATGGTTTTTGTATGCCCTGAACTCTTAGAAATATTCAAAATATTACAGGTCATATCAGTCATTGAAGTTGGAAATGAGTTGGTTAAACTTCAGTCTGGTTCTTTTATTTCCAAACCTGAATTATTCTATTATAATCCTTTACATGGAAAAAATTAAGTTCTGAATAAGCTTATAGGTTTACTTTTTCCTTTGTGTTAAGTATCTTTAATTGAAAATTAACGACTGTCTGTAGCATTTACTTTAAAATAAATTAAGGGGAGTAACTCAATTTGCTACATCAAGTTGAAGAACCGGGTTTTTAACTATAGCAGGGGTCTCCAAACTACGGCCCGCGGGCCAACACCGGCCCGCGATTACCACCAATCCAGCCCGCGGACATGCACGATATCCAACCAGCCATAGTTTATTTTGACTACATTGTAAAATTTACTTACATTGTAAATTTACAATGTAAGTAAATCATACAAAATAATAATCAGATGTTTTAATTTAACGACCAATTAAGAAACACAATAACTGACGTCCATAATGAAATTGAACATTTTAACTGTAATTAATGATATAAGATTTATCCTAAAAACTTACAATGAGTGACATACATAGGTAATTTACATAATGAAATTAAACATTAGAATTATGATAAATGAGATTTATGTAGCTGTCACTTTCCACTGACAATTGTTTGCAGTTGTGGATCAAGTTTACTAGCGGAAATTAGCAGCAGCGACATCAAATGCTCATCAGTCAATTTGGATCTGTAAATATTTTTTTATATTTCATTTGGAGAATGTTTTTATTACAGTATGTTGGTATGATGAACTAGCTAGCTAGGTCTTGGCCCTTGGGACTTAGTAGGGGAGTCATTGTGGCCCTTAGTCTAAAAAGTTTGGAGAGGGTTAAAAGTATATGGACACCCATGCAAATGACGATATCTGCGGTCCTGATATACGTCACACCCTCCGGCGTTAAATATCGTGTAGGAAACAACATTGGCATTGGTCGCATGCAAGATGCCCCGAAGTGCAGAGTTATCTGATTTCGAGAAAGGTGTAATCGGCGGATATCACAGAAATGGTCGATCCTTAAAGGACATATCTAGCGACCTGAATTACCCAAAATCTACAGTGGCCTATGTGATTCAGAAATGGAAGGTGAGCGGTGATTGTCGGAATGTGCCCTGAGTAGGCAGACCCACGAAACTGGGAGATGGAGACCGACGAGTGCTGTCCAGAGAAATTCGGAAGAACCGCACCCAACCGATGGCCCACATACTCCAGAAGTTTCAACAGGCATCCAGAAGTGTTGTTTCGATGAATACCATTCGAAAGGAAGCACATCTGCTTGGTTTTCATGGTCGTGCTGCCGCCTATAAGCCTTTGATCAAAAAGTCCAACCGCGCTGCTCGATTAATGTGGTGCAAAGCACGTCGAAAGTGGACCGTAGATCACTGGAAACGGGTTCTCTGGAGCGACGAATCAAGGTTCACCCTCTGCCGTTCGGATGGCTGGGTCTGGAGTCTGCTTGGAGAACGCCTCCTGCCAGAATGCATTTTGCCCACAGTAAAATTCGGCGGAAGTGGAATTATGGTCGTGGGGTATTTCTCCTAGTATGTACTGGGACCCTTGGCCGTAATTTATAAGCTCAACGCCGATGCCTACTGTATTATTTTGGATGACACTGTGCTTCCTACGTTGTGGCAGTTTAACGAATTGGACCCATGTTACTTCCAAGACGACAGCGCCAGCTGTCATGTTGCGAGATCAATCATGGATTGGTATGGTGAAAATGGGGTTAACCGAATGGACTGACCTGCCCAGAGCCCAGATCTGAACCCTATCGAGAACCTCTGGGACGAGTTGGATCGCCGAATTAAGGGGTGCAACAACCGTCCAAAATCGGTGAAGGAACTTACATGTCTTATCCAAGCCGAGTGGTAGAAAATACCACTAGCCGTCATACAAGGACTTGTAGAAAGCATGCCCTGGAGAGTTGAGGCTGTAATTGCCTCTCCTGGAGGCTCTACCAACTTTTGAATATGAATAAATTTTCTTTTTCTTTTCTATCACAGGTGTCCAAATACTTATTGATAGATAGTGTATTCTGATGGCTTTCACAACGAAAAGATTAATGAAAGTCAATGGCCAGGCAATGGGTGAATGGCTAGGGCGCTGGCATTGGGTAACAGAGTATGTAGGTTCGAGTCCCACTGTTGGCATGGATGTTTGTAGCCGTTCGGAATCGGCTTTAAGCAGTACGTCCCGGTCTAATTTATCCCTCGTATAGCAAAAATTGACTGTAGCGCTGCAAACCAAACCAAACCAATGAAAGTTAAAGTGACTAACGTTTATTATACCTTTGCTTCTATATCACTTGAAAATGTTCGTATATAGAAATAGCCTATGGATAAATTGCTTGGTGAAGTTGTATTTTTAATACAAATTATACTTTAACTGCATGTAACTGAAATAAATATGGACATCTGCTTAGAAAATCCTTCATGAGAGGGATTTTTCACTTACACAATAAACCTGAATAAATAGTAGCATAATATTATTGTTATAATATTATATTTGAAATTGTGTTGAGCGCATAAAACTAAAAACGTTATAATTTTACTCTTCTTTCATTTATGTATGAATATATGACAAGAACACATACATATACTTTCGTTAACAAACACGCACACATATATGATGAATGTATTCACCTATGTATAAACGCATGGATAAATTTTTTATAAATACATTTAGTTTACTTAAACCTGCTTCATCCCCTTTGTGTTTAGTTATTTAGAAAAATTATTTGTTCTTTTATCATTTATTCAATTCCTATTGATCAGGTTTAAACGATTATCATTTTTTCATCCCCTTCCGTATGAAAAGCGTACTTATATATAAAACCCAAACCCAAATTAGTCATTAAAAAAAGAAAAAAAACCCACTTAAATTACTCTTCCACGACAGTCGCTAATATTTTATTTCCGCGATATTGTACTTACACGTTTCCATAGTAACGATATAGAAATTACTGAAAAATAAAGCAAATTTATTGGCAATCGTTTATCTTTATCGAAAAAAAAAAGCAGCTGCTGGGAACGATGCTTTTCTAGAATTCGTCAGCTAAGAAACCACATAAAAAAGTCATCATAATTTATTTCCCTCGAAATAGATAAATGGACATTCAAACTTTCATGCAGTTCAACTGTTAATTTTACATATGTGCAGCAGTTTATCGCTTCTGTAATTACTTCATTATTCGCGTGATTCTGCATTTTGAGTACGAATTTTTATTTTAATATTTGCTCCTAGTTAAAATTTTGTTTTTTTAAAGAAACTTAATGAGAGCGAAAACCTCCAAATCACAGAATTTTTGAGACGTCGAAAATATGCATTTAAATTTTGTGTATACATTTTAAAATTTTTATATAATATCCCGTTGCTATTATTTTGATCTATTTTGGCATATTTATTTCTTCTAATACCTAAATTAGTTGAATTTCATTGTAGTTATATTTAAAACTCATATTTCTGTCCCGAGATGGCACCACTTTCTAAGTCTGCTTGTAATTTTTCATTTTAATTAAATTCATTCTAAGTGACAGAATTTTATTATAAAATATTTATTTCGTTTTTCTCGTTCAAATAAATATAAAATTACATGAAACAAAATGCTTTTAAAATTTACATCTTAATATATATCAACTTATGTATCAAGAAGGAACATGTATCATAAAGAATAACATAAAGAATTCTATAGTCTAATGTACCTCTAAAAAAAACACTCCGATTCTTTTTTACCTGTGACCTGATTTGTTAAGTTCGATAATCCAAAATTGGCTGACCAAAATTTCATTTGAGTAATGAATCAGATTCTTCAATTAAAAATATAGTAAGTTTTGTTAAAAAATGAAATATAGGAAGAATACAAGATAAATTTAATTGCCATACGAATTACTTTCTGTTAGAAAAATACACTGGTTATCAAAAATTAAGGAAAAGTCACAAAAATAGCGATTATTCAAAAAGTTACGCGTAGAACAGGGGTGTGAAACCCAAAGGCTACCTTAGGCCAAACAAACAAGGTTTAACTATAGGTGGGCCGCAAAAAATCAATATTAATAGAAACGTAGGTTTACTTACCTAATTACAGTATATTCAACATAAATATATACATTTTGTTTAATAATAGCTAAAAAAAGAGTATAATTAAAAAACATTTAGCGAATTCTTCCTATCTTATTATAATTCTGCGTCGGTTATTTTATTATATATTGTCGCGTAGATGGTAGTCGTATGGATTGAACACACACGTAGAGGGAATACAACGCTGTTTATTAGCACACAACACTTAGCTGATAGAACTCAGAACTGAACTCACAGGTTGAGCTACTTGCTCTTTTATCCATCAACAGAATATTCTGGAACGCCGTTTCAGGAAATTAAAGAATGTTCTAGCAACTTCTAGAACTAACAGAAATAGAATTAGAATTAAATTAAATTAAATTAAAATAATGTAGAGCTTTGAACCGGGGACCTCTTGCTCAGCAGTCCGGTGCGTTGACCATTCAGCAACAGAGTCTTTGACGGGAAAGGCTTTAAGCGGCATTGCTCCCTCCTTAGAAGAACAGCGTCCCGCTGTCCTAGGTTGCCTAACTGCTAGCAACTTTTGATCTGGAACGTGTCTGTGGTCCGGTGTAATCATTCTTTACATTGGTAGGCGGATCCTCTTCACAATGGCCGTCTTCAGATGTTGAAGAATCACCATTCGGATGTTGCGCTTGTAATTCAGGGTCGTAGTAAGGCTTCATTCTAAGAACATGGCCGGTGTCTATCGTTTTCCGGCGTCTTGATGTTGGCTCATAGTCTTGGACTTCGTAGGTTACGTCAGATAATCGCCGTAACACCTGGTATGGTCCGAAGTATTTTTTAAGCAGTTTCTCGGACAAGCCTACTTTCCGAACAGGCGTGAAAATCCATACTAAATCTCCAGGTGAATAGGACACCACCCTGTGCTTGGAATTATAACGCCGACGGTCCTTTTCTTGCGCTTCTAGTGTTCGTAGTCTGGCTAACTGCCTTGCCTCTTCGGTTTTCACGACAAGATGCTTAGTATAGTCGTTCTCCACGTCAGGGCAGAAGGGGAAAAGAGTGTCGAGCGTTGTTTCGGCTTCTCGGCCATGAAGTAAATAGAAAGGTGTGAATCCGGTTACATCCTGTTTAGCGGTGTTGTAAGCGAAGGTCACAAACGGCAGTATCTCGTCCCAGTTTCTCTGTTCTACGTCTACGTACATGGATAACATGTCGCCTAGTGTTTTGTTGAATCGCTCAGTAAGGCCATTGGTCTGGGGATGGTAGGCTGTCGTCATTCGATGACTAATGTTACACAACCGGATGATATCTGAAACAAGTCTTGATTGAAACACTTGCCCTCGATCGGTGATGATAACTCGGGGCGCTCCATGTTTTAGAAGTATATCTTCGACGAGGAACCTCGCTAATTCCGCAGCTTCAGCAGTTTTCAGGGCTTTTGTAATAGCATAGCGACTCAAATAGTCGGTGCAGACTACGATCCATTTATTTCCAGTGGTCGAATTTGGAAAACGCCCAAGGAGATCTATCCCAATGCGATGAAATGGCGCAACAGCAGGCGGTATAGGCATTAGATGACCCGGTGGCTTCTGTGGAACGGCTTTCCTACGCTGGCATTCCCGGCAGTGCATGACATATCGTCGCACATTTCGGTAGAGCCCTGGCCAGTGAAACCGCTTCCTTATTCTGTCGTACGTTTTGACGAATCCTAGATGTCCGGCCGTGGGTGCGTCATGGAAACATTGAAGAATGTCTTGACGTAGATGCTTTGGAATGACAGGAAGCCATCTCTTGCCGGTTGGATCGAAACTCTTTTTACATAGTACGTCTTCAATCAGCTCAAATTCTCCTTTCACTATTTCGCCATTTCCTAGAGTCCGTATTAACTCCGCAAGTCTTGGATCTTTTCTTTGTTCGTCAGCAACGTTAGCAAAATCTATAGGGGCGATGACTTCCGATGGTATATTGTCTTCTTCCAATGGATTTCGGGACAAACTATCAGCGTCCTTGTGTTTCTTTCCGCTCTTGTAAACAATCGAGATGTCATACTCTTGTAGTCGCAAGGCCCACCTCGCAAGTCTTCCTGAGGGATCCTTTAGATTAGTTAGCCAACACAGCAAATGGTGGTCTGTTACGATTGAAAAGTGTTTGCCGAAGAGGTATGGTCTAAACTTGTGAACAGCCCATACGGCGGCAAGGAATTCTCTTTCAGTCGTGGAATAATTTTTCTCTGCTTTGGTTAGTGTCCGTGTGGGAAATTGTTATGCTAGATGGCGCTGCCACTCTATAGTTTGTAACCCCACTCGGACATTCAGATGCGACGCAGATTCGAAGCGAAACGCGGTAGCAAGGATTAGCTCCGCACTGTACTCAAATGCATGCTTGTAAATAATATGTATAATAAAGGCGTATTATGTGCGAACCCGTGATCAGAAGTAATTGTGTACTTAAGGTGAAGTATTAACAAGAAGAAAGAACCAAGAAAATACTGAACCACCAGCATCCCCCATATAAGTTGGAGCATCGGGTGCCGAGAATTTGTTAATATCACCTTTCTTTTGGATACACAGATTAGATACCCATTAGAGGTAAAAATTTTGACTGAAGATCATCGGGTAAGTGAATTTATTTCTGTTTTCTGAAATTTGTAGAAGAATAAAGATGAGTACAGAAGATTCGCTAAAACGTAACAAAACGAAAAGGGGAACAATTAGAAGTTTAATTACTAAATTAATTAAGAAAATTGTTGATGAAATAAATAAACAAGATTCAAACCCAGAAGTTGTTCAAGATTCCCTCGATGTTCTTTTAGAACACAAAACTGCATTATCTGGTTTGGATGAGATCATTGAAAACCAAACTGAAACTAAAGATTTACAATCGGAAATAGAATATTCGGTTGAATATAATCAGTCAATTGTGCTCTGTAGATCGCGTGCAAATAGGTACTTGAGTAAATTAAATAAAGATTCGATTTCAAATCAATGTAATACAGATCTAAATCGATCTAGTACAGAAACAATAGGCGATAGAAAATTGAAAACTAATACGAAATTACCTCGTATATCCCTAAATAATTTTACAGGCGACATATGTAAATTTCAAGAGTTTTGGCCTCAATATAAAGTCGCAATTCACGAAAACGAAACACTTCAGGATTTCAGGATATAGAAAAATTTAACTATCTTAAAACTTTGCTTAGCGATTCAGCGGCTACCGCCATAAGTGGTCTGCCCTTAACTGCTGAAAACTATAAAACGGCGGTCGATATTTTAACTGACCGTTATGGGAAAAGAGACGTATTAATTGCGTCACATACCAACCGTCTTCTAAATTTAGAGCCTGTGCGTAGATCAAACGATGTAACTGCATTAAGAAAATTATACGATGAAATATCTGTACAAATACGAAGTCTTGAATCCCTAGAAATTAAGTCTGACTCGTACAATTGTTTATTGTTGCCTATATTGTACAAATGTATTCTAAATGATCTTGTCTTGCAATTCCATAGGGAGCAAAGTGATAAAAAAGAAACGAATGTAACCGACTTACTAAATTACCTTAAAAAGGAAACAGAAGCGCGCGAAAAATCCCTAAATGTAACAACTTGTAACTTCGAAAACACAAAGCCTTTTGAAAATAGAACTAAACAAAACTTTCCGACGAAATATTCTTATCAGGTAAAAAATAAGACCCCATCTGCATTTACTTTAAATACTGTAACAGTAAATCATTGTGCATTTTGTAGCGAAAAACATGAATCTGAAAATTGTAACTTAAATTTAGAGCAGAGGAAGGATTCCTTACGTAAGCAAGCGAAATGTTTCAAATGCTATAAACAATTCCATCGTGCAAACCAGTGCCGTTCGACCCATATTCAATGTACTAATTGCCTGTCAAAGAGGCACCAAAAATCCTTATGCGAGAAAAATATGCAGACAAAACATCCAGTTAAACCTTCCACGAGCGAGAAACAAGTGATAGTTTCGTCTCTGATTCATCAACCACATAATAAAAACAAGTGCGAAACCTGCGACTCTTATGTTTACTTTCAAACGATACGTTGTAAGCTTGTCGGCAGAAACGAAATTGTTAATGTTCGCTTATTACTCGATTCCGCCGCTCAACGGAGCTTCATAAACAAAACTGTTTCACGTAAATTGGAATTGGAGGTGACAGGTCATGAGTCACTCAGAATTCACACTTTTGCAGGCGGTCCAAACCCACCAGTGAGCTCTCAAAATCGAGTACGTGTGTTATTGAAAGATACGAATTCGGATTATATGTTTAGTCTAGAAGCTTTAGAATCAGAAAGCATTTGTCCGGATATAATAGGAGTGCCTAACGTTGAATTGCGCGCTGAAATTAAAAAATTGGGGATTGATTTGTCAGATGTTTCTGATGAATTAAACGAAGAAGGAAATAAAATAGACTTATTAGTAGGTAGTGATTATTATTGGTCAATTATGACAGGAAAAATTAAACGTCTTTCACCAACTGTTGTTTTGAACGAAACAAAATTTGGATGGACACTTCACGGAAGATTTTCTAATGAAATTAATTCGAGTAATTTAGTGGGAGCAATGTATGTTTCTATTTGGGAGGAAAATAACGATGATGATAAAGCATCGATTGAACTTAAAAGGTTTTGGGAACTTGAATCATTAGGAATTAGGGATGAACCTATAGACACAAAAGCATGCGATAAACAAACCTTAGAAGAATTTAAAAGAAATATTAAATTTGAGAATGATAGATATGAAGTCAAGTTACCTATGAGATTCGGTGCAATTGATCTTCCAAATAATTATGATCTTGCAAAAAAGAGATTTGAATTTTTAGTTAAAAGATTTCGAATTAACCCTACTTTATTTAAAGAGTACAAAGCTGTCATTGAAGATTATCTGTCATCAGGAATAGTAGAGATAGTTGAACCCCAGGATGTAAACTCAACTAATGGCAATTTAACCTACTATTTACCCCATCACCCGGTAATTCGAAAAGATAAACAAACTACGAAACTGCGCATTGTTTTTGATGCTTCGGCACATTCTCCTTCTCAGTTATCTCTAAATGACGTACTTCTTCCAGGTCCAAATTTAAATTCAGATTTATTTGATTTAATTTTACAATTCAGGAGTAATAACATCGCAGTAGTGGCAGATATAGAAAAGGCATTTCTACAAATAAGCCTTGCAGAAAGTGATAGAGATTTGACCCGATTTTTGTGGATTGATCAACTTCCACAAAATGCAGATTCTCCGTTGGAATTTGTAATAATGAAAATGACGCGTGTATCATTTGGTGTGACATCTAGTCCGTTTCTGTTAGGAGCTGTAATTAAACACCATGTAAAAGAATTCGAAAGTCAATATCCCGAAACTTGCTCTGTAATCAATAATTCAATGTATGTAGATGATTTGTTGTTAGGCGCATCTACAGTGGAAGACGCATTAAAGCTATCAAAAGAGTCATTCGACATTTTTCTAAAAGCTAACATGTCCCTACGCAAATGGCAAAGTAATTCTCCTCTTTTAAAGGAATATTTACGAACATCAAATTTGGATGTATGTCTCGACACATCACTTAGTGCAACCCCATTTAAAATTTTGGGATTAATATGGGATACCAATAAAGATATTTTCAGATTAGACAATCACAATCTTTCGGAATTTGTTAATTGTCAGGAAAAAACTAAAAGAACCGTAATTCGTGCGGCTGGGAGAATTTTTGATCCAGTTGGATTCCTAACTCCGTTTACAGTCATTATAAAAATTATTTTCCAGTCATTATGGGAACAGGGTATCGATTGGGACCAAAATTTGCCAGAAAATCTAGAGAACAAATGGGATAGCTGGTGTGCACAACTTCCACACCTTTGTAAGATAGAAATACCCAGGTACTATTTCCGAGATTTACAGGGCACTTATGACAACGTAGAAATTCACTGTTTTAGTGATGCAAGCGAAAAGGCCTTTGGTGCTGTGATTTTTCTTAGATTCGAAAAGGATAACGATGTGAAGACAAGCTTTGTTACTTCAAAAGACAGACTAGCTCCAATAAAACGTTTGTCATTACCAAGATTAGAACTTATGGGTGCCTTGATTGGCGCTAGGCTGATCAACCGTGTACTGTCAATCCTTAAGTTTAGTGTTAAAAAACAATATTTGTGGACAGATTCGAACATTGTTCTTCACTGGGTTAAGAGATCCTCTAGTACATGGAAACCCTTCGTGAGTAACAGGATTGTTGAAATCCAAACTCTAACTAACCCAAAAGACTGGAGACATTGTCCTGGTCGTGATAATCCTGCTGATAGACTTACAAGAGGACTCAATCTTACGGACCTCGAAAATGATAAGTTATGGTGGTCTGGTCCTCCATGGCTGATTAAAGATATTGAATTTTGGCCCAGAGAAGCAAAAGAAGCAGAAGACGAATTTAAGCAGGAAGAAGCTAGAAAGATAATTTCTCAAAATTTTTGTACATCAGATTCTGAAGAACAATTTATAGAGATCCAACGTTTTAGTTCGTTACTGAAGATAACTAGAATAGTAGCATGGATAAAAAGGTTCATATTTAACTCAAGAAATTCGACTAAACGTGAAGGAACCTTATCAGCTAAAGAAATGACAGAAGCCGAAGAGTTCATGATAAAAGAAGTGCAAATGAAAGTTTATAAAGAAGAAATTGATTCCTTAAAAGATAATGAGCACGTTAAGAAAAATTCAAAAATTTACAGTTTATACCCATATTTAGATGACAATAATTTAATACGAATAGGAAGTAGACTCAATCAAGGTAATTTTAGTCCGAGTGTGATAAATCCACTTCTATTACCTAGAAATGAAAGATTCACAGAATTGTTGGTTATGCAAGAACATAAAAAAATGATGCATAGCGGAGTTACTTTGACCCTAACGAAAATAAGAAAACGATTTTGGATTCCGCAAGGACGACAATTTGTCAGAAAAATCATCGGAAAATGTCTACTTTGTAAGAAATATAATGCAAAACCATCCAACCAATTAACAGGTCAACTCCCAAGAGACAGAATAACAGAATCACCACCATTCAGCGTAATCGGGTTAGATTTTGCAGGACCGATTTTCATAAGAAGAGATAAAAACGATACCTCAAAATCGTACATCGTATTATTCACCTGCGCCACAACCAGAGCTGTCCATTTAGAACTGTCGACAGACATGACCACAAAATCCTTTCTTTTGGCATTTCGGCGATTTCTGTCAAGACGTGGCACTTGTAAGGTAATATACTCAGATAATGCTAAAAGTTTCAAGGCTGCGGATAAAGAGCTTCAAAATTTTCATAAGATCATAAAAGAGCGCGAACTACAAGATTTCATTTCCAGCCAAGGTGTGAAATGGAAGTTCATCGTGGAACGTGCCCCATGGTGGGGAGGCTTCTACGAGAGAATGGTAAAATGTGTAAAAGACCCATTGCGGAAGATTTTGGGACGATCTCTCCTTTCACTTGAGGAAGTAACGACAATTTTAACGGAAATTGAAGCCGTTCTCAATATGCGACCTCTGACTTACACAACCAGTGAATTTGGAGAACCTGAGCCCCTCACACCTGCTCATTTCCTCCATTTCGGTAGACAGGACTTTAGTTATCCCCTCCATTTTGCTGAACTGGAAAATAAACTTTCCACTAAAGAGAATTTAATCCGAAGGAAGATTTATCAAACAAGATTATTGAAACAGCTGTGGACTAAATGGAAGGAACAATATTTATTCCATTTGAACTCTGCCCATCATTATAAAACTGCAGAAAAACACCGAAATCTCCAGGTCGGAGACATTGTACTGGTAGACGGGACTTCCAAATCCAAACTGTTATGGGACTTGGGAATAATTCTAGACATTATTCATGGTAGAGACAATCTTATTAGAGCATGTATGGTAAAAACTTCAAAGGGATTGTTCAGAAAACCAGTGCAACTGTTGTATCCTTTTGAATTAGATTCTACTTGAATGATTAATTATGTAACTTTAAGTGTTTAAAACTGATTTTTTATATGCTTTTTTTTCTTTTTTTGCATTGTTTAAATATTATTTCTCTGCATAAAATGTTTAATTTTAAAATTAATTTTTTTATCTTATAAATAGTCAATTTACATGAAGTAATTTACTTTTTACAATTTAAGTATGATATGCGATAATTTGAGTTTATTTCTTTGCAATTGATTTTCTCATATTGATATGTGGATTTAATTTTGATTTAATATTAAAATATATATATGTTTAATACAATTTCATTGAGACATTTGAATTTGAATATGTTTATATTAGAATATTATTGTACTTGAATTTAGATATTGTTTATTTTGAAAAGTGTTAAATATTGATTGTAATAATTATGTACTCTTAAAAGAGTCCAGGTGGGGAGTGTGTGGGAAATTGTTATGCTAGATGGCGCTGCCACTCTATAGTTTGTAACCCCACTCGGACATTCAGATGCGACGCAGATTCGAAGCGAAACGCGGTAGCAAGGATTAGCTCTGCACTGTACTCAAATGCATGCTTGTAAATAATATGTATAATAAAGGCGTATTATGTGCGAACCCGTGATCAGAAGTAATTGTGTACTTAAGGTGAAGTATTAACAAGAAGAAAGAACCAAGAAAATACTGAACCACCAGCATCCCCCATAGTCCGCGAAGCATAGGCAATAACTGTTTCTTTTCCATGCTGTATTTGAACCAAGACTGCTCCAATACCATAGCCGCTGGCGTCCGTTCGCAATTCTGTTTCGGCGTTTTCGTCGAAGTATAGGATCAGATATCAGTGCTTCCTTTAGCCGGTCGAAAGCATCCGACTGCTCACGTCCCCAACGAAATTTAGAGTCACCTTTCAGCAACATTTGTAAGGGTTGAGCTTGATGACAAAAATCCTTGATGAAGCGGCGGTAATAAGAACAGAGTCCTAGGAAACATCTGACGTCGTGTACACTTTTGGGTGTGGGAAAACACTTTACGGCCTTTACTTTATCTGGATCGGGGCGGACACCCCCTTCCGATACTAGATGTCCCAAAATCTTAATTTGTTCAGCCCCGAAGAGACATTTTTTTGGATTTAGGACAAGCCCAGCTTCTTGGATGCATTTAAGTACGACATTCAGACGTTTAAGATGGTCGTCGAAGGTCTCAGAAAACACGACAATGTCGTCTAGATAACAGAGACACATGGTCCATTTTAGGTGTCGTAGTAAGTTATCCATCATTCTTTCAAAGGTTGCCGGCGCATTGCACAGACCAAAGGGCATGACCTTGAACTCGTAAAGTCCTTCTGGTGTGATAAAAGCTGTTTTTTCGCGATCTGCCTCGTCCACTTCAATCTGCCAGTAGCCAGAATAGAGATCGATCGACGAAAAGAACTGGGCTCCTTTTAAGCTGTCTAATGTGTCGTCAATACGTGGCAGAGGGTAGGCATCTTTTTTCGTAATTTTGTTGAGCCAACGATAATCGACACAAAATCGCCAACTTCCATCCTTTTTCTTCACGAGGACAACTGGGGGCGACCATGGGCTCTCCGATGGTTGAATAACATCTCTGTCTAGCATCTTTTCTACTTCCTCTTGAATAATTCGACGCTCCGCAAGAGATACTCTGTAAGCCCTTTGGCTAATCGGTAGATGATTGCCAGTGATTATACGATGTTTCACATTTACTTTTGTTCCGGCTTTTCTTGATTGATCAAAAATTTCAGGAAACTCAGAAAGTAATTATAAGAGTCGCTGTTTTCGTTCTACCGTGAGATCTTGGGCTAGCATTTGGGAATAGTCGACCGGAGAAGGGCTCGATTTCAACTTGGCGGCTGAGCAGATATGCGCACTGGAGATGCAGTTCAGATACCTCTCGTCTAGAGTCTCTGCATAGCCCACACACATGCCTTTGGGAATGAACCTAGCTTCTGGTTGAGCATTCGTGACCCAGAGTTCGGCTGTACCGTCGTAAAACGTCAGGATCGTTGAGGGCACCGCAACTTCTTTGTCCAGCAGCAGTAGTCGATTTCCCTCCACTATGACGTCTGTGATCGCATTAATTTTGGGATTCGTGACAATTACTTTAGAAATAGAGTGCGGAGGTACGACGCAGTCTTGAAGGGTGTTCACTCGCCATGTCTCAGCAGATTCAGGATCTGACATCATTTCGTCAAATACTAGTTCCGATCGGCCACAGTCGACGACTGCTCTCGAGGCTTCGAGAAAATCCCAACCAAGTATAACATTGTGACTGCAGTTCGGCATAACTGTAAACTCAAAGGGACGTATTAGACCATTGATGTTTAAGCGAAGAACACATTTCCCTATTGGACGGACGTGACTTCCGTCGGCGACCTTGAGGATTATGCTTCCGTTGATTGGGAACATAATCTTTCGCAGCTGACGTCTATATTGGTCTGAGATGACAGAAAATGATGCGCCGGAGTCCACGAGTGCACGTACTGGTTGACTGTCAATGTTTAGTTCTAGATAATTCTTCGTCATCTTTGCGGCAGCGGGAGGATTTTGTTTTTCAGCGGCCTCACCTCCAAGGAAGGTCGCACTGCTTAGTTTTCCTCATTTCTTCGGCCAGGTGAGACACTGGAACGTCTATACGGCGATTGGGATCTGAAGCGACGAGTAGGCGATCGACCTCGGTTAGGGCTAGGCGACAGACTTCTTTCAAGCGTTCGGCTGGATTCGTCGGCGGTGTTCTGGGAGATCATGCGTCGCTGGGCTGTGTTTCCTCTATCAGCTCTGTAAGCATTAAAAATTGCTCTTCTATCCCGGCAATAGCGAACGACATGTCCGGGGCGGCCACAGTGAAAGCAAACGGGACGATTGTCGGTCGTACGCCACACGTCGGTTTTTCGGGGTAATTGTTCCTGTGCCGGCTCCGGCCTGTTATACGTCGAGTGGATGCTGCGGTTGTATGTGGGAGTCGACCTTCGGAAGCTTCCACTAGATATGGGAGCCAAAGATTTCTCAACCTCATCTCGCACAATTGCTTCTATGGTTACCGAGGTCGAACGCCTACTCGTCGCTTCAGATCCCAATCGCCTGTTTGGGGCTCTTCAATTTGGGGTGTAGTTAATCGCTGTATCTCTTCACGGACAATTTTACGGATCAGTGAGGTTAGATCCTGTTCCTCGTCGACGGAGGCAATTGGGACAACATTCGGCAAGCGACTGAATTTCTGACGTCCTATTCGCTTTTGCTGCATTTCCCCAATGTACTGACACCATTTACTGAAATCGACTGTCGTTTTTATCTCCTTAGTTAATAAGGCCTGGTACACCTCTTATGCGATGCCCTTCATTAAGTGGGACACTTTATCGTCTTCTGACATGGCCGGGTCAATTTGGTTGCAGAGTCCTAAAACGTCTTGGATATAAGATTGTGTAGCTTCCCCAGCTCTCTGCGCTCGGCATTTTAAGCAATCCTTAGCTCGCCGTATATATAGCTGAGAGTCACCAAAAGTTTTTTTCAGTTCTCTTTCGAAGTCGTCCCATGAATTCAGCAGATCTTCGTTATTTTCAAACCATATTTTAGCGGTCCCATCAAGGAAAAAGTAGACGTTCGCAAGACATAGAGTATCATCCCATTGATTAAATTTTGATACTCTAAGGTATTCTTTTAACCACTTGGTTGGATCTTGTCCAGGATCGCCTCTAAAAATTGTCGGCTTTCTCGGTTCCCTAATTAGTGCTGGAGACAGCAGGACGGTTTGTGGCTTGACTTCTCCTTCAGGCATTGCCGGGAATCGCTTTCGTGGAGCGGCTACGTAAAGACCGTATTCCGGAGGAAGATTTAAAAGTCTACGGCTTCTTCGTATTTCTTCTGCTTCCAGACTGAACTGAGTACTCGGCGCCTCCACCAAAGATGTCGCGTAGATGGTAGTCGTATGGATTGAACACACACGTAGAGGGAATACAACGCTGTTTATTAGCACACAACACTTAGCTGATAGAACTCAGAACTGAACTCACAGGTTGAGCTACTTGCTCTTTTATCCATCAACAGAATATTCTGGAACGCCGTTCCAAGAAATTAAAGAATGTTCTAGCAACTTCTAGAACTAACAGAAATAGAATTAGAATTAAATTAAATTAAATTAAAATAATGTAGAGCTTCGAACCGGGGACCTCTTGCTCAGCAGGACGGTTTGTGGCTTGACTTCTCCTTCAGGCATTGCCGGGAATCGCTTTCGTGGAGCGGCTACGTAAAGACCGTATTCCGGAGGAAGATTTAAAAGTCTACGGCTTCTTCGTATTTCTTCTGCTTCCAGACTGAACTGAGTACTCGGCGCCTCCACCAAAGATGTCGCGTAGATGGTAGTCGTATGGATTGAACACACACGTAGAGGGAATACAACGCTGTTTATTAGCACACAACACTTAGCTGATAGAACTCAGAACTGAACTCACAGGTTGAGCTACTTGCTCTTTTATCCATCAACAGAATATTCTGGAACGCCGTTCCAAGAAATTAAAGAATGTTCTAGCAACTTCTAGAACTAACAGAAATAGAATTAGAATTAAATTAAATTAAATTAAAATAATGTAGAGCTTCGAACCGGGGACCTCTTGCTCAGCAGTCCGGTGCGTTGACCATTCAGCAACAGAGTCTTTGACGGGAAAGGCTTTAAGCGGCAATATTATTGTGTGCCAATATATTGGCCGGGCTGCAAAAATGTTAGTCGTGGGCCACAAGTTTGACACCCCTGGCGTAGAATTTAATGAAACTTATACACATTATACAACACATAGGTAGGTATAAAATAGCATAAAAAGAAATCGCCAGACAATTATGGTGTTATAGAAACTAGCATATGTATACAATGAACAAATCGGATGTGTCAGTTTGGTTTAGGAAAAGTACCTTTAATATGGCGTATGATCCCCCCAGAAGCAATACAGCACATTCAGCGATGTGTGATGCTGTTAATTATGCGGTCTATGAGTTCGGTAGGAAGTGAGAGCCATTGCTCTTGCAAAGCAGTTGAAAGCCTGGCTAGGGTCCTAGGAGGAGGATTGAGAGCAGCTATACGTCGTCCTAAAGCGTCCCAAACATGCTCGATAGGATTCAGGTCCGGTGATCGAGCTGGCCATTCCATGCGCTGAATTGTTTCCTGCTCAAGATAAGCATCCACGATGTGAGCCCTGTGCGGTCTCGCGTTATCGCCCTGTAGCACGAAAGCATCACCTATTGCCCCGGCATAAGGGCGCACCTAAGCATCAAGGATGTCATCTCTATAGATGTGAGTATTCACATTTCCACGGGGAAAGACATGGAGGTCTGTGCGTCCACCCAAAGAGATACCACCCCAAACACAGACACTGCCTGATCCGTATGCATATCTTTCATGGATGTGTGATGGGTGAAAACGAGTTCCAGGTTCTCTCCAAATGAAAATACGCCTACTATCACTTTGGAGGCTAAACCTGGACTCATCCGTAAAGAGAACAGCCCTCCATAGATCACGCGTCCAGTGGACATGTTGACGTGCCCACTGCAAACGTTCCCGCTTATGGAGTGACGTGAGCGGGATGCAAATGGCTGGTCGCCTCGCAAAAAGACCACCTTCGTGAAGCCTTCTATGCACGGTTAACGTTGATACCAACCTTCCGGAGCTTGTAGCGAGGGAGGATCTGAGTTCAGACGGAGTTACGGTTCTATTCCTTCGTGCGCATAATGATAAATATCGGTCATCAGCACTCGTCGTAGCGTATGACCGTCCTTGGCTGAATCTCCTGGATGCCGAATCCATGGTTAGAAATTGTTGCCAAAGTCTATGAACCACAGACGGACTCACATTTAGCCATCTAGCCACTTCTGTCTGACTTTGCCCTGCCTCTAGTCTCCCAATAGCTCGCCATCGTAGTTCTTCTGTCAAATGACGCCTGGAGGTCATTGTTACAATTTGGCTATGCCAGATGTCTAATCTCAGCCTCGCAGCGACAACTGCCGCCTTGCTCTGAAACATGCACTTTTATGCTCCTCGCCAATGACGCATTCCGACTGCAGCACGACTATTTTGCATAATGTAGTATTGTTCAGCACCTTTTACTTAACAACATATTCAAATTTTAAACAGATTGGCCTAGTTTTGAACGTGTTATCCCTCTTTTTGTAATTTTTCCTTAATTTTTGATAATTAGTCTATTTTCAACTATTGCAAATCCACATATATATGGTGTAAAAATTAAGAATTGTATCGTTCATAATAGGCAATTACTTATCATAAATACATCGCTTTTAAAATTAATTAAAATAGGGTCAAATATTAAAATCATGTCATTGAATAATTGTCAACAAACAAAACAACAACAACAAAAAAAAGAGGAAAGGACACAGTCTTCTGATATCGGAAGATTAGACATTTTCCTTTGTATTAGGTAGCATGCGAGACTAAAAGTAATCATAAAACTAATGATAACAATCAGAATCACCTGCTTTCAAGTCTGAATTTCTACAGAATAAATTAATTCATCTGAGTCTCACGTGACTCTGTCAGTGGACCGCGTGTCTCATTTACGAATTCTGTAATCCCATGTTTGCCAGGTGTGATTTTATATTTCTTTTATACTTCTATTTTCCTCTCTTCCTAATTTTAACTTCCGTCAACAAATGATCCCCTTCCTCTC
Organism: Dolomedes plantarius; assembly: GCA_907164885.2. Classification (NCBI taxonomy): domain Eukaryota; kingdom Metazoa; phylum Arthropoda; class Arachnida; order Araneae; family Dolomedidae; genus Dolomedes; species Dolomedes plantarius. The sequence goes on from OU015500.1 coordinate 131,386,668, forward strand.
TACGCGGATGGCAGGTGAGCAACTTAATACGCGGATGTTTACGTTTTTGTCTTTGATTCTTCACGTGAGTAAAAATTATGAATTCCCTTTTCATCATATCTACAATCAGGATGGATAGCGGTGTATCTGTATACACAGATTTGTATATGAGCGCAATGAATTAAAATTAGTAGGAATAAATTATAGCGTGTTAAAACGCCATTATAATTTTAGTATTTAAGATTGAAATTTATTTTATAAAAAAATGCGAATGCAAAAATTTAGAACAGAAAAGTATTAAGAGCATAAACACTTTCGCTTTCGGCTATAATGTGCAGGAAGCTATTAGAGAAGGGAATCTACACTGCTGGCCACTGTAAATGCAACACCCTGAAGGAAACATGCAAATAACATGAAATTTACAACATGCATTAGCGGAGGTGAGATATGCAAATGATTAGAATTTCAGCGCAGACGCACATCACGCGCGCCTGTGGCGCCACTTCAAAGCGCTATTTAAGGCTTGGAGATTTCGACGATTTCAAGTTCGGCAATTGTGTTTTTCCTGTGTTTTTTTCAAAAAAACGATCAATTATGCCTCGTCGAAAACAGCGATCATCGTTTGATCAAGTATCCGAGTTCGACAGAGGAAGGATAGTGGCCTATCGATATTGTGGATTATCTTTCAGGGAAATCGGTAGTCGTGTTGGACGAAACCAAACAACTGTAATGCGGATATGTGATCGTTGGATGCAGGAGGGTACGACGGACCGGCGTGTTCGATCGCATCCACCTCAGCGTACCACTTCACGTGATGACAGGCAAATTGTGCGCATGGCAGTGACGGATAGCTCAGTCACATCACGAACCATAGCACAGCACATGTAGTCTGTAACGCATCATCCAGTGTCTGCCCGTACCATTCGACGCCGATTACAGCAGAGTGGTCTGTCCGCAAGACGTCCATTGCTTTGTCTACCCTTGACGCAGAACCACAGACGTCTCCGCCGCCAATGGTGCGATGGCAGAAGGATGTGGACGGCAGGATGGAATGAAATTGTCTTTACTGACGAGACACGCTTCTGTCTGCAACACCACGATGGTCGCATTCGAGTCTAGAGACACCGTGAAGAGACGATGCTGAACAGCTGCGTTATGCACCGCCACACTGGTCCTGCACCGGGTATTATGGTATGGGGCGGTATTGGATATCACTCTCGCACACCTCTAGTATGGATTGCCGGTACTTTAAACAGCCAGCGCTACATCTTCGAGGTGTTGGAGCCAGTTGTCCTTCCGTACCTTCAGGGCTTGCCCATAGCCATATTTCAACAGGATAATGCGCGACCACACGTGGCACGCATTGTCCAACGGTTCTTCGTCAATCGCCAGATTGAATTGCTCCCGGATCTTTCGCCGATAGAAAACATGTGGTCCATGGTTGCTCTACGATTCACCCAGATTCCATCCCCAGCTGCCACAGCAGATCAACTTTGGCAACGTGTGGAAGCTGCTTGGTCTGCTGTACCCCAAGAACTCATCCAAAGTCTCTTAGAATCAATGCCGAGGCGTGTGGCAGCGGTGATCTCCAACAATGGCGGCTACTGTGGCTACTGATTTTGGCAGGAACCACACTTCATAGAAGTCTATAAATTTAATCATTTGATACTTGGTCAACATGTTATCTACAAAATAAATTTTGTTGTGATATCTCTTGTCTTTCTTGGTGTTGCAATTTGGGTGGCCAGCAGTGTATATATTATTTCTATACAGTTTTTTTTATATTGAGACCTGTTTTAAGAGAACGGCTGAACGTAAAAATACGCCTTGGGTATCAGAATAAAGGTTTTATTCTATAGATAAGTCAGTAGAAGACAAAAATGAGATTGGGCCAACGGTTCGTGTGTGACGTGTGGTAAAGTTCCCATGTAACGTCTATGGGAAAAGTACGCTCGCTTCTTTGTTTACATTGACTTTTATCGTTCGGACACTGAACTTTTAAATTTTAAAAACACGCCACTTGTTATCTATATATTATTTCGATATGGTTTATAAACGTAGGATTACGTTCCTCAATAACGGTCCTTCAGAGAGAAAAAAATTATCCTGCGTCGTGAGATATAATTTTGGCAGCGTGCCAAACCCAGTAGCAGTAAACAGTTAAACAGAAATGTACCAAAATGCGTTTAAAAAAAAAAGGTAAGCAAACGATAAGTAATCCTACGTTAACAACCCGCGGTAGTTTCGTTAGAGGAGACTACCTGAAATATATATATTTTTTTCATTTTGAGACCTATTCTGATAGAACTCTTAAACGTAAAAAGCGGGTTGAGGTATCAAAATAAACGTTTTAGCTTTTGAATGAAGTTGTAACTTTTTTTGTCAATCAAATAAAGTTTAGATTTGTCTCTTGATGCGAGTTTATTCTTATCAAGAAAAAATTAACCGCCAATTTCGCCGGGTTTCTATTGTACTGTATAACAGCGATAATATTTTATCAACGAAATCAAGCCGAAAAATTCTCTTCCCACACTGACAGGAAGGCTAACAAGGTGACGTCACAGTTCTAACAGCAACACGATTTGCCGTTAACTTGCTTCATATAAACTAAACAAAATCTTTTGTCCGATATTGAGAAACCCAGAAGAAACCGCACCAGTGGAGGAGGCTTCTGTATTCGAAGTTGAAAAATTTCTCATTATTAAGAAGCCATCTCGGCTGTTTAGTTGCCCTTGCCAATCAGTTAAAATTGATAAATTCGATGCTAAGACTAAAGGCCTGTTCACATAGGAGTCCGGTAGCGGAAGCGTAAAAGGAAAGATGCCGCTGAGACGGAAATAAACCAATTATAGGCGTTAAAAATTTCATTGCTAATCGTTTGGAGGTTTGTCATTGGTTAAATATATTTCAATACTTTAACGCTTCCGGTACCGGACTCCTATGTGAACAGGCCCTTAAATGTTAAAGTTCAATAAGCATTGCGCTCTGTAAATCTTTTGTTCTACAGAATGCACCGAATTCTTTTTTTGGTTAAAATGAAATAAAATTTACTCGATTTCGAGCAACGGAGCCACTAATTATCTTAAATATTGGAGTTTAAAGGGTTTAGGATAACGCAAAAGGTATTAAATACGATCTAGAAAGTAAAACTATACAATCGATCATATCAGACAGGGGTTAGAAACTTTAGACCCGTGGAGACATTTTGGCCGAAACGTGAAATATGTAGATAGATTTGCCAAAATAAATAAATAAATAATAAAATTTAAAAAAAAAAAATTGTTAATAAATTTGCTCCAGTACAGTAAAGCAGAGTCGAAAAGCAGAGTTTTGAGTAATAATGTAATGCAACTTGGACTAGAACACCATTTCAAGAGTGGAGGTGAAGCTTAATTAGATTATTAGCTACTGCAAAATTCCTTCCCGTTCCTGAACATGAACACTAGTTGACCATCTGCAGGAGATACTAGCTTATGCTTATAATTGCACCATTAAAAACCTTTGGCATAGGAATACCAAATGAACAAACAGTGTACAAGACTTATCGATCGGTTTATCTTTTAACCTATAAATTAAGACGCGGGGAGAAAGTGTAGATAATTTTTAACCAAAGTGGTACGAGATTACGCAACACTTTTAATTTACCTTTCTTTCCCCTTGGTTTCATTTCCATCGCTACGGTGCTTTAATTTCTACGACGTGCTCAGATAAAAGATCTTTTTCTTCCACATAAAACTTCAGCACGCACTTCTATGTTTACTATTCCTCAAGTCTGGCCAGTTGTGAATAACAACTGATGGAGCATATATCCTCTCCAGCTCTCGTGGGCTAAAATTAGGTTCTGTCTTATTTTGCTGCTAAACTACAAAGTTCATTTTCTCACATTGGCTCCAGTTTGTAGGAGCGGAAAATACGGACACTTTCAGTATTTTTTTTAATATTTAGTGTTCTAAGCTAATAAAGTAATTTTCAGTTAATCCAAGCATGTTGAACATTTCCTTTATATTATTACACGCTTACTTATATTAGATGCAAATCTCACTATTTTTCTCTCTCTATGTGTGTGTGTGCGTGCGTGTGTACATACTTACTTACACACACACACCAGTGGCGTAGCGAGCATAACTGGCGCCCGTGGCACGATACCTTTGTGGCGCCCCCCCCCCTGAAAAACATATAGTAATATAATATATAGACCCTATATTAGCGACCTCGATAAACATATAATAACACAATATATAGACCTTATATTGGCACTCCCCCCCAAAAAAGCATATAGTAACATAATATATAGACCTTATGTTGATGCCCTCCCCTAAAAACATATAGTAATATATTATATAGACCTTATATTGGCGCCCCCCACAAAATAATATAGTAATATAATATATATACCTTATATTGGCGCCCTCCCCGAAAAACATATAGCAATATAATATATAGACCTTGTATTGGGGCCCTCCCCTGAAAAACATATAGTAATATAATATATAGACCTTATATTGGCATCCACCTCGAAAACATATAGTAATACAATATATGGATCTTACATTGGCGCCCCTCTGCGAGTGGCACCCGGGGCATGATAGACCCCCTTGCCCCCCCCCCCCCTTTGCTACGCCACTGACTGACACACACACACACACACACACACACACACACATATATATATATATATATATATATATATATATACAGGCACCCCTTAGAATGAACTCCTAAATGCATATGGGCATAAAAGTAGGATAAAATCCCAAAGTAAAATAAATTGTTAGAAGTAAAACAATAGTTAAAAAAATTATCAACCGTTTGAGTCACTTTAGTCGGTTGTGACCCTCGGATCATTTCTTTGAATCTCTTGGAAAATACAGGGTGGTCCAAACTTATTGAGCGTATTTCATGTTTGAAAAAAAAAGAACAAAATTAGGTGCGTACATGTTTATTGTTTCCTTGGAAAGACAGTTTAAAACAGTTTTGCACAGCAAAATTTTAAACATTAAACAACTTCCACATAAGCCGGTAGATGGCGCGACAACACTTCGCAAGAAAATTTACTAATTGCGTCAGTTTGCAAATGGCTACCGTACAGGAAAAAGCAATGTGTGTTTTGTGGTTCCATGAAAGCAAATCCGTTGTAATTGTTAAGAGACGTTTTCGTTTAAAATACTCAAAACTAAGTAAGGACTCTATAAAATGTTGGTACCAACAATTTTAGGACACGGGAAGTGTGTTCTATTTATGGCCTACCAACGCCTTTCCTATGTTCCAGATTTCCCGTATCATTAAATTGTTGATACCAACGTTTAATAGAGTCCTTACTTGGAGGACGACGATTTGAGTATTCTAAACGAAAACGTCTCTGAATGGTTACAACGGATTTGCTTTCATTGACCCACAAAACGCACATTGCTTTTTCCTGTACGGTAGCATTTGCAGACTGACGGCATTAGTAAATTTTTCTTGCGAAATGTAGTCACGCCATCCACCCAGGGCCCGACTTAGCCTAATTGGGGCCCGGGGCAAAAACTTCTTTGGGGGCCCCCCCTCTGCTTCACTACTTCAAGAATGAAGGACTTAATACTTATTACTAAACTTTCTATTCGATTTGGGGCCCCCCCTCTGATGTGGGGGCCCGGGGCAACTGCCCCGTATGCCCCTGCCTTAGTCAGGCTCTGCATCCACCGGCTTATGTGGAAGTTATTTAATGTTTAAAATTTTGTTGTGTAAAACTGTTTTAAATTGTCTTTCTAAGAAAACAATAAACATGTACGTACCTCATTTCCCTTTTTTTTCCAAACATGAAATGCGCTCAATAATTTTGGACCACCCTGTATTTTAGGGCAATATTAATTATTAAACGGTATTTTTCAAGAAATAATTGAACTAACTGAGATAGGTTTTAGAGCAGCAACTCTTGTAACAATGCCGTCATTTTCGGTGCTTCTATGCCGTACGAAAACTTCTCCAAAAAAGCTTATACAGGGGCTGTTCGCACATTTTTTAGACGATTTTGGTAAGCGGTAATAAAAAATAGTTTGCTGCAAAAGAAATAATTGCAATTGTACTATGTTTTTAAAAGTCAAAATTATCGTCTGCGGCTTGAAAGTTTTGTTTTTATTCAAAATGGCGTTTTTAACAAAGCAGTGGTTCGAAGACTACATTTATGCTCTTTCCGAAGAGAAATATGCATACTCCGTTATCCAAAAACGATGTGAGAGTCATGGTTTTGTGATATCTAAAGCGTCGATAGGTAATATCGCCAACAAGAAAGGAAAAAAACGTCAAGTTGCAGCCTCAAGTGGGACAAAAATTCCAAACAAGTATCCAAGGAAAAAACGGACATCTTCGACTATTGCAAAGGTACGTTGTTTAATGTTAAAAGAAAATCCCCCTACTCAAAGGACAGTTGCAAAATCATTAAAATGCTGGGTGTCCACTGTAAACAAAATGACAAACGTTGATTTAAATCTTAAGAAAGCGAAAAAACGCAATGTGCATCGTCTTCTTCCAAATCATATCGCTGAACGCAGGACACGCTGCAGAATTCTATATGAGAAACACTTATCCAAAGAAAAATGGAAAACAATTGTCACAATAGATGAATCATGGGTGTATTTAAAGGATTGCAACAAAAAAAGAGCCATTTATTCGCATAAAAGGGGAGAAAAAAATTTAAGTACATGGTTCAAAGAATCGAAAGAAAGTTTTTCTAAGGGATTCATGATTGTTGCTGGTTTTTCTTATAATGGCAAGTTAAAAATAAAGAGGGTGGCTAAAAATGTCAAGATTAACTCCAAATACTATCAGGAACATATTTTATCGCCAATATTTTTCTGAATGAAATACCATCGCTTTACCCACAGTGCCATCAATCTGTGAGACTCCATCAGGACAAAGCTAGCAGTCACACATCAAAATCCAGTGTAAATTTCCTAAAAGAAATGGAACAAAAAACTGGTATCAAGGCCATACCCTTTACTGATATCTCTACTAAATCTCCCGATGTATCACCTATGGATTTTTGTGCTTTCGGACTTTTAAAATCTACATTATCCAAACGTCGTCCCAAAACCCTTACAGGACTCTGGAAAGCTGTTCAGGAGGAATGGGATAGAATACCTCTTCTGACACTTCAAAAGGCATTATTATCTTGGAAACTGAGGTGTCGAAAGATAATTCAGAATAAGGGATGTCAAATAGAACATTTAAAACACAAGAATTTTATGTAATTTAGTTTTGTGAATACAATATACATTGTCTAAAAAATGTGTGAACAGCCTCTGTAATGTACGTTTTAACATCAACCACTGCAGCTATTTCCCAAAGCTCGAAATTAAAATAATAATAATGATGGGGATGATGCATGCACAATAGCCTTGAAGAAACAAAAAAAAATAGGCAGCAGAAGCTATGGGCGTGGGAATCTACCCTTTTCATTGTTGACCTATCCTCCCTGAAACTCTCCTAATGATAAATTACGACTTCTAGATGTTCTAAATCCGTATGCAGCGACTGTTCGCTTAACACCTGACCCATTGATAAAAATCGAGGGACAGGATGCAGATGTTTCTGCAAGGAGAGGGGGTAGTCAGCAGTCTCCTCCCACCCTAGGAGTCCTACGAATCACGCAACCCTTTTATTTCCGCATTACTGGTTCACTCATCCGTAGCGATTAATGAAAACGGAGAAAATATCTCTGGATGTTTGGCCCGGTGCTAAAAACCTAAATACAGAGAAAAAATATTCCGTCTGCAGTTCTTTCCTTGTTAAGACAAACATCTAACACTTCAAATTTATTTATTATTTTTAAAGTGTGTATGGGCAGTAACATTTAATTCCAGAGCCACAAGCATGCAAAAGTATCCGAAAAACGTCATCCTTTTCAAATCATGAAGAGGGGGTAGGGGAGGACACACTCGTATGGGAGGACTTCACAAATGCAAAGTACAGTTGACCACTGACTGACTTTTGCAGGTTTACTTGAAGTTTTACTTTGGAGCTTTTCCGAGTTTGATTTTTCGCAGTTTTGTAAGTGATTATTAAATAGGAAGCATTTTTGAGATTTCTTATCTTCATTACAATCATTAAATCTGTAAAACAAAGATCTCAACAGTATTTTACTTCTATATAAGTACTTATCCTATTATATTCTATATTGCTTAGACATGTACTCTGTAGCCCCTCTCTCATCCGCTGTGTGCGTGCATGCGTGCGTGCGTGTATGTGTGTGTGTGTGTGTGTGTGTGTGTGTAAGTAACGAAAAATTTCTTGCTCCGAAATATCACTTAACGCTTACTCCAAAATTCCCTTGCCTTTAAGCCACGTGCCGACACTCTTTCCCAAGCACTAGAAATTCCTCAACCCAGCTTCCAGTAATCATATTTAATACAGACTACCATATATGGGCATCGAAATACCACGTGGACGCCCCATTACCTTTAAGTAGTAATAAATAAGCCCTGTTTATAGGTAATTGTATGGGCAACCGCCAAGACTCGCTTTTGCCCCATAGTCTTTACTATGTCAAACTGACAGTGACAAACACTTAGAATCCTGTGGGCATATAGTCATGTGAGCCTTAAAACAGGTAGCTACACAGCCCTAATGAATAAAAAAATTCTAACCTCTGATGATCAAACACTAAAATATTCATTTCATGTACGTCTAAAGGGAAGATGATTTTCTCCATTAACCTTAACCGCCGCCACATAATAGTTACGCCGACACGCTCTCTTCTCGCTCTACGTGTTGTTTACGAAGTGGCCACTATGCCGCCACGACATGTAGTAAGGCTATTCTCTCTGAGGCATTTTGAAGAAATTTCACAACTATTGATCCATACCAAAGAAAGACAGAGTTCTAATTAAAAGCGAAAACCAAATTGTTAAAACAAAAACTTAACAAGTAGATTTATTTACAAAAAGAATTAAACATTAAACACTTCCGACATAATTTACGTGCAGATTCACAAATACACGCTCCAGGGCCCATTCTCGGCCCAACAACACAGGAGCCTAGCAAAAACACGTCTATCCCGCTCGGATTTTATACAGCGTGTGTCTTCAATGTCTGGATTTTCAGAAGGGGTGGAGGGGGCGGCAGATGCCGGCAGATTATCGGCTGACAGCTCTTCTTAGTCGCCGAATTTTACTACATTGCAGAAACGTCCAAGATGACAGCTTTAGTGGCTGCATCTGTAAGGAAAACGGTTTTTAATCCCCCCACGTGTTCCGAACTGGTGGAACCGAACAACACATTCCTTGAAAAACACGCAGCTGTGTTTCAGCGCTTGTGGGGTCTCGGGAAAAATAAGACCATATTTCTAGTACGCTACACCACACAATGCGCGAGCGTCGTCATTTCTTCTATCAGCCATGACTGCTTACCTGCTTTTTGCGGACGTCCGTCTCCATACAGAAAATCTGCATAAAGTTTTGGAAGTTCAATCAATACACGCACATACATATATGTATATATACACTGAAGAGTCCGAAAAACTGGAAAACCTGTCTAATACCTGATAATTCTATTTCTGGATCGCAGAACTGCAGAAACGTGACGGGGCATCGTTTCCATCAACTTTCTAAGGAAAACTGTAGGCAATGAACACCATGCCTCGGGAACAGCGTTCCCCAATTCTAAATTATTCCTAGAAGGTGAATATTTATTTTGAATGGAACATTGCATGGCCTCTTAGTTATATGTTCAATAAGTAGAGATCTGGTGATCTGGTTAACAAGGGGGGGGGGGCATTTCATGTTTCAAAACTCGGATAAGTTTTCCTGTAACCATAATTGGGGTCTGTGGATATGTGTGGTAGCTCATTGCCTTGTTGGAGGGCACTCAAACCCATGAAAGTGAATGCATGACATGAATTACTGTAACACTTCTGAAAAGATCTTAACATGGGGTTCACCGGTTAGAGAAGTTATAGACGTATGAGAGACTCTAATTTATGCGAGCTCATCACACCTCATACCATTACTGGGGGACCACCAGCTTTTAAAGTCAATTGTTGACAAACTGGATTCATTGATTTATGACGTGTTCTTCGCACGCGGACACTTTCATCTGACCAAATCAGTTGGAAACGAGACTCATCAGACCAGACAAATATTTTCCAGTGTCCAGAGGTGATGTTCCCGAGCCCAAACGTGGCTCAGAGCTCTGTATCATGAGGAAAGCAATGGCCCCCAAGTAGGGCATCAGCTAATAAAACCCATATCATTCACTGAACGCTGTACAGTCCTCGGGATAACTTTACTAAAGACCTTTAGCATGGAATTGCGACATTATTTGCAGGAACGCTGCACTCCTTTCGCTTGCAATTATTCTCGACAGACGGAGTCTTTTACGATTATCCGGGGTCTTCGGACGGCCACACTGTTGACGTAGGTTTGGTGTTTTATCGAGATTCTTCCATTTAAAGTTGTAATGGCCGATCGTAAAATTCTAAACCTTGACTGTATCTCCGAAATGTCATGACCCTTCACACGAGCACCATCTATCGTACCTCGCTGAAATTCGCTTAAATCAAGGGTTCCCAAAGTGCGTGCCGCGGCACCCTGGGGTGCCGTGAAGCGCCCTTGATCTCCAATCTAATCTATTGCTAACGACTATTCCGATATAACTTGACAAAAGACTTGACGAAAACGGACAAAAAGGGGAAAAGCAACTCTCCACTTCGAGTCCGCTATTGTATATCTTTGTGTTTGCTTCGAAGGGGAGATCAAATAAATAGATTAGACACAGTTTAAGGAATGTGCGGTTTTGTTTCGTGGCACGTACCATGGCCTGACCATGGCACATCTCATATAGGCTTTCCCATAGCCGGTCGTATTCTTGTCTTGTATGTGCATTCTTCCTTAGCAAAAGAAAAAAATATCAAGGTCAATCACCAAAAACAAGTTCACTCCCCAACGTTCGAAGGGCCAGGGCCCGACTTAGCCTAATTGGGGCCCGGGGCAAAAACTTCTTTGGACCCCCCCCCCCTCTGTTTTACTACTTCAGTAATGAAGAACCGAACTTTATGGAGGTATTTAACTTTTTCACCTCATTATAGATATATAACGAGAAAATTGACTAGAACCTAAAATAGCTATAAAGTCCCCCCCAAAGACATTATGAAATTAATTAGTCAAAAGAATATTTGACATTTGTGAGAATTTTGAGAGAATACAACTGATAATTGATTGTTGTGATTTCTCAGTGTTGCGAAAATCCAACAGAATCCACTGAACACGATGCAACTGAATTTTTCACAGTTGCGATTAAGATGACCTAGTTAACAATCATATCGCTGCAGTTTGTGAACTTTTCACAAGTTTCCGAAATGCAGTTTTCTGATTGTTAATTTTGTCATCTAGCTGCGAAAAATTCATATCCTTGACATTAAGGCGGAATTCAGCTAAATTCCGCCCTAGAAAGCCATGGATTTACGAAATATAGATATTTTGTGTTCATAGGACAGATTAATGAAGAAGCTAACATAAAACTGACGTATTTTACACTGTACTGATATTTTGTTTTAAAAAGTTCATTAAAGAAGGAAACGTAAAATAAACTTTCTATTTTATTTGGGGCCCGGGGCAACTGCCCCGTATGCCCCTGCCTTAGTCAAGCTCTGCGGAGGGCACCTGTCCAAAGAATTTTGAGAATGCCTCCTGTACGTTCTTTGCACCTGCCCTCTCGGCTGAAGCTATTTCACAATAACCAATATCGAACGGGAGTGGTGACATTCCTTCTCCCCTTTTCTCCGACTGCTCATATCGTCTGATTATTCTGGCAGGTAGTCCCGTTGTCAGTTATCTCGCTAGTGGTTCATGTCGCTGGCTGTACATGTCGTGTTCTAAGAAAGCTCCATAGATATTTTTCGTAAAAATGGATGCATTTTTTATGAAAAAAAAATCGATAATGCAAGTACTAATAAAGATCATGCATCGACATGTGACGTGCGTGGAAAGAAGCTGAAATGCCGCAAATACGAAGACAGCTACTTGGATTTTGGCTTCACTTCAAAAGAAGTCAATGATGAAGGGAGACCGCAGTGTGTGATCTGTTCTAAAGTTCTACCATCCGGCAGCATGTATCTAAGTGAATTGAGACGACACCTTGAAAAAACGCATCCCAACGTGGTCGACAAACACGTGAATATTTTAGCAGAAAAATGAAAGATTTGCACCAACAAAAAAATGTTTCCATTAAGCAAGCGTCAGTGCCAAAAAATGCCTTGTTGGCGTCATTCAAGGTGGCATATAGAGTAGCGATGTGCAAAAAGGCCCGCACTATTGCTGAGGAATTAATTCTACCGGCTACTGTGGACATGATTAATATAATGATAGGAGAAAATGCGGGGAACTTCTGGCGAATATTCTTTTGTCGATAAACACCATCAATCGAAGACTCCAGCATATGACTCAGGATCTCAACGGTCAATTGATAGAAAAAAGTGAAAAGAAATGAATTTGGACTACAACTAGATGAGGCCACAGACAGCAATAAAGATGCACACCCCATCAGATATGTACCTTTCATTGATGGTTGTACTGTTGTTGAAGACCTTCTGTTTTGTAAAAGCAGTACTGGAAGTGCAACGGCTGAAGATATCTTCGATATCCTTGACACATTTATGACGGAAAATTATCTGGATTGGACAAAGTTCATCGCTGTGTGCATTGATGGTGCTCAATCAATGTCTGGTCATTACGGAGGCCTACAGGCGCTGATTCGTCGCAAAGCCCCGGATTGTTTGTGGACCCATTGTATCATTTACAGTGAAGCACTTGCATTGAAATCGCTGAGTCATCCACTGAATCTCGTCCTAGAATGTGTAATGAAGGTGGTAAACTATATAAAAACTAGGCCACTTAAAGCCAGATTTTTCAAACATACATGCGATGATTTGGGGGCCGAGCACACGCATTTCCTTCTATCATTATATTAACCATGTCCACAGCAGCCGGTAGAATTAATTCCTCAGTAATAGTGCGGGCTTTTTTGCATTTCGCTACTCCATATGCCACCTTGAATGACGCCAACAGGGCATTTTTTGGCACTGACGCTTGCTTAATGGAAACATTTTTTTGTTGGTGCAAATCTTTCATTTTTCTTCTAAAATATTCACGTGTTTGTCGACCATGTTGGGATGCGTTTTTGACCCTTATTTACTACTGCAGCTCGCGTTGGCTCTCACGTGGCAATGTACTATCTCGAACGTTTGAACTTCGACAAGAAATTTACAATTTCCTGAAGAAAATGATCATGTGAACGCCAACAATTTCGCGGATCCAGACTTTCTGCTGAAACTGGCATACTTGTGCGACATATTTGAAAAACTAAATGCATTGAATGTTTCTCTTCAGGGCCGTAACATGCATAATATTGAAGCTTGAAGAGAAGATTTCAGCATTCATGAAAAAACTACAGATGTGGAAAAGAAAAATGAATGATAATGGAGTTAAAGAATGTTTTCCTGTATTGCAGCAGTACATGGTCTGTAGTGGAGAAAAGGTTTCACATAGCATGCTGGCAGTTTTCACAGAGCACCTATCACAACTAACTGACTGGTTCGCAAATTACTTCGCAGAAGACCAAACCGAGAAGTTTGCTTGAATCCAAGATCCATTCCACTTTGAAGCTCCAAAAGAATTCACTTCACAAGAGGAAGAAAATCTAATTGCGCTATCGAGTGACAAAAGCCTGAAAGCGAAATTCGCTTGTTTGGATTTGACGGAGTTTTGGATATCTGTCAAAAATGAGTATCCCATTCTAAGTGCAAAATCTATAAGGGTTCTCATTCCCTTTGCAACTTCATACCTGTGCGAAGCTGAGTTTTCAGAAGTTGCTGTTGTAAAGAGCAAATATCGTTCGAAAATTAATGTCGAAAAAAAATTAGAGTAGCAGTATCAAGCTTTATTCCGCGATTCGAACAATTTAAAGAAAATGTACCCATATCACGTCGAGTAGACTGCTTATGCATCTCTCGCATATTCTAACAGCAGTCCCAAAGCTTGAAATACATCGTATTCTCCCGAACGGTTTCTCTGGCATGGAAGCAGTTAAATGAACGAGGAGCACCACTACTCCAGACATATTGCTGATCAATATTATCAACTTAGTGACGAAACTTCTGTTCTCCATCTTCTTCCAAAATTTTCTGGAGCTCCTATTGTTTCTTCCCAACGTCTGGAAAATGATGGTATTGTCATTCGTAATGTGAATAATAATATCGTAGAGAACGATTTCTAAAACTCCATCTCAAACATCTGCCAACTGCAGTTGCGTGTAATCTGTGAAGTCGGTCTTTAAAAGCTTCAGTCTGCTACTGTCAACAGTAGTCGGTTGTGGTAATGACGTCTTGATCTCTTTCGTCGCTTGAGGCTATAATTTTCCCAACGTAGTTGACCAGTTGGAAAAGGTGACGATGTCATTCATGTTTGGTAACAGACTATCGTAGTTAGGGTTGATACATTTTCTTCTTATTATGATACAGGCTTTTCCATACGGAATCGGCCAGTATATATGGACACTGTCCTGACACTCCAAGGTTTGGCTTACATCGTGCAATACATAAGGTGTTTCAAAAGGGTCTAAACAACTCTGAATAACAATTGAAGGTCCCCCGCACCCCCAACCAACGCGGCAGCCACATTGTCTTTCGACATTTGCCCATGCAAATGTTCCATAATATTTGAAGTTTCCACACCGACTTTTCAAGCATGTCTTGACTGAATGCCTTCGGTAAACGTCCCAACCTATAACAATATCCTGAACCACCAGCGGCTGAGCATATGTAGTATAATTTCAACATTGGCAGCGGTTATTCTGGAACGTTGCTCATCCAAGTTATTTTTCTCCGATTCCATTTCATGAGAGGCAAGTCTGTTTGAGTTTCCGGGTTTTCATCAAAACGTTGCCGAACTTCTTCCACATCTTCAGAAACACTTTCTTTTCCTGTAGATCTTGGACGGCGCAGAAAACAACCTGCGAGATTTTTACTGAATTCTTGCTCCAAGAAATAGATCATGCGCCTCGTAGGGAGTTCTTTGGTGTACAGTGCGCGATAATCTCGATCAGCAGTTCCAGTCTGGAACTTCCAGACTAAACTTTTGCAATAGTTCCAGACTAGACTTTTATAATAGTAAATATACAATGGGTTAACTCTGCGTCGTTGAAAGTAGTCTTTTCAAATGGTGGGATTTATCACGCCATTCTTAGAATTCCAGTCTTAGAATTTGGTAATTAAGGCTTGACGCCCAGGTTTGGTAATTAAGGCATCACTTGACGCTCAGGATCTTCAATTTTTATGTTAAGCTATGACGAATTTTCCCCTCAGTATGCTTTTAGTTTTTCAAAAAAAAGTTTAAATACTAAACTAAAACTAAACTCATGGCGCAACAGTCCGCTGGGGACCAAGGGTGAAATTATACCCATCTCTGCTTTCTTGACCGTAGGCTTGGGGTGCCATACAGCATATGTCTCAGTCAGGTGGTCAACCTGACGTGGGACCCCCCAGAGTTTAGTTCCCAAGCATGCTTGGTCCTCATTTTATCGACCCACTCAAGGGATGAAAGGCTGAGTCGACCTTCCCCAGTCGCAGGGTCGAATCCTGGACCTGTGGTGGGACAGCTTGACGCTTTTAACCACTACGCCACCTGACTTTTTAAATACGGATTTTTCAAAAACTGTTTTAAACAATGAAGAAACAGACATGACTAACTTGATGCCCAATAAAAAATAAAAAAAATTAAAAGCTTCATAAGAAAAAAAAATATGATTAAAAATATGCATTTGCTAGTCTTCGATTTAAAAAATGCCAAAAGCAATAGCTTAACACATTGGGATTCAAGATATGCGATGTTAACTGATGTGCCACTTCAAGTTACGGCACCAAAATATGGTGTTTTTCACTACTTTTTGAAACCACCTCAGCTTTGGTTAATTTTTTTAACTACTCTCCATTGCTAAAGCAAAGTTGACTGCTCGCTTTTTAGACATGTTGTATAGTTTTAAGACATTTTTTTGCGTCATTATCACAATCGACAGTTGCCAACCATTACAGACTGAAGTCCTTAGACTCTCTGCATTGTTTGTTTACACTCCATTTGCATTTGAGATACGTTACGATCAAATTTAGTACACCATATTAAAGATTACGTATCATATAATCAGAGAAAAAACTGTTCAAGTATCGACAGAACAGTTGCAAAAAGAGGGACATGTAAGGCAGAACGAAAGAACAAGGCGTTCATGATAACCTACTAAACTTACTGGATCCTAAATACCGCATATCCGCATATCTTCAAAAGAAAATCTACGATTCTGGTAACAGAAAAATTTCTTCACGTCACATATGCAGTGGATTTTTCATAATTACCCCTGTCACATCGTGGACATCGGCACTCCTCTTATTTCGACTCAGCCGGTGGAATTGATGAGTTTTCCACATGTGTTGCAGGCGCATCAAAAGGAACGCTAATGTGCAAAAGTCGCCAAATAACCTTTCTTTTCTTCTTCCCGCAGTCAGCACGTATGTTGCCGATCAGCGGCGGCATCCATTAAACTAACAATGAAGTATGTCCCGGGCCCAAATGGATTTCAGGTTTCCTTGAAAGGGTCGGCACGAGCGGAAGTGACCTCCATCGGCCCGGAAGTCAAGGTTGTTCCAGCAATTTGTGGAGTCTTCTGGATTCTTCTAGAAAATTGGAAAAAAAGGATAAAAGGACTCCCCTTCTTTGTCTGGGGGACTTTTTTAGCTGACCGACTTGTGAGACCGACAGCGCTGGAGAGCGCCGGATCTGTGACGGCGGAAAGCCGATTAATCTCTCGAGAGATTGCACGGGTTTGCTCTGGTTGGAACAGAGACCGTGGAGAATGATTTTTGGCTTGTGTTAGCCAGGGAAACTTTTGTAATAAATTATTTTTTTGTATCTAGTAAGGTTTAATAAAACCTTTTGTAAATATGTAAACAAGTTTCCTTCTCAAATTATTCCGTTTCGTGTTTTAACTTGTTTCACGAAGTTGGTTATTGATCGCTATGGGCCACATTACCATACCCCCTTTTAAGATATCCATACACCTTCCAAGGTGATTTTTTAAAATTTTGTCTTTATATATATATAATAAATTTTAACCACCTCTAATCGCCTGTAATCTGAGTTCTCTCTCTTTATGGTAACCTTTCCGTCCTTTACCCATTTGCCAATACTAACCTACCTCGCAAATTTCCGGTAACCCGTTCTCAGCTACTTGTACGCTAGCAGACGAGAGTTGGAGCTTGTTTGTAAGGATGTTTTTTTTTTTCTGAAATAAATTGCTTTGTTCGTTGTACTTGAATCGCATTCTTTCTGGCCACGATGCTTATTTCAGGACATGACCATTCGGGTTATTTCATATATATATATATATATATATATATATATATATATATATATATATATATATATATATATATATATATATATATATAATTTTTTTTAATTCCTTTCTCTCCCTTCATACTTAACCAAAATCGACATATGAGGTACCATTTTAAAGATTAAGATTTCCGCTTCGTGAGAATTGTTAATTTAGAATTACACATCTAATTATTTGTTTAAAAATCGAAGTATAAACATAGTACACAATTTTTCTTCCCCTAGATGGCGCGCGCGCTACCTTTTCTTATTTTACCATTATCAATCGAACTGAACTTTTAAATTTAAAAATCGTTTGCTTTTATTATTATTCTGTGATTTCATTAATGACTTACTTTATTGGCAACATTCGCATTGGTGTTTATTATTTTTTGTACATGGAAAAACCGTATATATTATTTCTAGGTGATCTTTTGTGACATTCCCTTCCTCTCCCTTCATACTTAACCAAAATCGATAAATAAGATATACCATTTTAAAGATTAAGTTCTCCGCATTCAGAATGACACATTGCATTGTTTGTTTCAAAATCGAAGTGAAAAATTGACTTTTGGCCCTAAAATTCTTTTCCTGGATGCGTCGAAACGGCACAGTCAAATAGTGTGCACCAAGAGGTTTTGTAATGTAAATATCACATTTTCCACGAGTTTGTGTCATATTTAACTTTTAATATTGTCTACAGAGGTGTTATGTCATGTTCCCATGTTCTGTCTTATGTTTCACCTCCAATATTGTGGCCAAAGGCATTTTGTAGTTGGTTTTGTATTATTCCTACGCACCATCGTTATTTGACAAATAAACAATTGCTACAAATGAACCGGTTCTTCTCTCATCCTACTACAAACCACCAATCTCGCTATAAAATTTATCGTATTTTAATCGCATGCGAAAGGGTCGCACAGGCCACCTAGTTTTTAAAAATGATATGCAAGTTAAAACTTGTAAAAATGTATAAACAAATTTAGCTGTTACATTAAAATAATTTTTTTCAAGAGATGAACTGGTGGAAATCTGGCTTTTTTGCAAAACATGATAGCTCAAAAATGACTAAATATATTATCATTTTATAAATTGGGGACTGAAGATAATAACTTTATCTAAGGATAGAGTATTCGTAATATAATAATCTGTTTATCTCAGAAGCTGTAGCAGTTTAAGTACGCATGTACAGAAAAATTTATTACAATGCATTGTCATTTGCAATTCATACCAGTGTAACTAATTCATCTACAATGATAAGCGTAGTTTATTCTCTTTATAAACATTTGAAGAGCAACTATGCAAAATTTTAAGGCACTTCATGCACAAATTTTTACCGTAGGATGTTTTGCGTAACAAGAAATGATGAAAAAATTCATTTTGATACAAAGCTACTTCCGGTTGTAAAATTCTTTGATAGCTGTTGCTAAAATGGCTGTTACTCGGCTCTTAGTTAAGATAGAAACGTGATTCAAACAGAATTCGAAAGGTAAACGATTAGGCTTTGTTATTATTGTATAAGTGAAAAATCGATATTTTGACCGAAAATGCAGTTTCAAAGGTATACGATACACCTTGAAGAAATTACGAACTGTTCGATAAAATACTTATATGATGGCGTACATTAAATTTAATTGCGTTTGAACTATGTGACCTGTGAAGAAAAATCTGCATAACATTTCGGAAAAGACAGACAAGAATCGCACTGTGCAAACCTTAGTTATCCGTAATATACGCAAATTACGGGTAATTTAAGTTTTAAGCAGGGCCAAGCTGATCAATTGTGCCGCATGAGGCAAGTTCTAAAAACAGCTCGGTGTTTTCCAAATTTTTGGAGAGACTCCGGAGTACTTTTGAGTAATGAACGTATCACTATTAGAAATAGTTTACTTAATAGAATAACGGACATTTTAGGAAAATATATTATAAATTATAATAAAATTATATATATATATATATATAAACATAGCAATTAAAAAAATTACGGAACTTAAAAAAAGCCGAAAAAGTAAATAAACTTGAATATAATTTGTTATGTAATAAAAATAACTGCTATACCATTCTTAGAACCTTTATTGCAGCAAATTGCTTGAGTGCATCTCTAAAATTTTTTTGTTTTAGATACAGTAAAAGTTTTGTAATTTTACCATGTTTCATTTTGGCGCTTATTACAATTCAGCGCCCGAGGCAGGTCGAACTTCCACCCAAAGCCTGTTGTCGGATAAAAACTGTATAAAAATAAGTCGGTAATATTTAGTTATTAGACCCTTTCACGATAAGAGTTTCAACTGAGCAAGACTGTACATCCTAAAAAGTTTAAAGAATCCTAAAAGGTTCAAGTTTCGTTTTCTTAGGAAAAGGTTTCATTTTGTTCGTAGTTCTTGTCTTTTAAGCGTCCTTATGTCAATGATTCTCGCAAGGAATTTAAATTCAAGGCTTCTTGATTAGGTTACTTAGTCCGTCATGTTTTGTTACTATGAGCATCTATTAGTACTACCTGTTTCGAGGCATTTTGTGGCAGTAAATTACGTATGAAAAAGATACATTTGCTTAACATGCTAAAATTATTATACACTTTGCATAAAATCCTCCCTACATAGATTGTGAAATGATTTGTTTTAATCATTATGCATAATAAATTATATAAATGTAAATGAAATATGTAAGTAAACCTTTTTTTTAAATAAAAACAAAAATTAAAAATTTTCTCATTCAACACGAAAGAAAATGGGACATAAAATCGAATTAAAGTATGAGATTAAAACAAAGGATGTTTTATGAACGCATTTCTTACGATTAAGGGAAGAGTGAGAGGGTATGAAATCTGTATAAATATCACTGAAATTCATCTTCTACCCCCTTCCCCAGCAAAGAAGAAAAAAACAAAAAGGTTTCATAATATTATCAAAATAATACGTATAACTCATAGAATATATAACAGATGGCAGCACTAGTTCCAATCCGGTTTTACATTATTATCCCGCACTTTCCAGTTCTTTCATCGCTACTTTATTGACGTGTAGAATTTACTGCTTTACACTTATTTACCTGTACTAAAACGAGGAAGAGTTTACAATTTTATTCAAATTTTTTAAAGGAAAAAGAAGCACTCGAAAATTTTATTCAACGACGTGTCAAAATAATTTATCATGTAATTGTTGATGTAGAGACACCTAGGATAGTTAGTTATCTGCTGAAAGAGAATTTAAAATTAACGACAGAGGTTTCTACCTCAGCAGACAGACATAATTGTATCAATTCTCCGGCATGTCTGTGGGTATTTGACAGCATTCCTTCTTTCGTTGCCAAAGTAAAAAATAGATTTTTCGACCGGGTGCTGAGTGTTCTCCGATCTTTCTTTCATTGAGGGGTAGTGAGTGATAGGAATGTTAAGATGAATACTATCATGACACCCAATTCATCAATGTCTAAATATCCAGTGTAGACATGTTAATTGCACAGTCGATGTTTAATGTTTCGAGACAAATTAGGATATTTGGAAATTAAATTAAGTATGTTTAAGGTTTACACATCTATATATAGTTTTAAAAGCTTTTTCTGCATTCCCTGTTTGATGCCTGGTCAACTTCCTATGCTGAATCCGTAAGTTTTGCTCCCGAAATTCCTCTTTGTAACCACTGTCCATAACAACAACAACAACAACAACAACAAAAATAAATAAATAAATAAATAAAAAACATGACAATCTCTAGGACTTTTCCCAGTCAATTTCCTCCTTCTCAAGATATAGTTCTTGAACCACAAAAATGCTTAAAAAAATCTAATTGTTCGAGGAATGGGACCCCTTTCATGCTTAAAATCATCAGTCTACGATTTTGAAAAGATCTCACTTGCAAATAGATTGGGGGGGGGGGGGGGGGGCTTTTATGTCTGGTGTTTTAACGAACGAATAATTATTAAAGTTTCATTACATTCGCTTTCACACACGCACACACACACATTCGTATTAACAGATATTTTCATTCTGTATTGAAAGGAAATTTAAATTTTAATAGTGATATGCAATGCACGTTTGTTATGAAATCAACAGCTAGATAATTCTAATAAGTCAATCGTACGACGGTCACGACGCTTAATTATTCAGCCATCAAGATATTTTAAGTCGTAATTTTTTTTTCATCGTTCTCTCCCCCCCCCCTCCTCAGAAGATCTACCTTCGGTTACAAATGTCTCCATGATTCTTCTAATCACAGTTTATCACACGTTTTAAATCATTTTACTCTTCTTTTACTACGGGGTTTAGATCACAAAATTCTTAAAGAAAGCATTTTTTGTTTTGCTTGGCTTGAAGGGGGTCTATCATGCCCCGGGCGCCACTCGCAGAGGGGCACCAATGTAAGATCCATATATTATATTCTATATATTTTCGAGGTGGATGCCAATATAAGGTCTATATATTATATTACTATATGCTTTTCAGGGGAGGGCCCCGATATAAGGTCTATATATTATATTACGATATGCTTTTCAGGGGAGGGCCCCGATATAAGGTCTATATATTATATTACTATATGTTTTTCGGAGAGGGCGCCAATATAAGGTATATATATTATATTACTATATTATTTTGTGGGGGGGGCGCCAATATAAGGTCTATATATTATATTACAATATGTTTTTAGGGGAGGGCACCAATATAAGGTCTATATATTATGTTACTATATGCTTTTCGGGGGGGAGTGCCATCATAAGGTCTATATATTATGTTACTATATGCTTTTCGGGGGGGAGTGCCATTATAAGGTCTATATATTATGTTATTATATGTTAATCGAGGGAACCAATATAGGGTCTGTATATTATATTACTATATGTTTTTCAGGGGGGGGGGGCGCCACAAAGGTATCGTGCCCCGGGCGCCAGTTATGCTCGCTACGCCACAGCACCCAACGGACCAAGAGCGAGTAATTCTCAAGCGTTAAATACGTCATTTCTTTGGCGGGAATTATTACGGGAAAAGTACATGAGGTAGTAAACAAACAAAAGCCAAGGTCACTCTGCGTCAGCGAGCGGGAGGATTCCCTTGTTTTCTCCGCTTTAACCTTTAGCTATCAACTAGGCACGGCCGATCGACAGAGAGAGCCGAATCTCGGACAAGCAGCGGAAAGCGTTCTCACGTGACACCCGTACCGGGAGAGATCGTGTAGTGATTTCTCATTGTCTCGGCTTCGACTCCGTATCAATGACAAGTTGCCTCAACAACTGAGGATCCTGATGTTTGCATGGTCGATGAAGCTTGAAAAGAGGCTCGGAAAATCCGTCTGTCCCGGCGTCCTTGGGGCTTCAATTTGTCGCTTAAATAGGGACGAAGACTGGACATCCAGCTGATACCGAAAGCTGCCGAATGGGATTGCCACAGAATGCTGTCGTTTCCAAAGCACAGTTACAATATTAACAAACCTATCTGATTCTTTATGTTAAATTCAACGGCACTGAAAACTCAAAATTTTATACCCGATTGCCGAGCAAAGCAGACACTGATAGCTTTCCGTAATCTATAATGCGCGAGAAAATAAAATGTAAATCGTTCTAACATCCGAAAGTGGTAATACGGGTGAAACTTGATAAGCTTGTGCTACACCAAAGGAGGGGAAAGTTATGCCCCGCCCCCATCCATTGAGAACTTATTGTGACTCACGGAAAAACCTTATCCGCATTTATAAATTATCCATGCTCCAATATTA
Source organism: Dolomedes plantarius (assembly GCA_907164885.2). Classification (NCBI taxonomy): domain Eukaryota; kingdom Metazoa; phylum Arthropoda; class Arachnida; order Araneae; family Dolomedidae; genus Dolomedes; species Dolomedes plantarius. Next base: position 131,409,745 of record OU015500.1, read on the forward strand.
CGTAATTTCCCTTATCACTGCTGAACGAAGTGATTATTTGTGAGGGTTATTTGTGGATTTGTAAAATTATAAGACAGTAAGAATTATTTTCAGTATGCAACTGCTTGATTTTCTCATGTGCACTAATCCTTATGTTCTGGAGACAAGAAGCCCGGATATATCTGGTCAGTTATAGCTAGTCAAAGTATATGAATTTTAAATTTCAAGTTTCATCCCTTGATCTATCATAGGTTTCAGAGTTTTTTACTTTGCGCATCGGTTTATTAATTTTCTGCTCGTACTACAAAAAAAAAATAAAAAATATGAAATGTATGAAGACGAAGAAGAAAAGAGGATGAAACATAAGTGTTTTAGTAAAAAAAAATTCTGTTCAAAATAAAAATCCATGATAAGCAGACTGTAGAAAATATTAGACAACAGAAAAAAAAACTTCATGATTTTATGCTTTCTGTGATAATCTGATAACACATTTTAAATTAAACTGTGTGCTTGTGAGAGAACTTAAAAGACGTTTTGTTGTTGAGTTCATAGAGATGACCAAACTGTCTACGTAACTGCCTCACTACTGCCTACAAAATTCGTACCTTCGTGATTTGGTTGAGGTATTTCAGCAAACGAATCCATGAATAGCATTCATTTTTTTTTTTTTTTAATGAAGTTTCAACCACTGAAAAAGTGGGGGGGGGGAATGTACTTGTAATGACAGATATGATTTCTAATGTTGAAATACTGAATTGAAGTTTTCTTTATCTGTGCCTATCTTTATCATTGTTCAAAAGTAGTAAAATCACCTCTACATACTCTTATCTTTGATTAAAATCTTTTATTTTTTTTGTATTTATTTTTTCGTTTGACGAATACGAAGAGTACATTTAAGTATCGGTGGCCAGGTCCAGGCCCTGATTTTCCATTAGGCCCAGTAGGCCCGGGCCTAGGGGCCCCCCCAAAAATTTTGATTTTAAAAGAAAAAATTCACAATTCAATTTTTTTATTTTACCTTTTTAATAGCAATTTTTTTATATCCTTTCAAATTTGATTGATAGGTTTATCATATGTATAGTTTTATGTATAATTCATCATATGTATGTTATAGTGTATATAAAGGATTAATAAGTTTTTCTGGTTGCATTGTATTGGTGTTTTAATGATGAAGTTAATATGTTGTATTGCTCTTTGTTATTTGATAATGTTCTAAGCTTCTACGCTTCAAATAGCCAATTCTTGGTAAAATTGTACTTTCACAATGATTCATGATTATTTTTTTTTCTGCGTCAATTTTAGAAATTTTACGCCCACGTCAGTGTTAAGGGGGCCCCCATCCCAAGTTGTGTATATAGTCAAGAATTTTTTAAATCGGGCCCTGGCCAGGTCTGTCTAATAGCGAAATAGATTGATAAGAATCCCCTTGGAAGGCTCATTTTAACAGTGGCGTAGCAAAGGGGGGGGGGCAAGGGGGTCTATCATGCTCCGGGCGCCACTCGCAGAGGGGCGCCAATGTAAGATCCATATATTATATTACTATATGTTTTCGAGGTGGATGCCAATATAAGGTCTATATATTATATTACTATATGTTTTTCAGGGGAGGGCCCCAATATAAGGTCTATATATTATATTACTATATGTTTTTCGGGGAGGGCGCCAATATAAGGTATATATATTATATTACTATATTATTTTGTGGGGGGCCCCAATATAAGGTCTATATATTATATTACTATATGTTTTTCGGGGAGGGCGCCAATATAAGGTTTATATATTATATTACTATATTATTTTGTGGGGGGCGCCAATATAAGGTCTATATATTATATTATTATATGTTTTTAGGGGAGGGCACCAACATAAGGTCTATATATTATGTTACTATATGCTTTTCGGGGGGGGAGTGCCAATATAAGTTCTATATATTATGTTATTATATGTTTATCGAGGGTGCCAATATAGGGTCTATATATTATATTACTATATGTTTTTCAGGAGAGGGACGTCACAAAGGTATCGTGCCCCGGGCGCCAGTTATGCTCGCTACGCCACTGCATTTTAAATGGGCCAACAAGTCGTTGCGAGTTTGTTCAGTTTGTTATGACAGTGAACGTGACAGAAGCATTGACGGGGACATCTGAACAGACACATTTGATAACGAGAATTCGCCAAATAATCGTGAGAAAACAGCTGAGAAAATCGGCGAAACGAGTCGGCGTCTGTGTCCTTGAAAATCCTGTCTCTTCCATCCACCCACCCCGCATGACATTGAAAACAAAAAAGCAAACGCTCTGCCCTTCGCAACGCTTTACTGCTGCCGTTCCGCTTGCAGCCACGGAGTGTCTCTCACACACACACACCGCAATCGGAATTGCCTGCCCCTATGTGCCTAGCATCTCTTCACACGATCGCCGTTTCATGGAAGTCACCCATGGTGGATGAGGAAAAATCGACAGATTACAATCTCGGGGAAAAGATTGTTGATAACAACGGGCAAAGCATCGCTGCAAGTTAGAAAATATACCCCCAACCCCTTGTGTAGTAAATCATCATGAAGCAGTGGCGTAGCGAGCATAACTGGCGCCCGGGGCACGATACTTTTGTGACGCCCCCCCCCCCCGCAAAACATATAGTAATATAATATATAGACCTTATATTGGCGCCCCCCCCGAAAAACATATAGTAATATAATATATAGACCTTATATTGGCGCCCCCCGTAAAACATATACTAATATAATATATAGACCTTATATTGGCGCCCCCCCCCCCGAAAAACATATATAAATATAATATATAGACCTTATATTGGCGCCCCTCTGAAAGTGGCACCCGGGGCATGATAGACCCCCTTGCCCCCCCCCCCTCGCAACGCCACTGCCATGAAGAAATATAATCCAATAATTCAAGTAATATATATCCAAGATTTCAAGCGTCAGACTTTTATTCGTTTCATGAATCCAACACCAACTGACTAAACACGCGCTTCGCGCAAACCGCCAAGCAACCAGGTGGCGCTACTAGTACGCCAAAAACAAATATATACAATTTCAAATTGCAACACCCTGTTCTGCTATGATGTTCACGAAATCTGGCGATATCATTCCCCCACCCCTCCAACCACCCCAAAAAATCGTTTGAGTAGCCCCTCTCCCTCTCAATAATAAAAAAGAGGAGAAACTAACTCAGGCTTAATAATACACCAACTTCTATAAAAATTGGTTTCTGGTCTGGATACTGGGCTAATAACAAGAATCGACTAAAAATTCGATTACGAGTCCTGTATTGCACAGGAAGAATAAAAGTTATCTTATTAATTATCTCATTAAAAGTTAAAAATTATTAATTTTAAATGCTGCCAATTGTCACTGAGATTTCATAAAAGAATGTTCTAATTCCCCTCATTACTCATTGAATTAATTTTTTATATACTGGTTTAACATAAAATTTGTAATGTTGAATCGATTGCTGCACCGGAGGCAAATTTTAGATTCGATTTTAAAGTACCGATTGTAAGTAGTTGGGAAATTTCTACTATCTTTGGGATTAGCCACACTGGTATGCTAAAAGTAGTATACTCTTATTTTGAATTAACTTTATTAAAAATTATTTTAAATTAACTTTATTTGAAATTTTTCGAAGAATTTTTATCATTATTAAATGAAAGTCATTTATTGAATATTTAAGTAAAAGAATGTTACTGGAGAGAATATGAAATTGGTTCCCTCGTTTCTGATTTATGTAAGGAACTTTCTGTTAAGTGAATCTAGGGACATGAATTAATGTAATTGTTTCGAAATAAAACTCCAGTAAATTTTGTTCGCCACACATCTTGTATGGGGCTCATCAAAGATAAGTGAGGTTTATATAGCATGCAGAAATTCGTGTTTTTTTATCCATTACAATTTGGATAATGCTGGGTAAATTTCTGATTAGGCTCTTATGATTATCTTTATAAATATTTTCTCAACACATGAAATACTACACTTCTTACAGCAAAAATTACAGTATATTTTTTTCTTCCTTGAATCTAATATATTATTGATTCTTGAATCTGTCGTTATCTAGGCCAGAAACCAGCCATCATTACGAGTTTTAAATAATGTCTGTCAGTTTCATGTAATAATAAATTCTATGAATATTGGGGAGAACTAATATGTCATTTATCCCGTGGCAGCAATTGTTGACTGCATTATAACAGAACGATTCAAAATTGAATCTTGAACCAATACTTATTCAGCATAGGAAAATTTTTTGTAACTGTGGGTCTGAGTATGATCAGCGAATACGAAACATTTTCTAAGGGCCTTTCAGATTTTAGGACCACCAAAACTCAATTATCTTAATGAAATTAAGAATAATAGTGGGGGAGGGGGGGGGCAAACAAGTTGTGGACGAAATAAATAAGTTTGAGTTATACTATAAAGTATAAGTCAAACTTATTTATTTGGTAGCTTTTTGGTCAGTTTTTTTATTATTTATTTGAACAAACTTATTTATTTAGTTGGTATAATGCCTATTTGCTAGGAAATTTCTAGCATTATAAAACACGAATGAATTTCACATTTTCGCCACTGATGTAAATGAATAATATTCAATAATTTACAATACTTCTTAAAATAGTCCTTTTATGGATCTTAAGACGAACTAATAAGCTGTCAATAAAAGCTTCCTAAATTCAGGGGCGTGGAGACGTTTCATCCATTTTGGAGGGTTTTTTGGAGTACCTATGTAAGGACCTATGTAATTGCGTTTTAACTCTAGTATTGAAATCGAATGTTATTGAGATAGGTGCTCTTGAAACATAACAAAGTAATGACTATACACTTTACATTAAACATTTATTAGCAAGGAAGTTAGTGTAGATATAGAAATAAAAGTATGAAATTTTTTTCCAAATATTTTCAATAATTTTATGACTTATAAATTCGTGGAGTTTTATAGACTTAATAAAATTATTTAAAATATTTATATAATTTTTTTTAAATTTACAAATATACATATATATACAGTCGGACCTCTATTTAACGAACCTCAATTTTGCGAATTTCTCTATTTTGCGAACTTTTCCTTGAAACCAAGAACATTTTGTGAATTTCTTCGTAAAATAACCTCCAAATAGCGAAGTGCATTTTCTATTTAACGAACTTTTTCTTGTGATCCAATATTTTTTTTCCTCCATATTTCTCAAAATATTTCTGAACATTTCAAACTTATTCTTTCTTTTAACACATTTAACACATTTAACACATTAACTTTCTTTTAGCACATTCCGATGCGGGTTACAGTTTGAAGAAAATACGCCTAAAGGTCGATTTATATAGCGACGTGAAGTGAACGTACCGGGAACGAGCCGAGCACGCGACGAGTCGTCGTAATAATTTCCTCCCTGTCTTTCAATGGAACTGTTTATACTGCGCCGTGACACGTCCGATTCTCGGCAGATTCCCGGCCGAGAATCGGCGCCAACGATTCGAAGCAGGAAGTCGTTCACTGCACGGCCGTCTCTCGTTCATGGCAGAAAGTAAAAAGTGGCTATTCAAGATATAATTTACATACTGTTATTTATGTTTGATATTTAATATGGATGATGAAAACTCATTGAGCTGGTGAGAGGTTTTGTACGATTTGGCCCATCAAAATACATGAATCCAAAGTTCAAAATGACAATTCGGAAGGCAATAGGAGAAAATTATACTTGAAATTACAATTGGTTCACTAAAATATAAAATTTATCAATTTGTAAGAATAATGAAACAATGGAAAAATTATTTACACGATTTAGAAAGTGTAAATTGTTAAAAACAAATACTTACATGTATGGATTTGTTGGTTATAAAGCAATTTTTCTTGCTTTCTGAGCAGCAAAATTGTATATTAAAAGTCCAAAGATGATGAGAGATCATTTTCATTAGAAATAAGTGCCAAGGAGGACAGGCGTACAATCCGTATTCAAAGCATTCTCATTGTACCTGCTTTGTAATATTTTCAATTCTTGTGAGAAAAGTGGGAAATAATATCCATTATAATGATAGAGAGAACAAGTAAAAGCCATTTTTTGTTTAAATCACTCCTTCAGCCTTCAAACCCCTTTCTCCCCAACAGGTTCGGAGCCAGGGCCGCCCAGAGGGGGGGGGGGCAACTGGGGCACTTTGCCCCAGGCCCCCAACTGCTGGAGGGGCCCCAAAAAATTTTTTAAAAAAATATTTATTAGATTTCCTCCGAAAGAAAATTCTGAAACTTGTACCGAACTTCAAAATTCAAAATAATCTCCTGAAAAAAGGCCCCCCCCCCACAAAAAAAATAAAAAAAATTATTCGATTAATCAGATTTCTTGGGGCCCCCAACAGAAGTTTGCCCCAGGCCCCGTAAAGTCTCTGGGCGGCCCTGTTTGGAGTGCATTTACTTATTTGTCTTACACTCCCTGGAGAATGTCTTGTCTATTGTTTGCTTTGAATAGAGCAAACATTTGACCAAATGGTATTAGTATTCGTTCACAAGGATATGTTCACGTTTTTCGCAGTTTTTAACTATTCCGTGAAAACGAACAAAGTCCGACAAAACGGTTTATAATTCTTCAAATGACTGTATGCAGTGACTGACAGATAGTAGAAACTGATATTGAAAAAAAGGATTGATAATCAAGGGTTTACTATAACTGAATTGAAGATAAATCATGTTTTTTTAACTGAGAAATTTTTCGAACCAAAAGGGTAGTTTGTCAATTAAGATTCTTTCTGCGATTCTTTAGAAAAAATCGAAACATATATATATTTTTATAAGTTGAATTATAGAAACCGCGAAAAATGAGGGATTTCTTTAAAAACCCATAACATTTAGAAAAGTGTTGCTATGAGAAATAAAAATGGTGGCCCTGGGCGGTTACCCAGTTTGTCCACCCCTAAGCACGGCCCTGGCTCTCCTCTAACAAAAGTGTGATAATGGCTAAATCTTTAACTGAAAAATGAAACCGCGCCATGACGTTACAAATCTTTCACAACTAATAAAACATGTTCTCGCCACTTTCTACTCCCGTCTCTGTATAAACACATGCAGCCGGCGCCCGGGCTCGGCTCGTTCCCGTCACGTTCCCTTTACGTGCCTGAGGGGTTTTTGGTGCATTGCAAAGATGAGAGACGTATTATGAGAGAAAACACTTTTTCAAACAAATAACTCGGACAAAATTAACAGACTTTATCAGTAATTAAATTTAAGGACGCATGTGGTAATGTATGCTTAAAGTTAATTGTTATAATAAATGCGATGTCATTAAAATTCATTAATTTTAATATAATTTTTTTAAGTTGAAAATACAGTGTATTCCCGGAAAATGTTTTGTTTTATTCTTGTTTTCCTTGCTGATTTCTGTTGGATGGGTAAGATATATAAAACAAATAGACATTAATTTACAAAATAAAGGCGTGATCAATTACTTTATTAATAATATTTAGTGTTTATGAATTTAAAATCTGTTTTGTGTAGTTTAAAGTATTTTAAAAGATGAATCTCTATTTAACGAATTTTCCATATAACGAACTTTTTTTCGGGATTTAGCGACTTCGTTAAATAGAGGTCTGACTGTATATATATATATATATATATATATATATATATATATATATATATATATATATATATATGTGTGTGTGTGTGTGTGTGTGTGTGTGTTAGTTATCTAGGTAAGTAAGTAAGAGTAAGCAATTTCTTTTCTTTTCTTTTTTTAAATTTTTTATTTGTTTTATTTTATTTATATTTTTTTTAATTTTAAAGAAAAATGACGGGGCGTGGAGAGTCGATCTCTGGCCTTGCGAAGAGACTCTTACCGCGAGTCTTCAGGTCTTTCGCTCTACCCCTATTGCTCACGAGACTACTTCTTAAATTTCCCAGTCGTGTAATATTCTTGAGATTAGTTTCAAGATAACTTATATAGTATTCTACCAAGGCGAGCATTAGGTGTTGTTGTTTTAAAGAATGAAAAATGCCGATACTGTAATCGACTATCCTCCGACACATCCTATTCCAACGGATTAATAAACATATAAACATCACTATCGACTGATATCCGAGGGGGGAAAGGAGGTTAGAGAGAAACAAAAATATTTGATTCACAGGTGTCCGGTGACGCAACTATAATTCGTCTCTACATGGGAGGGTTTTAATGAAGCGCCTCAAAGCAGTCAATATTGTTACTAACCTTGACAAAGTCCCTGGGCGTACAATCATACACAGACATCATTAATAAAAATGAAATAAACAGTGTTTATACACACACACACACACATATATATATATATATATATATATATATATATATATATGTGAGAATGAGTTTGGCAACACAACTGAACTATTACTACAACTTCCACTCCTACTACTTCGGCACGAAGGACTTTAAGCGGATGTGTTGTTCTGCAAGCTCCCGATGTTTAGCTCTTTTGATGCTTCTGTGTTTATTTTTAATTTCATACTAAGTGTTAGTCCTGTCTTGTAAACATCGTCTAGTTTAATTAAATGTTCAAAATAATTAAGTCTAATGATTCACTTCTAAAGGAAGGAGTACTAACTCCTTCCTACATGGGTGCTCGGCCCTCGGACTCGAAAAATACCCCTAGCATGCTGAACTTAAAAAAAAAAAACTTTATTTTCTTTCGATGATACGACTTGATTTCGACTTGATTTCGACTGGATTACTGTTGTCTGTCATTTTGGATTTGGATATCGAAAGCGAAAGCCAAAGTGATGTGCCACGGACTCTGATGATACTCTGATGGGATGATGAGACCAAAACCAGAATTGTAAGTAACTTGGATCATATTAAAATTATTTGATGCATACGTTGACGCTTGTTCAAGAAAATTTTGATGATTAAGGGAATTCTCAACTTATTGATGATTTAAGAAAACTGAAAGATATTTCAACGTTCTTTTGATGCAGGAATTTAATTGATGCTAAATTCACTTTTGATGGTCTTTGACGTTGAATTTATCACTTCTGTTTTCTTGAAGAGAATTCTATTTCGATGAAATTATTTGATGATTTGATGAAAATTTCGACATTAACTTGAAGAATCTTGTTTCCTTGAACAAACCACAACATAACATATATTTTGAAAGATCGCGAATTGAATACTTTTGAAGATTATTATATTATTATTTTGATGCATAATTTTGACGAAGCGAATGTTTATTTGATGACAACTTTGCTTATTTGATGCGCTTTGATGTTGAACTTAATTCTGCTGTTTTCTTGCGAGAATATTTTTTATTTTGCAGAATGCTTTGATGCTTTCGATTTCACAATTTTGATACTTTCGATTTCCCAATTTTGATGCTTTTAACATTAGAACTTTAACTATTATTTTGATGCTGCATTTACATCCTCTATTTTCTTCAACAGTGATTTATTTTGAAGATTAATTTGATGAATATTTTGCTGAAGTAATATCTAACTTGATACATATCTAAATTTACGTCATCTGTTTTCTTCAACCAGAGAAATTATTTTGAAGAACTTATTATTTGATATTTGATGCTTATTTTAGTTCATAATTTTGTTTTCTTGAACAAACCTGTTTTAAAGATTACTTATTTTGATGCATATTTTGAGAATCAATATTTTATTATTGAATTGGTATTTGAAAAAATTTCGATTTGAAATATTATTTTCTACTTTTGAATTTGAGTAACTACGTATTATAATTATTGATTTTGGTTTTGAATATTTGTATATTTGTGTACTATAATTGTTTGAACCTAGTATATAGTTATGGCTACTCTCAACGATTACCCCAATATTGCAAAATCATTAAAAATTGGTAGCACGAATCAAATAAAGGTTCTACATCGTTTAATTTTTGGTACAGACGGCGACAGACAAAATCGTACCAGATTACGTAAATTTACAGGTTTTAAACAGCCATTCGTGTTGGAAGCAACGAAACAGAAAGTACTTAAAGAGTTTTCACTTAAAGACTTGATTTCTATTTGTAATCTACTTCATTTAGAATTTTCAACTGACCCAGACAAATGTGCCAATACCATTCTTATGAGTCTTAGTGATTTATCGTTATTAAAAGCAGAATTTTCTGATCTTTCGGAATGCGAAGTGAATGATGACTCACTTCCGGGTGCACGTTCATCCCAAACTAACAGCGTTATAGAGGAAAATAGATCTCCCTTTTCCCCCACCATTGACGCAAAAGAATCTTCGAATAAGCAAAATACACACATTTCCGTTGGTGAATCAGATCAAAATTCATTGCCTTCAGTTGAAACTGCGAATCTCTCTTTCCAGTTGTTTAGTCTGAAAGACGTTGTTGATTTAATAAAACCTTTCTCGTCTCGTGATAATTACAGTGTTGAGAATTTTATATCTGACGTTGAAGAACTTTTTTGTTTATATCAGATAAACAATCCAATTCACCAAATTACTTTTGTTAGAAATGTTTAACTGGTCCCGCTCAAACTTTAATTAGGTCTATTCGTGGAATTACAAATTGGGAACAATTGAAGCACCATTTATTAGACGAATTTTCGGACAAAATTAACGGTATTCAGTTACATAAATTAATGGAATCTCGACGTATGAAACCGTTTGAAACCCTACAAGAATATTTCTTAGCTATGAGAGATTTGGCACACAAAGGTTCTCTCGATGACTCCTCTCTGTTTGAGTATGTCATAAACGGAATTCCTGATTCAACAAACAATAAAGTTATTCTTTACGGTTGTAAATCCGTCCCTGAATTTAAGGAAAAGTTGAAAATTTATGAACAAATCTTTAACAGATCACAAAATTTCAGACAAAATAATCAGAAAAAAATTGATGCTTCCTACCTCAATGTGAAAGTCGATAATACACGTAGCCCAAATACACAGCCAGTATGTTTTTCCTGTGGCTTGAGAGGTCACAAAAGCAACCAATGTTTGAATAAGTCATATGGTAAACAATGCTACGGATGTAAAAGTTTTGGTCATGTTCATGCTAATTGCCCTAAAAGTTATCGAAATTCTAAACCAAAACCTGATTCTCAAAAACCTATTCTGATAAAACTGTAAATGCACTTTCTCCTGAAACTTCATCGAAAAATCCCATGCATGTTGACATTCAACTTGCAGGAATTCAATTGACAGCACTCTGTGACACTGGGTCACAGGCAACCCTCATCAATGAGAAAACCTATCGAAGAATTGGTTCGCCACCATTGCAGCCCACCAACATTCCCTTTTCAGGAATTGGCAAAAACCAAGTTCACAGCATCGGATTCTTTCAGGATTCCATCGAAATTCAAACCATTACTTTACCTGCTAAAATACATGTTCTAGAGGATGACTTGATTCCTTTTGATGTGATTATCGGAATCGACTTTTTGCAGCAAACCCAATTTACATGTGATGAAGACGGTATTCGTTTTACTCTTGATAATAACATCTTCGTTAATATTGCTAATATTCCTGATGACGAAGCTTTCCCATTTGATCTTTCACACATTTTGAATTCTGAAATTCGTGAGGAAGTTCAAAATATCGTTACTTCCTACAAACCCCATAAAGTTCAAGACACTGAAATTAAAAGGACTATTTTATTACAAGATGAAATCCCCGTAAATCAACGTTCTCGACGACTCCCTTTTGCGGAACAGAAAATTGTAGAAAAACAAATTCAAGATCAGGGCCAAATATGCATGTCTGAAAAACCTCTAACATCTACTCAAGATAAGATTTCTAGGGTAGAGAAAATGGATAATCCAATTGATTTTGAACGTGATGATGATGATGATGCCAATGATTTAGATTTGTTTCATGATAATGATGATGGAAAATATTTAGATGATGCTGATGCCAGTGATTTAGATTTGCTTCATGATAACGATGATGATAATGCTTTTGATATTGGAACTATCAAAGCAACTCTTGAACCAAAAATATTTGATGCCGATGATGATGCCCTTGAGAATGAATCCGTCAAAAGTGAAAAGGTTGAACCAAAATTTCAAGTTATTGAAGCGCTAAAAAAATTTCGAAACTACTTGTTGGGAACAAAATTTAAAATTATCACCGATTGTGATGCTTTCCAAAAAACGATGCACAAAAAAGACCTACCAGCTAAAATTGCTCGATGGGCATTGATGTTAGAAGACTTTGATTATGAAGTTTGTCATCGACCCGGTAGACAGATGAAACATGTTGATGCTTTAAGTCGTAACCCCATTCTTGTAATTACCTCAAATGATATCACTCAAAAGGTGAAAAATGCCCAAGACCAGGATGAATTTATATCTCAAATTAAATCTATGCTTGAATCTACACCTTCTGATGAATTTTTTGTTAAAAACGGAATTCTTTATAAACTTCATCAGGATGCCGAACTTTTAGTAGTACCACAAATGATGCAGAAAGAAATAGTGCTAAACGCCCATTCACAAGGTCATTTTGCTTCACAAAAAACCGAATTAATTGTTTCTCGTGAATTTTTCATTCCTCAACTTAAGAAATTAGTTCAAGAAATTATTTCGAACTGTATTCCTTGCATTTTGTCCTCGCGAAAATCTGGAAAACAAGAAGGATACCTTCACCCCATTCCAAAAGGTGATGCACCCCTTGAATGTTACCATTGCGACTTTTTAGGACCTTTACCATCGACAAAAAAAATGTTATAAGTATCTTTTTACAGTAGTTGATGCCTTTTCCAAATTTGTATGGATCTATCCCGTGAAGTCCACCTGTACGAAAGATGCCTTAGACAAATTATCCTTGCAACAAACTACATTTGGCAACCCTTCAAAAATCATTACTGACAAAGGTAGCGCATTCACATCTTCAGAATTTCAAAGTTACTGCCAGGAACAGTCAATTGAACACATTTCAATAGCAACAGGTGTGCCACGTGGCAACGGTCAGGTTGAGCGTGTTCATGGCACAATTATTCCCGTTTTAACTAAGTTAGCTCTAGATGAACCTGACAAATGGTTTAAATATGTCCCAAGATTGCAGCGTATCTTAAATAGTACCACCACACGCAGTACAAAATTCACACCCTTTCAACTTTTAATTGGTGTTAAAATGAAACAACAAGAGGATCTACAGATTAAAAATCTTCTTGACGAGGAACACCACCAAAGAATTCTTGATGACAAAGAAGCGTTACGTATCGAAGCTAAACGAAATATCCTCCGTCTACAGGAAGAAAACATACGACAATATAACAAACGGCGTAAACCGGCTTGTAAATACAAGATCGGTGACAAAGTGGCAATACAACGAACTCAATTTGGAACCGGATTAAAGCTCCGACCAAAGTTCTTCGGACCATATGAGATCACGAACATCAACCCCAACGATCGTTACGAAGTTCGAAAGTTAGGACATCACGATGGTCCAACCATAACATCAACTGCAGCGGACAAAATGAAACAGTGGTGCAGAAACTGAACACCAATACCACTGTGTTGAACACTGCTTGATTTTTTTGAAATATTTTTCCTTTTTCTGCTCTTTTTTTTTTTTATCTTTTCAGAATTATTGTTTACAACCCAGCCGCGGACGTCTGGAAAGTCAGAACGGCCGTGTGAGAATGAGTTTGGCAACACAACTGAACTATTACTACAACTTCCACTCCTACTACTTCGGCACGAAGGACTTTAAGCGGATGTGTTGTTCTGCAAGCTCCCGATGTTTAGCTCTTTTGATGCTTCTGTGTTTATTTTTTAATTTCATACTAAGTGTTAGTCCTGTCTTGTAAACATCGTCTAGTTTAATTAAATGTTCAAAATAATTAAGTCTAATGATTCACTTCTAAAGGAAGGAGTACTAACTCCTTCCTACATATATATATATTAATTACAGAAATTTAAATATAAGATGGTGGAGGTCCCCTAACGTAACTGTTAATATATTTTTTTCATACAGAAATTTACTGTGAATGCATCATACGTCCTGAGCTGATCATACGATCCTGAACCCTAGTGTATACAGGATTTTTTTTCCCCCTAAGCTGAACTCGATATCGATTTAATTTCCTTCGTCAGATTATTCCAAACAAAATTCTAATACTAAAGTTTGAGGTGGTTAAAATTGCATTCAGTATTTTAAAATCCACTATCAGCCTCGCGGAAATAAAAAAGATGAATGAAAATAGTTCCGTAAATATAAAATAAATAACGCTTTTAATTTATTTTTATTTTATCAATACTTGCCTCTTGGTGCCCAACTGTTCAAGTACTCGATCAACAACCAACAATTACGAAGAAAACTACGTTTAAAAATGCAACTATTTAAAAAAAAAATGCCCAGAAACATTGTTCTAATATCTATTACAGCGAGCGAGAAGCTTCTGTAAACTCGGGAAATGTGTCCTTCAGATCCGCACGTGATGTATTTAAATAAAGAACTAATATATAAAAAAAAAAGCATAAGCAGTAAATAAGAGCCAACTGATTGCCGAGCGGCCCACGTGTGTTGGCAAGTTGCCATGGCGGGAAAAATGCATGAGTAGGACTACAAATAGCGTGTAAATTCCTTGTTCTCCGCAATGAATTTCGAAGAGAAAGCACGCTTGAGTAAATGTATCTATCTACTTTCGATTCTAATAAGGATTCATTTGTCCATTAAGTCAAGGATGTCCATTTCCTGTTGCAGCGTTACGTTAATGAGGAAAAAAGGCAATAAAGGAATACATTTAAAAACCATGTTTGTAGCAGTTGTAATTTAATGACATTGTGTAATTCATTGGGTCCTCAATGTAATTTTATTAGCTTGTACTTTTTCCTTCCTTAAATGTGAAAGATTAAAAAAAGAACTTACTCAGTTATGCACATAAATTAAAAAAGATACATGAATATTTCTGAAGAAATAACTTGAAAATTGAGAAAAATTTCATCATCATCTGGACCTCATAAGAGCTGAACGAAGGCTTGGGTTATTGACACATTACGGAATCTCCCGGGAGGATAGAAAATTTTCATAATTAATTTTTTAGTTAGATAAAAAAGCTCGGCTAATATTTTTTTTTTACTATAGAGGTAATTTAAATTATCGCTCAACTTTAAAAAAAACTAGATGTTACAAGTACAGAACATCGAGTTCATTAGGTTAGAACAGTAGTGCGCAAACAGGAAATTTATATAATATTGCATTATTTAATTAAAAATATGCTTTAAATTTTCTATAATTACATATTTTTAATATTTTTATTGATATCTTTTGTGTTAAAATTATGATATGATATTGCTAAGTAAGGTGTAAAACAGATTTATACTTACATTGTTTCCATTCGTTTTCTACGTATCTGTTTGAGAGTGGTTTTTAAAATTAGTTGTTATAAAAACCAAACAACGATAGGAAATCCGGAAGAAGCTAAGAGAGTAAGTAACACTCTCAAAGATGTACACTCATGGACAAAAAAATTAGCGCACCAAGAAGGAGTCATCAAAATGAAACGAAATTTTACACACGTAATGACTACTTTGATATAAGTAAATGATAAGAAAATCAAAGAAAAGGGATAATTTATTTCAGAGAAAAAGGCAAAAGAACGGAGGAGTTAATACTCTGTTGGACCCCCTCTAATGCGAATGCACGATGCGATACGATCGGGAATTGAGTCATACAAGTTCTGTATGATGTCTTGAGACATTTCATTCCGTATTTGCTGTAACCTTGCCTCTAGTTCGTTCAAACTCGTGGGATGCCCAACTCGTCGTCCCAAATGATCCCAGATATGCTCGATTGGAGACAAATCTGGGGATCGGGCAGGCCAAGGAAGGGTAGTAACAGTGCGGAGACAGTCTTGTGACACCCTTGCCGTATGAGGCCGAGCATTGTCTTGTTGAAAAATGGCTCCTGGGAGCCGTTGCATGAGTGACAACACATGTGGTTGCAGGATTTCATGAACATACCGCTGGGCTGTCATGGTGCCACGGAACAATACTAGGGGTGACCGTGTATTGTAGGCAATGGCACCCCATACCATCACACCAGCTGTGGGAGCGATGTGTCGCTGTACAGCAAAGGCAGGATTGAAGCGTTCACCACGGGCTCTCCACACACGAACACGATTGTCATCACTGCCGAGATTGAATCTGGATTCGTCGCTAAAGACGACCTGGTTCCATTCCGCTGCAGTCCAGTTTCCTCGTGCGCGGCAAAACTCCAAACGGAGGCGTCGATGGGTGGGCGTCAAGGGCAGCACACGTAATGGGCGCCGCGATACCAACTGTCCTTCAGCCAGGCGCCTTCGTATGGTTCGAGAAGGCACAGAGGCCCCTAGTGAAGGTGCTACCTGTGCCTGGATGGCGGCCGATGAAGCAGTTGGCTGTACGCGTGCATTTCTTACGATGTGGCGGTCTTCTCGACGACTGGTCTGTCGAGGGCGTCCTGAGCCTGGTCTTCGTGAACATGACATCTCTCGGGGACCACTGGTCCCAACACCTCCTCACAACACAATCAGTGCGGCCTAATTGACGAGCTACTCGTCTAGCTGACCACCCAGCTTCCATCATCCCGACGATTCTCCCCCTCTCAAACTGCGACAACTGCTTATATTGTCTTCGAACACGGCGTAATGGCATGTCTATCTCAGCTCTTCCTTTGTAAATGATTCAGCACACTCAAACAAGCTTTGGTTATCTGTTTTATACTATACACAGTACGATGTTCAACGCCCTCTACCGGCTATACGTAATGCGCAATCACGCTACATTTCTAATCATTTGCATATCTCCCCGACATGTACCTTCATTGCAAGTTTCGTTACGATCCCGCAATTATTTCTTGGTGCGCTAATTTTTTTGTCCATGAGTGTATTTCACCAAATATTGGACAAATACTATCTGAGGTGGTCTAGGCTCACCCTTTTCATTATTATTATTTTTTTTTTTTGGCTATTTTAGTTTTACATAAATAAATGAAGTTTATAATTTTCGGTACTTCAATATGAAGCTTATTATAATTTTGAAATCTTGCCCTTTTTTTTTTAAATTTTAATTTTCGTTACTTTTTATCTACGCGAAATACACATACAATTATTTTTAAATATGAAGTTTTAGTTCGCCAAAAACAAGAGTAGAAGCTAAACAAGACATTAAAAAAAATTGTTATGATGCAAAGCAAATATCTATGGTGCCCCGTATAAAGGGCTTGAGTAAAAAAAAGTGATGTTTAGATATTTGTAACTGTTGATAAAAAAAAAACTTTTGACTTCTATAAAAGGCTTGAGTCTATCATTTTTGTATACAAAAGTACATTTCTTTGTACAAAAGACTGAAGTCGAAATTATTGTTCTGCGATTGGTATAAAAGCCAATAACTTGGTATATTTAAATCACTGTTTTTGATTTAAGCCCTTTATAGATGTATACCAAAAATCAGCAGTTCATTGACTTTTAAAATAGTCTGTCAAAATTTGCTTATTTCTTTTTTCTATTTGTTTTTGTTTATTAACATTTACCTATTTTTTTTTTTTAAATTTGATATTACTATAAACATTTTCATTGGGGGTCGAATGATTTCCAGTTTCAAGAAAGTGTGTGATGGTCGAAAAAAGATTGCGCACTACTGAACTAGACTAAGTAAATAATACAATCGTCACCTTAAATAATACACATTGGACTGATGTAGCGTTTTCGCAACATTTTTAAAAATATGAATAGAGAAATATAAAAATAAAAATTATGCCTTACCTATTGAAGCCATTTTTTTCTTTAGTCTCTAGTAAACTCGGAACAAGCATCAAATCGGAAATTTAACTTGTGCTGCTATCTACACTTATTATTTGAAATTAGTCATTTTTAATATGAACAATTAAAGTATAGAGAATAAAATAAAAATGTTACTTCAGAAGTACAAAACTTAGAACATACCTTTAAAAAATACAGAAATTAATGTTGCGTTTTCGCAACGCCAGTCTTAAATGGGTTAATGAAAAACTAGTTGGTAGTGTTGGTACCCGTCAAAACATGACGACTAGATAGTAAATAAATGTACTAATACACAAATTATACTCAACACATCATTGCCAAATGTTGAAAATCATAATAATGCGCAGAAACAAATGAATATGTTTAAGCGGCTTCGTGCTTAGTGAGTATCTAAAGCCAGATTTTAAAATGTCACTGAGCATGTGCAGAAAGCAATTTTTTGATTGTAAATTATCGCTAATTAAACAGCGCGAAATAAACAAATTCCATCAAGTTTAATCTTATATTTCACAAACATAATTATCATAAAACTAAAAATGGCAGAGAGAGACTCCTCGAAATAAACGTGTTTATTATTATAAAAAAGTCACTGAGCATGCGCAGAAACAGTGAGTTTCTAAAGCCAGATTTAAACATGCCACTGAGCATGCGTAGAAATCAATTTTTTAATTGTAAATTACCGCTAATTAATAGAAATTGCGGTTGCAAAAACCAAATTTGACAAATCTACAGATTACAATCTCTCGTTTAAGACCAAAATGAAGTACTAAATTGATACAATAGTTTTCTCTCACGCACTGCCCAAAAAGTCGGCTTAGCAACTTAAATGTATAGATGAACACCGTATATATGATCTAACATATATCTCCCCATGTAAGTTGACAGCACAGTAACGGATCTGGTTAGGTGGGGATTCGAACCCGCGCCTGGCGTGTGGAAGCGTCTTATACAGCGGTTCTCCACCTTTTTTAACACCATGACCCCCTCCCCCCCCCATTACACCATAAGTAAGAAAAATAAAATGAGCGCTTTGCAACCCTCAGACTAAACCTTAATAAAGGTAATAATAAATACCTGCACAAGACACTAGTTCAAATTATTCAACTGTCTTCATAGCGACCTTTCGTGTCTCCCCCCTCTCCGCAAATGGTCCCACCCAGGTTGAGAAACGCTGGTCCAATACTATCCACTATACCATGTGGACAGCACATGAAAATTGATCGATTGAATCTTTTTTTAAAAAAATCACCTCGTCAATCTAAGGGGAAAAAAATTATTAGGATATTTCTTGCGAACTTTTCAATCAGGACAAGCGCAGAGTTGACAACTACAAGGAAAACGTTGATTTTGAAATCGCACCCACCATCTGTTTGAGCTACAATAGTTTCGAAACATTTTCAAAATCAGTCTTTGAGCTGACTAAATGCTGTTTTTCTACTTTCTGTAAGAGATATCTGCCAAATAACTGCAAAATTTTCCGGAATTTATGGAGACAGTTTGGTAATGCTATGCATTTCAAAATCCAAAGTTGCATTACGAGCTACTATTAATGGATTCGTATTGTGTAAATCAAAAGTTTTTAATTTGATCTGAAGGAATGACTGCACGTGTTATACTTTTAAAATAATGTTTAACAGAAAGTGACTGAGAATGAATATGTGGGGGAAGAAATCGATGTTTCTACTCAAGTGAAACTTTTTTTTTTAACGCAGGATTACGTTCCTCAATAACGGTCCTTTGGAGAGAAAAAATTTGTCCTGCGGCGCGAGTTATAATTTTGGCAGCGCGCCAAACCCAGTAGCAGTAAACAGTTAAACAGAAAAATACCCAAATGCGATTAAAAAAAAAAAGTTAAAAAGTAAGCAAACGATAAGTAATCCTACGTTAATAACCCGCGGTAGTATTGTTGGAGGAGACTACCTGAAATATTTTTTTTCTTTTTCATAATGTACATAGGGATGCGACATCGATGTCGATGTTTTCAAAACATCGATGTTTTGAACATCGATTTATTGAAGCCGATGTTTTTTTAATATCGATGTTTTGTGCTCGATGTTTTACGTTGTCTCGATGTTTTTTTTTTAATGAAAAAGTACCGTAATAAAAAAAATTTCCACGTAGCATAATTTTCACACTCAGTAAATGTAAGTCTGAATTCTGAAAAGGACGAATAGAAAGGGGGGAACGATTCCTTGGCAAACAGACATATGGCAATTAACAACCAATGAATCAATCAGAGCGCTTGAAATGTTCCTGACACTCCAGAACCTTCCATGGGGTTTTATTTTACAAATAGTATATCCACGAGTGCATCCATTTAAGTTTTTGTTTTGTTCTGGTTTTATATAAGTTGACGTTAATATTATTAGTAAGATGCCTCCCAAAAGTACCGTTTGAAAATATTTATACGAAACCACTGACAAATTGGCGAAATGCAATATTTGCCTTAAGTCCCTCAAAACTTCTGGCAATACCACGAATTTATCTGGACATTTGAAGGCAAAACATGGCGGTATTTACAACGAGAATTTTGAGTCATCAATGTAGCCCAAAGCAACCAAGTTTTTGTCATTTGTGCCTGCCCAATCAGAGAGTAAAATTAAATCACCCCTCCCCCCACGACTAACGGAAGTAACATTAATGTTAGAGATTACTAAACCAGTTTTAAAAAATGGATGTTCTAAAACATCGATGTTTAAAAACATCGATGGTTTTTGGGCGATGTTTTATTAGCATCGATGTTTTAATATTGAATATAATTGTTTCAAAACATCGATGTTTTGTTATCGATGTCGCATCACTAAATGTACAACGCGGCATTTTCTACTTTCTGTAGAAATATTAGACAAATAACTGCAAAATTTTCCGGACTTTATGAAGCAAGTTTGGTAATGCTATGCGTTTCAAAATCCTGGGTTGCATTACGAGCCACTTGTGATAAATTCGTATTGTGTTATAAATCAAAAGTTTTTAATTGATTTGAAGGAGCGATTGCATTTTAAAAACTTTTTAAGTTATGTTCAAGAGAAACTGACTAGGAATGAATATGCGTGTGTGTGGTTGGGGGGGGAGAAATCGATGTTTCTTCTCACATGAAACTTTTTTTTTTTTGGTTTTGTTTTGCGTGTGTGTGTTTGTTTAATTATGTGCCAGAGTGTACGAAATTGGTTTAAAGCCTAAGTCATGAATTTTATGGCGCGTGTGCCAAAGGGTGACACACAAAAGAATTTAGCAGGCACTTGGACGACTAATTTTTGACAAAGTTGAATTTGGAAGACTTTGAAATGTCATAAATAGGTTTCGCATCCAGTTTCATGTAGAAATAAGAGGCTTTTCTATGTTATAAATAATCTCAAAATTATTGAAATAGAGTGGTTATTGGTTATAAAAAACGAAACAGCCGAAAATAATGTTTTGTAAACAGCACAGCACAATTGTTGTAATTAATAATCTGATTAAAAAATTCGTCTTTTCTATTAATTGACTAACTGGCCCGGCAGTATTGGAAGGAATATTTTTAATTTTTTTTTTATTTGGGACATGTACGCAGGAAAAGGCTGGCTACCTCTAGTCTAGGTTATTAGCAATTAAAATTGGTTAACCACCTTGTCTCCAAAGAGTTAAAAGAAAGTTTAGAATCAGTGGCGTAGCAAAGGGGGGGGGGCAAGGGGGTCTATCATGCCCCGGGCGCCAATGTAAGATCTATATATTATATTACTATATGTTTTCGAGGGAGATGCCAATATAAGGTCTATATATTATATTACTATATGTTTTTCAGGGGAGGGCACCAATATAAGGTCTATATATTATATTACTATATGTTTTTCGGGGAGGGCGCCAATATAAGGTCTATATATTATAATACTATATTTTTTTGGGGGGGCGCCAATATAAGGTCTATATATTATATTACTATATGTTTTTCGAGGAGGCACTAACATAAGGTCTATATATTATGTTACTATATGCTTTTCGGGGGGGGGGGTGCCAATATAAGGTCTATATATTATGTTATTATAAGTTTATCTGGGGGCGCCAATATAGGGTCTATATATTATATTACTATATGTTTTTCGGGGGGGGGGGGGCGCGCCACAAAGGTATCGTGCCCCGGGCGCCAGTTATGCTCGCTACGCCACTGTTTAGAGTTGCTTCATTAAAACTTCCCTTCTTTAAGTGCTGACTTCTGAAAAAATATAAAAATTCCTGTATTTGTGGAACTCTCACAATGGAGTGTTAATAAAAATTGTCTCATGACGTAGTTCAATATTCCTAGAGTTAAAAAAAAACTGACAGTGCAGATTTGTCATATATTTTCTAAACATATAAAAATTTTCTCTCAAAGTCAAGCCGGTTTTTCTTACTCCATCCTCCTCAGGTAGAGCTTAGGTATCAAAGACGGGATCTCCTGCAATTTACCAGTTTTAATTTAGCCTATACTTTTCTAATTAGATACATTGTTTCGAGGCTTCTAAACTCATCTTTGGAAAATGCTCTGTCAATGCAATTGTAAGTCTCAAGTCTAATCAACCTGAAACAATGAGAAGATCATTTTCAACATTTGAATTTATAATGATTGCATTATGGAAAACTGCATTCAAAAAACAATTTATTCACAACAGCGTCTTCATTTGTATTGTTTTGCACTTCAATGTGCATGAGATACATGCTGATTAAAAAAAATCACTCTTGTATCATTTGTGTTTGACATAATATCCTATTTCAAGAGCTAAGCCAAAGTCTCAGGCAGATACGTTTCTGCCACAGGTTTGTGCCATGCCATTTTTGCAATGGAGAATTTCAAGAAGAATAATATTTCAGTGGTTTATTGCAATTTTTTGCACCACTACACACTCTACAATGGGGAATCCTGCAGCGTTCAAAAATTTTTGATCTCCTATTTGCGTTATCAGTATCTGAAAGCAAAGTTTTCTTTAATCAGAAAGCTAATAGGAATGTTTTATTCATTATATACAGCATAAGTCTTGGGGCCTGTTCACATAGGAGTCCGTGGAAGGAAAGATGGCGCTGAGACGGAAATAAACCAATCATAGGCGTTAAAAATTTTGTTGCTAATCTTTTGTTGGTTTGTCATTGGTTAACTATATTTCAATGCTTTAACGCTTCCGCTACCGGACCTATGTGAACAGGCCCTTGCGGTTATTCTCCGCAAAAGGCTCTTGTACCAAAAAATGGTCACGTGGAATCCATATGATCATGTATAGAAAAAGAGCCTTTTTTACTTCTTTATTCAGACAAGCATAAGTATTCCACAACCGATTGCATTCCAATTCATTACTTTGTACATTTTAAAGTGAGCGACCATCCTGATATCTACTTGCTGCAATAAAACGTTCCATTCAGGGCTCGATTTAGAAAACTCTTGACTATAGGCAGGCCCAGATTTCCGCATGGGCAAGAGGGGCACTTGCCCAGGGCCCCCAAAATTATGAGGCCCACCTAATTTAATATTAAATTGTACATATTTTTGAAAATGTGCTTTTTGGTTTATACAGTAAATGGGGGCAGTGGGAGATACAGAAAACATCCTGGGTGGAGCACAGTGAACCCACTATGCTCCACTAAAAGCATACTTTTGCTCCACTAAAAGCATATACTAAAAGCATACTTACATCCATAAGCGTTTCTGGTTTATTTATTTATTTTTTTTTGGGGGGGGGTTGTAATAACTTCAGACTGATCTATTTTGAATTTCAAGAATTTATTTATTAACATTAAAAAGTAAATTAATAAATTAACTCTTATTATTATTATTATTGTAATTATTTTTCAAATTTTTGACTTGTTGGTCGAACATTTTTTGAATTTCCGGTCCCAACTTATGGGGAACCTGGGTGAATATCCCACATGATCATGTGGAAATCTGGTCCGGGGAAATGGGGGGGGGGGCATGTACTCCCCTGTGGATCTGTCCTTGGAGGGGGCCCCCAAAGTCTGCTTTGCCCAGGGCCCCATTGGGTCAAAGTCGGGCTCTGACTATAGGGGACCCCCTAACACTGATGTGGGCGTAAAATTTTCAAAATTGACACACACAAAAAATAATCATGAATCATTGTGAAAGTACCATTTTACCAAGAATTGGCAATTTGAAGCATAGAAGCCTAGAACATTATCAAATAACAAAAAGCAATACAACACCAATACAGTGCAACCAGAAAAACTTATCCCTTATATACACTATAACAGTGGTCCCCAACCCCCGGTCCGCGGACCGGTACCGGTCTGTGGATCAAATAGTACCGGGCCGCCCATAGAACATTAAATTATTTCCGTTTTATTTACTGTGGTGTATTTCTATCGGGTTAGTGCGACTTTGTCGGGTTTGTGCTAATTTATACCTTTGTAACAAAAGAAATCTTGTAAGTATTTTAAATTAGTTTATTGTTTGATAAACATTTCAAGATTATGAATTAAAATTGCAGGCATAGCCCCCCTCAGCGGGCCGCAGTAAAATTATTATCGAACGTTGACCGGTCCGCGGCGATTAAAAGGTTGGGGAGCACTGCACTATAACATAGGTTCTTAAACTGTGGTCCGCAATGGCTACACGGACCCTGGGGGTCCGTGTAGCCATTGCCGGGGGTCCGCGAAACAATTTTGACATTAACAATCTATACTTGAACAAGATATTTTCGTGGAATTATCATGCGATACTTCTTTGAAACTACAATTCAACAAAACTGAACTCACAAACTTTTGGTTACTTCTCAGATCTGATGACCCTGCACTTTGCAAATGAAACACTCCAGCATTTGATTCCGTTCTGCACAACATATTTATGTAAACAGGCTTTTTCTGTACTGTTGTACATGAAATCAAAGTATAGAAACAAACTCAGTGTAGAAGCGGACCTCAGAATAAAACTTTCCAACATAGAGCCTGAGATTGCGGTTCTGGTTTCAAGAGAACCACTGCACCCATCTCATTAAGTAAAAATCATTTACAGAAAACATATTATAATAAGATAGATCTATTTTGACCAATATTTGACCAAGAAATGTTTGTATGAGTTTATTATGATTTGTAACTTTTAAAATTCTTTTTACTACTGTTTTTATTCATTTTATGTTTTTTATTCTATGTCTTAATAAAAATGTTCATCTCTATAAATGCGCAAGTCCATTTATTAAAATAATCAGCGATACATTTTTACCGATATTTTATTATAACGTAGTTCCTAGGAGATTACTGAGCCAGAAATTAAGTCTCAAAAACGACTTAAAATGCCTAGGGTTGGGATGGGGTCCGCAAAAAAAATATGTTGTTCCAGAGGGGGTCCTCGGACTATATAAGTTTAAGAACCCCTGCACTATAACATACATATGATGAACTATACATATAACTATACATATGATGAACCAATCAATCAAATTTGAAAGGATATATAAAAAAAATTGCTATAAAAAAGGTAAAAAAATTTAATTGGGAATTTTTTCTTTTAAATAAAATATTTTGGGGGGCCCCCAACATTCGAGGGCCCCTAGGCCCGGGCCTACCGGACCTAATGGAAAATCAGGGCCTGGTTCCATTAGTGAACACGAATTACATGTGAATATATTAAACGTCTTGGCGTTGTTAAACATGATTACGACTAGATTCCCCCTTTTCTCAGAAAGGATGATCCGTTTTCCAATAACCCGTGGATATTGTAGCGTAATGGAAATGGTCTTATTTTTTCCCGAGACCCCACAACTGCTGAAACACAGCTGCGTGTTTTTCAAAGAATGTGTTGTTCGGTTCCACCAGTTCGGAACACGTGGGAGGATTAAAAACCGTTTCCCTTACAGACGCAGCCACTAAAGCTGTCATCTTGGACGTTCTGCAATGTAGTAAAGTTCGGCGTCTAAGAAGAAACTGTCAGCCGATAATCTGCCGGCATCTGCCGCCCCCTCGACCCCTAATAAAAAATCAAGACATTGGGGAGAGCGGCGTAGAACATCTACCCGAGCGGTTGTGTTTTTGTGAGGCTCCTGTTTTTCTTGGGCCGGAATGGGCCCTGGAGCGCGCACTGCAAATCTGCACGTAAATTAAGTAAATATGTCGAAAATGTCCAATGTTTAATTTTTTGTTAATAAATTGTTGCTTTTTTTGTTTTAAAAATTTGGCCTTCGTTTGTTAATTAGAACTCTGTGTTTCTTGGTATGGATCAATAGTTGTGTAATTTCTTCAAAATGCCTCAGAGAGTTTTTCAGCCTTACAGTGACGCCACAATCAAAAGAAGAAATTTAGAAAATAAGAAAGTTTGGAATTTAATATCCTATCCTGAACTCCCACTGGAAGCACCTTTACCTTTAAAACTAATTAAAGACAAATTTATAAAGATGTGTAAAGGGACCAAAACTTCTATTACTAATTTGTTAAAAATTTACTTCATGTGTTTTTATTTCTCTAAAGTGAATGAATTAATTTAGTGCTATGTATGAGAGCAAACGTTAAGGCTGCAGTGTACTAACCCTATTGGATTCGCTCACCTCAATGTTAACCTATGGAGAAAATGTGTCTACTATTGACACCTACATAAATGCTGATAATCCGATAAAAATGGTATATTTTCAGATAGCCTGAACTTTAAAATTTAAAGTATGTCTAGTTCATGATAAATCTGCCGTACCAACAGCTGCATTTAAATATTTTTGGAACGAAGTTCTTTTACGCGGTTTACAGTAGAGTGAAGTGGCAGGAATCGTCACGTAACGGAAAAGCGTTATGCCCCCTTCATAAGATCTTTTTCTCAAGGACTCTGTGGCTGAATGGTTATCGCATCGGACTACGGAGTATCGGACTATCGCACTACGGAGCGAGAGGTCCCTGGTTCAAATCCCCGCACAAGCGCTGGCCGTTTTTATTCCCACTCATTCTGGGAATAGCGCAGTATATATATTATAATATATATATATATATCTATATATATATATTTATTAAAATTTTTAATTTTAATAAAATAGAGAGAGAGAGAGAGAGAGAGAGTTGGTTGA
This sequence comes from Dolomedes plantarius, assembly GCA_907164885.2. NCBI lineage: Eukaryota > Metazoa > Arthropoda > Arachnida > Araneae > Dolomedidae > Dolomedes > Dolomedes plantarius. The sequence goes on from OU015500.1 coordinate 131,436,422, forward strand.
ATAAAAGAGGGCTGCGCTTTTTGGCGTGAGAAAAATACACTAGTATAATCAATAGAAATCTACATATTAAATCACGTTTAGAGTTGAAAAAATAACGTAAGTAACTTCGTTCCTGACGGGGGTCCCCCGACCACACAATTATTTTTTTTATCTTTTGCACAATGGAAAGGTTTAAATGTCAACAAACGTTTGTTGTGATACGTATCTTTGGTCCAAGCTTAGACACTAATATCGTCTTATGGTCTATAGACACGAATATTTTTTTTCTCTCTTATGTGGCAAGCACTTTTATCTTTCAAAATTCGTTTATTCTACACCGCAAAATTTTTGGTTACTTGTAATGAGAGGTGACGTAGGTGGACCAATACACACCCCCTGGTGGCACCATAATTTAGACCAGTGGTTCCCAACCGGTGGTCCGCGAGAGTCTTGGGAGTGGTCCGGCACCACATATAAAAATGTTGCCAAAAAAATGGGGATTTTGAAAGCAATGTTCAATGAACTAGATGAGCCGAATATATCCGATGACTATCAGGTGTTCAATTAAACTTTCTTAAAAGTTTAACATAATTATTTTATTATTAAAATGATACAAAATAATTTTCACAACCTATGTATGTTTAAATGTTAGGGTAATGTTAGGGTAACCTATGTATGTTTAAATGTTAGGGTAATGTTAGGGTAACCTGTGTATGTTTAAATGATTTAGGATATCTAATTCTAAAGATTGAAAACAAGGTTGAAACAAAAAGTGAATATTAATACGTTAATCCTGTATCCCTTTTGCCTGAGGGATATTCTATACCCCCCGGAAGGAACCCCCCCCTCAAGTCGGTGTGTATGTGGCGGGGGTCCGCACATGGGTGAATTTCTGACTTAGTGGTCCGCAGACTTCTACGGGTTGGGAACCACTGATTTAGACCGAACAACCCGAGGGGTCCCACCCCTACAAACTCTACGGAGGGACTTTCCGGCTTAAAGGTTAAACATGCCCATACCCGGTGTAGACACCAGATAATTCAGTGGCGCTTGCCGTGACTCGGTACTGATTCCGCCTCTAGGATGCGCTAGCCTCTAGGAAGCCCCGGGTAAATATACAAGAATAACTGTTGAACTATTCATTAGTACGAAACTAATGGCAACCCCTTCATTTTTAATGCAGATTTTGAGAAGCTGTGTGTTCCCGTATAAGCAGTGACGTAGCGAGCATAACTGGCGCCTGGGGCACGATACCTTTTCGGCGCCCCCCTTTCCGAAAAACATATAGTAATATAGTATATACAGAGGCTGTTCACACATTTTTTAGACGGTGTATATTGTATTCACAAAACTAAATTACATAAAATTCTTGTGTTTTAAATGTTTTATTTGGCATCCCTTATTCTGAACTATCTTTCGACACCGCAATTTCCAGGATAATAATGCCTTTTGAAGTGTCAGAAGAGGTATTCTATCCCATTCCTCCTGAACAGCTTTCCAGAGTCCTGTAAGGGTTTTGGGACGACGTTTGGATAATGCAGATTTTAAAAGTCCGAAAGCACAAAAATCCACAGGTGATACATCGGGAGATTTAGTAGGGATATCAATGAAGGGTATGGCCTTGATACCAGTTTTTTGTTCCATTTCTTTTAGGAAATTTACAGTGGATTTTGATGTGTGACTGCTAGCTTTGTCCTGATGGAGTCTTACAGATTGATGGCACTGTGGGTAAAACGATGGTATTTCATTCAGAAAAATTGGCGATAAAATATGTTCCTGATAGTATTTGGAGTTAATCTTGACATTTGTTTCCACTCTCTTTATTTTTAACTTGCCATTATAAGAAAAACCAGCAACAATCATGAATCCCTTAGAAAAACTTTCTTTCGATTCTTTGAACCATGTACTTAAATTTTTTCTCCCCTTTTATGATAATCAATGGCTCTTTTTTTGTTGCAATTATTTAAATACACCCATGATTCATCTATTGTGACAATTGTTTTCCATTTTTCTTTGGATAAGTGTTTCTCATATAGAATTCTGCAGCGTGTCCTGCGTTCAGCGATATGATTTGGAAGAAGACGATGCACATTGCGTTTTTTCGCTTTCTTAAGATTTAAATCAACATTTATCATTTTGTTTACAGTGGACACCGAGCATTTTGATGATTTTGCAACTATTATTTGACTAGGGGGATTTTCTTTTGACATTAAACAACGTACCTTTGCAATAGTCGAAGATGTCCGTTTTTTTCTTGGATACTTGTTTGGAATTTTTGTCCCACTTGAGGCTCCAATTTGACGTTTTTTTCCTTTCTTGTTGACGATATTACCTATCGACGCTTTAGATATTACAAAACTATGACTCTCACATCATTTTTGGATAACGGAGTATGCATATTTCTCTTCGGAAAGAGCATAAATGTAGCCTTCGAACCACTGATTTGTTAAAAACGTCATTTTGAATAAAAACAAAACTTTCAAGCCGCAGACGATAATTTTGACTTTTAAAAACATAGTACAATTCCAATTATTTCTTTTGCAGCAAACGATTTTTTATTACCGCTTACCAAAATCGTCTAAAAAATGTGCGAACAGCCTCTGTAGAATTTGTGAAAAGGACCATTTGGCGCCCCTGTTCGAGTGGCGCCCGGGGCATGATAGACCCCTTGCCCACCCCACGCTACGCCCCTGCGTTTAAGCTTAGGCATTACAGTATAAAAATATCTCTAGATTTTTAATACTCACAGAAACAAGCAGTTCGCGTTACTTTATTCCGGAAGTTTCATACTAAATTTTTGAGCCAAGAAAATAGTGTTTTTTGTAAATATGAATTTCAGAGCCGGAGCACCCGTAAAAGGCATAACAATGATTACAAAAGTAATTTAACAATTTAATAATTATGAAGGTTTCATATCTTATTGGCAAAAAGGTATGGAAGCAGACGCGGAGGAGATATCGCATATTTAACGAATCCGGACAACAGTGGCGTAGCGAGCATAACTGGCGCCCGGGGCACGATACCTTTGTGGCGCCCCCCCTCCCCTGAAAAACATATAGTAATATAATATATAGACCCTATATTGGCGCCCTCGATAAACATATAATAACATAATATATAGACCTTGTATTGGCACTCCCCCCCGAAAAGCATATAGTAACATAATATATAGACCTTATGTTGGTGCCCTCCCCTAAAAACATATAGTAATATAATATATAGACCTTATATTGGCGCCCCCCACAAAATAATATAGTAATATAATATATATACCTTATATTGGCGCCCTCCCCAAAAAACATATAGTAATATAATATATAGACCTTATATTGGCACTCCCCCCCGAAAAGCATATAGTAACATAATATATAGACCTTATGTTGGTGCCCTCCCCTAAAAACATATAGTAATATAATATATAGTCCCTATATTGGCGCCCTCGATAAACATATAGTAATATAATATATAGACCTTATATTGGCATCCACCTCGAAAACATATAGTAATATAATATATGGACCTTACATTGGCGCCCCTCTGCGAGTGGCGCCCGGGGCATGATAGACCCCTTTGCTACGCCACTGCCGAACAAAGAGCCTCCCGGTGAAAACAGAAAACAAACGTAATGGCTTCATGAGCAGAAGAGAAGAAAAAGGAGTCCTGCAAAAGCGGGGACCATGGGCAGCAGACCTTAACTAAAGGTCGATCAGGACACTCCTAATAACACAGTCCACTGCATACACTTGACACACTAACTGCTTGGTAATTGCCGTCTGTCTGCCAGTTCCTACCCCCTCCGTAGATTGCGAGGGGAGATGTCATTTTTTTTACTTCTTTGTTTCTTTCACTTTTTTCCAATTTATTGGGTTGTTTCGTAGCGCACGCCTGGGCGAGCCACCAGCAAAACAGGAAGCGACACAATTAATTTCCGCATTTTTTCGATTTTTACTGCCGCAATGGGGTATGTTTGTAAATGTTTGTGTTCCTTTCCGATATCTGCCGCACTTGATTTGGGAATCGCGATAAATTAAAACGACTTGGGAAAACTATTCTGTTTTCGGAGATACTGATAAAACTTTCTTCTTCGAAGAACTGTTTATTTCTTGATCTGTCACTGTATCAGCTCTATAACTTCATGAGGGAAAAAATATGGTTAGTAAAAATTAAACGTAAAAAAACAAATAAATAAATCGTAAAATTATAATTCCAAGATCACACAGATGACGCGTACGGAGTGGACATATAAACTTTTTACTCGCAAAAAAGCCCCATTTTATCATCATTATCTTCATTCTTAAAAATTTTTGCAGGGAACTGAAAAAAATATATATACATATATATTCAAGATTCAGAAGCACATTTTTCAGACAGTTAATGCGAGTCAGCCAATGAATTAGTTGATCATGTATTGTATAGATGGCAGCACATGTATAGAGTTTGATTCTGTATTTCCATTTTCTTTACGGTTGTACTGTAGATACTGTTGATTTCTGGTTTTAATAGGTACAAAATACAAAAATATTTAAAAAATGATAAATTCCTGTAGTGCTACGATGGGAAGTGTCATGATTCTGTTTCAGGTGGAATTTTTTAAATGTTCACTTTTTGAGTATTTTTGAACGATTATAACAGAGATCGTACTAAATTTAATTAGTATTTAGTGAATAACTTGTGTTAAATATAAAAAATTTACATAATATAAAAACGGTATGGAGATTTTAATAAATAATTTCTGTATAATATTTTAATAGAAATTCCTCAAAGTTCCTTGGAATTTTTTTAAAAAACTTTTTTTCTCCGGGACCCACGACCGGATCTCGACGCTCCTGAATTTCAGTCTAGGATTTTTGCATGTTTACACGATTTCTGATATCCAAAGATTCTGAAATGGCAATACCGCAACCAATTATAACAATCAAACAAGATGCAAGCACCAAGCTTTATGATAACAACAACAAAAGAGTCCTCTAACGGGTGGTCTAAAAAATTTACAAGTAAAAAATATTTCAGGTAGTCTCTTCTAACGAAACTACCGCGAGTTCTTAACGTACGTACGATTATTTAACGTTACTTTAATTTAAAGAAAAAAAAAACGCATTTTGGTACTTTTCTGTTTAACTGTTTACTGCTATTGGGTTTGGCGCGCTGCCAAAATAAATTATAACTCGCGACGCAGGACAACTTTTCCCTCTCCGGAGGACCATTATTGAGGAACGTAATCCTACGTTAAAAAGACAGAAATTCAGTGATAAAGGACATATTTATGACGCCCAAAATCATCCTGCGAAATATACTTGCAGTAATTTTTCGACAAATTCTGTTACTGCCTCCAATAGAAACCTTGTGATGGAGATTGGTTAGCGTTCGGTTGACGGGAATCACGTAAGATCGAGTTATGAAATGAAAATACAGTGGAATCTCGATCGATCGTTTTCGGATCCATCGTTTTCCCGTATGTGTCGTTCATTTTCTCCAGTTCCAACGATCATATTGCTTTGTTATGTTTCCGCATCTATCGTTTTCCCGCATTTTTCGTTCATTTCAATCGGTCCCTTGAAAAACGATCGATCGAGATTTCACTGTACATCGATATGCAAACTGTCCCTGGTTTTGATCCGCCTATCCAGTGGACATTCAATTACGCACCATTTATCCCGGGATCAAAATACGCCCCCCCCCCCCTCCCACACGCACACACACACGCACTCACAAACACCGACCCATAAATCTAGATAAATGTTACTGCATGTAAATTTTATAGCCGTAGATTAAAATTCGCCATAAACATTTATAACGATTAAAGCTAATGTGAGCACAATACAGATCTGTTCGGGGCCGGTTTCTTTTCATTAACTCGGACCGGGGCCCGAGCCTGTTATTCTCTTCTCCGTATTCAGGTGCTGTCGCACCGAACAACTTAAGGAAGATAATCAGTCGACATTGCAGAAATTCAACCCCAATACTAAGCTATGGGATATTTTCATTTCAGTCTTTTTTTTTTTCCTGGTCGCAGACTATAAAAAGAGCAAATGCATATTTCTGAATTCTGTTTTCTACATTTGAAAATAAATCTTTTTATGGAATGCGCGCGCTTTCTAAAGATCATCAATTTAAATGTGAACCTAAATAAATTTTATACATATTTATAATTATTGATTTAGATAAATTAATAATTATTTACAGCTAAAATTAAGGCATGCATCGGTTGACTTTGCAGAACTTTGCATGCCCTTGGAATTTCCAAATTGTTAGTTCTCATATTACAACTTATCAAATGCATATATTTAAGTCTTTTTTTTTCATTTGAAAGTAGATATTTAAATGCAAGGCATAAGTTGTAAGCTTTACAAAAAATTTTCTATTTAAATTTAATTTTTTTCTAAATTTAGGGTTTTAAACCATACTTGAAAACCAGAGATTTAAATTTAATTTAAATGATTATTTAGCTTGATCTAAATGTCTTTCAAGATAACTGGTAGAGATTATTTTTAAACATACGAGTGATTTTTCTATCCATGCTTCCTATAAAATGGTCTATCTGTAAGAGTTTTCATAGGGTGGCCGATCAAAATTTATCTAAAATTAGTGCATCGGGCTGTAAAGTGATTACTAAAAACTTGCACTTTCATTTGTAAAAACTGACGTTTCACTGTAAATATGTGTGTCCGTAGTAAGTAAGAAAAGTGGGTACATATATATACCGGGTGGCCATAATTAAACTGACAGTGCTCACAGTGTTCTGTAGCGCGATCTATTTGCGAGAATGACGCCACATTTTGTAGGAAGATTAAACAAGACGGGGGACGAAGGATTCCGCGAAAAAATAAATTAGTTCCAAAAGTCACCGCTAGGGGAATATTTGGCGCTGTGTAATAGAAAATAGAGTGTTAACAAATGAAAATTAATACGGAATAAAATTACCTTTTATTATGCACATTTTCTTATTTAGTTCAAGTGCAATATGGCAACACTTTTAAAAAAGCGTAAAATCTACATAAACACCGATAAAGTCTCGTGATCTGCAATATCACGTACGCTGAGCAGAAGAAGAAGTTCTTTATTCAAATTTCACGTTACATCCATTGGCACAGTGCCAGCTGCTTGGGTTTTAAAAGGCAATGTGTTACGTTTCGAATCAATCGGATTGAAAGTTTATGTGCAATGTCTCCTTCTTTAGTCGAGCGTGCGTTACTGGTCAAATTCTTTTACCTCAACCAGTGCAACGCGTCAGCCGCTCTTAGTGCTTTTAGAACGCACAAAAAAATGCGTAAAGGTAACGGTCCGGTGTCAGTTAATGGGCTAAAAGCAATGGTTGCGACGTTTGAAAAAACAGGTTCTCTGAAGGTTCAGTCAGGCAGAGGACGAAAACCTGTACCACAGGATACAATCGAAGCAGTTGCCACGGCGATTGTCGACAGAGGACTGATTTGCATTTGTTAACACTCTATTGTCTATTACACAGCGCCAAATATTCTCCTAGCGGTGACTTTTGGAACTAATTTATTTTTTCGCGGAATCCTTCGTCCCCCGTCTTGTTTAATCTTCCTACAAAATGTGGCGTCATTCTCGCAAATAGATCGCGCTACAGAACACTGTGAGCACTGTCAGTTTAATTATGGCCACCCGGTATATATATATAACTTAGTACATTGTAAATAATTCAACAGAAAAATAAGTTAGTATATTACAGAAAGAAGGCGCAGACAACCGAACGAAATTAACAGAAAAACTGCACTTAGCGCTAAATTATTTAAAAACTATTCAATAAAAGATTGCGCAGTTGCAACAAATCCTCAAACTGTGAAAACAGATAACTATAACTTAGTATATTGTAAATAATTCAACAGAAAAATAAGATAGTATATTACAGGAAGAAGGCAGCCGAACGAAATTAGCGCCCTTTACACGTACGCTCTTTTGCGAGTGCTTGGAGCGTACGGAATTGCGCGCGGGAAAACTTGCAGTACGCTCCAAAGCAGCTTTCCCTTCCTCTCCGACATCTTCTCATACCGCACGTACACACAAGCGAATCAGCTCCCCCCGTCCAGCCGCGACACATTAGTCACGCTCCAGGAGCGTGACTAATCGACCCGACCGACCGTTCTCACTTTTCCGACGACGGTTGGGGCGGTCAAAGGGGACCCCCCTTCGACCCCCCAACGTGGGGAGAAGGTCCCTCGTCCCTTTGATCATTCGTCAGAAAACCGCCCTCCTAAGCGAGAGCCTGAGCGGCGAGGCGAAACCTCGGGTTAACGGCGAGGGGACCCATAAATCACTGTTTCCCCCTGCAAGTCGCTCCCCTTTCGCGAATGTGTGTTCGCGGTGACAGGTGCACTCAATCGCGCGGGATTGTGGTTTCACGCGGGAAAGAGCGTACGTGTAAAGGGCGCTATTAACAGATAACCTGCACTTAGAGCTAAACGCATCATAATGTAGAATTACCTCGGCCCACCTTATCGGCATACGAGCAAAGTCTGAAATGCAAGATTCTGTAGCAGTAACAGAACGTACAAAATCTAAAAACAATGCAACGAGGCAATCGACCGGTCTCTTCATCAGGAGACCTAACCGAATCCGTTACCTCGAGGGGGAACTTTCTAAACTGGATGGAGGTCTAGACAAAAGACATCCCAAGGCTCCACATGGATGGCCCCACAAGATCCCCACATGGAAACAGAAAGTCAAATCAATAGAAAATACAATGCTAAAATGAACACAAAGGACTAGAACAGAATTACAATGGCACACTCATAGGTATTAATAATTTAACCCTTCAGCGGGCGCGCCAATTTTTAGAACACCAGCAGGCGCACGTGGCACAAAGTGCAACGTCTCTTTCAACCTTGATTATTCCTTTTGTAATAAACTTTTTTTTGAAATTGAAAATAATAATTCTGCGTTTTATTACAAGATATAAAATGTTGATAATATTGAGATATATTTATAATTAAAGGCCAAAGAATGCAGATACAATCGCCTTATTTCAAAAACTGTCCGGTTTTTTGGATCTAAGGACAACTTGCGAATGGATTCCTATTATGTCCAAAAACCTAAAACACCAATGAGAGTGTCCATCTTCGTGATATGCGGGATACCGCGTAATAGCTGCACATTGGATCGATTCCATCAACTCCCGCTTTTGTCGTATTGTAATCCAGTATAATCGCTGGTTTTACCACAGTTAAATCACGAATGGACAATGAATGGAAAGGAATACAAGGGTCAGAAAACCAGACCTGCATTAGAAAGGGTGTAGCTACAAATAGAAACTACTTAGAACATTCAAACCTTACATGTAAAAACAAACCATTCAAATTTACGAAAATGTTGCACTTTGTACACGGGCGCGTCCGATGAAGGGCTTAATACTGTATAAAAAATAAACTACGAAAAAATTCAATATTATTAAAAACTGAGAGCTGGTTTTTTTTTTTTTTTTTAACGTCTACCTTCATAAACATAAAATAAATTCAAAACTAGGCCTTTTCTAACCTGTGATTCAAAAAGTATTTCGAGGAAAATTTCCTACAGATTAACGAGGAGGGTGGGGAATTGGTAAATCTGGAGTGAGGTGCTCGCTGCCTTTTAAGGCCCTCCAGAGTTAGGGTAAGAGAAACGACAGAGAGCATTTTCACGCCTTTCACCTAACAAAAGTAAACATTGCGTTCCCAAAAATCTGGGTCTCCTCGCTCCCGGCACGTTCGGCTAATAGAGTTAGAAACCATCTGCTGTGTCACCAAAGCGCTTTCCTTAACACACACACACCACGTAACGACGGAGGCACGCTCAACCGAACGCCATTAAGCGCGGGCCTCTTCTAAAACGTTTTAAGGATCTCTCCCTCCCTGCCTTAATGAAGCAGATGAGTTTTAAGTGGAGAAACCACTTAACTGAATCATCGGGCATTTATGGGTCTCGGAAGGGACCCGGAAAGTAATAAATGTGTCGCAGGAATTAACCACTCCAGGGAAATGTGTCCTCCCCATTAGCTAGATCCCTGGACTCAAGTGCCTCCAAAATGTATTAAAGAACCATTTCATCTGGAAGATCGAAAGAAAGTAAACCTGACGAGAAGAGGAGGGTCTAAACAGTGAAATTTGGGAAAGGTTTTGCACGTTCGCGATTTTCTTATGGTTTTTTTTTCTTTTTCCTATTTAGTGCTCTGTCAGTTTATGTTACAATAAAATGCGTGGGATGAAAATTGCAGAAGGAACCATTGAAACTACTACCTCATGCCCAAATGGAGACAGGTTGTAACGATTGTTTACTGCAGGGGTTCCCAACCACCTTTTTCCTATATCCCATTTTAGAAGAATGATTTTCTTCATCGACCCCCCCCCCCCCACATTTCTCTATAATATACAGCATACAACTTAATTATAATACTAATAATTGCAGATAAAACACTTAAAGATAACAATTTGACTCAGAATATGCACAAAAAATTAGAAAAAGGGGGTTCATTAGGTTTATGTTTTATTATAAAGGGTGTGTCACAATTCCCTCCGGGGTTTGGAAGGCTTATATAAAAGAAACGTATTACCAATACAGCAACAAAGTTGACTTTACTGGAGAAAGAAACATTATAAGTTTTGTTTCACAAATGTTCAATATGTGAACCTTTCGTGATACGGCAGATATCAAGTCTAAAGTCAAATACTTGTTTCACTCGCTTTTTCCCCGGGATCTGTAATTCCTCACTCGCTTGACGAATTCACTTTCTCGGGCTTCGCACAAACGCATTTCGACCACGAGTAACCTTTTCCGCCTAAGGGCCTGGACGACCAGTTCGTTTTCCATCACACAAGCAACCACTTTCCTGAAATTTTCGAAACTACGCATGAATTGTTTTATCGGGTGGTTGAAATCGGTATTTTGTACGAACTTGTCTTTGAACTGTCACAACAGATTCACTTTTCGTAAATTCTAACACGCAGTAAGCTTTCTGCAAACCTGTAAACGCCATTGTCTTATGTGCAAAATTTTCAGTCTGTGTTTCCGCTTTTTGCTACTGCTATCAGACCTAGTGCCGCCATCTACTAACACTTTTCTGAAACAAAACTTGTAATGTTTCTTTCTCCAGTAAAGTCAACTTTGTTGCTGTATTGGTAATATGTATTTTTTTATAAGCCTTCCAAACCCCAGAGGGGATTGTGACACACCCTGTATTTGTACTATCTTCATTTTTTAATTTCACAAGTATAAACAAGATTTCAGAAAGACAGATTTTAACTGCACAAACATCGCCAAGAGAAAAAAACAAAACTTCTGATTGGTTGCATCGGGAGGACCAATGTGCTGTTTAACCCTTCAGCGTGCGCGCCCCTGTATAAAGTCCAACATTTTCATAATTTTGAATGGTTTGTTTTTACATGTAAGGTTTGGATGTTCTAAGCAGTTTCTATTTATAGCTACACCTTTTCTAATGCAGGTCTGATTTCCTGTCCTTTGTACTCCTTTCCATTCATTTTTTAACGTGATTCCAACAGAGAATACTTCTGTTTGTTGCACTCTGTGCACAGCGTGCCTGGTCATGTAAGAAAATATTCCTTATTTTATTTTTGGTTATTTCGCTAAAATAATTCTAAGCATTTACAAAGTTGCTTTTTTATGATTATAAATTTAAAAAGGCTAATCAAATAAATGTCCTGGTGAAGTTTTAAATACAAAATAATTATTAATAATTTTGTTCCCGATGTTAAGAGTAATTTTACTTTTCGTAGCATAGGAACACTACGTTCCTATGCTACGAAAAAAATAAGGGAGTCATACTTTTGTCGACAATGTATGGAGATGCAACAGTGGATGGCGATTCTGGTAAACCAACGATTATACTCGATTACAATACGACAAAAGCAGGAGTTGATGTAGTGGATCAAATGTGCAGCTATTACACGGTATCCCGCATATCCCGAAGATGGACTCTCTCGTTGTTTTTCAGGTTTTTGGACATAATAGGAATCAATTCGCAAGTTGTCCTTAGATCCAATAAACCGGACAGTTTTGAAATCAGGCGATTGTATCTGCATTATTTGGCTTAAGAACTTCTCGAAAGCTACTTAAAGACCCGGGCAAATATTCTATCTCTTCCTCCAGACATAACCAGGGCCGCCCAGAGACTTTCCGGGGCCTGGGGCAGCATTAAAACTCTTAAAGCATTTATTCACATGGAACCTTCCTCTAAAAATGAATTGAAATGTTTACTTCAAATCGAGAAGCTGGCTGAACAATGTAGGCATCATAAACAGAACCAAACATCCATTTTACAGTTTTTCCCCAAAGTGTTATTCATATTTTTAATAAAAGTTTATTTTATATTTCATATCTTCTGCTTCATTATATGATTAAGGTAAGTCTGCATTGCTTTTTAATATGTTTAACTTTAGATAACATAGTATAATATATTTTCTGGGGTTATACATACTAGGAGAGTTTCTTTTTCAGCGATACACATTTAAAGTTATATATTTTCTCTTAACATCGGATAATTCGAACTTTTTTCTGGGAACCTTTGAGTTCGAATTAACGAGCGTTCACTGTATATGTATATATTACATCAATTGTATACATTGATCGTCGCATTTATTATAAATATATATATTTATTTTTTTTGGCATAATTGCATACATTAACAGTTGTATTGACTTTGAATGTACTCCGTAGCGAAGCGCGGGTTTTCAGCTAGTTCATCATATTTACTTAAATGGGCAAGTAATTCCTAGTAATTCAGCTGTAGGGCAGTCAGTGTCCCTCATTAATCTCCAAAAATTTTACATGACAGATAGAGAGAGTTAAATTATTTAATAAAGTCTGCTGTGTACCAACCCTATTGGATTCGCTCACCAAAATGTTAACCTATGGAGAAAACGTTTCCAAGGAGTGCTGACTTGGATTGAAAGATTTTTTTTTTGCTTTTAAAAAGTTTTACTCCGTAATAGAGAAAGAAATTTTACCCTTTGAGGCATTTTTCGTTTTTTTAAAAATGAAAATATTGTAAAATTTAAATTATTCGGGGGAAAATATGGTATAGTGCGTTTTAAACGCTCCTAAATTCCTTTGGTGGACGAAATTTATAATATGAACCCTATTGCAGGGTACAGAAAAGTTCAGGCTATCTGAAAATACCATTAGTATTTGACTATCAGCGTTTAAGGATCTGTCAATAATAGACACATTTTCTTCATGTGTTAATATTGAGGTGAGCGAATCCAACAGGGTTAGTACACAGTGGCCTTAAAGGAGGGGGCGGGGCCGTATTTTAAGATATTACGCATGCAGAAATGAGCTGAATCGGAGTGTCATCGTAAATATCATTTGAGTACGGTCAGCAATTAATTAGCACTGCTCGCTCTTGAATAAGCAGTTTTATCAATCAGTTCGTTCTCCAATGGTGGACGGCTGTAAAATGTAAACAGAGGCAGGAACGCAACCCTGGAATGTGTCCAGTTCAAGGCTAGTGAATGAATAAATCTGTCGGTTTTGTTTGACAGAAACCGCACGCTCTCTGAGATCATTGCTCCAGAATTTTCATAGGCAAGCAAATTACTCGCAAACTCGCCTTTTCCGCTGAAGCACGCAGATATCCGAACGAAGTCCGCTGGCAGCTGCTTTTACATGCTGCCCGGAGTGCGCTACAGAACGGATGTTTTACATAACTTACTGAACTTCGTTAATATTCTCACTAGCACACACAATGTAATTTAAAAATTATTCAAAATACACTGCCGAACGAGACCGTTTTCCCATACCTGAAAACCCATACTTCGCTACGGAGTACATTCAAATTAAATACAACGGTCTATGTATGCAATTCATGCCTATATATATATATATATATATATATATATATATATATATATATATATATATACAGTGGACTCTCGATCTATCGTTTATCAAGGGACCGATTGAAATGAACGATAAATTCGGGAAAACGATAGATGCGGTAACATAACAAAGCAATATGATCGTTGGGACTGGATAAAATGAACGACACATACGGAAAAACGATGGATCCGAAAACGATCGATCGAGATTCCACTGTATATATATATATATATATATATATATATATATATATATATATAATAAATACAACGATGAATGTATGCAATTGATGTAAAAAAATGAAAAAATATATTTAAAAAAAATCGTAACGGATATTTTTATAGACAAAATAATGAGAAAATATTCAAATTAAATCTAATAGAACATACTAAAAAATATAGTAAAGTTTGAGGAACATTTCTTTTAGGCCGTCCGCACACGGAGCAACTCAAAAGAAACTGATAACCGACTCGAATCACAAACCAGTCCGTGATGAGTCGTAACCTATGTAATTGAATGCAGCCACGCACACGGTGCATCTGGTTACAAACCCGTCAGCAACGCGTTTGTAATCAGTCGCAGGCAACTCAACGTGTCGAGTCGCTAGCAACTTCAGTCGCCAGTTTCTCTTGCGTTGTGCGTGTTATTACACAATCTATGATACAGCCGCTCTTTTGGCAAGCTGCCAAATGACGTACACGAATCACGTGACTTCTGCCTAGCGATGAAATGAAATTCTAACGTTTATTGTTGTATGGAATATGTGCGCCCATATATACAGTCCATTTTTAGACGATTGATCAAAGACAATCTATTGTGACGATTTTTTAAAATAAATTAATTTCTGATAATAATTTAACTAAAAATAATGCCCGGAATAATGATGTTCTTCCTTCCATGACAGGTCGCAAACTATTGATTTGAATCACTTTTGAGTCGGCCCGTGTGCGGAGCCGCATCACTAACGAGTTTGCAACCGATAAGCAATTTCAGTCGCTAACCAGTTGAGTTTCCTTTGAGTCGCCCCGTGTGCGGACGGCCTTACTGTATTTTAACATTTTTTTGGATAATGTCAAATCGTCTGCCGCATTAGAAAGAAAAAAAATTGTCAATTTATTTCGTTGTTATGCACGTGACGCAAAATTAGTTAAAAATATCACAAAAAGATAAGAAACCACGTGATCAGCATTTAATAAATAAAATTCTAAAAATGAATCTTTAAAAATTCACCAAAAATCTGAAAATGGAGGTAAAGATTCGAAAAAGATTTCATTTTAAAGGAATGTTTATGACCTTTCTCGTGATATAAATTTTATAATCCTCAGATTATTATTTTAAATTCAAACTTTCAAGAATGTTACAAAAACAGCGTAAAAATTTAATTTTAAAAAATCTAAGGAGAATTTTTCGCCAAGCAAAATTTCAACCCTTTAGGTCCAGCGCAGCGGTTTGGTCTGAGCGTTATCTGTCAGTCAGTCAATCAGTTAGTTACGGAACTGTTTTATATATATAGACCAGCTGGTGTATATGTTTAGAAAGATTTAAGTGCCTTAGTTAGAGCACGGTTTGCCCCAGACGCGACTTTTTTAGAATCGGGTGCTGATTTTGGGCGGATCGTGTTTGAGAAAAATAACGGAAAGCAATTATGTACGGCAAAGCAGTTGTTTACTTAGAATATTATATTTTACAAGTATTACTTAGAATATTACATTTTATGAGTAATTAGAATTAATGAATATAATTTTTAATTTAAGTGCGAAAACAATTTTATTAAATGACTTTTCAGGTTAATATTTCCTCAGATTCACTGAATCGTATCACATACTTTTTTTTTCTAGCAATATTCCATTTAAAGTAAATTATTAAAAATTTGGGAAAACGTTCTTGTTCGGCAGTACATTTTGAATAATTTTTAAATTACATTAACTTGTGTGTGAGCTAAAATTTGTCTCATAAGAAGAGGTAGATAAAGAAAGCGAGGGAAATATTTGGGAGCCTATGTTTAAAGTTGATTTGCAAAGTGTGATCAATTTCCTAAACGTTCATCGGTGCCGTTTCTGGGCCCTGTGGCGTAGCAAGGGGGGGGGGGGGGCAAGGGGGTCTATCATGCCCCGGGCGCCACTCGCAGAGGGGCGCCAATGTAAGATCCATATATTATATTACTATATGTTTTCGAGGTGGATGCCAATATAAGGTCTATATATTTTATTACTATATGTTTTTCAGGGGAGGGCCCCAATATAAGGTCTATATATTATATTACTATCTATTTTTCGGGGAGGGCGCCAATATAATGTATATATATTATATTACTATATTATTTTGTGGGGGGCGCCAATATAAGGTCTATATATTATATATGTTTTTAGGGGAGGGCACCAACATAAGGTCTATATATTATGTTACTATATGCTTTTCGGGGGGGAGTGCTAATATAAGGTCTATATATTATGTTATTATATGTTTATCG
Organism: Dolomedes plantarius; assembly: GCA_907164885.2. Taxonomy (NCBI): domain Eukaryota; kingdom Metazoa; phylum Arthropoda; class Arachnida; order Araneae; family Dolomedidae; genus Dolomedes; species Dolomedes plantarius. The sequence continues at coordinate 131,452,698 of OU015500.1, forward strand.
AGGGAGCCAATATAGGGTCTATATATTATATTACTATATGTTTTTCAGGGGGGGGGGGGCGCGCCACAAAGGTATCGTGCTCCGGGCGCCAGTTATGCTCGCTACGCCACTGTCTGGGCCCCAACTTATTCTTGAGCCCCCTAACATCGTTTGCCTACAGTCAGAGCTTGGGGCGATCCATCATGGCACTCGAGGCAAGTTTTAAAAACGGCGCTTTTTCCAAATTTTTGGAGACTCAGATCTCTAACATAATTTTAAGTGATCAAGATCTTGTTAGTGTTGCATGATCTCTAACATGATCTCAACAATGATCTCTAACAGAGATCAGTAATGAACGTATCTCTGTTAGAAATAGTCTACTCTTATAATAACGACCATTTTGGGAAAAATATGTTTTCATTTAAAATTTTTTTTTTATTAAAAAAACATATAATTTTAAAAAATATATAAAACTATATAAAAAACAGAAAAAGTAAATAAATTTGAATACAATTTGCTATATGTAGTAAAAAATAATAACTAAATCATTCTTCGAGTTTTTATTGCAGCAAATAACTCGATTGTATTTCTATAATTAGTTGTTTAACCCTCAAACGGTACAGTAGTTTGAGACGAAATATATGGTACGATCCGATCGGATCCGACACGATCTCTTTTTTGATGAGGTTTTTTGTAGAAATAAGTACACCTTAAGCATTTTCGTTGAATAATAACACTTATTGATAATATTTTACATGAAATTAAACCCTTTTTATAGAAAGAATGACCAACGAATTGTAATTTTGCTAAACACAAAAAAAAAAATCTCTTTGCATTTACATAGATTGTTGTATATATATTAGGTCTAATATGTAATTTTATCTACCTAGTTTTAGAAAGTTAGTGAAACCGACTTTCCGAACATAAAAATGTAAAAAATAATGTATACTGACATTTTTGGCCTTCAAAATCGAAATAAAAATTAAAAAATCTAAAATTAAAATATTTTAAAAATGACTAGTGATTATAAATAATGTTTTTCAACAAAAACACTCGTATTTACTTATTCCTACATCTAGTACGGTGGTCTAGTAGGTCTATCTAGTACGGTTCCTTGTCAACTAGATCTCTTGCAATGAGAGTGGAGAGTACGGGAGGGGGGAAGACATACCCTTGGGTCGGATCCGACCCCCACTGTACCGTTTGAGGGTTAAGACACTGCCTTTTCAATAGAAACTATTGCTAGATCTTTCAATCGCTCTTGGATTATTGTTCGTAGATCAGTGGTTCCCAACCTTTTTCAGCTGGCGACCCACCTTTCCTTATCGGAATACCTCCACGGTCCATATATATATATATATATATATATCCTCCACGGTCCACTATATATATATATATATATAGTGGAATGTTGATCGATCGTTTTCGGATCCATCGTTTTTCCGTATGTGTCGTTCATTTTATCCAGTCCCAACGATCATATTGCTTTGTTATGTTTCCGCATCTATCGTTTTCCCGCATTTATCGTTCACTTCAGTTGGTCCCTTGAAAAACGATAGATCGAGATTCCACTGTGTATATATATATATATATATATATATATATATATATATATATATATATATATATATATATATGGATATGGGGGAGCGGCGTTGGCAGAGTGTGCACCACCTGTGTGACTATGTTAGTCATCTGGGAGGGATGTAGTGGTTCTGTTGTCTGCCCCAGATGCCAAAAATCAAGAACCAAGAAAACAATCAAAACACAATTCGATTTGTTTCGATTTTTCTTATCCTATCTAATGGATTATTCGATAGTTTCTGATAGTTTTAGAATCGAGTCGTGACCCACCTGTAACCCTTCCGCGACCCACCGGTTGGGAACCGCTGTCGTAGATAATTCTCTAAAATTTTCAGTTGAGAAAAATTGCGCTCCGTAGCTGCAACAGTTTCAGGTCGTGCTAGTAGAATTCTGAGAGCTACAACAACGTTTGAAAATAGGCATTCAAAATTTATTTCTCGTGATCTCAAGTTCGGCAGTTTATTAAAAAATATGGCCTTCACATTGACTTATACTTCTGTAAATTTACAAATTTCGTCATACACCAGATTAAGCTATTAATATTGTTGTTGTTGTCGCTAATGAGCCCTGGTTGGAGGTTCCATTCAGCAGGTCCTAATAGGCTATTGGGCTGAAAGGGGCGGCTCCTGTTTTGAATTAGCACCACAAGGGTCGGAGTCCGACTTGGCTAAATGACCGGTCCCGTCATTTTGAACCGAGTCAAGTGATGAGATCGGGACAATTGACACCGCACCTCCAGGAGTAAGTTTGAGAACTTAGAGGACATTACAGCCACGACCTATTTTACTTGCCCCGGCCACCATTAGTGAACACGGCGGTGGATTTGCAGCGACGAGCATCGAACCAGGAACGTTCAGATCACTGGCCCGCTGCTCTTCCCAGCTGAGCCACAGCGACCAACTATTAATATTTTTTCGTTATCTATATATATAAAACAGTTCCGTAACTGACTCACTGACATGCAACGCACAGACCAAACCGCTGGACCTAAAGGGCTGAAATTTTGCATGGCGATTCTTCTTATGGTGTAGGGGTGCACTAAGAAAGATTTTTCAAAAATTCTTCTTAGATTTTTTAAAATAAAATTTTTAAGTTGTTTTTGTAAATTTTTTAAAAGTTTTCATTTAAAATAATAATTTGAGGGTTATAAAATTTATATCACGAGAAAGATCATAAAAATTCCTTTAAAATGAAATATTTTTCGAACCCTTACCTCAATTTTCTGATTTTTGGTGAATTTTTAAAAATTAATTTTTAGAATTTAATTTATTAAATGCCGATCACGTTATTTCTTTTTCTGGTACTTTAAATAAATTTATCGTCACGTGCATAACAACTAAATAGACAAAAAAAATTTTTTTTTTTCTTTCTAATGCAGCAGACGATTGGATATTATCTAAAAAAATATCCCTTATGATTTTTTTCTAAATATATATATATATATATATATATATATATATATATATATATATATATATATATATATATATATATATACAGTAACCACCGCTTATAGTGATCAGTGGTTATAAGAATCAACCGTTTATAAGAATCAATATCGCAAAAACAAAAACAAATGTATTATTTCCATGTTAAAATTTCCGCTTTAAAGAATCAGTCCACCGGTTATAAGAATCAGTTTGCAATATTCGCCTTCCTTTCATTTTTCCAAAAAATGCCACTTGAACTCTCAAAAGGTACGAAATTCTTTCTTAAGTTTTTGAAAAGAAAGATTGATAAAACTTTGGGGTGGAATTTAGTCGTAAAATACATTCCTTTAGACATAACATAAGAGTTTCTCCTTATACGTTTTTGCTAAACACTGTCTTATTAGCTTTACTCAGGGGCATCTAACCCGCCCGGGTCCGATTTCGCATTTCTCCAGACAGGCACTCCTTTTTTCCCACCACTTACTTCCTGGTTGCGGATTTCTGGACCCTGAAACACATAAATCTTCCGCGAAGTGTCCACCATCACTTACGCAAACGGGACAGTGGATTCAGCACTTCAAACCGTGAAACGTAAACGGATCCATTTTGCTGAATCAGATGAACCAGATGCTGAATCAAACGTTTCACGGTTTGATTCAGAATCAAACCGTGAAACGTAAGCTATAAAGTGAATCTTCGTCTGAGACTGTAATAAGCATACGTCGCTAGTATTCACTTTAGTTTTCTAACAAAATTGCCAGTTAGTGTTAGAACTTTTTGATAGTCGAATTCAAATATGATAAAAACAAGGAAAACTCTTAGTTTTTCTGAAAAACAGAACTTGTTAATTAGATATGATGCTCTTCCAAAGTGTAGTCAAACAGAAGCTGCCTCTTGTTGATTTTATAATCATGTGTTGTTACTTATAGGTCTAGAAATTGAGTTGTAGTATTTGTTTAGAAATTGAGCATTTTAAAATTATAAAAAATAATTTTAATAAATGATAAATAACGTAAATTAAAGAGTATTTAATGGTAAATTATGTATATATGTGTCTGTGTGTTTATATATATATGTACAAGTATATATTTGTGTATGTGTGCCTGTCCAAAGGGAAGTTTCGGTTATAAGAATCAACCGCTTATAAGAATCAAAAACAGTAATAACAAACGTGATTCTTATAAGCGGAAATCACTGTATATATATATATTTTTTTACATCAATTGTATACATTGATCGTCGCATTTATTATAAATATTTATATATATTTATTTTCGCATTAATTACATACATTGACCGTTGTATTTAATTTGAATGTACTCCGTAACGAAGCGCGGATTTTCAGCTAGTTCGTTAATAATTTCGTATTTTTGCTTAGCCTCTCATTTTGGCACCTCTTTCAATTTGGCGCCTGAGGCGATCGCCTCACCTATATGGGACCGTGTCTGCCTTCAGTTATGATACTCATCTTCTGTACCGTGCTCAAACAAAGAGAAGAAATATCGTAATTTTTATGTATCAGGAAGTAATTCAAAGGACAACATAATCACGCTGATTGTATATTGATAAAAAAAATCACGCCGTATTAACACTTCCGTCCGCTTTGTCCTTACTTAACTGGTTTAATAGAGAGACCTTACTCCATGCTTTCAGTGAACCTTTCCCCTGTGAAGAAGGGGGGGGGGGGGGAATCAACGCATCGTCCTTGTCGCTATCCCTTTCCGAAGTAGATTAGAGAATAATGAATGAGGTTTATAAACTAATTAATGTTTTTAGTGCGGAAGACCTCCCCCAGCCCTTTTTTCATTGAGGAAGGCAGGGAAAAGAAATAAAGTAAGGAAATAAAAAAAACGCGGTAATCAGTTTCTCCCTGAGAAAGTACTTGGCATTGAATCGGAACCTCATCCGGACGATGATAATTGCAACTTTGTTTATCAGCGCTCATTTGCATGAAGAATAAGTAAAGAATGTCAACAGAAGCAAGGTAGAAAAAACTGGTAATCCCAAGGCCGCGAAGACGTTTTGAGTGCTTCCCCCCCCCCCCCCTTCTTCTTCTTCTTCAATCTCGAATCAAGAGAGATTTCGCGATCCGCCCAAACTATAGAATCTCCGATAACAGCAAAGACGACTCGATGGTAGGTGACCTATAGTTTCACATAGCTATTTAAGTATTATTGTATGTCAGGGGTGGGCAAACTTTTCCAGGGTACGGGCTACTTCTAATTTTTTCAAGGTGTTGCGGTCCACCCAGTGACGTAGGTGTGGTGAGCTAAAAAAAACGGCCTACAATATTTATTAAAACTTAATAATAAATACGGAATATGTACTTACCTACATAACTACAAGAAAAAAAACTTACTCTTTTAAAACCCGCTTTTAAAGCAAAACGCAAGATACAAACATAATCTATATATGAGGCGGAGAAAGGCAAAGTGGTGTAAGTCAGTAAGTCAAGTGGTGTAAGCCAAAGAGTTTAACTGCAAAAACTACAAAAAATTCCATCATAAATTGAACAAATTAAAATTCATAACAATTATTACAATATTGCAAATAATAACTATTTACAATTCCGCCATAAATTGAACATGGAGATTACATATTTGACCCCAAATGAAAAAAGTTGAAAATGTGACTTACACCACTTTGCCTTTCAACGCCTCATATATAAAACAGTTCCGTAACTGACTCACTGACATACAACGCACAGACCAAACCGCTGGACCTAAAGGGTTGAAATTTTGCATGGCGATTCTTCTTATGGTGTAGGCGATTCTTCTTATGGTACATCTATTGTATACATTGATCGTCGCATTTATTATAAATATATATATTTATTTTTTTTGGCATTGATTGCATACATTGACCGTTGCATTTAATTTGTATGTACTCCGTAGCGAAGCGCGGGTTTTCAGCTAGTATGTCCATAAATATGTTTCTTTTAGTATGCGCGTCTTAGGTCTTAGTAAAGGCGGTCACCCCAAAATGTCATGTGGTGCCACCGGTCGATCGCGATCGACTTAATGTCCACCCCTGCTGTATGTCGTGCCTCTCGCGCAATAAAAAATCACTAATAAGTAGCAACTGCAAAGTCCGTAATCCACAAAGTCGTCTAACATATTTTTTACTCTTAGCAGCAGTAACCGGGTAAAATACGACTTTCGAGCATGCTTATAATGGCTGTATGAATTCATACTTGACTCATCCACGTAACGTGTATCAATACATTCCGCTTAAATTGAGGATTTTTATAATACAGTGGAATCTCGATCGATCGTTTTCGGATCCATCGTTTTTCCGTATGTACCGTTCATTTTATCCAGTCCCAACGATCATATTGCTTTGTTATGTTTCCGCATGTATCGTTTTCCCGCATTTATCGTTCATTTCAATCAGTCCCTTGAAAAACGATAGATCGAGATTCCACTGTATCCAATACCTCGGCGTTTGAATGCTCCATGCACTTGCAACGGACGTTCCAGTGGGCATGAATCGACTTGTCTGATTAAAAGTGTAATGATTTTCAGTTCATCGACGTTAATTACGAAATGCAAAATAATATTATTGCTTTTAACCCTTCAGCGGGCGCGCCCGTGTACAGAGTGCAACATTTTCGTAATTTTGAAAGGTTTGCTTTTACATGTCAGGTTTGAATGTTCTAAGCAGTTTCTATTTATACCTACACCCTTTCTAATGCAGGTCTGATTTTCTTACCCATGTATTCCTTTCCATTTATTTGTTAGTCGTGATTTAACCGTGGTATACCAGCGATTTTACTGGATTACAATACGACAAAAGCAGGAGTTGATGTGGACGATCAAATGTGCAGCTATTACACGGTATCCCGCATATCACGAAGATGGACAATCTCATTGTTTTTTAGGTTTTTGGACATAATAGAAATCAATGCGCAAGTTGTCCTTAGGTCCAATAAACAGGACAGTTTTGAAATAAGACGATTCTATCTGCATTCATTGGCCTTTAATTATAAATATATCTCAATATTATCAACATTGTCATAAAACTCAGAATTATTATTTTCAATTTCAAAGGAAAAAGTTTATTACGAAAGGAATAATCAAGGTTGAAAAAGACGTTGCACTTCGTCCCATACGCGCGCCTGCTGGTGTTCCAAAAATTGGCGCGCCCGCTGAAGGGTTAAATTACACTTCGTACTAAACTGAAAATTGAAATGTTGAAATGAAATCTTTGGTTATTTGGTCTGCATTGGTCATTTCTGAGGGGGGGGGGGAGAAAGCTGTGAAGTGTTGAACAGCTGGAGAGGAATCGATGAGAAAATAGTTGAACGAATGCACCTTTCTTCAGGGTGGTTATACGTAATTACCCATTTAGAACTCGATACATCTGAGTTAAACATTTTAATTAAAGAATATGAATACAGATTCACCTAGGATGTTCTCATGGCTAAATTTGACGACTGAATTGCGTTAATCATTCATTCTCGTTCCACACGCACCAGCACTTACGGAACCAAAACAACAAAACATAATTACACGGATTTTGAAAAATAGCAATAAATTAGCTTATGCTAAGGAAACAGACTATGTCTCGTGTATTTTTGGGATTCTTTTAACAGTGAAAACATCCTAAGGGAATCTTTTAAAAAATGTTTTCCTCTACTCAGAGGGTTTTTTTTGCTCATACACACCGCGATTTTGTTGGCTACTTTATTTTGGGAGTACATTTATGTAAAAAAATACCTCTCCCTATGAGGGGACACTGCAGCACCTAAGACAGGATTCGACCCCGAACCCACTTTGTGGAAGCTATGACCAACATACGATATGGGTTGTGTTACGGGTGGTTTGTAACGATATGGGTGATCATTCTCCTTAGTGAATCTGAATCCAGATTCTCTGCTAAAATTGCTTACACCAGATATATCCAGTTCTAGATAACAATTAAAATTAATTAGTTATAAATAATAGAAAATATTTTCGGTTGACCCCTATCTCATAATACGTCGTAACACATAGCTTCATAAAACATTCAGTAACATTTCATCGCTCCCAAGGGATCGTCATATAATCCATTAGGAACACTATATTAATTTCTTCTTCTTACGCTATAAATTAACAAGAAATTCCCAAGACAACAGTGGGAACTAAAATTATTGTGACTATATCACTCACTCTCGTAATGATGAAGAAATCAATATTTCATGTTCGCCGATACCACTGGCCCCTTAGATTTAGATCAGGCGTGTCCAACCCGCAGCCCGCGGGACGTATGAGGCCCTGCATACAGTAAGGACTTTACCTTAAATAAAAAACTGCCAGCCTTTTTGTATTTAATGCTTTCATTGCATTTCTCGACTAAATACAGGCTTTACAATATACAGTGATTTCCGCTTATAGGAATCACGTTTGTTATTACTGTTTTTTATTCTTATAAGCGGTTGATTCTTATAGCCGAAATTTAGGTTTTTGGACAGGCACACACAGACCTATATCTATATACACATATATGAGATAATTTAGCATAATATACTCTTTAATTTACGTTAATTATCTTTTATTAAAATTATTTTTTATAATTTTAAAAATACAACTTAATTTTTAGACCTATAAGTAGATACACATGATTATAGTAAGAGAAGAAAAAATCCAATATTTGTTACAACATACCTGCTTAACTGTTTTAACAATTCAACAAAAGGAAGGGAGCAAGAAAAAGGTTTCTATGGTAGTTTGACGTAATGAAGTTTTCAGGAGGCTGTTCATACCTCTTCCAATACTAATAGTCTTAGACGAAGATGCACCTTCTAGCTTACATTTCGCGGTTTGATAACGTGCTGAATCTACTAATGTCACGTTTGCCTAAGTGATAGTGGACACTTCGCCAAAGATTTATGTGTTTCAGTGTCCAGGAAGCCGCAACCAGGATGTGAGAGGTGGGAAAAAAAGAGTCCCTATTTTTGTTTGTCAGTGGAGAAAAGTGAAATCGGACCCGGACAGGTAAAAATGCCCCCGTGTCAAGCAATTAGGACAGTGTTGTGCTGAAGCGTTTAAGGGGAAACTATTATGTTATGTCTAACAAAGAAAGGGATGAATTTTATGACTATATTTCATCCCATCTTATCAATCTTTCTTTAAAAAAAAGAGAAAGAACTTCGTGTCTTTTTAGGGTTTAAGTGTCTTTTTTGGAAAAATGAAAGGAAAGCGAAGAGTGTAAACTGATTCTTAAAACCGGTGAATTGATTCTTTAAAGCGAAGATTTTAACATGGAAATAATACATTTGTTTTAGTTTTCGCGATATTGATTCTTATAAACGGTTGATTCTTATAACCACTGATCACTATAAGCGGTGGTTACTGTATATAAAAAAATTAAATTCGTGGATTCACGGCATCGATGAGGAAGGTCAGACTTGAGTTGTCGCTGCGCTCATTTAAGTCTATCTCGGCCCGACAGTATCTCCTTGTCTCCGGCTCCAGCGTCACTCTGAATAACTGACTTTTTTAACTCGCTTCCGGCGACTTTATATATATTCGCTGAACGTTCTAGAAAGGTCTGGAAAACGCCACCTTTCTTTACTCAGTTATTGTTCTCAGACGACTAGGCGTCTCCGGCCGGTAACATCCATTTTGTAGTTGGCTAACTGTTTCGCGAGCTGTCGGTAGCACTTCCGGTCTTTATGTGGCCAAGACTGTCTGTCTGCAGACGTCCATATCAATTATGTGCACAAACCGCGCGTTAGTTGGTCTTCCCGGAATTTCTACGCACAAAATATTCGCTACTGTACGGGAGTCGTTACAATACCCAGTAGTGCGACCCCACAAGATCGTAAACTTTGTAAGACGTATCTTCTCGGAGAAAAAAAAAATCCTTCGCTTTACAATCATGCCTTATTCACGTCATTGCTTTTAGGCACTATGTACACTTGTGAACAACTGTATTCCAAGATGAAGCACATGGAGAGTAAAATTAGATTAAAAAAATCACTGATAAGCACCTTTAAAACTAACCAAGAAATGCAACCACTTCCAGTGAACCATGTTTTAATTTGTTTCACAAAGAGAGGTCAAATATCCCACTAGTTTTCTGTTTATGTTGCCATCTTTTTTTATTGTTGCAATAAAAAATAAAGAATGTTTTGTTATTTATTTAAATTAATTACATAACGTAGTTTATTTACGGGCAAAGACAAATTTTCATCGCTTAATGCGGACCTAGCAAGTCACGAGGTCGGATACCCATGATCTAGATCAGGGGTGGCGAACCTTTATGGATCAACGTGCCATTTTTTTCTAAAGAAATGTTTAATGAGGCCATAAACGTGCCGTCAAATAATTTTGACTTAGTGATTATTGGGAAAATAATAAAACTAAATACTAACAACTCAAAATTCACAAAAAAATACAGTTATACAGTCAACAAAAAAATACAGTTATATGTGTTATTCAAATTAAAGTAACATTAGTGTGACTTCTGTTGCTGCAGATTAGATAACAAATAACTTATATTAGGATAGTAAGATGTTACTTTTAGCAGAATGCATGCTGAACTGGAATCATCTTCCAAACGGTTTCTAAGCGAGTTTTTAATGTTATTCATCTTTGAAAATAATGACTCGCAGGCATAAGCAGATGAAAATATGGTTAAAATAGCATGAGCCACTTTCTTCAAACAGTTAAATGTATCTGGAATCGAATTCCATGTTGCCAAAATTTTGCTACTGGCATTTTTACTTATATTGCTTGTTAGTCTTTCTGTTTCAATCAATTCAAACTTTTTCCTTGTTTCAATAAATTTTCGAATCCGTATTGAACTAGACTGGAAATCAATCAGCTGCATTTCAAATTCTTCAATTTTCAACCAATCGAATTGGGACAAGTTCAGTTTATCAAATGAAATCACACCAGGGTACATAATAAACTTGAGCGTTTCCGATAATTCTTTGAACTGAGAAAATCTCGCTGAAAATTCCTTGATTGAAGAATCAATTACGGAACTTAATTCATCAATAACTTTTTCTTCGTCTGCTTTCTCATGTACATCTAAATCTTTAATATTTTTTTTTTCAAGTTTGGGAAATATTTGTAGTTTTTTGTAATAAAATCGTTCCTGAAAACATGCGTCAAAAGCGCAAATGAGATCCACCATGACGATAATTTTTTTTTTTTTTTTTGTGCCTTGAAGCTTTATGTTCAATTCATTAAAATGTTGGCATATGTCTGTAAAAAACATCAATTTTGAAAGCCACATAGCATCCATTAATTTAAATGCAAACCGTTTTGATCGGTGGCGTGCCCAAAATATTTTGTTGCGTGCCATCAATGGCACGCGTGCCATTGGTTCGCCACCCCTGATCTAGATGTTGTGCAAAAATACATTGACATGCAATACACATACATAATATTAACATTTTAAAGAGTTAATTCCAGTTCAATTAGCCGCAGGTGCGATTCCCACGGGAGGAATGCAAGCTTTCAGTGATTGGTTTCTTAGTTTGGGGTCTTGTTTTGCTGAATACACCACTTTAAGGTCGAATCTGACCGACGACCGCAAGCATCCACTTGCTCTGTGGGACACGAATTCGCGCCGTGACGCTCACGAACTCACCGTGGGCCACGACCGGACACTGTCAGCCCTTCGTGAATTTCCAAGCACGTCTCATAAATGCCCCTCATTTGCACTTTGAAAAGGATTCACGAAAGTCTTAAGGTGCACTCACACTACGCTGACGTGTCGTGTTGACACGTCAGCGAAAAAAAATAAAAACCCCTATTTTAAAAAGGAGTGCGCATACTACGCTGTCGTGTCGTGACGTGGGAAAACACGCCCTGGCGTGGGAACTGACGCGTCAGCTCCAAATATAAATTCCCAGATCTCGTCAGCAGGCGTCTGGCCGTCAGCTATGAATACGGGAGAACTCATCGAGCATGTGAAGAAATACCCTATTTTATTTGACCATTTCAACAAAGATTACAGAAATAAATATGCACGCAATGAAGCATGGGAAGAGATTGGAAGAATCCTGGAAATAGCTGGCAATATTTACATTTATTTACTAATTTATTGCAAAGTTAGGCCGTTTGATTGATTTAACCAATCTTTCACACACTTTAAAAACACGTTTATAAAATCAGCGTTTTCTTAACATTGTCATAGCATAAAATTTGGTTTCTTTAATAACTGGCGGTAAAGTTGGTTACTGATCTTGTAAAATGTAAACAAAGAGGAAGGGGTGATTTAACAATATAAACAGGTGTTCGTCCCCTCGGTTTGTTTTCGATTTTCATCTTTTAGATAGCAAAAATAATTTATATGTGCTTATATTATTTACATTTATAAATATAGTATTTTATTTAAATTTTTCATGGAATTTTTTTTTTACGAATTAGCGGCAGCAGTTGGCTACTGATGTTTTCAAATGTAAACAAATGGAGTGTGCAACAATACAATATAAACAGGTGTTCGTCCCCTCTTGTTTTTAAACTTCCATCTTTTAAATATAAAAAATAATTTATATGAGCTTAGTTTATGTGTATTTATAAATTTATATATATTTTTTGATTGATAGTTACTTTCAATTAAATATTATAGGCAGTGATGGTCTTCGACCAAATATTACCTACTTAGTATTTGAATTATTTGAATAACTAGGCAGAAAAGAAATTCACTACAGGTTACTTATTTACATTCTTTAATAACTCAAAATTATAGCAACCAAAATGATACATTTGTTTATAATATAACAGTAATAAAATGTTTACAAAAAATATTAATGGGCCATTCTGCTTTTATGAATGCTCTCCCATTGCCATGAACAGCTTGCAGCCCCTTCAGGAGAAACGAAGTATTTTTTCATCGCTCTTTACTGAATTCTTGCTATGAAGATGCATCAAGTATGATTTTAATGTGAAAGCCTCATCAGCGACAATAAATCGACTCTACTTGTATTTATAGGGTGCCCCCATATTATTTATAGGGTCCACCCGCAACGATATGCACCTTGTGGGAACCAAACAACAACGGACGTGAATTCGTCACGACACGACACGTCAGCATAGTGTGCACAAACCGCCTGACGCTGACGTTTTCCCACGTCAGCTGACGTTGCGGTCAGCGCGTGTCAACACGTCACGTCAGCGTAGTCTGAATGCAGCTTTAGGTGTCGAATCATTTTTAAAGACGTGCGCTCAACGCATGAATAACATCATTTTACGCAAACACAACAGTTATTTCCTTCTTCAGGACAAAATGATCGGGTCAGTTCAAACATTGTCAGTTATTTCGTAATCATTTAACGGCACCCTTGGAGATAGAGAGTGCCCCATGATAGTTTCGACTGTAGAATGTTTCTCTAAACAGATCGATAGCGCACTCAAAACACTTTGGATGTTAACTCTAGACAGGCCAAGTTACGAAAATAGAGAAAAATGCAATTTATATGACTTTACTTGATCGAGAACTAATAACGAGACGGCGTTGTTGTTGTTGTTGTTGTGGCTTATGCCCCTTGACCTACAATATATCAGGTCAAGTCCATAAAGGCAATTGGGCAGAATGGTGCGGCTCCGGTTTTCAATATCGCCACACAGGTCGGAGTCTGACTCGGCTAAACAGGGCCGCCCAGAGGGGGGGGGGGGCAACTGGGGCACTTTGCCCCAGGCCCCCAACTGCCGGAGGGGCCCCAAGAAAGTTTTAAAAAAAATTATTTATTAGATTTCCTCAGAAAATATAACAAAAGAGCAGTGCAATGAAATATAATAATTATGTTAATCATTCATGTAATAAAATTTTAAGTATGAGTAACTTAATTTGAATGTGTGATTTCGTCTCTTTCCATTTTTTATTTTTCTTGGGGCCCCCAACAGAAGTTTGCCCCAGGACCCGTAAAGTCTCTGGCCCTGCGGCTAAAGGACCGGTCCCATAATTTTGAACCGAAACAAGTGACGAGACCGGTACACTTGACCCAACACTTCTAGAGGTAAATTTTCAGAACTTGGAGGACATTGCAGCCACGACAGATTTTTCGTGCACCAGCAGCCATTAGTGTACACGGCGGTCGATTTGTCAGCGACCGGCATCGTACCAGAGACGTTCAGATCAATGACTCGCTGCCTTTGACAATTGGACTACCGCGCCCGCACGAGACAGCGTACAAAGCATTGCACGTAACCACGCCAAAATTTTCGTCCGTGGCCTGTTCCATTTATGTTTTACACTCCTACCTTAAAATAGAATAGAAACATTCCCAGTTGTGTATAAGTTGCCCAGCTTTATGAATTTTTTCTTTGTTATTTATGTCTCATCCATGCTTATCGAGTGTTGTTAAGCAAAGACGTAAAATTAAATGCCTGATTGTTGGGAAAAAAATAAGTATTTATATCTATATGCAACCAGTTTGTTTTTCATAGTTTTAGTTACGTTTGACGCTAAAAATGAAAGATACGATCATGCCTCTGTTTGCAGGAATAAAATTGCACTAAATTATAACACAGAGGATTGAGCGGTGAAGCGAATTATAGCAGAAAATTAAAGTTATTGTTTACTAGTGTGTATATCAGACGTGTTCAACCCGCGGCCCTTGACTGTTAATGCGGCCCCACAAGATCCCAAACTTTATTTAAAGACTTATTTTCCCAGGGGATATCCCTCTTTATACAATTTCGTCTTACTCAAGTCATAGCTGTTTTGCCCTACGTACATTTACGAACAACTATTTTGAAAGATGAAGCACACTAAGAGTAATATCAGATGAAAAATTTCTGATGAGCTAAAACTCACTAAAAATTGCCGTGATGATTGATTTGATTTCACCATCAGTGTCTTGCCAATTGAACAAGACACTGATAGATTAGTTAAAAGGAAAACAAGGTTAAATATCCAACTAATTTTATATTTATGTTGCCTTGTTTTATTAATGTTGTAGTGAAAAATTTTAAAAAATTAAGCATTTGTGTAACTTATGTATATTACCGTATTTTACGGCGTATAACGCGCAGCACCTATAATTTTAAACTGCATTTTTAAAATTTTTAGGTATATTCTAAAATATAACGCGCACCTTTTTCTTGAGGAAGAAACCTGAAATGTACATGTGCGATGCTCTTGTCTTTTTCATTCGAAGGATTTTCCCAGGCTTTCGAACAATGTTATACTGAATAGACACGCGATAAGGGGAACAATATGTGTCTGGGGGAAATGCTTGAGGGAGTAAATAATTTTGCAAACAGGGGGTAAGAACGCACTTCTGACACGAATGAATTCGCGGAATTAGCAGTCAGATGTTTTCTCTTTCAGAACTCTCTGTCAGAAACAGAATTCGATGATGTGCCTGAAGATATAACGGAAGATGACTATGACGAACTATTTACGCTATCAAATAATTAAAATTTTTAAGTTCATAAGGTATGTCATTTCTTTTAAATAAACAGCATTTAGGTACACGTAGAAATATAATATTTTTATGTTCATCTTTTCCTTATTTTTAAATATCATTTTTATATCCGGCGTATAACGCGCACCTGTCAATTTCGATCTCATTTTTTGTATCAAAAGGACGCGTTATACGCTGGAAAATAAGGTAAGTGTATTATATATTTTACATGTGGCCCACGACAGTCCTTCTTCTCTCAAGCTAAATGCTTGGACACCCATGGTGTATATTATTAAGTCGGAAGTTTACATACGCGGAATATCTAAAATTATTCTTGAAGAAATATTTATATTGATTTTGTGACACGCATTGAAATGCTTCACAAGCGCATAATAACGAGAAAAAAAAATATATCCACACAACTCTGTCCCACGGTTCCACTTAGGCGGCATAATTTGTAATTTACTTCACTCTGCTAGCTAACATTTTATTCAGAACGCAAGAGTTTAAATTCGTGTTTCAGAATGAGCATGTTTAAGGGTAAAAACTGTGACTTTAGTGATATTTTTTGGAGTAGTTACGTGCTATTCTCCTTGAAGAAGAGTGGAAAAAAATAAAGAAGACCGACCACTCGAGATAAAAGCCATTTAAACTTCACGAGGGTTCTCCCAGTTCCGCCAACCCTTTGAGGCAGCAGATGGCCTGCAGTAATTCATGGCTCTGTGAAGCTCTTGGGTGCAGATGCAAAATAGAGACTCAAGCAGTCACTTGCGCAACGCAAATCGTTATTTTCGTGCCCAATTTCTCTTTTTTTTTTACCTTGTTTGTTTGTTTTAATGAACGGGCGGATAAAAACCGGAAGTAAGTTTGTTTTCCGCTTCCGGACTCGTTATTTGTGATCTAAGCAGCTGAAACATAGTATAGGCGCTGATGGGGTCGTAGTATACTATTTTTTTTTCTCCCCTTTCAATTGAAATAAAAGTGTACTCAGGCACACGCACATAAAATAAACCCAAACACACCTAAAATCTTTCTTCCTCCACAGTTTTTATTTATTTTTTTTTTATTCACATTTGTGAATTGCCCAAGATAAAGGTGAAAGGCGTACCGTAAAATCTGGACTATAATACGCACACGTGTATAATACGCATGCTTGATTTTGCTCGAAATTTTCGGAAAAAATTAAAATTTGACTATAATACGCATCCATAACTTTCCAATACACCTATACCTCGCTATACGGCCGCTCTTTATACGGCATTTCGCTATAACGGCCTTTTTTAATTATGGTACTTTTTCGATTTACGGCCCACAATATTTCGTTATACGGTCACAACAGCGGAAAGTGATGATGGCAACATATTATAGCTTAGTGATTCATGTTAACGTTCATCATCAGATTAAAACAGTTTTTAAAATTTTATTTTATGTTTTTTATTATATGTATACATATGTGCATATGATTTCTTTTGTTTTTTATTTATATGTTTATTTTTTAATTTCTTTTTATTATTACATTGTTTTGTACTTTTGTAACCAACTGTTTAAACAGGGATTCATTACGTAAAAACTCTCATATGTGTAGCCCCACAAACTGTGTATCATCACTAACTGATTCCCAAAAACTCTCAAGATGCCCTAACAGAGTAAAGCGGCCCTGCAAACAGCCGCCGGGATCGTAAGAAAAAATCCCTAAAACTCTCTCCGACTCCGTGGACGGAAACAACTACTAGCGTTCGTGCCGACGTGCCGACACCCTCTGAACTCTGCTTGCTGAGAAAAGATGTTTGCCAGTCGATCCAATGTTTTCCTAGCTGGTTGCAGCATATTTTCGTGTGTGCCTGTATGATTGTTAAAATTGTGTAATTCTGTAAATAATTGTTATGTTTAAATTAAATTAGTTAAAATGGCACCTAGGGTTTCATTTTTTTACTGTCGGGGTCAAGTTTACTTTCTCCCTGAAGTCAACAGGTCTCGGTAACTGTCATGTAACTGTTCCGGCGAATGGCCACGCTTTTATTTTTATGTAAGCATTTTTATAGGAAATGAAAAGAATAAAGTGCTTTATGAAGTAAGTACTATATTATTTATAAAATTGGACCAGATCCAATTAAATTTGTATCGGTTTGCATCAAAATAATTGATTCGTTATACGGCTTTTCGTTTTACGGCCAACTTATCCGGAACGTATTCAGGCCGTAAAGCGAGGTATGGGTGTATTTTATTTAAAAATTGTACAAATCCTTATTAACATAAATAAAATTTGCAATACAAATAAACGAAAACGTCAAATACGGTAGCCAAAAAAAAAAAAAAAAACTTAAATTTTAAATTTAAAACAATCAATACTGTCATATTATCAGTCACTTTCACTGGAATACAGCTCATCTATTGTTTGTCGTTTATTCAATGTTTGAAACTACGTTTTTTTTGTACGCGAGTTAGTGATGCGAAATTGATAACAAAACATCGATGTTTTGAAACATCGATATTCAATATTAAAACATCGATGCTAATAAAACATTGCCCAAAAACCATCGATGTTTTTAAACATCGATGTTTTAGAACATCCATTTTTTAAAACTGGTTTAGTAATCTCTAACATTAATGTTACTTCCGTTAGTCGTGGGGGGGGGGAGGGGGGGGGATGATTTAATTTTACTCTCTGATTGGGCAGGCACAAATGACAAAAACTTGGTTGCTTTGGGCTACATTGATGACTCAAAATTTTCGTTTTAAATACCCTCCATGTTTTGCCTTCAAATGTCCAGATAAATTCGTGGTATTGCAGGAAGTTTTGAGGGACTTAAGGCAAATATTGCATTTCGCTAATTTGTCAGTGGTTTTGTAAAAATATTTCTAAACGGTACTTTTGGGAGGCATCTTACTAATAATATTAACGTCAACTTATATAAAACCAGAACAAAACAAAAACTTAAATGGATGCACTCGTATTTGCAAAATAAAACCCCATGGAAGGTTTTGGAGTGTCAGGAACATTCCAAGCGCTCTGATTGGTTCATTGGTTGTTAATTGCCATTTGTCTGTTTGCTAAGGAATCATTCCCACCACTTTTGTATTCGTCCTTTTCAGAATTCAGACTTACATTTACTGAGTGTGAAAATTATGCTACGTGGTAAATTTTTTTTATTACGGTACTTTTTCATTAAAAGAAACATCGAGACAACTTAAAACATCGATGTTAAAAAAACATCGGCTTCAATAAATCGATGTTTAAAACATCGATGTTTTGAAAACATCGACATCGATGGCGTATCCCTAACGCGAGTATAATACCCACTCTCATTTTTGCGGACTAAAATGTGAAAAATATGCGTATTATACTAAAGATTTTACGGTAATTAGTCCTTTGTGATTCTTTTCCAACCATTTTACTATCTTCTGAGCATTTTTCTAATCGACTGGGAAAAAAAAAAACATAGCAGCTCCCAAGTATGGCAAAATTCCAGTTAACTGTACCCAAAGTAAGAAAAAGTATGACATCGTTACCTGATATGGAGTTATTTCTCGCGTGCTTATAAATGTGACAGGCATCGAAAAGTGAACGTTCAGACGATTTAATTTCAGAGATTAAAGGGGCAGTCAATTCATCTGTCCCAGAAGGATGAATGAATGTGACAGCCGGAAAGAAATAAACTTTGCATCCCTTCCACATATCTCGTTGGTTCTGCCGTCCCAGGTTTTACACGCTCTTTAGCCTGCCGTCAAATCTGTAATTAGACAAATTATGAGCGTAAAATTACCCGTAGCTTTACATCCGAAGCGAAGATATGCGATGTCAACTGAAGCACAACCTAAAAGACTCATAGAAACGTTACAGTAGTACCTAAATTACAGTAAATGCAGATAGTATAGTAAAGTCTGTAAACGGTTTTATAAGACTCTCTTATCATTTACTTGTATGAGTACATTACATCGGGTTCGCATCCCATAGAATGCATTTGATAGGCATCTCCAGTGTACCTAGCAACCATAGACAGAGTTTCGTCCTCATTATGGACTCCCCAGCTTCAGTGGCGTAGCGAGCAAAACTGGCGCCCGGGGCACGATACCTTTGTGGCGCCCCCCCCCGAAAAACATATAATATATAGACCTTATATTGGCGCCTCCCCTATAAACATATAATAACATAATATATAGACCTTATATTGGCATCCCCCGAAAAACATATAGTAATATTATATATAGACCTTATATTGGCACCCCCCCCCCGAAAAACATATAGTAATATAATATACAGACCTTATACTGGCACCCACCGAAAAACATATAGTAATATAATATACAGACCTTATACCGGCTTCCCCCCCCCCCAAAAAAAAATATAGTAATATAATATATAGACCTTATATTGGCACCCCCCGAAAAACATATAGTAATATAATACACTGCTGGCCACTGTAAATGCAACACCCTAAAGGAAATATGCAAATAACATTAAATTTACAACATGCATTAGCGGAGGTGAGATATGCAAATGATTAGAATTTCAGCGCAGACGCACATCACGCTCGCCTGTGGCGCCACTTCAAAGCGCTATTTAAGGCTTCGAGATTTCGACGATTTCAAGTTCGGCAATTGTATTTTTCATGTGGATTTTTCAAAAAAACGATCAATTATGCCTCGTCGAAAACAGCGATCATCTTTTGATCAAGTATCCGAGTTCGACAGAGGAAGGATAGTGGCCTACCGAGATTGTGGATTATCTTTCAGGGAAATCGGTAGTCGTGTTGGACGAAACCAAACAACTGTAATGCGGATATGTGATCGTTGGATGCAGGAGGGTACGACGGACCGGCGTGTTCGATCGCATCCACCTCAGCGCACCACTTCACGTGATGACAGGCAAATTGTGCGCATGGCAGAGACGGATCGCTCAGTCACATCACGAACCATAGCACAGCACATGCAGTCTGTAACGCATCATCCAGTGTCTGCGCGTACCATTCGACGCCGTTTACAGCAGAGTGGTCTGTCCGCAAGACGTCCATTGTTTGTCTACCCTTGACGCAGAACCACAGACGTCTCCACCGCCAATGGTGCGATGACAGAAGGATGTGGACGGCAGAATGGAATGAAATTGTCTTTACTGACGAGTCACGCTTCAGTCTGCATCACCACGATGGTCGCATTCGAGTCTGGAGACACCGTGAAGAGAGGATGCTGAACAGCTGCGTTATGCACCGCCACACTGGTTCTGCACCGGTTATTATGGTATGGGGCGGTAATGGATATCACTCTCGCACTCCTCTAGTACGCATTGCCGGTACGTTAAACAGCCAGCGCTACATCTCCGAGGTGTTGGAGCCAGTTGTCCTTCCTTTTCTTCAGGGCTTGCCCACACCCATATTTCAACAGGATAATGCGCGACCACACGTGGCACGCATTGTCCAACGGTTCTTCGTCAATCGCCAGATTGAATTGCTTCCATGGCCGTCTCGCTCTCCGGATCTTTCGCCGATAGAAAACATGTGGTCCATGGTTTCTCTCGAATTGACCCAGATTCCATCCCCAGCTGCCACAGCAGATCAACTTTGGCAACGTGTGGAATCTGCTTGGTCTGCTGTACCCCAAGAACTCATACAAAGCCTCCTTGAATCAATGCCGAGGCGTGTGGAAGCGGTGATCTCCATCAATGGCGGCTACTCTGGGTACTGATTTTGGCAGGAACCACACTTCACAGAAGTCTATAAATTTAATCATTTGATACTTGGTCAACATGTTATCTACAAAATAAATTTTGTTGTGATATCTCTTGTCTCTCTTGGTGTTGCAATTTGGGTGGCCAGCAGTGTATATAGATCTTATACTGGCGTCCCTCGGCGAGTGGCGCCCGGGGCATGATAGACCCCCTTGCCCCCCCCTCGCTACGCCACTGCCCAGCTTGGCATAGTTATGAAGTACACTGAAGGCGACAAAATTGTAATAGCTGAATTTTTAAAAATCTTCACCGATGACGGGCTGTTACCAGCAAATCCAACCAACAACGGAAAGAATTAAGCGTCTTTCAAAACTGGCACTTAAACGGTTAGATAATAACAAGATGGTCTTCTAAATTTAAGAGCGTGTCTTTTTCACTTCTTTTACCAGGCAAAGAGTAGGAATCGTGTTCGCGCTGGAATTATATAAAGTTCAACATGAAAATGATTAGAAGATCAAATGTTTGTATTTCTAGAGGGGGTTTTAAAGGACCAGCTCCGCAAAATCCGGTCTCGATTGGTCAAATGTTTAGAAATGTGCAGGGAAAAACACACAAAACTTAACTGATAAAAATTACATATTTAATTATTCAAACAATAACAACTGCAATATACAAAAATGAAGCGGAGATTAATATAAATTCTTGCACTGTAAAACGCGGATCGCAGCACTTTCCCATGGCAAAACAAGAAAAAAAAATGTAAGATCTGAAACTGAAAACCAATACACGATGGCGCACCAAAAGAAGATGACCGAAAATAAAATGGTATAATGATAATATCTCTCACTCAACAATGCTGAAAATATCATTAATCGAATTATTGTTTCTGAAAGTTATTATCTTCAAGGATAAGCACAAATAGACACCGGATAATCAATCCTTCAAAAAAAAAAATGGAGGGAAAAGTCCTCTATAACACTAAAGACAAGTTGCTATATTATCTTGATTCGCGTTATATATATATGTAATATACCCATTACACCACGTCCTTAAATTATAACCTGAAAGTGAAAACTAGCTCATATTTACATGGCTGGAGCTAGACTCAGACTGAAAGGAATAAAAGGAAGCAGTCGGGCCGAATCGTTTATTAGAGCGACAAACGTACACCCGTTCATTTCAGAAGAACGGCTCGGAAGTAATAGCACCTTTCAATACTAAACGCGAGGGCGAGGTAGACATGTGACTATTATTTGTAGGGTCAACAGATTTTGGGGCTCGCGATTCTAACCCACTCCTGACTCTAGACGTACACATGTGTAGAAATGCAAAGGCATGCGATTCATGGGAAGTTCTGTGGCGGAGCGTTTTAAAGCGATAAATTAATATTGCTGGGGATTGGATTTAGGAAAGGGAATTTAAATGCTAGATGGAGGGTATAATATTTAAGATATTACACACACACACTTACACACACACACACACATATATATATATATATATATATATATATATATATATATATATATATATATATATATATATATATATATATATATACAGTGATTTCCGCTTATAAGAATCACGTTTGTTATTACTGTTTTTGATTCTTATAAGCGGTTGATTCTTATAACCGAAACTTCCCTTTGGACAGGCACACATACATAAATATATACTTGTACATATATATAAACACACAGGCACATATATACATAATTTACCATTAAATACTCCTTAATTTACGTTATTTATCATTTATTAAATTTATTATAATTATTTTTTATAATTTTAAAAATACTCAATTTCTAAACAAAATACTATAACTCAATTTCTAGACCTATAAGTAACAACACATGATTATAAAATCAACAAGAGGCAGCTTCTCTTTGACTACACTTTGGAAGACCATCATATCTAATTAACAAGTTCTGTTTTTCAGAAAAACTTTGTTTTTATCATATTTGAATTCGACTATCAAAAAGTTCTAACACTAACTGGCAATTTTGTTAGAAAACTAAAGTGAATACTAGCGACGTATGCTTATTACAGTCTCAGACGAAGATTAACTTTATAGCTTACGTTTCACGGTTTGATTCTGAATATCAAACGTTTGCTGAAACGTTTTGATTCAGCATCTAGTTCATCTGATTCAGCAAAATGGATCCGTTTACGTTTCACGGTTTGAAGTGCTGAATCCACTGTCCCGTTTGCGTAAGTGATGGTGGACACTTCGCGGAAGATTTATGTGTTTCAGGGTCCAGAAATCCGCAACCAGGAAGTAAGTGGTGGGAAAAAAGAAGTGCCTGTCTGGAGAAAAGTGAAATCGGACCCGGGCGGGTTAGATGCCCCTGGGTAAAGCTAATAAGACAGTGTTTAGCAAAAACGTATAAGGAGAAACTCTTATGTTATGTCTAAAGGAATGTATTTTACGACTGTTTTCCACCCCAAAGTTTTATCAATCTTTCTTTTCAAAAACTTAAGAAAGAATTTCGTACCTTTTGAGAGTTCAAGTGGCATTTTTTGGAAAAATGAAAGGAAGGCGAAAATTGCAAACTGATTCTTATAACCGGTGGATTGATTCTTTAAAGCGGAAATTTTAACATGGAAATAATACATTCGTTTTTGTTTTTGCGATATTGATTCTTATAAACGGTTGATTCTTATAACCACTGATCACTATAAGCGGTGGTTACTGTATATATATATATATATATATATATATATATATACAGTGATTTCCGCTTATAAGAATCACGTTTGTTATTACTCTTTTTGATTCTTATAAGCGGTTGATTCTTATAGCCGAAATTTAAGTTTTTGGACAGGCACACACACACACCTATATATACATATATTAGATAATTTACCATAAAATACTCTTTAATTTGCGTTAATTATCTTTTATTAAAATTATTTTTTATAATTTTAAAAATACAACTTAATTTCTATACTTATAAGTAGATACACATAATTATAGTAAGAGAAGAAAATAATCCAATATTTGTTACAACATACCTGCTTAACAGTTTTAACATTTCAACTACAGGAAGGGAGCAAGAAAAAGTTTTCTATGGTAGTTTGACGTAATGAAGTTTTCAGGAGGCTGTTTATACCTCTTTTAATACTAATAGTCTCAGACGAAGATTCACCTTTTACATTTCGCGGTTTGATAACGTGCTGAATCTAATAATGTCACGTTTGCCTAAGTGATAGTGGACACTTTGCCGAAGATTTATGTGTTTCAGGATCCAGGTAGCCGAAAGCAGGATGTCGGAGGTGGGAAAAAAGAGTCCCGATTTTTGTTTGTCAGTGGAGAAAAGTGAAATCGGATCCTGACAGGTAAAGATGCCCCCGGGTCAAGCTAATAGGACAGTGTAGTGCTAAAGCGTTTAAGGAGAAACTATTGTGTTATGTCTAACAAAGAAAGGGATGAATTTTATGACTATATTCCATCCCATCTTATCAATATTTCTTTAAAAAAATAAAAAGAAAGAACTTCGTGCCTTTTGAGGGTTTAAGTGGCTTTTTTGGAAAAATGAAAGGAAAGCGAAGAGTGTAAACTGATTCTTAAAACCGGTGGATTGATTCTTTAAAGCGAAAATTTTAACATGGAAATAATACATTTGTTTTTGTTTTCGCGATATTGAATCTTATAAACGGTTGATTCTTATAACCACTGATCACTATAAGCGGTGGTTACTGTATATATATATATATATATATATATATATATATATATATATATATATATACATACATACATACATACACACACACACAAAGAGAGACAGAGAAAGATTTAAGCTACTATCACATCAAGTCCTTCAGATTGTTTGACCTGATACGATCGATGCTTGGATACGAGTGCTAAAAGTCCGAATACTTTATGATCCTTCCGATGAGCTACGCAAAATACAAGGTTTAGTTCCATTTCGGTGAATCACTTGATAGGCCGAAATGAAGAAGTTTCAAGGCTGCAACATTTGCTACTTGTACTACGCCTTGGATAAAAAAAAAGAGGTTTTTTTTTTCCCATTCGCTACTAGTCTTACGGTATACATAACATGCTTGAGTAAAACTTAACTGCCCATTAGAAACAAATATATTTATTTGTTTATTTATTTTTTACGGAACGAGATAAGACGGAAAACGAAAGAAAAGAAAAACAGTAATCAATCCACTATACTCGATAGTAAAATAGGCTCCATTCGATTAGCGAAAGCAAATTTACCTTTCTTCCTCAGCAGCAGAGTAAGAGCACGCCTCTACCGTAAGCCAAGGCAGATTTGATCTCTGTCCCTGAAAGTTAAATCTAAGTGTGCGTTGGACATTTGAATGGGCCTTTTGTATTTCCAACTGAAGTGAATTAATGACGGTTTTTCTATTCCCTTGTTTCACAATGTATAGTGCAAATTTTCCTAAAAGAGTTTAGTTTACTTCACCGAACTCTGTCAAATGAAAGTTTTTTTAAAATTATTTCTAATGGCAGAATATAAGACAACTGTAGACAGAAAAAAACACACAATAGAACAAGAACAAGTAACAAAACTGAACTACAGTAAGTCTATAAATCATTCATCTTGTGCCGAGCTCTCCAGCAGTGGCGTAGCTAGGGGGGTGCGGTGGGTGCGTTCCGCACCGGGCGGCACATATCTTGGGGCGGCATATTTTTATTTAGTATTAGTTGTAAAAAACCACTTGTTCAATTCATAAGTTTACTATTCGATTTCTAAGAATTATGAATTACTATATGATTTCGAATATTTTTCCTCATCGTCAAGTCAATGTTATAAAACCATCAAGTCAAGTCTATAAAAACCACCAATTGATTGACTTAGAAAGGGTGGCAAATTGGAGACCGCCCCGAGCGGCAAAAGTTCTAGCTACGCCACTGCTCTCCAGTATTTTTCCCACAGGTGTCCCGAGACCAGTGCAGGGCAGTGAACCAAATGGTTGACATCCATTTCCTCACGAATGTAACACAATTGGCAGAGAGGACTTGAAAGCAGTTTTATTCGGTGTAGATGCTTGGAGAGGCAATCATGGCCAGTAGCGAGACGGAAAATGGCAACAGATTTGTCTCTTGGCCATAGCGGAATATTAGTCATTTCCTCGATCCATTTCTTGTCTTTATTTGCCTCCTTTATGTTATTCCAAAAGTTCACTCTAATAGATTTTTTAACTAAACGTTTAGCGGTATAGAAAGGGATTGGTTTATCTGTTATTTGTGAAAACTTCGGATGCCTTTTTTGCCAGAGAATCAGCTGCCTCATTTCCCAGGAGTCCGCAGTGCGCCGGCACCCATTGCAACGCAACCTCTTTATAGTTTTCAATTAGATAATTAAGAGCCAGACGAATATTTAAAATATTGGCTGACGCCGGTGCGTCAGATGAAGCAATGGTCAGAAGGGCAGCCCTGGAATCTGATAGTATAACAGCCCTTGAAAAATTTTCACTTTGACATTGGAGTTGTGATAAGGCGATCTGAATTGCTGAAATCTCCGCATCATAGGCTGTTTTATATTTTCCGACAGGAGTGTAAAAAGAGACGAGCTTGCTGTAGACTCCAGCGCCAGCATTAATACGGTCAGTCATCATGGAACCGTCCGTAAACACTTAAAGCCAGTTCTCATCTGGGTACAGATCATGAATAGTCTCCAAAGCTACTGCTTTATCCGTCTACAGATTGAGCCAATGTACTATACAATCAAACTGTTAAGCTCTCAACAGTGTTT
Source organism: Dolomedes plantarius (assembly GCA_907164885.2). Lineage (NCBI taxonomy): Eukaryota > Metazoa > Arthropoda > Arachnida > Araneae > Dolomedidae > Dolomedes > Dolomedes plantarius. The sequence continues at coordinate 131,479,434 of OU015500.1, forward strand.
GAAAGACAAACTGTGCCTGCGATCCGAAACATTAATTCAATGTCAGCAGGTGAATGTATGTTTTCAAGAGCCGTCAATTGAACTTCAACAATTGAACTTAAATTACACTAGTTCTTCTAGCTCTTCGACGAGTAGTTCAATGTTCGACTGGTTCCCTATACCAGCATTAAATACTTCGTTGTTGTTTTTGAAAATTGTCGGATCATCTTTATTTATAGTGTGTATCCTTCTTACAGTCTTTTCAACAATTATCACTTGTTGTTGTCGATCTAGATAAATGTACTTCCTTTTCAGGGTGCTTTATTTAGATATTTTATTACTTTAGATCAGTATGTTATCTAATTTTTTTTTCCTCCTTTGCTTTATTGTGCATTATGTATTTTTTTTTAATCCTTATATCATTATTTTAGCTAATTTTTTTTTCTTTGCTTTAAAATGTCTTATCATTGCGCAATGTGTACATTATTCTTATGTTTTCTTTAATTTATTTTATAAGTTCAATATTTGTTTTATTACTATTATGATTATTCGTTGTACACAAATGATTATTGCTTTTAAGTATTCACTTATGTTTCGAATCTTGTGTACTATACTCTTCCTGCATATTCTCTCATGTTAGTGCTCATTTATATTTAAACTTCTTTTCCCTCGCAACTAGGAAAATGTTTTTCTATTTTTATCTATATCTCTATAACTTGGTATTTTGTGTGTTATATTTATTTTTTATGTTTATTATTAATATTTGGGTCCCCATCCATTCAGTCACTCGATCGAAAAATAGGAACTTAGAATTTTTTTTCTTTTTTTTATTTATTTTTTTTCTTTTTCTGGGATTTTGTGTGCATTGCTAGACCTTTCAGTCTACCAAACTAAAGTGATATTCGTTTGGAATTTTGAGGCTGTTTACTCCTAAAACTTGCTTTCAAATAAAATACAGGTGGGGTACACCTTGCTTTCAGATAAAATGCAGGTGGGGTTCGTATAGGCAAAATACAAGGTTTGTGTAAGAAGGTATAAAAGCACACCTAAGAGTTTGTATGAATGTTAAGAATTTTAGCAAGTAATATTTTAGAAAGGTGAATTCATGTATAGCCTAAAATCGTACAAGGGCAGTTTAATAAGAATAAGTATAGAAACGAAAGAGAGAATAACAATTTTACAATGAAGAAAAGGGTAATAAAATATATAGCTATGGAAAGACGGAGTCAGAAAAATATGTTTTAAAAGGATCAGGAATTGGGCGGTTAAAGTGAAAGAGTGTTTCGTAAGAAAGGGTCATTGTGAAGTCAAAGGTTAGTAAGCGGTAGGAAGGGCGGAAGTTTTCAAAGGAGTATTGTAGCAAAATCTTTTAGGGTAGAAAAAGGGGAACATGCTTTGTCGACTTTGCCGCCATATGCGTGGGGTCCGCTACTTTAATCGAATAAAGAAAATCCAATGAGAATGATACATTTAATAATGGAAATAATTCTAGACCATTTGGCGATCAAGGTTTGAAAAAGGGCGGTCTGATATTAGACTCAGAAGGAGGGGAAAATGATTTTATTGGAAAATAGAAATGTGGTATAGAAAAGAGAAGGTTATAAAAAGTTATGCGACAGAGAGAAGAGATATTCTGGTGCTCAGTATTAGAGTACATTTTCTCTTAGTACAGGTCTTTCCTTAGAGTGTGGTAGTTGTAAGATGGAAAACCACTGCACATCAGCCCAGCTGAAATGGGGTAAGTCCGCTTATAACATGCCTTGAGTGACAAATTCTTTTATTTAATTTTCCTTTTAAGAGGATAGGGACTCAAAGTGTTTTATTATTCATTGTTGGTAAAATTGTTTAATGTATATCTATAAAGTATATCAAATATGTTTGTGTAAATTTTAGTGAAAGCTTATATGTAAATAAATTTCAAATTATTTAACCTTAATTCTCTCTCGTCATTTAAATTATTAGTTGTGTCTTTTTCCTACTGAGTAGTAACTTTGCGTGCTGGGTAAACCTGGGTAAATCTATTGCGGATAAGAAGACTTAATAGTAATCATGATAAATTCGTTTAAAATAAATTGCCTAAAGTCATTAAACGGCGAAGAGAGCCGAAAACAACCCAGCACTTTTAGTTTTAAGTCATTTGTTTCTTTCTTAGAAACCTCACTTAAAAGGTGTGTCCTAACTGTGTACTTTCAAATGAAAGTGGTCGAGTTGATAGTTGACCATAGGAACCTGGCTTCGACCACAGGAAGACGTCTTTACAGAATTACTTAATTCTTAACTGATTTATAATTCAGTAACAAACTTTAGTTTAATTGCTACTCATATTAAACATTCAACTACAAATGTAGATAAAATGGACCTTCTTTCAAAACACACTCTCTATCGGAGCTCCTACCGCTAAATACCTTCACGGCAATTTCGAGTGGCGTCTTCTGACTTTCCCAAATCACTTCTCACATGGCAATAATCTTTCTAAATCCATCGCTGGTCTGACTGACTTCGTAGTAAAGCTGCGACGCTAATCAGCATGTAAACCAAAGTCTCCACCTTTGTCGTTTCAATTGCTGGAGGGAGAAAAATAACCATTCAGCCCTACCCCCAGGTAGAAATAACTCGCATAATGCTCACATATTACTTGCAAACTACAGTCTAGCAATGAACTTCCTCGCATTCCGACAGTAAAATAGTAGGTCTGTATTGATTGATTCGGTGCAGGGGAAGAATTTGGCAGGTTGGAATGCGAACTAAAAGCAAACAGAAGATAACAGTGATGTGAATCGTTATTAGGTTTCAATTTCTGTGTGTTTGAACCACTTAGATTAGATTCGGATCACCATGGTTTCGTGAAATAATGTTAAATATCTGTTATACAACAAATGGTCGACATGTGTTTTGCCCCTTGGATATGAGAAAGCATAATAATTCCTCAATACTTCGTAGGAGGAGTGGCTTGCGAGCCCCCTCGGTGTACCTGAGTTCATCACCATCTCTGGAGATCCAACGTGAAAGTGTAAGAGACTTAAACTGACCTTCGGTAAGTGTAACGCGTAGAAGGCAAGTGCAACGTGTAGACACTGTGGCGTCACTGTAAGTTGGTAAGGCGATTCTCTCTGAGGCATTTTGAAGAAATTTCACAACTATTGATCTATACCAAAGAAAGACAGAGTTCTAATTAACAAACAAAGGCCAACTTTTTAAAACACAAACTTAACAAGTAGATTTATTTACAAAAAGAATTAAACATTAAACACTTCCGACATAATCATTTAATGTACGTGCAGATTTACAAATACTCGCTCCAGGGCCCATTCTCGGCCCAACAACACAGGAGCCTAGCAAAAACTCGTCTATCCCGCTCGGATTTTATACCGCGTCTCTCCCCAATGTCTGGATTTCTAGATGGGGTGGAGGGGCCGGCAGATTATTGGCTGACAGTTCTTCTTAGACGCCGAACTTTACTACATTAAGATGACAGCTTTAGTGGCTGCATCTGTAAGGAAAACGATTTTTATTCCCCCCACGTGTTCCGAACTGGTGGAACCGAACAACACATTCCTTGAAAAACACGAAGCTGCGTTTCAAGCGCTTGTGGGGTCTCGGGAAAAAATAAGACCATATTTCCAGTACGCTACAACACACTGAGCTGTGCGTTTATATTCAGCAATGGTCGCATCGAGCTGCCCATTTGTTCTTCGGGGCAAGAGAATCATCCCTAGAACTTTTAGTTTGAGAGCTCTTGCAGCCTTTCCAGTACACCACTTTACTGTAAATATTTCTACATAATAAACATTGTACAAAATTTTCGTTACTCTCTTGTCGGTCACTACAAATACTTCACGACATCCGTGAGAAACTACGGAGAGTTGAGGAACAGTGTATGAACTCAGTTGGATGCTGTCTTTTAAAAAATGCAGAAAACTTTTTAAAAAATTCTTTCTTTAAGGAGATATTTTGCGACTTTCAAGGCCAAAATTAAACCAAACTAACTGTTCTTTATTTTTGTGATAAACCTGCAAAAAACGACGTCTGAGCCGAACGGAAAAGAGTTCCGGCTTATGTAAGGTTTCATTTTCGTAAGTCAATTTCACTTGCTCGATTTCGCGAGTTGATTTCGAAATTTTTTCTACATTTTAATCTCAAGTATTATTATTACTTAGTGGTTAAACAATGACGATATTCTTGCAGTGATTGGAAATTCTTTCGAGTGTCGATATCACGGAATGAAGCCAGCTTGGATTACTAAAACTCGTTTAAAGCTAATTTCATAACCAGAAAAATCATAGCTGAGAGTGATATGTTTTTAACTGAACGGGCGAAAAGAAACGTCTAGTGTCTTTCGTTGTATATTTTGTTTTCCTTGGTAGTGTTATTTCTCCATCAGATGTCTATGAATTATGTTGCTACTCTACTTATTATTGAAGTTAGGTTGATACATTCTTATAGTTTCGTAGCAAACGAATATATGGAGTCAATGAATTAAATATTGTTCGATTTGGAGTTGAATTCTTTATTTAGACTTGAAACTGACAGCTCGTGGTAATTATGTTCTGTGTTCTGTTAGGTTTACAACTGATCTGACAAAGATGAATTAATAACGATCTATAACAATTCAGAAAATTCTTGAGGATGTAGAGCAGTGGTTCTCAACCGGTGGTCCGCGAGAACCTCGGGAGAAGTCCGGTACCACACATAAAAAAGTTGCCAAATAAATGGGGATATTGAAAGCAATGTTCGTTGAACTAGATGGGCCGAATATATACGATGCCTATTGGGTGTTGAATTCAAATTTCTTAAAAGTTTTTCAAAATTATTTTATTATTAGAATGTCGTACGTTAGAATGTGAGTACGTTAATCCCGTATACTTTTTGCCTGAGGGATATTTGTAGGGTATTAATTACCTTGAAACAATGGATGCATGCATGGGTTGGAACAAGCAAGGAATCCAACGCATTGACCTTAAACATTCATTTATTTGATAAACCAAATTTCAATTAACTAGTCATAGCTATTAATATAACAATCCGTTTCATATTAACAATTTTAACATAGAGAACCCAGAAGCAGAGGCAAATTATAGAGTCAAAGATGATTTTTTAGAGTCTATTGGGGAGGCACTTACTATAGCGGATGTATGCAGCGATGATCGTAGCATCGGCGACCGGGAACCAGAATCATCTCCAGTGTAGGAACACCTTGGCGGGATATTCGCACTTCTCCAAGGCTCTGGGACAGACGAGAGTGTCTAACATCTAACTCTGAGGAACCAAATCTAAGATCCGTCTCCTTCTTCGCCAATTCCTTCCGTCCTTAGCGGAGCTGTTGTCCGTTTACAGGGGGGCCATTCTGGCACGCCCCTCACTTTCATTGGGCAGTGGGCTGTTTTTCTTTCAGTGGTTCCTACCCCAATTGGTTCTTTATTACACCGCCTCTGTCGCCTCTGTCCATAGTCTATGAAGTATCTCCCCCAACATAATTTTATTTTGCAAAACAACTTTGACCCTTCTCATCTGACGTTTTTACTGTGGGCCATAAAATAACGACCATCCATCTTGTAAAATTTAGACTTCAGATCGCTATCACTGGCCACACCGACAGCTATTCTTCTATTTTTTATTGGTTTACAATCCTGTATTTACCCCTGCCTCTGCATCCTTTATAATACATTCTTTATTGGTCACACACCGTGGGGAATTATACCATTTTCACTTCTACAATATTCTATACCCCTATACCCTCCCCCCCCCTCCGAAGGTTCCCCTTTCCCTCAAGTCAGTGGGAGGTGGTGGTGGTCCGCACATGGTTCAATTTCTGGCTTAGTGGTCTGCAGACTTCTACGTGTTGAGAACCACATAATATGATGAGAAAGATTTGTGCCAGGATTCATTCGTTCCATTTCCTATCCATCTCAAGGACCATCCTTGCCCACTACGATTGAGGTACGAGAGAGATGCAACAGTGTCGTAAACAGTGGGGTAGGTAAGTAAATGAGTCTGCGCATGCACTGAGGACAGGCGTATGTAGACTCTGCTCTATATGCACCTTCTTTGTGTAACAGTTAAGACTCAGTTTTTTTCGTCCAAAAATTGCTATTCAGAAATCGATGTCATTTAGATACCAAATTCCATTAAAAACAAATTTCCGCGCGAGGACTTACTTCTCGTGCAGAAAAGAAGCCACACCTTCCAGGAAGTTCCTGATCCGCTAATGAAATTGCAGTGAGAAAGAGTTTCAGCGATGTATTCTTATCGGGAGAGAGGAAATGTTGCTGTATTTTGACGCAGTAAACGTCAAAACAAAGATGACGTTCTTACGCCCTACCAGCAGATAGATGGCAGGATGTGGACGAAGAGGTGTGCTGCGGCACTGGAGCAGGAGCCACTATAAAATGTGTCCAACTGTCGACAATGGCCGTGAAAAATATTAAAGCAACCATCCATTATCGTATATGCATAATCAGGATCGGCTCGATTGCATGCTTCCATGTGATCGAGGCTACCCTTTGTCCGAAAGGTGCGATGGATTTCGGAATCTTTCGGAATTCTGGTTCGAAGAGAGATTACGAGTAATCAGGCTGTTAGGGTGGCACTTCATTTGATAACTCAAATCTTCAATCCCTACATTACGCTTCAATTTTCCTAGTCATAGATTAGCGCATGAAAAAAGAAATTCCTATGAATGTAGACGTTCAAGTAAAGAACGCGTAGTGTTTGAAATCTTTGAAATTTTCCTCTAGTTATTTTGTTACAGGATAATAAATCACTGACGTTTATCGTCTCAAAGTTAAAATTGTTTTTCATTGGAAGCATTATATTAAAATATAAAGATTTTTTAAAAAGCTCGCGCATTGCATTTCAAGTTCTATTTTAAATGCGGAAAACAGAACTCGAAATTGTGCATTTTCTGATTCAGTTTCAAATAGAAAAATACCACTGTGACAGTTCCCCTTTGCGTTGTAGCGTACTGGAAATAGGGTCTTATTTTTTCCAGAGACCCCACAAGCGCTTGGAAAACACAGCTGCGTGTTTTTCAAGGAATGTGTTGTTCGGTTCCACCAGTTCGGAGCACGTGGGGGGATTAAAAACCGTTTCCCACACAGAGGCAGCCACTAAAGCTATCATCGTAACGTCCTGCAAGGTAGTAAAGTTCGGCGGCTAAGAAGAAACTGTCAGCCGATAATATGCCGGCCCTCCACCCCTTCTGAAAAAATCCAGACATTGGGAGAACGGCGTAGAACATCGACCCGAGCGGTTGTGTTTTTGTTAGGCTCCGGTTTTCTTGGGCCGGAATGGGCCCTGGAGCGCGCACTGTAAATCTGCACGTAAATTAAGTGAATATGTCGAAAATGTCTAATGTTTAATTTTTTTCTTGTTAATAAATTGTTAAGTTTTGTTTTAAAAATTTGGCCTTCGTTTTGTAAATTAGAACTCTGTCTTTCTTTGGTATGGATCAATAGTTGTGAAATTTCTTCAAAATGCCTCAGAGAATAGCCTTACTACTTGTCGTGACGCCACAGCGTAACATGGGGTTTGAAGATCTGCGAGGTCAACTGATGAGTCACTGTCGTGCGTGCGCTGAGTTTCCAGCCGTGCAATCCAAATACGAAGCATTTCCCATTCAAAAGTTTTCTAAAGGAGACATTCTGTTTGGTGACAGCTCTAACGGTATGCCTCAAATGTAATGCGTCCCATAAAATTGGATGGACGTGGCGTATTATCAGAGCTAGTTACTTTTCACGGGGTTATCCGAGTGAAGAGGAGATGCTATGGAAGTTTCAGAATTTACAGTGTCGGCCGAGTCAAGACGCTCCGACGACCCTCTTAACCCTTCAGCGGGCACGCCGATTTTCGGAACACCAGCAAGCGCGCGTGGCACAAGGTGCAACGTTTCTCTCAACCTTGATTATTCCTTTTGTAATAAACTTTTTTTTCCGAAATTGAAAATAATAATTCTGCGTTTTATGACAATATATAAAATGTTGATAATATTGAGATATATTTATAATTAAAGGCCAAAGAATGCAGATACAACCGTCTTATTTCAAAACTGCCCGGTTTATTGGATCTAAGGACTTGCGAATTGATTCCTATTATGTCCAAATACCTAAAAAACAATGAGATTGTGCTGGATCTTTAATCCAGCAAGGGTTTCTCGGAGAATTTTAACAGCTGCAAGCCATGTTTAGATTCCTTTATGCATTGTAAAACGTTGTGAAAAGGGTAAGAAATGAGTTAAAAGGAGTTAGCCATAAAATTTTGATACGGAGAGGAAGGTGAGAGAGAGCCGGTTGTAACGGTCAACCACAGAATGGGATATTTTATAGCGTGTTTAAGAATAAAAATATTTATGGTAAAGAGGGAAAAACGTTGGAGAATAGCACGGTATCCTTTGACTTTGTAATCGATGAGTTAAAAAGACCGCTCCCATAAAAAGGGCCCGCTCACATAAACGGTAAGGGGAATATTTGTAGTAAAGAAACTGGCGAGTTAAAAAGGCCGGCTCCAATCTCATGAATAGTCTGGTGCGGACGAGGGTCAGTCGAGAAAAGCCCCTTTGGAATATTGAATATAAGAAATGAAAGGATTATATTGAAAGGAATTTGAGCAACAGTAAAAAGGAAAGTGTTTTGACTGACCAGGCGGTAAGAAAAATAAAATATAAGAAAAATGAAGGAAAGGAAAAAGGGTAAATATTTGAGAAAAGTATAGGTCCAATGAGAGTATGAATTTAATAAAGAAAAATATTATAGCCACTAGGAAAAAGTTTTAAGACGTAGGTGGAGTTTAAGAGGAAAATGAGAATATTATGATTGGAGGGGAGAGAGGAATATGGAAAAGTAGAGATTAATATTAAGAGGTAGAAAGGAGATTTTCAGACAGAGAGATACAGAGATATACGACATTCTTTCGCAGTGAGAAAAGGGCCTTCGGGCCCCGCTCTGAGGTTGGGGCTATCGAGCCGCCCTGAGGAAAAGATGGAGCAGGATTCCAGATTCTTAGGCAAGCCGATTTTAGGGTAAGTCAGTCTTTTCAATTCAGTTGATATTGAGAGTATTATTTTAAGATATTATTTTAAGACTGACCAGGTGGTAAGAAAAATAAAATATAAGAAAAATGAAGGAAAGGAAAAGGGGGAAAAATGTGAGAAAAGTATAGGTCCAATGAGAGTATGAATTTAATAAAGAAAAATATTATAGCCACTAGGAAAAAGTTTTGAGACGTAGGTGGAGTTTAAGAGGAAAATGAGAATATTATGAAAATATTATTCAGAGAATAAAGATGAGAATATTATTCAGAGGAAATGAGAAATTATTCAGAGAAAAAAAATAATATATGAAATAATTATTTTTTTTCTCTGAATAATTTAAAAATTTTTTAAGAATTTTCATTTTTTTTAAATTTTTTTTTCTCTAAATAATTTTTTTTTCTTATAAATGAGAATATTATTCAGAGGAAAATGAGAATATTATTTAAATTTAATTAAATATCACTTAAATGATACGTACCTTTCTTTTTTTAATTCGGTGAGGACCCAATTTGCTACTTAAAGAATAGTAATCATTTTAACTCATTATTAATTATACATATGGTTATGTGAATAGTAATAATTTTATACTGTATAACTTAATTGTTTATTTGTGGTAATAAATATTTGTTGTTACATTGTAAATATTGTTCCTCATCATTTAAAGCATTTAGTTGTGTCTCTTTTCCTACAGAGTTACATGCTGGGTTAAAACGAACCTGGGTAACTTTAAGCATCTAGATGCTTTTAATGTTAATATAATTAAAACCTTTAATCGGCAATAAAACCACACAGCAATTGTCCATATTCGTGATATGCGGGATACCGTGTAATAGCTGCACATTGGATGAACTACATCAACTCCCGCTTTTGTCGCATTGTAATGCAGTATAATCGCTGGTTTACCACGGTTAAATCACGACTAACAATGAATGGAAAGGAATACAAGGGTTAGAAAATCAGACCTGCATTAGAAAAGGTGTAGCTACAAATAGAAACTACTTAGAACATTCAAACTTTACATGTAAAAACAAACCATTCAAAATTACGAAAATGTTGCACTTTGTACACGTCCGTTGAAAGGTTAAACTCAGGGACTCGAGAATCCACCAATGTGTCACGGGTGGTCCAGTATTGTATAAACATTAAAGGGTCATACGACTGTTAAAAGTCTAAAAAGTATAAAAATTGTGTTACTTTCGACATTCTATATCTTGAAAAGTATAAGATTTAAAATCATAATTTTTTTGTGTTAATAGAATAGTGTTTCGTTTATGAATATATACCTGTTTCTTGTTTAATAGTTAAAATAATTTGTGTTAGATAGTCATAAATAATAAGCAGTTTGCTTTGAACAAAAGTGATATCAAAGCTAACGCACATAAATGCTCCAAAAAAATTGAGTTTAAGACAAAATTTCTGCTTTTAACACATATTGCAGAAACTAAAGTTTAATTTGAACCTAAATTTGTATGTATTTAAGGTATGTTTCTATTTTTACTATGAAACTGAAAATAGAGCATTTTTTTCTTAATAAATTAAATTTTATCTATGGATGAAAAATGCATTCTCTAGAGATCTGCAAACAAATTTAGGTTGAGTTTAAAGCAAATGATAATATGTACCCTCTGTGAAAATTTCATGCAAAAATATGAAATAGTTCTAGAGATAACAAGTGCGTTATGTGAAAAAAAACACATTTTGAGATAAATCACTTTGAAGTATTGCCCTTTAAATCTGTTTACAGTAAACATCTGACACCTTTTTATTCATAACTTCCGTAATTATGGGAATTTTTTCAAGCGGATTGTCTTAAAATACTCAGAAAAGGCTAATCTGTCATATTTTTTTTTTACAAAAAATCTTATTTTATTTGACGGTTTAACAGTCGTATGATCCCTTAATAGTTTTAGCTAAGCAGAAGGTTGAGAATCTCCTAAGTATATCCCCTTTAAAAATTGATGGCGAACTCGTGTATAATAAAATCCGCGAAAGCTGAGCTCTCGAGGGCTACTAGTATTCGACTAGCGACCCACATGAGCCTATGGATTAAAAGTTTCAGTAAAAAAAGCTTTTCAACCTATCTCGCTTGAGAAGTTCGATACACACTCGAATTTTAGTATATTTCTCGAAGGGAGAGACTACTCATCCTTCGGTATGAATGCGCACCATGTTACGATACCGTGGGGTTATTTTCGTTACGATAACAGTGAAGGTCATCTTCACGAGCGTGATTCGATTACGAGAGTTACAAACCTTAGTAAAAAAGAATCCGTGCCGTAAGAAAAAAAGGCTGGTCTTACTAATGCAGTCAGATTGCCACAAGAGCATCGTAGCATATAATTACATTATAGTTGCCTATTAATGCGAGCAAATGTGTCAGTTTCAGAGTCTTTTATCTACTGTTCTTGAATTTAAAAAAAATACCTATCTGGATCTCATTCATCTTCAAGTAAAATAATAAACTAATCCATGTAAAACTATGCAGAGATAAAAAAAAAATCAGGTAGTCTCTTCTAACGAAACTACCGCGGGTTATTAACGTAGGATTACTTATCGTTGCTTACCTCTTTTGTATGTATATATGTATCTATATATGTACGTATGTATATAAATACACAGTAACCACCGCTTATGATCAGTGGTTATAAGAATCAACCGTTTATAAGAATCAATATAGCAAAAACAAAAACAAATGTATTATTTCCTTGTTAAAATTTTCGGTTTAAAGAATCAATCCACCGGTTTTAAGAATCAGTTTACACTCTTCGCTTTCCTTTAATTTTTCCAAAAAAGCCACTTAAACCCTCCAAAGGTACGAAGTTTTTCTTTATTCTTTTTAAAAGAAAGAGTGATAAAATGGGATGGAATTCAGTCGTAAAATGCATCCCTTTCTTTGTTAAACATAACATAATAGTTTTCTCTTAAACGCTTTAGCTAAACACTTTCCTATTAGCTTGACCCAGGGGCATCCTGCCCGTGCGGATTCGATTTCACTTTTCTCCACTGACAAACAAAGACAGGTACTCTTTTTTCCCACCTCCCACAACCTGGTTGCGGCTTCCTGGACCCCGAAACACATAAATCTTCGGGGAAGTGTCCACTATCACTTAGGCAAACGTGACATTATTAGATTCAGTACGTTATCAAACTGTGAAACGTAAGCTAGAAGGTGAATCTTGGTCTGAGACTATTGGTATTGAAAGAGGTATAAACAGCCTCCTGAAAACTTCATTACGTCAAACTACCATAGAAAACTTTTCCTTGCTCCCTTCCTGTAGTTGAAATGTTAAACTGTTAAGCAGGTATGCCGTAACAAATATTGGATTTTTTTCTTCTCTTACTATAATCATGTGTATCTACTTATAGGTCTAGAAATTAAGTTGTATTTTTAAAATTATAAAAATAATTTTAATGAAAGATAATTAACGTAAATAATTTAAGAGTATTTTATAGTAAATTTTCTAATATATGTATATATAGGTGTGTGTGTTCCTGTCCAAAAACCTAAATTTTGGCTATAAGAATCAACCGCTTATAAAAATCAAAATCAGTAATAACAAACGTGATTCTTATAAGCAGAAATCACTGTATACATATATGTATGTCAAAATTTTGACGCATTTTGGTACTTTATTGTTTAACTTGTCCAAGCGATATATATGTACATATATATATGTAGGTCAAAATTTTGACGCATTTTGGTACTTTTCTGTTTAACTGTTTACTGCTTGTCCAAGCGATACAGACTGGGTTTGGCGCGCTGTCAAAATTATAACTCGCGAGGACGGATGGACGGACAGTTTTAGTGTCCGAAATTTTCCTTTCCGCAGGACCGTTATGGAGGAACGTAATCCTACGTTAAAATTAACAACGAAAAATGTATTTCACAAAATTTAACAACTTAACACGGAGGCATACTTTAAGTTTTACTTTAAATGATTAAAAAAAACTGAAATAGATCTCCTCGAAAGTCTCTTTTTTTTAGTATTAGTGGCATAAAAACGTCTTTATAATACTTTTCTAAACAATTTTTTGAGAAATATATATTGGCCAATTTACTTAATAGTTCAAATTTCATATATTTATTTAAGCTTAAAAACCTTTTACAAATCAGCAAGGTTTCAGCCAGTGAAATGAAGATAAAACAAACTAAAATTACTGACGATTATAGCTTCATGTCTTCAAGAGCTCGCTGGAAGACTCGATAGAGGTAAACCCGTTACGTTAGAGAGAGAGAGGGGATATGGCCTTGTTCACAGAGGTTTCAAAGCGTTGAGTAACGTCAGCGTTAAGAATTATAACCAATCACAGAGATTAATGAAATGATCACGTGATATGTCAAACCTATCACAGGTATTGTCAACAATCTCGGAGAGCGCAACGAAAACAATGTGAACATGTCCTAAGGGTGCCCATATCTCTAACAAGTCACATCTCCAAAACAAAGCAAATTATGTTTGATTTAGCTTTGCGTCGGTTTCCCGTGAATGTAGTTGGTGCCGAGTGCTGTGAAGCTTAAAATCACTGTTCGAAATACTTTTTGTAGGACTTTAAATAAGCAACTTAAAAATATTCAAAACTAGCTTTAACTATCTATCGAATTTCAGAGACCTGGTATCTTACATCATTAACACCAGTAACAGAAATTCGAACCATAATATAATGAAATTAAATCATAATAACGTGTAAATTGCAGATTTAATTTACAAGGCTTTGCGATATATTTCGTCGTTTTCTCCGCGGCGAAAACGTACAACTGTGTTACTCCATTTATCGCCCGAGTGACGTGAAGTTTACATCTATACACCAAGCCATCTGGTGGCAGAAATTCTTACTCAGGCGATGTGATGTGATGCTGTGAGGAAAAAAAAAAGGCCAGACGTGGATTTCATACATAAGTAAAGAATGCGGGGTTTCTCCGCGTTTTATGGTAGCCTATATATTTTGCAAGATCTTAGAGAGTAACGACGCAGAATTTGATCCAAATATTTCTCAATCACCTTAATGCAGCTGTCGTAAGGATTAATTTAGAAGAGAACCACTATTATGAGATAACCCCTTAGATAGTGTCTAAAGTTTATAAATATACAGTCAGTTTTCCATTTACGTGAGACAGACCCTACGGGCATGGGTGCATACAGTCTAGAAGGATGTTTCATTGCGTTTAAAGGTGCAAACCTCGCAAATCGAATGACCTATTGCGTAACTACATCCGTGAATCACATGTTGGTGAAAGTCGAAAAAAAAAAAAAAGATCTCAAGGTAAAAGCCAAACCCATGTTGTGTGTGGTTAGTTAGTTCCTCTCGGTTTGCCCAGTCTCTGAATTGTGCTCATTAATTAGGAAGTCGAGGTAACAGCGTTCACCTTTGGTCCCTTTCACCGGCCTTATCTGCCAGCACGTAAAATTTACAACCGCAATCACAGCTGTACAGATGTGGAAAAAAAACACCGTACCATGCGTACACAAACATTTATTTCCTTCCCTCTGGTATCCTGTGCGTGGGAGTTTGCTGCCGTACCATTTTCGCTTGACCTCACCGCGTTTTTATTACCAGGTGAACCGGGATTTTACGACACCGAGATTAGAAGAAATTCATAAAGATGCTCGTATACATTTCAAGGCAAACGGTTTCGAAAGAAATATTTCGAACAACATTTTTTTTTTCTTTCTCTGTGTTTTTCACGAATTCGTATTAATCCTGTTATATCATGGTATGAATTGTTGACTGTATCTCGGAAAAAAACAACAACTATACAGTACACGCATCAGTGGCTGAGAAACCAGAACATGTTTCAAGTCGAAGAGTGACAGGAACAACGTTGACCGTGCACTTCATATATATAAAATAATAATAATAATAATAATAATAATAATAAATAATAAATAAAAATAACATTGGCGTTATGGAACTACTGCAAAAATTTAAAGTGCGTAAATAAAATTTTAAAAGAAAGTGTTAACTTATTCTACCAATTTTTTAAAACTCCTAATGGGGGTTATAACTGCAACCGCCTCCAGGGCCCGATTATGAATGCTGGGGGCCCCTGGGCAGATGCTATGTGGGGGCCCCCCCTTACTAACATTTAAAAAAATAAGAACTATCCATGGGCTATACATACTATTAGAAGTACTAGGTGCATGAACCAAGGGGGTTTTGGGGCCCCCTAGCATCAGGGGGCCCTGGGAAAAGTCCCGATTTGCCCATGCGATAAAAAGGCCCTGACCGCCTCCATGGCTGAGCTACTGATAAGCATTTGAGAAAGGAGCTGTTCAAATTGCGTCTGTCAGCGTCAGCGTTACTCGTATTGACATATATTTAACCAATTACAAACCTCCAAACGATTAGCAACGAAATTGTTAAGGTCTGTGATTGGTTTAAAATATGTCAATACGAGTAACGCTGACGTTGACGGACGCAATGTGAACGGGCCGTAACAAAGTAAAAGCTAGAAAGGCTCCCTCGCCTTTTTATTCAACTTTTTAATAACTTTCATTTAGTGAATTATTTAGTACTATGTTAAAAATATCTTTTGATAGAATTTATAATTATACATTTCGGAAGCTGAAAGTTTTTCTTTTTCTTTTTTAGGACATCTCTAATGTTTTAATTTAGTTATGGCGGATGTATAACCAAATTGTGATTTTTTTTTGAAATGCGAAACACCTGAATTTTAGCGTTAGCTTTAGAGTCTAGGAAAGATCCATGAAAGTTAGAAACACTTTTTCGTTACTTCAGTTACAAATCAATCAATTAAGCTCGAGAATTTGGATGTAATAGCTTTCAGAAATTATTGCGAAACGTGCATAATTTTTTTCAATGCATATTTTTCATGAGTGAAACGTAAGGGCCTGTTCACATAGGAGTCCGTTGCGTTGCGTTAAGGAAAATATGACGTTGAGACGAAAATAAACCAATCATAGGCGTTAAAAATTTCATTGCTAATCGTTTGGAGGCCTAGGATTGGTTTATTTTCGTCTTAACGTCATCTTTTCCTTAACGCAACGCAACGGACTCCTATGTGAACAGGCTCTAACAGTCAGTGTTAACGGTATGGGACATACTTGTTGATGATATATTGTTATCGAATCCATCGCTTTGTTTTAAAAAAAACCATGTACATTGTGACGTTAAATTTTATGTGTATCTCCTGTAACGTGACAGATTCCTCGCTTCTTAAAAGGGGGGCCTCTCCAGTGGCATATCGAGCATAACTGGCGCCCGGGGCACGATACCTTTTTGGCGTCCCCCTCCATGGTCTTGTGGACCATTTGGCGCCCCTCTGCCAGTGGCGCCCGGGGTATGATAGACCACCTTGCTTCCCCCCCTCCTCGCTACTCCACTGGACAACTCCTCATGGTGCATATACATTGGTGCAGAGTTCTCTGCATGCAGACCCCCGACTCCTGTCATCACATTAGTCACGGTAACATTAGTCACATTAGTCACGGTAAGCCCCCAAGGTCCCTCGTGTTTCTTGATCTAGTGTCCCCCGACCCCATTGTCACCGTTTGACCTCCGGACCCCGGCTTCTTTGATGCTCTGCATCCGGACCGCGAGGGGAGGCGATCCACGCATATACAGAGTACGGAGTGAACATCAATCACTGGATTCCCCAAGGCACAGCAGAGCAGAGTGCGTGAATGCAAACGCAGCATTAGAAGGATGTAGCTTGCGACCCCCTCGGACACACCTGCGTTGTAAATCCCTAGACCCAATGGGGAGTTCCAGTGTGGAAGTGAGGGAGATTGGAGCTGACTCTCGGCGAGAGAGGTTTACGTGAGCAACACGCTGTTCAGTGTTTCGGTTTCGGAGGACGGCTCACATGTGTGCAGAGAAACCTGCCTTGGTGGTTATTATCGAGAATTAGTCTCTCAGGTTAAGAGTGAAAAGTGGCCTTAGACGTACATGTAAAAAAAGTATATACTTTGTGAAATAATGTTGTGTATAAAGGCTGTAAATATTAATTGTTTCTCGTGTGTTCATTTAACGAGAACGTTACACTCCCTAGAGCAGTGGTTCCCAGCCGGTGGTCCGCGAGAGCCTCGGGAGTGGTCCGGCACCACATATAAAAAAGTTGCCAAATAAATGAAGATTTTGAAAGCAATGTTCATTGAACTAGATGGGCTGAATATATATCCGATGACTATCAGGTGTTGAATTAAAATTTCTTAAAAGTTTAACATAATTATTTTATTATTAGAATATGATACATAAGAATGTGAGTACGTTAATCCTGCATCCCTTTTGCCTGAGGGATATTCTATACCACCCATACCCCCTGAATGTTTCCCCCCCTCGAGTCAGTGGGGGAGGGGGTGGGGTGGTCCGCATATGGTTCAAATTCTGGCTTAGTGGTCTGCAGACTTCTACGGGTTGGGAACCACTACCCTTGAGAGAGCACATCTGTTTTGTTTCCGCCTGCCTAAGAAAACGATCGAGATTCGATATGTGAACATACACACATTTTACAAATTTTCAACACTTGAAAAGATGAACAGCGTTTGTATCTTAAATTATGTTTTCTTTCCAGTGTATTTATGTCTAAGAGTTATGATTAAGAAGTTTTGTTGATCAGTTAAAAAAAAAGACTGAAGGATATACGATATTGCAATTCAGAACGTTTTATTTAAGGTATCAGCTGAGTTTTAAGACCCTCAATCCCAAAGTTTTACGGAATTTTCCTCTAAGTGTCCTGCAAACGAGATTGTGTTTAATTTCGGTTTTTTGCCTTTGAAAATAGATCGATATACGCAATGCACGAGTTTTGCAAAAATCTTTTTATTATAATACTTTTTTTTTCAAATTTACTAATATTTCATAAAAAAAAATACTGAGAAGAAAATTTCCCTTAGTTTAACATGGGGGATTCCAGATTCGCAAGATCATCTGATGAACCACCATAATGGCATACAATAGAAGCTGCGCATAAGTGGCATACAGCAGGAGTGTTAGCATTTATTAGAAGGGTGAACTTCTTGTCAAATCCTCAATAGTTCCTACTGAAGTTTCTTAAAATAAGGAATAAGTAGTGCGCACTATATTGGAGCCACCATTCTAGTTATATAAACTAAAATATAGTCTCAAGTCTCCAGTAGCTGAATATCTCTCTTGATGTCAGTCATAATTCCAACTATCTTTTGTAGCGAGGCGATACTAATCCTCCAAAATAGGGTCACAGTGCTGTCATGCGACTTTACCAACAAAATGAGTGGCCTGTCCAAAAGCAGCTTTTTTAGCGTCTGTGGGCTGTTGCGTGGTTAGCTAACATTTTAAAGCTTGCAGACGGAAAAAAACCCAGCTTAGTCCGGCTTGTAATGTTGGCTATCTCATTCTGATTGTTTTTTTTAAACATTATTAAAAGCTGCAGGAAACATTTGTATTCATAAGTGGGTCTTGGCATTCAAAGAGGACCAAAACGACCAAAGATATACGAGCCACTTAAGGAAGTGGTTTTTAGGAGTGTGAGTAGCATCTTAAAAGTAGGTCACCGGAGATGCTTACCCGTAAATTGAATGCCGTCATAACATTTACGATGCGCCAGTTTTGACTAGAAATTATGAGTGCTTGTAATTAAATCCATTAGGATGATAAAGCTTCAGGAGCTCAGCAAAAATGTAATTCCTGTTACAGCTACTGATAAAACATGCACAGTGACGTATTAGAGTGGATTTAAGTTAAAAGATCGTCCAAAAGTTTGATATACAAAGCCGTGTTGTTGAAAAATTCCGCACTTATTTCTGTTTTAGCTGCCGGTTTCACCGTTTTGAAGACGTTTCTTCCAAAGTATTTGTAGTGATTGAAACTGGAAGGTGACAGTTAATTGAACGCTGGCCTCAAGGTTAGAAGACCCGAACTTGATTCCCGGTACTGACAAGTGGGCGTTATGGTAGCGCGCTGGCCATCAGACAGATAGATAAACTACAAAGGGTAACTTTACACAAGGCGATACTCATAAGGTCACCACGCTTGGTAACAGCCTCGCGGGGCCACCATTCATATAATACCTACCATAACATGTAAATAATTTACGAGCAAAGCTGTTGGGGGCAGAGTTGTTTCTAGTATTCTGTTTAAACACATACACGCAAGGCCGTTAAATATGGTTACCAAGTTTATCTGTTTACTTAATAACTGGGACCATTTTAAAGAGGTTGTCGTGGGAAGCCTTCAAACGCCATAAGCCTGAATCCCTCAGGGAGGTGATTCTTTAGTGGTGTCCGAATTGTTAATGAAACATTTGACAGAAATTTACGGTGGAATAAACGATCAGATTCTTTTATCAATTAATTAATAAGGAAATGAATGAATAAAATATGTACGGCAAACACCCTTTGCCGTATGTCTCCTTAACAAAAAAAGGTCATATATATGGGAGGATGATAATTCAAAGATGCGAATTCCTCATACCAACGGGACGGTGCACTTGGTAGAAGATCCGAATCGAGATTAAGAAGTCTGGTTTTGAACCGAAGTCCTAGCAGAGTTATGAATCAGCCCACAGATGCCAAGTAACCTCATTGAGTCATTAGTGTCGTCAAATGTGGTACGAAATATAAATAAATTTATCAGCTGAAGTACATTGAATTTTAAGTCTCTTAATGATTAGGGTCGTACTATTTGTTCGAGCTCCCACTAAACAATTAACCCATTAAACCCACTATCAAGTTTATCCCACAAAACAGTCAACAACAAAGTTTCCCCGAGAATACAAATTATCAGATCGTCACTTTGCTCCTGAATTTATAAATTTAAGTAAAATGAATATGAACCAAGACATCTTTAAAAGTAAGCTTACAAGAGCTCTTTCAAGAAGAAATTGTGCGGACTGTTGTGGGTGTTAATACCATATAACATACGTATGTTTTCTAGTTTCAGAAATTTATAGCAAAATACTTTAAAGTACATCTTCAGTTTGAGTTTCAAGACCATAAATTTCCGAAATCAAAGGAGTATACTGCTTAGAAACATGATGCTGCATTGTGCTACGATTTATTCATGGTACAGTAAAGCCCCAATTATCCGCAGAAAAAATTTTAAAATTACGAACCTCAAAAAAGGGTGAGAATGTTAAGGAAAGTACAATTTAGATTAAAGAAAAGGTGTTCCTAAAGCAAGAAGCAAAAACGAGTGACTGATTCTTTTAAAAAGGTGTAACTGAACACTTTTTGTATATACAGTATGTATGTATTTTTTTTTGTTTACTGTTTTTTCTTTTAGTGATTTAGCCGTAGATCAAAGGTTTCGGCTGTACTGTACATATGTATGTATTTTAAAAGTTTTATTATTTTTTGTACAATAAAACATAGTTTTTATGTTGAAATATTTTTTTCGTGTTTGCACCTGATTTGTAGTCTTTTTTCGGGTTATCCGCGATTTCTGTTATTCGCGGTGCCCTTGCCACCCAATTCCGCGGATAATCGGGGCTTTACTGTATTTAATGTTTTGTTGTATTTTTTTTATTAATCTTATCTGTAACCCCATAGTGTTTGCCGCATAACCAGTAAAATTATTTTACTGGTTATGCGGCAAACACTATGGTCCTTGGTGCATGGTCCAGCAAAAGTTTTTTGTTTAAATGTAAAATCCCCATCATGGCTCGAATGAAATATTTTCCAAATAATCAAAAACATGCTTCTCGTCCTGTTGAAAACCGAATGATCCTTCTTTTATGATTTCCTTTTTATTAACAATACTCAAAATATATGTTAAATGATATAAATGCGTGCTATCTCGGTGAACTGAATCACTACAGTTCGAGAATTATAAGAAGTTCCTCGAACACCAGAAATTAAAAAAATTTATCTGTTTATCTCCCATAATAAATGTATAACTCACTTCGTGTGGTAAATTGTTGTAAATGATAGTTTAAAATGTTGTAAAATCCATAGCAAAATTTTCTTTCCTATTTAGAATCCACAATTCCCCAATGACCAAGAGATTGTGGCGTACTGACTAAACTGAGGCGTTTGAAGATGGCTTGGCCAAAGTCAAAATAGTGTGTAACTGAGGCGTTTGAAGATGGCTTGGCCAAAGTCAAAATAGTGTGTAACTGAGGCGTTCTAAACTAGCGTGCTATCCGAGTGGTCTTAAAATAACAAGCCAGGATTAACAATAAACTTAATGAATTTTAATAACAACAAAACGTAACACGTGAGAGGTTGGTTTGAGCAGTGTACAACATAATAGTGATACAGAGATTATATCAACGGCGACTCCGGTGACTAGTTTAGTCTGTCGGAGAGCAGAGATTCGTGCGGCCTCTAGCCCAAACGGGGGCTCTGCCCAAAAAATCACAGTTTTCTGACTATATCTCTGCGGTGACTTCTTTGTCGGCGTCTCTTCGAATTCCCCAAAAATGCGCCTCTTTCAAGAGCGGAGGTCCTGGAGTTAGCCAGGATGACAGTCTTGCTTATCGACGAACATTTCGACAATCTTTATGACTGCTGTAGTGTCATAATTACTTAGCTATTGCCACTGGAGATATGTTTACGAGTGGTGTTCCCCGCATTTTCTCAGGAATCGGCACGCTGGTGGCTTCCAGGCTAAGAATTTTGGTGGGAACTACTGACTCGTTTTTAATCCGTTCGGAATCTGCACACGTGTTCAGAAATCCCGAAATGGGATATTTCGATAAACACGCAGCTGGTCCGTGCACACTGTGGGGTATGAGAAGACACCCCCATACTTGCGTGATATCACAAGGTGGTCCACTAAAACTAAATAATAATTTCACAATTGCAACGATCAGTTTCCAATGATTTCACGAATATTTCTATTCCACAAGAACGAGAGACCGAGTGCCATGAGATCACCAAGGTCTGAAAGTGTAGAGCAATGCTGCTCTAACAAAATACTTAATATGGAGATTAAGTAATGGAGTCGAACATAATTCAGAAGTTATGATTATGAATTATCAACTGACTGTACTCACGAATTAATTCGTGATAATAAATTACATATATTTATGATGACGAATAAATGTAACGAGGACCGAATAAATGCCATGGGGCGGATAAATATCCGACACTTAATAATAGAGATCAATGTGTACAAGAACCACAAGATTTTGGAGGCCCTAAGCTTTTGCATAATGCTTCAATTATATGCCAGTATAGAGTATTATAAGCCTTAGGGCTAGAAGCAGTTCAACCATATTCGTTAAAAACGAGGAAATATCACCATCGAAAGTATTTTTTAATGCTGTGGAAAACAAAAATGCATCGTTCTAAAACAGACACACAATCATCGATGTGAAAAAGGTTCGACACCGCTACAGGTACAAGAAAACACAATGAGACGTAAAGCCATCGATGCCGCTGCGACAGGACGAAGGACTATTTGCGAGGACCGAAGTTTCGAGAAAAGTTTATTTATTGATTTTGTGCAATCGGAACTTCCGCCCATTATCGCCCAGAGAGAATCATGTCTGTTTACACACACAGTCTATTAATAACCGTCTTCCGCTGCTGGAAAGCGTTTTCAATTGTCTTTCTGTCATATTGCATGTATCTGGCACAGGCTAGCTGCTTGCTGGCTTCCTCCCTCCCTTGTATAGCGTAGCTACTATCACGAGCGGCTCGGAGAAAGGAACTCTGCACACCAACGCGAATTCCGTTTCCCGATTGTTTTGACTTCGACATCATTCTGAACAAAAGACGCGACATACCGTCTCAGACGCAAAGTCACCGCCTATGGAGCGAAAGGAAAACCGACTTTCTTCGCCGGGTAAACACCCTGCGATTTAAAATACCACATGATCCTAAATAAACTCCTCGGGTAATCAATCGCATGGCTCAATTCAGTCAATCAGTTAAAGTCACAAGCTTCCCGCATGCTTTAGTTGTGGCTCGTTTTTTTCTGACTCTTTAACCCCCCCCCTCCCCCCCCAAAAAAAGATAAAAAAATATAAATATATATATATATATATATATATATATATATATATATAAATGACTTGAAAGCTGTGCTAACACGTAATAATTACCCCGAAAGTCTATTCAAAAACATAATTGGTTGTTATAGTTTTAATGAATAGTTTGTTCTGTTGCATTTAATAAGTTAAACATAACAATAAGAAAAATTAGATAAAATAACTACTAAAAATTAAAAATAAAATAAAAATCATAAGTAAAGATAAAAATAAGAATAAAAATAACTCTTAGTAATAATAATAATAAAAAACTAAATTAATAATGGTTTAATAGTCCTAAAATACAGTAACCATAGTAAGTCAGTAACTGAGTATCCATAATCTCCATGGTTGCAAGTTTTGTGCCGTCAGTGATCTTGCGGTTACATGTTCTTAACTTCCACTCTGTCTAGCGCCAGGCTTGGTGTTCTTTGGTTAAGTAACTCTTAATTCAATATTTAATCAATTCTTCTGTTTTTCATGGATTGTACGGTGTCTGAGTGTGTTTATTGTATAGATCATACTCATCGGAAACAATCCATTGGTTTTTAGACAGTATTGACACCGCTGACGAAGAGATACTGTCTAAAATCTCTTTCATACTTTTCTTTTCATGTTATTTGTTCCTGGCTGCAAGTAGCTTTAGGCCTATTACTGGTATTCTCTTTCATCTATTTCTTATATATATATATATATATATATATATATATATATATATATACAGTGGAATCTCGATCGATCTTTTTCGGATCCATCGTTTTTCCGTATGTGTCGTTCATTTTATCCAGTCCCAACGATCATATTGCTTTGTTATGTTTCCGCATCTATCGTTTTCCCGCATTTATCGTTCATTTCAGTCGGTCCCTTGAAAAACGATAGATCGAGATTCCACTGTATATATAAATAAATAAATCTGAAACGAAAATCCTTCCGTTAGAAACTGAAGACCCATCTTTGAAATGGACTTAGCCTTTGCCGCCGTTTTCCGGCACTTTTTAAATCGAGTTTAGAGCAGGCCTGCGCAACTCGAAATGTGAGGAGGACCATATTACTTTATGGAAAGCTGGTGCTGGCTGCAAGAATATAGAATATTCTTGCTGTGTTTTTTTTTTAGCTGTGAAAACGTCCGATGAGCATTTTATGTTATAAAAAATAAATTGCTGATTATTTTAAAAATTAAATAAATATTAATATCCATTGCTTATATATTATTTTCGTAACATTATAAATATGAAAATAATATTCAGTATTTTTTTAGATTTATAATATTATTCGTCTTCAATAAAGGCTTCGCGGGTTAAAGAGAGCGAGCGTTAGCGGGCCACATGTTGTGCTGCCCTGATCCAGAGTAACTCTGGTGCCTTGGTTGCGTCGAGTTAAAATAAATAGCAATAAAAGTCTTACTTGAGGTTATTGGCCGATTCTAGGGAAGTTAATAACGTAGCCTAAAATTTGACAAGGTAGGTAAAATTTTTGGTTTTCGGCAGTGGCGTAGCTAGAACTTTTGCCGCCCGGGGCGGTCTCCTATTTGCCGCCCTTTCTAAGTCAATCAATTGGTGGTTTTTATAAATTAATAAACATAAATAAATAATTGTAATTGAGACAAACTATAGGTGGGGAACTTTTTTACCATTGGATTCCATATTTAAATTAGGCAGTAATAAAGGAGGCCGCTTAAGTTGATATACCTATAAATGCAACTTTTATAAAGACCACAAGAAACTTACTGAGGTCGCAGTTTCCCCACCTATGAGACAAAACATATAGCTAATTTATAAAAAAAATTCCATAAAATATGTTTTATTTTATATTTTTATATTTATAAATAAAAATAAATAATTTCATTTCTTTTACAACTAATTTAAAACTAATACTAAATGTTTTACAACTAATACTAAATAAAAAATATGCCGCCCCAAAATATGTGCCACCCGGTGCGGACCGCACCCACCGCACTCCCCTAGCTACGCCACTGGTTTTCGGTTCTGTAATATTTGAAAACTCATAAGAAACGCGTTATCGATGTTACTTATATAAAACTTGTTGAACATTCATAACACACAGCTTCTGAAAATTCATATTAGAAAATAGGACTGAGAAGTAGTTTCGGACTAATTAATATAGTTCTTCATCAGGTCGGAGCATTAGGTGTTATTGTTTCTATAGGCTATTCACAAATGCGTGGGGACTGTTAATAGCCCGTAGTGACTTGCATTTATGTCCACAGTCTCGCATTTGTGACCTGCCCATAGAGACAATTACACCTAACGTTGTTATGCCTGATGAAGGGCTATATTACCTAAACAATGCATCAATAGTATTTTAATTTAATATCTACTCACCTATTCTCTTCATTTAGTTATGCTTATCCGTTTCACTACAGATAGGGGACAATTACCTAGGAACAATAAATAAATAAATAAAAATAAAATAAAATAAATGTAGAGGAATTACAAAGTCAAATAAAATTAAAAGTATACTAAAACTACCCTCACTAACAATATTTTAGCACCTATTTTAAAGTTTAGAGTAACTGAAAGCTGTTAATATTAATAAACAAATTATTATGTTATCTTTCCTTTATGAGCCATTGAAAAGAAAAATATTCACCAGAATACCCACTATTGTGATAATTTTTTAAATAAAAGTTTCTTGCGCTTAAATAACATTTTGCCCAGCATTTTTCAAAGTAAATCTCCATTGTTATAGTTTTAAATTTTGGTCTGAATTAATTTTAAAGCGGATACTTTTCATTAACACGATGCCTCTATTTGTCTACCTCTATGCTCCTTAAAACTAAAAATGAATTTACCCAGTTATTGTCAAATGTAGAAAATCGATTAAAGTCACTTTAAATTTCAGATAGGTTAATATGGAGATTTCACAGACGAGCATATTTCGACACCATGAATGCGTATGCATTAGATTTTATCGTAACCGTACTCTGTTCATTTCAAAGTAGTCCCGCTCCTTTCGTACTTCGTGTTTTGCACGTTCCTGCGCGTCTTAAAATCGTACGCGTGAACAAAGTAGATTGGAAAAAATAATAACTGAAATTTAGGAAGTCTTCTGTTAACTACAGTCAGCCTTGCGCATTTTCGGAAGTTAGGGACTCTGAATCCCCGTTTGGATATGGAAAAAAACCCTCAAAAATCATTTGGAGGACAAACTTAGCTTTATATATGGTGTAACGAAAGAGAGTTCAAGCTGAACGTCGCCATTATGTATTATCAATGTTATACAGTGGAATCTCGATCGATCGTTTTTCATGGGGCCGACTGAAATGAACGATAAATGCGGGCAAACGATAGATGAGGGAAACATAACAAAGCAATATGATCGTTGAGACTGGATAAAATGAACGACACATACGAAAAAACGATGGATCCGAAAACGATCGATCGAGATTCCACTGTATATACCACATATTTACTAGAATATATATTTGTTTAGATACCACATATTTATTTGAATTTATTTTTGAAACTTATAACTCTGGTTAGATGACCACCATAGCATCACCGACTTGGATCAACCCCCTTCAGCTCTGTGCAGTTCTGATACTTACAACCAAAATATCTGGATGACACAGAACTGTTGTAGTGTGTTAACAGACAAAACCAGATATGTAAAGTTTCTTTTGTATTTGGCAACATGCCAGCAGCAACTATAACTTCAACTCCTGTTCTCAGTTAAGTAGTTCTGGCTGTGGTTTTGTTTACGACCATGTATTAGTAATAACCTAATAAACTGCTTTTCTTTTTCTCTTCTAAGCAACAGTTTAGTGCATGTAAATGTAAAAATGCAATATGAACCCTATGATGCGCCTGAGAAAGAAGTGAAGTTCACCTGGATACTTGCAAATGAACATGATACAAGTTACTGTGTTATTATTCTTAAGCAATAAATGAGATATAATTTAAACAGCATTCAGTGGGTGTAAAATAAAATAATTAATTGTAAGTTGCTGCACAATAAAATGTTTGTTGAATCACGTACTTAGTAATTTTCATACCGTGAGAAAAGTCTGGAGGAAATAGAAAACTGTCTGTGTGAGAATGACACGTATTTTTCAATTCCTACTATTAGTTCACACTCTCCCTATATATATCTTGTTCAAATTTTCAATCGTTAATAAAGTACTTTTTATTCATCCACTCAAGTTCAAATACATTTTTTTAAACTTGTAGTGGATGACACTTGATGTTAATACAGTTTTTTCAAATATTAATTCATTAATTAAATTTAATTAATCGATTTTAGTTTTAGACCTAGAGCGTCTCTTGCTCTTGAATAGTAATTTCCCTCTTCTTACTCTGTAAACGGTAGCACTGCGGTAGCGCGGGCTCCTCCCGTCCTGTAGGTCGAATCCCCAACCTGACAAACTTTTTCTCTCTCTTTCCCCCCCCCCTCCTAATCTCGCACAGTAGGCAAGGTTCTGGCAGGCAATCCTTTTTTTTCAATTCCTACTATTAGTTCACACTCAAATTTTTCTTTGTTGACCTAAGTAGGAATTGACTTTAAAAAATTTTGTTTTTATATTATTTGTTCTATGCATGTTATTATGACTTCATAATCTTACAATGAATTTTCGGGAGTGGTAAATAAAACTGCATAAGTGCATTTTAAACCCGTTGCAGGTAACACGTAACACATTACAGTGTGGACATCATCAAGAAATGTTAATCTTAAACTATTTACATGATGAACTCACGAGATCTGTGTATTTTGACAAAAGGGGGCGGGCACGAACAGTCACTAACCTCATTAAAACGAATTAATACGCAAAATAAATACCAGATTAGCTGTTTGGTTTTTTTTTTTTTTTTTTTTTGAAAGCATCAAATTATTCGTCTTGCCTCTACACTTTCGCCTCCCGTAAAACTGAGCATTAGAAATTCTGCGGCCGCCCGTCAACCGCACACGGCCCCAACAAACGGCCAGCACGCGATATCTCGTGCGAAGAGCGCGATAAATAAGCTGATGGCCCTTTCTTTGCAGCATGTGTGTGTGTGAGCGCGCAACTACTACTCTCACTTCTGATGCAGCTGCCATCGATGAGCCCTGGATTGAACGCACACATCCTTCATCTCCGGTGAGGTTTCGGACATAAAAATTAACGCATACTGGTGGAGGGGGAAAAAAGCCAGCTGCGAAGAACGAAGAGTGTGAGAATATTTGGGAAAATATCGTTCTCATTTTTGCGAAATTTGTATGCCGGAGAGGGAAAGTTCGTTTGACTGCATGAATATTTTTGCATCGCTGGCTCTTTAATAGGGGTAATTTTGTCCACCCAGGGGCCCGTTCTATTGAGGTTTTTGGGAGGTTGACGCTGTTAAGGAAATGGGGATGACGTGACAGTTTTTTGCCGACATCCAAGAGCACTTTAAAATGCAGCATATCTTCTACGCGGCCTAATACCGAGCGTATTTGCTACAAGGGACGGGTCGGCTTAGTAGACGTAATACAACGACAAAGGGGCAGTGGCGTAGCGAGCATAACTGGCGCCCGGGGCACGATACCTTTGTGGCGCCCCCCTCTGAAAAACATATAGTAATATAATATATAGACCCTATATTGACGCCCCCGATAAACATATAATAACATAATATATAGACCTTATATTGGCACTCCCCTCCCCGAAAAGCATATAGTAACATAATATATAGACCTTATGTTGGTGCCCTCTAAAAACATATAGTAATATAATATATAGACCTTATATTGGCGCCCCCCTCAAAATAATATAGTAATATAATATATAGACCCTATATTGACGCCCCCGATAAACATATAATAACATAATATATAGACCTTATATTGGCACCCCCCCCCCCCCGAAAAGCATATAGTAACATAATATATAGACCTTATGTTGGTGCCCTCCTCTAAAAACATATAGTAATATAATATATAGACCTTATGTTGGTGCCCTCCTCTAAAAACATATAGTAATATAATATATAGACCTTATATTGGCGCCCCCCACAAAATAATATAGTAATATAATATATATACCTTATATTGACGCCCTCCCCGAAAAACATATAGTAATATAATATATAGACCTTATATTGGCATCCACCTCGAAAACATATAGTAATATAATATATAGATCTTACATTGGCGCCCCTCTGCGAGTGGCGCCCGGGGCATGATATACCCCCTTGCCCCCCCCCCCTTTGCTACACCACTGCAAAGGGGTTTTATAGGACTTTCGAATTGAGGATCTGGAATAAGAGACCAGACTCGATGACAGAGAGCGCGATTCAGCGAATGAACCTGTAAGTTGTGAAAAACAATTACATTTTCTAGCGGTTGGGAAAATGCTAGAAGAAACTGGGAAAACGAAAGAGTCCAATCATACCATACGTCATCGCGAGCACAGCTTACGCAGAAATACAGGGTCGGAATATTTCGTGGAGTTATTTAAGCTATTTAATCAATCATAGATAAACAACATAACACTTTATCTGTGACTAAAAATTTTACCTGTATTACTTTAACGGGAGTTTTTCCATCTTATATCATTTGTGATAACTGGGTGCAAGCTATCGCAATGATATATCGTGTACATCAGGGGTGTCAAACTCGCGGCCCGCGACGAACATTTTTGCGGCCCGGCCAATATATTGGCACACAATAATATATAATAAAATAACCGACGCAGAATTATAATAAGATAGGAAGAATTCGTTAAATGTTTTTTTAATGATACTCTTTTTTTGCTAATATAAAACAAAATGCATATATTTTTGTTCAATATACTGTAATTAGGTAAATAAACCTACGTTTCTATTAATATTAATTTTTTTACGGCCCACCTATAGTTAAACCTTGTTTGTTTGGCCCAAGGTAGCCTTTGAGTTTGACACCCCTGGTGTACATTAAAGGAAGATTGCGAGCTTTCACTGTTATACCATTTGCAGGCTTTCATTATCATATATCATTTTCATTAAGTGGTTGTGAGCTTTCACTGTTATACCATTTGCAGGCTTTCATTATCATATATCATTTTCATTGAGTGTTTGTGAGCTTTCACAATCATGTAACTCATATATCTAGAGGCCGTATTAAAACTCTCGAGGCATTAGATTATTATTTTTATAATCATTTTTTTAAAAATTATTCTCCCAATTTCCATTCTATTGCAAATTCCTTCGCAAATCTTGTCTCTAGCGTTCTCTCCTTTAAAAAAAAAACCCTGACTGCAAAGATAAGGAAGGTGACACAAACAAGAGACCAGGCAGATTAAAAGTCGAATGATGAAGCGAGGAAAGAAGTTGAGCCGTAATGAAGAAAACGAAGACGCAATACTTTTGAAGAAGCTCGCCAGAAGCTGGAGCAGTGTTCAGTATCGTCGAAAGTAAGAGAAAAATCGAGAGCTTGAAGAAAAATCGAGATTTGAACTGATCCCGGTTAGTGTATCCGGTTAGTGCGATAAGTAGTCAGTTTCGGTAAGCTTATTTAGAGTTGGAATTGATTTACAGCTGTGACATCCAGTGCAGCTACGGGATTTTAGTTCCATATTTCAAGTTGCTACTAAAAATACTCGCATCTTCTTCAGTTCAACGCTCAAGTTGAAAAGTGAATATCTCGCGTTTCATTTATAGTCGTCTCACAAAAAGATAAGAAGCCGGTAATTACTCATTTTAATAATGACTAAGATTCTTTACATACTCATTAATTACGTATGGCACAGCTGACTTTTGAAAGACGCCTTTGAAAATTCGTCGCAGTCTTTCAGAACCGGGAAAACCGCCATGAATGGTCACGGTGAAACTCAGTTTGAAATCAGTGGAATGATTTCAGTGATTTTTTCACGGTTGATGAGATCAACTGAACGAAACAAGCGAGTTGTTATTCGTTTGCTAGCGATTCAAAATTTGTTAAAGAGATTTCAAGAAACTAGATTATTAGAGATTCTTCCCTTTATCTCTGCGTTTTCAGAAACATCCCATGTTGCAAAGGGGTAAAAAAAGCTTCATTAAGGGTGCTTAAATGCAGCTGTCAGTGTGACCAGATGACGTAATTTTACATCAAAATCACACTACAAGAGCTCACCTAAGTGAAATATTAAGAAACAGGAAGAGTGATATCCACACGTGACAATAATCGACTGTAAGGATGATTTGGGATCATGGTAAAGTAAGTTAGGGCGGAAGGTTTTGAAAGAACACGTCCGGCATCATTAAAGCAAATTACTTGCTTATTGAGAAATAATGCCTCCTAGAGGAATGCGTCAACTATATCTCAGTTATAACCACCTGGACCCAAATTGGCGATAACCATAGTAGAAAGTTAAGTTTAATGTTTTAAAAAGGAGACACTGCAAAATTTATATTAGAATATTTTGCCAGCACGATTCTTCAAAAAAGAAAATGAGAGTCGTAAAAGATTATTCTTTTATAAAAGTTAAACAAACCATATTATTTAACATTATTATAAAAAATAGGTGCTGCAAGAACACGAAGCACCTGCTTACGATGTTCGTTTGATAAGTCCGTGCAAAATCCAAGACATGGAACCTGATGTTGGCACTTAGCATGCGTCCAAGACACGCATGCCAAAGTGTAAACATATTCGACGCTTAGTCTGTGATTAACAGCCATTTTGACCAGTAATTCTCAACCTTTTTTTTTATCACGGTACACTTTTAATAATTTTAAAATTTGGCGGTACACTAACAATAAGATAAATTTAAAAGATTTTTACTTGGATAATTGATTGATGTACCTATAATATATTTGTAAAAATAGCATACGAAATAATTTTCATTGAAATATAAAATGAAATTTCATTACAAAGTAAACAAAATGTTTATTTAGCTACGAATTACATTTAATGCGAAATTTAATTTTTTTTTGATAACTTCATTTACATTTGAGCTTAAAAATGGTAATGCTGCCCTCATTTCGTGATCCATATTTAAAAGTCAAGAACTGTAATAGTCCAAAGTTACCAGTTACTAGTCCAGAACTGTTAGATATACACTGCTCAAAAAAATTAGGGGAGCAAGCAAAGAAGTTAAGAAAACCGTCCGAGACAGCCACGTATTGGCATAAAATGGATAGTACACGCGTATCAATGCGCAATACAGAAAAAAAGACGTAAAAAAAATTCGTAATTAAGCTTTAATTCTTTGAAAATATGGGAAAAACATGAAAAGATGATTTAGGGCAACAATTTGGTTACATGTAAACTATAAAAAAAAAGTATTGTTTAGAAATGATGCAAGATTTTTAATATGGCGTGTGGTCTCCTCGAACAGCTAAGACTGCTACACACCTGTTTTCCATGGATGCGATATCGTTATCGATAAGACTTTGGGGATTACTGTCCCACTCCTCAAGAATTGCAATCTCCAAGTCTCGGAGAGTAAAAGGAGGCCTTGGTCTCGCAGCAATGCGTCGTCCAAGCATGTCCCAAACATGCTCGATTCGATTCAGGTCAGGAGAGCACGCTGGCCATTCCATACGCTGTATTGTTTCAGCTTCAAGCATGTTCTCCACAAGACGAGCTGTATGCGGTCTGGCATTATCATGCTGGAAAACAAAGGAATCTTCAATGGCTGCAGCGTAAGGTATGACATGAGGTCTCAGTATCTCGTCTGCATACCTTCGGGCCGTCAAAGTACCATTCCGAATGATATGCAGGTCCGTACGTCCACCTATGCTGATTCCACCCTATACCATAAAACCAGCTCGTCTGTATTGTGATCTTTCACGAACGAATGTGGGGTTATTTCGAGTGCCCCTTTCCCTCCATACCAAAACACGTCGGGTGTCACACTCCAGACTGAATCGGGACTCGTCTGTAAACAGCACTTGGCTCCAATCATGTTGCTCCCAATATCGATGTTCAGCAGCCCATCTTCTTCGGGCCGCACGGTGGCGTGAGGTCAACGGAATGCAGACCATTGGCCTACGTGCATAGAGACCTCACTGATGAAGCCTATTACGTACTGTTTGGCTGGACACCCTTCGTCCTGTTGCCAAGAGCAACTGTCTTTGCAGCTGAGTAGCATTGTCTGTTCTGTTTCGACAAGCTGTTAACAGTATATACCGGTCATCAGTTGCTGTAGTGGCGCGTGGCCGACCTTGCCCTGGTCGACGTCTAACATTCCCTGTTTCTTGGAATCGATTCCACAGCCTTGCAACGACACTTCTGGCGACTCCAACAGCGTCCGCGACACTACGTTGTGTTTGCCCGGAATCAAGTCTGCCTATAATACGCCATGCCATGCATTCCGGTAAATCACGTTGTTAAGACATTTTCAAGTCACCTTTTCTCAAAAAGAATAACTGAGCAATCGAATTTCACAGTTAAGGCAGTGAAACAGACGTTTCTGCAGCATCCCGATTTCCGCCCTTATGTTCTTTTTCTGGTTTTTGATGTCATGAACTTTGATTTGCATATGAAGTTTTCTTCTTCTGTTTCCTGCAAGGCTTTAAATTATGGATGATTTATTTTATGCTACTTATCGGTGTAAGTATTTGCGTAATTTCGTTAAAACCATGTGCTCCCCTAATTGTTTTGAGCAGTGTATATATGTTTTCCTTAAAAAAAGAGAAACTATCACATGTAACACCAGATGGCACCACTTATTCAGAATTTATGTAATTCCACTGTTGTTCGATGTCGTGAATTGTCTTGTATAGTACTTAAGATATTAATGTAAAAGATGCATATTAAAACTTAAACTTAATATTATTTAGCCTCAGCTCTTTATTATTTAAATTATAATTATCTACAACCTTCATTGCTCTGCTGTGACGATAGCGCTGACGTGCTACATAGAATAAGGTAAGCGTATTTTTACCTTACTTTTGATTCGCGAGTGATTTATCCAACAAGAACTGCAATTGCTCTGGACTGGTACTGGTAGAACTGGTGGAACTGTAATAGAACTGTAAGCGCACTGGTTGAGCCAGTTCCCGTTAGGAAGGTAGTACTGATTGAACTGCTTGTCTGACGTTGCATACGTGCTACATAGAATAAGGTAAGCGTATTTTTACCTTACTTTTGATTCGCAAGTGATTTATCCAACAAGAACTGCAATTGCTCTGGACTGGTACTGGTAGAACTGGTGGAACTGTAATAGAACTGTAAGCGCACTGGTTGAGCCAGTTCCCGTTAGGAAGGTAGTACTGATTGAACTGCTTGTCTGACGTTGCATACGTGCTACATAGAATAAGGTAAGCGTATTTTTACCTTACTTTTGATTCGCAAGTGATTTATCCAACAAGAACTGCAATTGCTCTGGACTGGTACTGGTAGAACTGGTGGAACTGTAATAGAACTGTAAGCGCACTGGTTGAGCCAGTTCCCGTTAGGAAGGTAGTACTGAATGAACTGCTTGTCTGACGTTGCATACATGCTACATAGAATAAGGTAAGCGTATTTTTACCTTACTTTTGATTCGCGAGTGATTTATCCAACAAGAACTGCAATAGCACTGGACTGGTACTGGTAGAACTGATGGGACTGTAATAGAACTGTAAGCGCACTGGTTGAGCCAGTTCCCGCTAGGAAGGTAGTACTGATTGAACTGCTTGTCTCACGTTGCTTACGTATGGGTATTCGCACTGGCGGTACACTTCAAGAATCTCACGGCACAGTGGTTGAGAATCACTGTTTTAGACGTTCAACTCTTGTTGCCGCTCACACAGTGTGGGAAACGAGTTCTGCACGTGGATAAAGCATTAACTTTTAAGAGGATGAACGGTGGCAGACACTAAATCATAAATATTATCACAAGCCTGCACCTTCGCTTAGAACAGTGGTTCCCAGCCGGTGGTCCGCGAGGGCCCCGGGAGTGGTCCGGCACAACATAGTTGTGCACAAAAAAGTTGCCAAATAAATGGGGAATTTGAAAGCAATGTTCATTGAACTACATGGACCGAATATATCCGATGACTATCAGGTGTTGAATTAAAACTTCTTAAAAGTTTAACATAATTATTTTATTATTAGAATATGATATGTTAGAATGTGAGTACGTTAATACTGTACAGACGAACCCCGTTATAGCGAACCTGGTATATAACGAACTCCCGGATATAACGAACAAAAATTTTGGTCCCGCCGTTTTCCTATTGTATTTAATGCTAATTTAGCATTTTATAGCGAACTTCCGAAATCTTAAGAATCGGCTATAACGAACATTTTTTTCAGTCGACAAATGAATTTTTAAAAAAAATTTAACTTTTTAAGAATGTTGAAGATACAACGAATGTTGAAGAAGCAAAGAATGTTGAAGAAGAAGATGAAGATTCGACCATTGCGATGTGGATAGAAAAGCATAAAAACTCACGAATATATAAAGAAAATTTTAGTCCCAACGTTTTCCTATTGTATTTAATGCTAATTTATTCTTTTATAGCGAACCTCCGAAATCTTAAGAATCGGCTATAACGAACGTTTTTTTTCAGTCAACTACGGAATTTATTATTATTATTTTTTTATTTTAAAACTTTTTAAGAGTGTTGAAGATAAAACGAATGTTGAAGAAGCAAAGAATGTTGAAGAAGAAGATGAAGATTTACCCATTGCGATGTGGATAGAAAAGCACAAAAACTCACGAATATATAACGAAAATTTTAGTCCCGACATTTTCCTATTGTATTTAATACTAATTTATTCTTTTATAGCGAACCTCCGAAATCTTAAGAATCGGCTATAATGAACCTTTTTTTCAGTCAACTACTGAATTTATTTTTATTATTTTTTTATTTTAAAACTTTTTAAGGGTGTTGAAGATAAAACGAATGTTGAAGAAGCAAAAAATGTTGAAGAAGAAGATGAAAAAGATTTACCTATCGCCATGTGGATAGAAAAGCACAAAATTTCATGATTCTCAGATTGTGGCGTGCAGTTGTTCGAAACATGTGATGATGAAGTCATTACATGTGAAAATCTGACTGATGAAGATATTGTGGAAGAAATTAAAATGAATCACTCTGAAATCGAAGATTCTGCTTCTGATGCTGATGAAGAGGAGCACATAAGTGATGAAATCTCCACCATCTCAGAAGCTACAGCAGCGATGAGTGTAATTAATAAGTTTTTGTCAACACAAATAGTGGAAAAGAGTGTTGGAGTCATTTGATGTACTGGTCAAAGAAATTCATAAAATGTTTTTGAAATCGGCATCACGTCAACAGAAGATTACCGATTATTTCTGTATCAAAACAGTGAGCAACTATTAAAGATAAAATAAATTTATTTCCATTTGTCTTCATTTTTAGTGAATTTAATTAGTATTGTGTCAGTCTAATGTAATCGATTTTAGTCAATTTAATTCATTAATGATCATTTTTAATAGATTATCATTATTGATATACATAGCAACTAATGAGTTATACATTTTGTGAACTCTAACATTTTTCTTAATGGTTCGGATATAGCGAACAAAACCTTTGCTTCCTCTAAGTTCGATATAACGGGGTTCGACTGTATTCCTTTTGCATGAGGATTATTCTAAACCCCCATACCCCCAGAAGGCCCCCCCCGCTCTCAAGTCGGTGGCGGGTGGTGGTGGGCCGCACATGATTCAATTTCTGGCTTAGTGGTCCGTAGACTTCTACGGGTTTTGGAACCACTGGCTTAGAATGATTTGTTGATTTTTTATTTAGCCGAAAGTGCACCGGTGGCGCTGAACGTTCTGATTCCATCATGACAATGCCCCGGCCTATTTCTCTGCGTTTGCGGCGGCAAAACTGTTAGCATCTCTCTAATAAAATAACTCCCTACCCACCGTATTCTATAGGTTTGCCCCCTTGGACTGCTACATGTTCCCAAGTATTAAAAAAAATTCTTGCAGGAAGAAATTTCTATCAAATTCCGAATGATTAGTGAAACAAACCCTTATATTGCAGAGTTGGACAAGTCTTGCTTTATGGAGGGAATAAATAAGCTTGAAAATCTTTGGATCTAATGTATTTATTTACCTTAAGGTAGATTATGTAGAACAGTGCTCCCCGACCTTTTAATCGTCGCGGACCGGTCAATGTTTGATCATTTTACCGCGGCTCGCTTAGGCAGTGGCGTAGCGAGCATAATTGGCGCCCGGGGCACGATACCTTTTTTGGCGCCCCCCCCCCGAAAAACATATAGTAATATAATACAGTTGAATTAGTTAAAAGGACCATTTGGCGCCCCTCTGCGAGAGGCGCCCCCCCCCCTTTGCCCCCCCCCTTTGCTACGCAACTACGCTTACGGGGCCTATGACTGCAATTTTAATTCATAATCTTGAAATGTTTAATAAACAATAAACTAATTTAAAATAGTTAAAGATTTCTTCTGTTACAAAGGTATAAATTAGCATAAACCCGACGAAGTCGCACTAACCCGAGAGAAATACACCACAGTAAATAAAATGGAAATAATTCAATGTTTCTTGGGCGGCCCGGTACTATTTGATCCACGGACCGGTACTGGTCCGCGGCCCGGGGGTTGGGTACCACTGATGTAGAACATTCTATAAAAATTTCGTTTTAGGAAAAATTGTCGCTTTTATTACATTTTCGCGAACTTAACAAACGACTCGCATACATACTGTAGCGTACTGGATGTATGGTCTTATTTTTCCCGAGACCCCACAGAGAGCTTGAAACACGGCTGCGTGTTTTTCAAGGAAAACCTTCGCTGAACGTTCTAGAAAGGTCTGGAAAACGCCGCCTTTTTTTTATTATTCAGTTATTGTTCTCAGGCGACTAGGCGCCTCCTGTCGGCAACTTCCCTTTGGTAGCTGACGAACTGTTCCGTGAGCTGTCGGTAGCACTTCCGGTCTTTATTTCGCCAAGACTGTCTGTCTGCAGACGTCCAAATCAATTATGTGCACAAACCGCGCGTTAGTTGGTCTTCCCGGAATTTCCACGCACAAAATATTCGCTATTGTACGGGAGTCGTTACAACGTCAATCAAGCGAATCACGTGTGGTTGATCAATAACTTGGCGTAAAAACATATAAATATTTTAACGGTGGCGCAGTGCAACAATTGGAAGAGGTGAGGTTTATGTCAAAAGCCTCAAGAAGCTAAGTATCTATCGATATAATTAATTCCAGTGTTAATTTTTTAACCACACACCCTCTGAAAAGGATTCTGGTATCGCCACAGAATTTCAGTAGCAAAAGAGAAATTTTTTTTTTGCAGGGGAGATGTGTGCGCGAGTGGTTAATTATAGACCCTAACGGTAACCACTTAACTGAGTGATTCATACAGTTTTTACACTGATCTTATACGGTTAACTAACGAATATTTAATAATTTAACTCCCTTTTAATTTTTCTGGGGTGTTTGTAACCAGTTCGGAATTGGCTTTAAACTGTAGGCCCCACCTGTTTAGTCCTCATGCAACAAAAGTTGACCGCTCTGTGCCTGTCTAAAAACCAAAACCCTTTTATCTTTCATCTACCCCATATCTACAGGCTAATTCGCTTAACTGCTTTTTCCCCTTTTAAAAACCTTTCAAAACTACATTTACAACACATGGTCAATCGGCGAACATGCTTGTTAGTGGATATACGCAGGGTCCGATTATGAACTCTGGGGGCCCCTGGGCAGATGCTATTTGGGCTCCCCCCCTTACGGACATTTATAAAAATACATACTATTAGAAGTACTAGGTGCATACACCAAGGGAGTTTTGGGGCCCCCTAGCATCAGGGGGCCCTGGACAAAGTCCCGATTTGCCCATGCGATAAAAAGGCCCTGGATATACGTACTTGATAAATTGTGTTTCTCTTTCAGTGAGTGTAAGCATGTGTGAGCGCATGTTATACCTTAATACAGTAATTTGCTACATATTTTGAAGATCAAGCCCATCTTGGAATGAAGAAAAAAAAATCATATTTTTTGCCAACTTTTTTTTTTTTTTTTAATGTGTATATGAGTCATATAGACCAGTAGTCCCCAACCTCCGGGCGTCGGACCGGTACCGGTCCGTGGATCAACTGGTACCGGGCCGCCAGCTTAGGGCCACAACCTCAGGGTTCACATTGATTTAGCGTTTTAGTGAGTTAAAATGTTAAATCACTTTATATTCAATTTTCTGGTGTAACTGTATTTTATTGGGAAGGCATGTTTACGTACAATTAAATTAAAATTTTTAAATCAAAACAATCTAAAATATAAACAATCAACGTCCCCCCCCCCCTCAGCGGGCCGCGGTAAAATTATCAAACGTTGACCGGTACGCGGCGATAAAAAGGTTGGGGAGCACTGATATAGACTATCGGTAGACTGCTTTCGTGACTCATACAAACCATCGTGTTGGTCGCAGTGTAGGATTATTTTTTGCATGTAAACAGCGTTGATAATGAATGAAAAAAAAAACATCTATGGCGCATACAGTTGCGTCAAAGTAAGCATATTTACAATGATACAATTTTTCAAAAACGTTATTCATAGATAAAAATAAATTATTCAGACGAGAGCAGATATTCACAGATGCAAGTGCGAAAATTTACCATCCCTATTCCTGCTAAATGTGTTAGGACCATCATCTGGAACTTGCGCCATTACAGAAATATCGAGAAGGAAAGTAGAGAGGAAAGAAGCCGGAAAAAAAAAAGATCCATGATAAACCGTGACCTTGAATTCTACGACTGCGCTCGGCACACGAGTCAACTCTTGTGTTTATGTTCGACTACAGCGCCACATTTGACGAGAATACACCCTCCGACTCATGGACTAATTCCAAAATTTACGTAGTGTTACAAAGCCGGTGTTATCCGTGCTATTTCTGAGCCTCTGCAAGACCTGAGAGCATCAGCTTTCTTGAAAATAGAAACAACTTATGTTCCAAAACTTACTTTTCCAGATCTTTGACTGTTTGAATGTGTAATACTTTGTTACCAGAGAGGAAAAGAAGAGATTCCTCCGCGTTTTTAAAATCTTAGTCGGGTATGAATTATCTCGGAAATGAACGTTTATGTGCAATTGAACACACGCACTCCTCGAAAATCTTAAATGCAAACTTCCTATATATATATATATATACCAAAAACATAATTGGTTGTTTTTGTTTTAATGAATAGTTTGTTCTGTTGCATTAATATGATAAACATAACAATAGGTTAAAATAGAAAAATAACTACTAAAATAAAAATAAAAATCATAAGTAAAAATAAAAATAATAATAAAATTAACTCTTAGTAGTAAAAATAATAAAAAAAACTAAATAATTAAGGGAATAATAGTCCTAAAATACGGTAACCAAAGTAAGTTTGTAACTGAGAATCCACTATCTCAATGGTTGCAAGTTTTGTGACGTCAGTCATCTTGCGGTTACAAGTTCTTAACTTCCACTCTGACTAGCGCCAGGCTTGATATTCTATGGTTAAGTACTTTTATTCAAACTAAATTCAATTATTAATCAATTCTTCTGTTAATAATGGATTGTACGGTGTCTGAGTGTGTTTATTTTATAGATCATACTCATCGGAAACAATCCATTGGTTTTTAGACAGTATTGACACCGGTGATGAAGAAATGCTGTCAAAAACCTTATTCATACTTTTCTTTTCATGTTGTTTGTTCCTGGCTGTATAAATATATATATTTATTTTTTGGTATAAATTGCATACGTTGACCGTTGTATTTAATTTGAATGTACTCCGTAGAGAAGCGCGGGTTTTCAGCTAGTATGTTCATACAACTTCAATTTTAAAGCGCAGCATAAATTAAATTTTAGTTCCTTTTGAAACATTCCTCGTACCCCAATACCGACATCGCACCAAATAAAAGAAATGCCGTAAAATCTTGAGTATAATACGCACTTTTTTTTTCACATTTTAGTCCGCAAAAATGAGGATGCGTATTATACTCGTGTACAAAAAAACGTAGTTTTAAACATTGACTAAACGACAAACAATAGATGAGCTGCATTCTAGTGAAAGTGATTAAGATTGATAATTTCACTGCATTGTTTGTTTTAAATTAAAAATTTAAGTTTTTTTCTACCGGATTTGACATTTTCGTTTATTTTTAATACACATTTTATTTATGTTAATAAATATTTGCGCAATTTTTAAATAAAATATTGAAAAGTTTGGGTGCGTATTAGAGTCGAATTTAAATTTTTTTTTCCGAAAATTTCGCGCTAAATCAAGCATGCGTAGTATACAAGAGTGCGTATTATAGTCAAGATTTTACTGTACTGAGATCCTGCAGAAATAATCTACAAGCCGCTCTCCCATCCAAAAAGATACGTTTAGTACATACCTGTACATTGGCGGTCCACCTTGAATAATAATATAAAAAAAAGTGTGTCGTGCAGTGGCGTAGCAAAGGGGGGGCAAGGGGGTATATCATGCCCCGGGCGCCACTCGCAGAGGGGCGCCAATGTAAGATCCATATATTATATTACTATATGTTTTCGAGGTGGATGTCAATATAAGGTCTATATATTATATTACTATATGTTTTTCAGGGGAGGGCCCCAATATAAGGTCTATATATTATATTACTATATGTTTTTTCGGGGAGGGCGCCAATATAAGGTATATATATTACATTACTATATTATTTTGTGGGGGGCGCCAATATAAGGTATATATATTACATTACTATATTATTTTGTGGGGGACGCCAATATAAGGTCTATATATTACATTACTATATGTTTTTAGGGGAGGGCACCAACATAAGGTCTATATATTATGTTATTATATGTTTATCGAGGGCGCCAATATAGGGTCTATATATTATATTACTATATGTTTTTCGGGGGGGGGGGCGCCACAAAGGCATCGTGCCCCGGGCGACAGTTATGCTCGCTACGCCACTGGTGTCGTGAATATTGCGGTAGTATGGCATTATTCGCGGCACCCACAAATAGGTCCGTCGTGAAAAATTTACCAGTGTGGCAGGAATTAACAGCCTAATCACGGTAAATCAAAATATGGCGCACCGTTTAAAAATGTATTGAAATTTTGAAAGTTATCGGTAAATTTGTTGCGTGTACTTTGAACCTATTTTCAACCTAATTTTTTTTTTCCTAGTGTAGAGTATCGCGCTTGACGAGTAGCATTTATTTACGATTATACGGCTGTGCAATACTAAAACTGGTGTAAGTTCGTTTATCTGTTAACCGTTACTGTCAAAACTGAGTAACACTGCCATTGCGAAAGAATACGGTATTCCCGAAGTAAGTTTAAACAGAATAAAACAAGTTTTTATTAAAATCTTAAAAGGTATTGCAGAGTGTTAGGTAATTTCATGGCTGTAGTTGTAATTCGCTTCCATTTGACAAATTTTAATTTTTTCTGTAAAGTTTGGCGCCTGAGATAAGAAGCCAGTTTTTAATCGTGCTTAAAATATGAATAAAATTCAAAGGCTGCGATTTTGGTCGATAAATCGGCCAGAGGAGTTTATACGAAAGAAGGTTTTGTTTCGTATTTAATTAATGCTAACTCGTAGTCAATAAATAATTTATACATATAAAGCACCAATATTTTATTTCTTTTTAAAAAAATGGCACTAACTTTGTAAGGACAAAGACAAAAGTTCTAGTATTTTTCCGTGGTGGCTAACACCAACCGAAAATATCTTTAAAATTATGCATTGTTTAGATCAGCGGTTCCCAACCGGTGGGGTTACAGGTGGGTCGCGACTCGATCCTAAAACTATCAGAAACCATCGAATAAACCATCAGAAAAGATAAGAAAAAGTGCTTATATTTTGTCAACCATTTTCAAATCAAAACACAAATTGTTTATCAATAATCAATCTGTATCTTCAAAAAAGCATATATAAATATATATATATATATATATATATATATATATACAGTAACCACCGCTTATAGTGATCAGTGGTTATAAGAATCAACCGTTTATAAGAATCAATATCGCGAAAACAAAAACAAATGTATTATTTCCATGTTAAAATTTTCGCTTTAAAGAATCAATCCACCGGTTTTAAGAATCAGTTTACACTCTTCGCTTTCCTTTCATTTTTCCAAAAGAGCCACTTAAACCTTTTAAAAGAAAGAGTGATAAGAGTGTAAAAGAAAGAGTTTTTTCTTTTTAAAAGAAAGAGTGATAAAATGGGATGGAATTCAGTCGTAAAATGCATCCCTTTCTTTGTTAAACATAACATAATAGTTTCCTCTTAAACGCTTTAGCTAAACGCTTTCCTATTAGTTTGACCCAGGGGCATCCTGCCCGTGCGGATCCGATTTCACTTTTCTCCACTGACAAACAAAGACAGGTACTCTTTTTTCCCACCTCCCACATCCTGGTTGCGGCTTCCTGGACCCTGAAACACATAAATCTTCGGGGACGTGTCCACTATCACTTAGGCAAACGTGACATTATTAGATTCAGTACGTTATCAAACTGTGAAGCGTAAGCTAGAAGGTGAATCATGGTCTGAGACTATTGGTATTGAAAGAGGTATAAACAGCCTCCTGAAAACTTCATTACGTCAAACTACCATAGAAAACTTTTTCTTGCTCCCTTCCTGTAGTTGAAATGTTAAACAGTTAAGCAGGTATGCAGTAACAAATATTGGATTTTTTTCTTCTCTTAGTATAATCATGTCTATCTACTTATAGGTCTAGAAATTAAGTTGTATTTTTAAGTTGTATTTATAGAAATAATTTTAATGAAAGATAATTAACGTAAATAATTTAAGAGTATTTTATAGTAAATTTTCTAATATGTGTATATATAGGTGTGTGTGTTCCTGTCCAAAAACCTAAATTTCGGTTATAAGAATCAACCGCTTAAAAGAATCAAAATCAGTAATAACAAACGTGATTCTTATAAGCAGAAATCACTGTATTTACAATATTTGATGGTAAATTCTATATACATAAGGAAGGGATACGATACAAATAAGGTTTTTTTCCTCCACCATGGACCGATGGACCGGGGAGGTATTCCGATAAGGAAAGGTGGGTCGCCAGCTGAAAAAGGTTGGGAACCACAGGTTTATTAGATGAAAGTTACTTTTCGAGCTAATGAAAAGTAATTTGATTCTCAAATTATCGGTAACACAAGTAAATTAAAATTTTTAAACCGAATTGAAATATTTTAATCGATAAATCGTTTGAAGTAATTAATATCTCAAAATAAACCTTCAATTCACTTAACCTTTAGCTTACGGGGACCATTTATATATATATATATATATATATATGACAGGCGTGAGGTTTGCATATTCTCAGATCAATTCGAAGTCATCATGTTAATACTGGTGGCGAGTGGTAAGTAGTCTAAATTCAATAAACAAACATAGTTCTAACTCAAGCCAATTTATTTCACCTTCCAGCAACCACTGATCCAAGTAGCGCATATCTGAGCTCTCGTCATTTTCAAATTAGGGACCCAGCTGACACGCGTCCACTAGCAATGAATTAAATCCCGCCGTCTGATTACACGCTATTGTTTTTCTCCATCCAAAGCCACCGCGCATGTCCACATGATCTCTGTGACGCATACACCGGCGATGA
Organism: Dolomedes plantarius; assembly: GCA_907164885.2. Classification (NCBI taxonomy): domain Eukaryota; kingdom Metazoa; phylum Arthropoda; class Arachnida; order Araneae; family Dolomedidae; genus Dolomedes; species Dolomedes plantarius. The sequence continues at coordinate 131,523,814 of OU015500.1, forward strand.
ACCATGGGTGGGGCTACAGATGTCAATCAATCCAAAGGGAAATTCCCCGATTTCTCCCGATGTATTTCGAACCAAGATATGAGAATAGTGGCGAATTACGCCACAACAATAAATTAATTACTAAGCCCCCTTTAAATTTAGAATAATTATTTCGTTCCCGCTTAAGTCCGACATATATATATATATATATATATATATATATATATATATATATATATATACACATACATATATATATATATATATATATATATATATATATATATATATACACATACATATATATATATTCATTCTTGGACCCGTATTCTTGGGATACATGCAATCCCAACCCCGTAAGGAAAAGGTTAATAACAGCTCGAATTTTTCTAAAACTCATGAATAAATATGTGATCCGACGAGCATCTGGTTTACTAGCAGTTAACTTCACAGACTATGCAGTGGCGTAGCTAGAAGTTTTGCCGCCGGGGCGGTCTCCAATTTGCCGCCCTTTCTAAGTCAATCAATTGGTGGTTTTTTATAAATTAATAAACATAAATAAATAATTGTAATTGAGACAAACTATAGGTGGGGAACTTTTTTACCATTGGATGCCATACTTAAATTAGGCAGTAATAAAGGAGGCCTCTTAAGTTGATATACCTATAAATGCAACTTTTATAAAGACCACAAGAAACGCTGTTTCCCCACCTATGAGACAAAACATATACCTAATTTATAAAAAAAATTCCATAAAATATGTTTCATTTTATATTTTTATATTTATAAATAAAAATAAATAATTTCATTTCTTTTGGATAAACAAACAAATTGCACACATATGTGTATGTAAACAAAACATATTTATATATTTACTCTTCTAACTTTCATAGTAGAAAAATCGTGTATGATGCTCTTAATATTTATGTTACTTGTAATTTCTTGTTCTATAGACAATATTGCGAGATTTTGTAGTCTTAAATCTCTCATTGTGGAACGAAGATAATTTTTTATTAACTTCAATTCGAAGAAGCTCTTTTCGAAACTAGCGACACTGATAGCAATTGTTAAAAAAATTCTTAGCAAAATTACAATGTTGGGTACAGAATTATATAAAATAATACAGACATAATACAGTTGGGTACAGAATTATATAAAATTTTCGAAAATATTCGATATCATATAGTAATTCATAATTCGTAGAAATCGAATAGTATACTTATGAATTGAACAAGTGGTTTTTTACAACTAATACTAAATAAAAAATATGCCGCCCGGTGCGGACCGCACCCACCGCACCCCCCTAGCTACGCCACTGGACGTATGGAGAAAATTTTAGAATGAAATAATAATAACAACGTGTTTCGGGCATCCTTTAAATTCCCACATCTCAAAATATCCATTTTCCACGAGACAGACGCAAACGCACCCTACAGAAATAATTATGAAACGATAACAAATACAGTATTTTAAGCATCCATTGACAAGGTTAAATGCTATTTATCAGACGAGTAAAGAAAAATATAACTTATAAATCAAACACCGATTTCCTTTTTTTTTTCATTTTATTCCTAGAAAAGAAAGAGTTATGCAGCAAACGAGGAACACCTCACGGAAAAAATAACAGGTAGAGATATTATGATGTAAGTCTCCCTCCCTTCCCCCCCCCCCTCCCGGTTGCACTGCAGGTAGGTGAAGGTGGTGGGAGGGGATGCAGAAAACGAGTTGGCCTTGACTGAGTCCCGCACCCGGATGGTTACATAGTATTTTTCTTTTTAATTTTACTCCGGCATTCCATTTCTTCTTTTTTTATTTATTTGTATTATTTTGCTTTTTTCCGAAACCCTTTGCTGCCTTATTATTATTTTTTTTTCCGGGCTTTTCTTTTCATTCTGTTTCTCTTCCTTCCTAGGGCTAACAGCAAAAACCCGCGCTCCGAAATTAGGTGAAAGTTTTTGTTTTTGTCGCGTTTGTGTTTTTCTTTTTGGCGCTGGGAAATGCTGCCAACTTGTGTGTGTATTATGATTTTCATTTCGGAATGATTCTCGATTACTGTTTACTCGTGAACTTGCGTGTAAATGGTGATGTGGGGAAAGAAAGAAAAAAATAAATAAATAAAAGTGTGGCATTGATGATATACAGGGTGGTTATAATTAAAGTTCCACTTTGAATTGGTCATAAAAGGAAAACTACTGAACCAAACGTTATCAAACTTGGTAATAGTTTAAAGGAGGTCATGGGAATTTTTTTCCCGCCAAAAAAAAGTTCAAAACTCACCACCAGGGGGGAAATGGCGCTGTATGCAATATTGCTAAACGAAATAAGGGTAGGAATCTAACTTAACCTTTTGTTACACTGGTTTAACTACAGTGGCGGATTTACAGATTTGTCGCTTGTAGGCTATTCAATTTTTGCCGCCTCTAAATTTTGATTATAGCAGAAAAAATTATAGCAGTTATCAGTGAAGAAAATATGTAAAAATAACTAAATTTCGACTATAATATCGAATCGCTATTGCGATATTCTAAAAATTCATGATCATTAATGTATAATTTATAAAGCGTTTAGCAATTGTTTATGTAGAGATGTTGAAATATTTATTATTTAGCACTGTATATAGGACTATATTTCGATTTTTGTTAAATAATTTTAATTTCTCTCCAATTTTCGAAATTCGTATTTTGTGTGTGTATAATAATTTTTTTTTAATTTGCAAATCGAAATAAAAAATTTATGAACTAAATTTGCCGCCCCTTAAAATTTGCCGCCCTAGGCTCCAGCCTACTCAGCCTGCTGGTAAATCCGCAACTGGTTTAACATAAACAAAATTACCATTTAAAGTGTGTGGATTCCGGAAATCGTTTTCTTACAGATCGTTAATCTGTGAATTTTGAAGCCTGAACGCTGGCTATGGGGTTATCTCAAAAGCACTGTTGATGGTGATAATCTAAAGAATTTGGCGGAATTGAAAGATGCGATACACAGACATGTCCGTAACATTCCTCCTGATATGCTAAGATCTACTGTTAAGAATGCAGTAATGCGATTTAACTTGCTTTCGGAAAATGGTGGACGCCACATTGAACATGTTTTGTAACACGTTTCAGAAACGATTAAACACATTTTAAACCGATGTCTTCGTGTCTTATTTCGTTTAACAATATTGCATACAGCGCAATTTCCCCCCTGGTGATGACTTTTGAATTTTATTATTTTTTTGGCGGAAAAGAAATTCCTATGACTTCCTTTAAATTATTACCAAGTTTGATAACATTTGGTCCAGTAGTTTTCCTTTTATGAATAAAATAAAATAAAATAAAATAAAAATCCCAGGGAACCTCTCCCAACCAATCCTTTTAGAGGAAAATAATTACAAGATAAAAATAACTTTTTATATACTGTAGCGTACTGGAAAGATGAGGTTATTTTTCCAAAGAACCCACAAGCGCTTGGAACACAGCTGCATGTTTTCAAGGAATGTGTTGCTCGGTTCCAAGCCACTAAAGCTGTCAGCCGATAATCTGCCGGCATTTGCCGCCCCTCCACCCCTTCTGAAAATCCAGACATTGAGGGGAGACGCTGTATAAAATCCGAGCGGGATAGACGTGTTTTTGCTAGGCTCCTGTGTTTTCGGGCCGTAATGGGCCCTGGAGCGCGCACTGTAAATCTGCACGTAATTTACGTAAATATGTCGAAAATGTCTACTGCTTAATTTTTTTTCTTGTTAATAAATTGTTAAGTTTTGTTTTAAAAATTTGGCCTTCGTTTTGTAAATTAGAACTCTGTCTTTCTTTGGTATGGATCAATAGTTGTGGAATTAATTCAAAATGCCTCAGAGAGATAATGCCTTACTACTTGTCGTGACGCCACAATACCATGTTTTTAAATTTTCTGTTGAATCATATAAACTTGACAATTCTATGTATTAATAAATACTTTTTAAAAATTTTTTTGATGAATTATCCCATCAACTTGAAAGAAAATGAAGTTAATTGGAAGTTAACTTGCGTTTAACTTTTCGTTCCCGTCCCGGTCGACAGATGGCTGCACCAGTCTACAAAACAAAATTAACTGAGAATAATAAAAACATGGTAAAAATCTGATTAAAGATGGCTAAAAGTATTTAAAAAATGCATTGTCGTCGTGTTCTGGGCTATTCTAAAAGTTTCAATTGTCTAGCTAGTCGGGAAGTTAGTTAAAAATCGATTGTAAGATTTGTACTGGACAAACACACAAACAAGAAAGCAAGTTAATAAAAACATGGTAAAAATGGGTTTTATTTTCTGAATAAACAAACCATTAGTGAAAAACAACTTTCATTAAAAGTTATAAATAAACTTAGTAACGGCAACAAATTGGACGTAAAAGAAATCTGAACAGAAAACATAAAAACCTAGGATAACTTAAGCATGAATGAGATTTTTCAGCTTGCATTTATTTGCTTTACTAGCTGTAAAATTCGTGTGATGTTGCCAATCCGCCTCGCGGAAAATATATTAGAAATTCTTAGGCAGAACAATAACTTTTTCGTGCTGGAAACGCTAGAGAGCGGAAGAAATACAGGAATTTTTAGAATTGGAATAACAAATTGGAAACTAAATTTTTTTTTCTACCAGTTTAAAAAAATTGTTTGAATTTGCAGTCGTTTTGAAACGATGGAGCCATTTTTTAACGCAGAATTACGTTCCTCCATAACGGTCCTCCGGAAAGGAAAATTTCAGACGCTAATACCGTCTGTCCGTACCTCGCGAGTTATAATTTTGGCAGCGCGCCAAACCCGGTTTGTATCGCTTGGACAAGCAGTAAACAGTTAAACAAAAAAGTACCAAAGTACGTCAAAATTTTGATATACATATAGGCATATATATATAAATACTTACACATATTTAGATACATATATACATAACACATACATACATATATACACACAAAAGATGTAAGCAACGATAAGTAATCCTACGTTAATAACCCGCGGTAGTTTCGTTAGAAGAGACTACCTGAAATTTTTTTTAATTACTCCTGACCTCGTGGACCACTTATTGGGATCTCTCGGAAAACCAGTGGTCCGCGGACTACCAGTTAGGAACCTCCGTCATAGCTGAATGCTTCGTCTTTTCTCTGTATATGTGTGTGAACTCTGCAAAGCGTACTTACAGCTTAATAAACAATGAACTCGTACTTTCCCGCTATTATGGCTCAAAATCCTTCAAATCGGAGAATTCCATTCATAACATGGGTATGATGATGCATTACTGTTCGCCTTTTGTCTGCTCTTTTAGCAACTCTTAATTAACACTGTTCTCGCTTATGAGGACTCGTATTTTTCTGTTAATTAAATAAAAATCTAACAGAATTTAATCTTTCAATCAAAAGTGTCCTGCTGAAAATATTAATTCTTATTCGTTCAACTCCCAAAAGTATTTGCCCATTGTTAAAATCACAAACACGAATGACATCACAGAATGATAATAAAGACAAACGATTTTTAAATTTAAAAGTTCCGTGAGATTCATAATGGTAAAGTAAAAAGCTAGCGCGCGCCATCTAGGGGAAGAAAAATTGTGAAATGCGAAATTAACAAAAATAAGTTACATGTGTCAGAAAATCGGGGGTAATGTGTCGTGTAAATATCAAGTCAATAAATGAGTTACTCGGATAGTTGGACGGAACCATATCTAAATTAAAATGATGTTTCAGGAAGTGACATCACAGAATGATAATAAAGACAAACGATTTTTAAATTGAAAAGTTCCGTGCCAAAAGTTCTTAATGGTAAAGTAAAAAGCTAGCGCGCGCCATCTGGGGGAAGAAAAATTGTGAAATGCGAAATTAACAATTCGCACGAAGCGGAGACCTTAATCTTTAAAATGGTACCTCATTTATCGATTTTGGTTAAGTATGTACTGCCCAGTGAATTCCCAAATTGTTAAGTATGAAGGCAGAAAAGGGATGATAAAAAAAAAGAAAAAGGGTACAACTTATGCTGATGCAAGAATCTTTATCAAATATCTAACTGAACAGTAGCGGATATGACGCTGAGACTGATAATTTTTATCGTTATCTGTAAGTGGAGGAGAAAGATATATGTAATTCAGCATTGTATAATTTTCAGTTCAAAACACAAATAAATGTTGCGCTGTTCGCTACTTTGTTTGCCAACCTTTGTCGTTATAACGAGACGAGTCGATTTTTCGAACCGAAATATTTCATTCATAAATTTTACGCTCGTGCGTAATTTGTCGGAAATACTCACGCTTTAGAGAAATTATTTTTAACTAGCTGAAGTACCCGACGATGCCCGGGATTTTAAGAATGTTTGTTGTTAACCAAAATCAATTTAAAAATTAACACAGTATAAATAACATAAAAAATATATGTGAAATGTTATACACGTCTCAGAATTTCAGCCTTTCATCATTTTAATACTAAAATCTGAAAAGTAAAAATGTCAAATTCTCTAATGTTTGTTAACCAAAATTAATTTAAAACTAAGCACAGTATAAATAACATAGAAAAAAAACCTTGTGAAATCTATAAATATATAAATTTATAATAAACTCCTCAGAATTCAGCTAGAATTAGCCTTTCATCATTGGGGTAAAAAAAAGCTGCAATTACAGGTTCAGCAGAAATTTCCAATAGAACAATGATATGACTGCAGCGTTGCCTCTTAAAAAAATGAAGTGTTTGATTGAGGGCTGCAAACCATTCAACTCCTCTCCACATTTAACTCCTATAAACATCCTCTACATATTAAATTCCTTTTCTCTCCATAATAAACTCCTCAGAATTTTGGTATATTCAGCCTTTCATCATAGTACCACTAAAATCTGAAACATCCTCTCCAGAAATATAAATTTATTAATTTCAATAATTAAACACACACAAATATATAAATTGCGCAAAAGTTTTTTAACCAACATTTGAATAATTCGTAAATGAAAAAGCATATGAAAATAAAGATAAGAACTTCCGGAATCGAAATTAATTACCCTTAATTTTTAATTAATAAAAAACCAACATAATATGAATAACAACGATAGTTGCTTAAAACCATATGAAAATAAAGCTATTATAAAGATGATAATAATAAAAAAAGCATAAGAAAATAATGCTCGCGCATGAAGTTAACGTTACGATATAAAGATAGTAATAATAATATAAACCGCGTGCATAAAATATTTAGCTTTTCAAGCGAAATAAATTGATTTTTAGAAAAAAACTACTTTTAATCGAGAAATTAAAATACATTGCACAAAATTTTAATTTTACCAACTTTCCACCCTACAATTTACACCCTACTTCTTTTAAATAGGATGTAAATATAAAGTTTTAACAGCCAATTGAATGCCAGTTAAAAATAATGTGTGCGCATGAAGTTAACGTTACGATATAGAGATAGTAATAAAAATCTTTATATATATAAAACAGTTCCGTAACTGACTAACTGACTGATTGACTGACTGACATACAAAGTACAGACCAAACCGTTGAACCTAAAGGACTGAAATTTTGCATGGCGATTCTTCTTATAATGTAGGGGTGCACTAAGAAAGATTTTTGAAAAATTCTTCTTAGATTTTTTTAAATTAAATTTTTAATCTGTTTTTGTAACTTTTTTCAAGTTTGCATTTAAAATCATAATTTGAGGGTTGTAAAATTTATATCACGAAAAACATTCAAAAATATTACATTCAAAAAATATCATCTGTAGATAGAAAGGGGAGAGAAAATTTAAAGAAATGTAAATTTATAATGTACTCAGGGAATGTATTATTGTGGTTCTATATCAGAAAAATAATAAAATACATAAATCATAAAATAAAAAATATACATTAGCATATTGGGCACGAAGTTGCGTATCTTTCATGTAACATCAAACTCCCTTATTTTAATTCAAATGTTTAAAAAAATTTAAAAATAATAACATTTGAAAATTTCGCATAAGTTCATTTTGAAAAATTCATGTATTTCATATATATCTTATTTATTCTGCACTTTGTAAAAAAATAGAAATATGCCTGTCAAAAAACAGTAGTCAACTGCCCCAGAGCGCGCGTTGCAACGCTCTCATGTGTACATAGCCTAAAGGACTGAAATTTTGCATGGCGATTCTTCTTATAATGTAGGGGTGCACTAAGAAAGATTTTTTAAAAATTCTTCTTAGATTTTTTTAAATTAAATTTTTAATCTGTTTTTGTAACTTTTTTCAAGTTTGCATTTAAAATAATAATTTGAGGGTTGTAAAATTTATATCACGAAAAAGATCATAAAAATTCCTTTAAAATGAAATTCTTTTCGCATCTTTACCTCCATTTTCTAATTTTTGGTGAATTTTTAAAGATTAATTTTTACAATTTAATTTATTAAACGCTGATCATGTGATTTCTTTATCTGGTACTTTAAATAAATTTATCGTCACATAACAACGAAATAGACACACAAAAAATTAAAATAGTGGCGCCATCTACTGTACGCTTGTGAATCGAGAGTTGTTGGTTGTTTATTAATTAAAAATATTGGAAAGTTCTTGTGGATCTGTAAATATACATGTGGTAACAGTTTTAAAATTTATAAATTATCAACCTACACAGGTGATAATTTATCCGGCGTTGCCCGGGATTTTAAGAATGGTTGTTAATCAAAATCAATTTAAAAACTAAACACAGTATAAATATCATAGAATAAAAAGCATGTGAAATGTTATACACATGAATAAAAAGAAAACCCAACATAAAAAACCATAAATTTACAATAATATCTTCAGAATTCAGCTAGATTTAGCGTTTCATCATTGGAGCAAAAAAACCCTGAAAAGTAAAGCATAAAATATATACATTTATAATAAACCACTAAAAGCTGAAAAGGAAAAATGTCAAATTGTCTTTAGGAAAGTAAAGCTGAAAAGTAAAAATGTCAAATTGTCGAATGTTTGTTAACCAAAATCAATTTAAAAACTAAATACAGTATAAATAACATAGAAAAGATTTAGCCTTTATCATTGGAGCAAAAATTCCTGAAAAGTAAAACATAAAATACATAAATTTATAATAAACCTACCAAAATCCATTAAAAAAATAAACACAGTATAAATAACATAGAAAAAAAAGTATACGAAATGTTATACACATTAATAATATGAAAAATAAAATAAAATAAAAATAATAATTTTTAAAAATAATAAAATAAAATAAAAATAATTAAAAAAATAATAAATAAAAATAATAATAATAATAATTTAAAAAATAATAAAATAAAAGCTGAAACAAAAAAGCCTCCATAAAAAAGCTGAAAATACAGGATTAGCAAAATCTGTACGATCCGTATTCGAACCCGCGTCATGTTGTATAGTAAACTAACGCTCTTACTGAATGCGCCACAATAACATGCTGGTGTACTGTGTAAATAGGAGAATATTTGTATTAAAATTACTGGAAAGTTGCTATGGGTTGGTGAATATACATGTATTTATGGAGTAAGAGGAGTTTTAAGTTAGAAATAAGTTAGCAGGATAGAAGCTTAGTCTTTAACTCTTCAATAGACACAAAGGCATAAGCGAGGGGGGTTGCAGTAGCGATTAAAAATGATCTTGTGACACTTAGCGTGGTTGATTCGAATTTTCCATCGCGTGTGATAGTGTCAATCGATTTATTTTAGAGTATAAAATCTGACTTGAAAGATTATTATTTTCATTTATTATTCTGGTTTAATATATAACTTGAAACTTTTTGATTTTATTTATTTTTATCTTTTCGCTCGCTGTTTGCCAGCTAAGCCTAACGTGGACGCCATATTCAGAGTGGTGATTCCACAAAGTGTAACATCTTACATTTAGTTTCAAAATTTTTGGTTTTTTATTAATTAAAAATCAACGGTAATTAATTTCGATTTTTGAAGTTCTTCAGACCCTCGGCTGTTTTTAAAGACGCCTGTATGTAAAATTTCACGATCGTTGCTCCTAAACTGTGGATTTCTATACAATTACAGAGATACAAACATTCATTTTTATATATTAGATTATCAAATCACTTCTCATTAATTGTATTAAATCAAGTTTAGTAATTGTGTGTTCAACCAGATAAATAAATTGAAGGCTCTCATGATGGTTTATTATGTACTGCCCCGTGAATTCCAAAATTGTTATATATATATATATATATATATATATATATAACACAAATCATTCAGCGTGTTGACAGTAGAATCTATTTTCACCCAATGGCAAGCAGTAAACAAAAACAGATAAAAGGTACAAGACAATAGACAACAAGAAGAAAAAAAGCGAATCCACGAAGGAAACAAGAACGTATCAATTGCCCAGTGCTCTTGCCTCCCAAAATCGGTATTACAGTAGAATCTCAGATCTAACAATAACTTTAAATGTGAACAATTTCGAGGAATGGAACGAAATTAAGGTGACTGCCTACGTTCGGAGCCAATTTTTTTAAAAAATTGTTTTTTTTAAGGATTTTTTGGTCTCATATGGTAAAACAGCATTTAAAAATAAAAAATAAAAAATTTTTTTTCCTGTAAACACCATACTTTTTTATAAATTGGTCAATTTGAAGTAATTTTTAATGAAATTTAGCTAAAACGCTTATCACTCTGAACAAAATTCTAATGCTACTATTTTAATTTCCTTCTCACACATGATACATATAGCAGTTATCTTCAAAATGACCTACAATGTAAGAGAAATTTTGAAATGCAAAAATAATACAGACAATTTTATGTTCCAATATGAAAATTTTCCCCAATTCGTCATTCCTTTCCTTATAAAAACAGCCCCAAACAAAAGACTATTTATTATACATCAATTATTGTACGTCATCTCATTAACAATAGCATCTAAAACA
>OU015500.1:131539648-131764648 GCA_907164885.2 Dolomedes plantarius
CTAAATTTCGGTTATAAGAATCAACCGCTTATAAGAATTAAAAACAGTAATAACAAACGTGATTCTTATAAGCGGAAATCACTGTAGTAATCGTTAACGTAAAATAAAGAATACAAAACTGCTTAAACGGCAAGAATCGCAAAAGAAGCGCGTGTGACACATTGACCGTGATCATGACACGGTATAATTGTGTAATGGTAATCACATCCGCAGAGGTTCTTGGTTCAATTTCCGAGCCAGACAGATTATTTAAGGAAAAAAGAAAACAAATACGGGGAGACAGCGTGACAAAGTTGTGGTATTCACAATAAAGAATAATTACAAGATAAAAAGAACTTTTTATATACCACGATTTTAAATTTTCTGTTGAATCAAACAAACTTGACAATTCTATGCATTAATAAATACTTTTTAAAATTTTTTTTGATGAATTATCCCATCAACTTGAAAGAAAATGAAGTTAATCGGAAGTTAACTTGCGTTTAACTTTTCGTTCCCGTCCCGGCCGGCAGATGGCTACACGAGTCTACAAAATAAAATTAACTGAAAATAATAAAAACATGGTAAAAATCCGCTTGAAGATGGCTAAAAGTATTTAAAAAATGCATTGTCATAATGTTCTGAGCTATTCTAAAAGTTTCAAATGTCTAGCTAGTCGGGAAGTTAGTTAAAAATCGATTGCAAGATTTGTACTGGACAAACACACAAACACAGGCACAAACAAGAAAGGAAGTTAATAAAAACATGGTAATAAAGCCCAAGAAATATAAAGCCCAGGCTTCAGGGACGGCCCGGAGTCTAAAAGATTCGAACTTTCGTTGAGAAGTAGATCAAGATATGGCCAGTTAAAAAAGGGTAAACTCAAGTGTCGTAAAGTTTATTATGGAACACCTTTTAGCTAGAATTTTCACGAATAGAGTAATTAGACAGTTGCGATAAACTGGTCAATAAGGTTACTTCGGGTACATTAAATTGCAAAGGCCTGGTATTAAGCGGGTTGATTCATTGCATCGGTATCCTGATATTTTAAGTACGTGAGAGTTATACACTGCAGAGTCAAATCTGCTTTATTTGTTTGATACCTTACATTTCGATACTTTACATTCATCTGACTGGTGATGCGACATCGACAACAAAACATCGATGTTTTGAAACATCGATATTCAATATTAAAATATCGATGCTAATAAAACATCGCCGAAAAACCGTCGATGTTTTTAAACATCGATGTTTTTGAACACCCATTTTTTTAAACTGGTTTAGTAACCTCTAATATTGATGTTACTTCGGTTAGTCGTGGGGAGGGGCGTTGATTTAATTTTACTCTTTGATTGGGTTGACACAGATGACCAAAACTTGGTCGCTAGAGTCAGCGCATATCACAGAATATCCATGATACATTTTATTACTTTTACCAGAAAATTCAGGCAGAAATTATTGCTATAAAAACAATTGATAGGAACGAAGCCTTAAAGAAAAATCCGCAATGTTTTCTAATTTAAATTAGTTTAATGTGAAAAATTATAGTAAATATCAAGCCATTAATTTACATGTTGGAGAATAATTTACTTCCAGGAGGCTTAAATAATTTAGTAAAATAAAATAAAATAAAATTCTGAAATTCATGACTGTAACACAAGACAAAAGAATTGGTTTCATATCAATAGAGAATACGGCAAAATCATTTAAAAGAATTTTTGAAAGAATTTACTGAGTGTGAAAATTATGCTAGGTGGTTAATTTTTTTTAATTATGGTGCTTTTTCATTAAAAAAAACAACTATCGAACAACGTAAAACATCGAGCACAAAACATCGATGTTGAAAAAAACATCGACTTCTATAAATCGATGTTTAGAACATCGATGTTTTTATCGAAACATCGATGTTTTGAAAACATCGACATCGATGTCGCATCCCTACATCTGACAAAAAACTGAAAATGTCTGAGGAGTGGTGAAAAGGCAAGAGCCACTGACGGATATTTTGCGAGAAGTAAACTAATTGGTTTCAATGAAAGACTTTAAGAATGAAATTTTTTGTAGTAATGATACTAGAATATGAAATTGCAACAGAGCTAAAAAAAAAAGGTCGAGCTTTTTTCTATTAGTACTCTCAGTTTTAGCGCAGAACTACATATAGTTTTAAAAAAAATGATAAATGTGAGAAAGGAGTTTATGTGGTTCTAATTGTCATCCGATATGTTAACGAAAACTCAATATTTATTCACAGTGACGGTGACATTTTAGGCGACGTCGTATGGCTTTACAGCGTAGTGTAGATATATCTGTATCAGGCCCATTTCTGTGACGTGTCATCGTGGCGACCCAGCCGACATTACGTAAGGTGATGATTTGTTTTGAAATGTGGTTGTGTTCACCGCTGTGATTTTACGAAGAATTGCATTTTTGTCGCAAGGTAACTGATGTGCGGTTGAGGATTTTTTTCTTTTTGGTCACAGTTGTGACTGACGTGTTATCCGACGTGACGTGCGCAAGGTAACTGAGGTGCGGATAGGTTATTTTGTCACATTTGTGACGTGTCATCCGACGTGATGTGTACGAGGTAACTGAGGTGCTGATAGGTATTTTTATCACAATTGTGACGTGACATCCGACACGTCATAATGAATGAGGATACAATGACTGATGAAATTATTCGATGTAAAGATGAAATAAATGTGAACATGATATTTAATTACATTCCTTTTGAATTATTTTCGAAAAGAATGATTAGAAAATAAGTTTCAATCTTTGTTATGTTTGGATTAGTTTTTCTACATTATTGTTACTTTTTGCACTCTGTTGTGTTTCAGTGTTATTTAAACGACTGTTCATTGAAATCAAGCATTGGAATAAACAGATTATTTTAAGATATCTTTCCATGTATTATATATACACTGAAGAGACAAAAAAAAACTCGTACGGGCGTGCGTATGCAAATAACGGAGATATACAACCAATCAGCGTTACGCAAAGCGGTCGGCAGCACCTATATAAGACAGCAGGTGTCTGGTGAAGCTGTTAGATCGGTTCCTGCTCCTATAATAGCAGGTTACACGATTTATGTGACTTTGAACTTGGTGTTATAATCGGCGGACGAGAGATGGGAGATAGCATCTCAGGAAGTGATGTAATTTGGATTTTCGCGCATGAACATTTCACGAGTGTACCGTAAATATCAAGTATCTGGTAAAACATCAAATCCCCGAGAGCGGTGCGGCCGGAAAAATACTTTGAAAGAACTGGACCGTCGACGACTGACGAGAATCCTTAAACGAGATAGACGTGCAACACTTCCTTAAATTGCTGCGGATTTCAATGCTGGGGCATCAACAAGTGTCAGAGTGCAAACTGTTCAATGGACCGTCATTGCTATGGGCTTTTGAGCTTCAGGGCTATTCGTGTACCGTTGATGACTGCACGGCACAAAGCTTTATGCCTCGCCTGGGCGCGGCAACACCTCCATTGGACTGTTGATGACTGGAAACACGTTGCCTGGTTTGACGAGTCTCGTTTCCAATTGTATCAGGTGGATGGACGTGTACGGGTAATGGGATAACCTCATGAATCCATGGACCGTACATGTGAACCGGGCACTGTTCAAGCTGATGGAGCCTCTGTGATGGTATGGGGCGTGTACACTTGGCGTAATATGGGACCCCTCATACGTCTAGAGACGACTCTGTCAGATGACGAGTACATAAGCATCGTGTCCGATCATCTTCACCCATTAATGTCCATTTTGCATTCTGACGGACTTAGACAATTTAAGCAGGACAATGCGACACCCCCACGTCGAGAGTGGCTACCGAGTAGCTCCAGGATTACTCTTCTGACTTTAGACACTTCTATTGTCCACCTAAATCCCCAGACATTAACATTATTGAGTATATCTGGGATACCTTACAACGTATTGTTCAGAAGAGATCTCCACCCCTCGCACTCCTATGGATTTGTGGACTCCCCTACAGGATTCATGATGGGAATTGCCTCCAGGATACCTTCCGACATTAGTCCAGTCCATGCCACGTCGTGTTCCGGCACTTCTGCGTGCGCATGAGGACCCTGCACGATATTAGGCAGGTGCACCAGCTTTTTGGGCTGTAGCGTCTTGGGCCTTTTGGGGGAAAAGGGCAACCCAAGCAACAGCCCTCCCTTTACGAATGCTGCGTTTCCAAGAAACCATTGTGGGTCGCTTCTGCGCCCCCCCGGCCAGCTGAAGAACAAAAGGAGAGAGCAGTGCGTGGGAGTCAGCCATAGAAAGTGGCTGGTGTTGAGCCTAGGATTTTCCCGTCGAAAACGGTGCGGGAATGCTCTATTGCGGACGACCGAGGGCCTGAAAATTTTTCTCTCGGCTCCCGGGGTTAGTCATAAGGGCTGTTGGAGAGTTATATCTCTGTTGAGAGACTTGTAAAAGATATTTTTGTTCTTATAAAATCTCTCATATGCAGAGGAGCATAGACTCTCTGCCTTGTACATAGTGTACATAATTTATTTGTGTAATACAAGCTCTGTGTGATATAATTGTCTCTCGTGTGTCTCATTTACCACCGAGGACGTTACAGGGCTCTTCAGTGCATATGTATGTAGTGCCATTCGGTCTATACTTGCTCTCTTAATCAAAAGACTTTGCCTCAAATAATGACTGACAGCCTTTCAGTAAACCAATGCTTTATTGGCTTACTGGACTAAGATACAGGCTAGGTACAACATATACAAATTAACATTTAAAATTGTGGATTCTTGGACATCTCGATGTAAATCGGATGATTCCGCAGCATTCGACTCGGCTCTCGTCTGTCTCTCAGGACCGTGGTTAACAAAGATCTTTCATCTCTCGAAGCGAGTCGAACGTCCAACTTCCTGCTGGTATCTCGCGTTGAGTATCTTTTCTTTTGTGCACATTCGGGGAGGTCCAGTAAGGTTCCTTTGCCGTCCACGTGGCTCCGGCGCTCGCGCGTCTGGACTAGTCATTGTCAGCGAGGGATGAAGTTCTCAAAAGATGTCATTCTCAGCGGTAATCAAAGCTGCGTCGCCGCGGCGAGTGTTTGTGACGTTAAGTGGGGAGGTCACCTTCGGCACAGATGAAACACTTCAATTACAATGGAGTCTTCTCTGGGTGGGATCCACGGAAATCATTACAGTAGCAGTTTTAATTTAACACATTTATTATTTCTTGATTATGCAAAAGTATATACAGATTTGCAAACTCCCAAGAGGGAGACAAGTTACATCCAACCTTTTTGCACCGTACCAGCCTGTATCCCCCTTTTTTTTTTCAGAGCCTGGACAAAGCTTATAGCGTTCCCTGGACACTTGTCCAGATTGATTTGCATAGTTCTGCTGAATCTCTCGCATGTCAGCGCCCTCTACCTGCGACTTTTTTAACTTTTCAAACTTTTTTTGGCTGCTAAAAAAATCCGACTTCCTAAAGAGCCCTAAAGAGCGTTGAAACGGTACACGTATCACAAAAAACGGACGCGTTATGCACGCACAAAAAAACAGCTCAGCGAACGGCCTGTGATGTCCCCCATGTGGAAAATGTGTAATCCAAATAAAAGTTTTCTATTGTCCGATTTGTGTTGTCATCAGTGATTGGTGGCTTGCCTCTGTCATATGCAAATTTCCTCCCTACGCCCCGATCGTGTTTCTGTTGGCCGTTCTGAGAGCTGTGTTTTGTGCAGGCATAACGCGTTCGTTTTTGTGTGACACACACCGTTCCAACGTTCTTAAGGGTTTTCGCATACGTTGAGCATTTAGCGACGGTAAAAAGGGGGGCTTTGCCATTCGAAAATTTCGAGTTTCTGTACCTATAACCGTAATCGTGAGTGCCACTTCGTTGCCGTTCACAGAATCTCAAGCTCATATCTCTGAATAAATATACCTGAAATCTCATATCGATCGGTTGATAGGAACAGCCGCTAGAGGCCCATATATCGGCAAAGTTTTTTTATGACCACCCTGTATATATGCACACGGTTAACTTCTCTAGCCGGCCACCCTATTCGATGGCCACCCCTATAAATGGCCATATTTTGCTCAGAACCGATTAAAGAGTCTATAGAGCCAGTGTTATGGATGAAACTCCTTTTCCACGGCCATTTTTCGGAACCATTACTGGCCGCCATAGAAGAGTTTCATCTATACTAATAAAGGGACAAGTGGATGTCGACAGATCACGTGACCGTAACTCATCCGGGCGGGCCACTCCTCGAAAAAAATGGCTGACAAATATACAGGAAAATCGGTGTATTTTTTTTCTCATGAATGTACATAAATGTTACATATTTGGAAAGAGCTTCGAAAACTGATAATTTTTTCTGCGTACACTTATTCTGTTAATTCAATAGTTTTAGAGATATTTTCATTATAAAATCACTCACTGCTGAGAAACCAAATCATCTGGAGCAGTGGTGCTGCCATCTGTCCGCAGCGACGGGAATGAAAATTGAAAGGAATTAATTCACTTGAATTTAATACATTTGTAGGCTTTTTTTTCTTTTGTGGGGCCCGAAGTACATAAATATGTTACACGGATGGCTTGAGCGTAGCTAGGGGAAGCCCGGCTAGTTGTATATATATATATGTGTGTGTGTATTTAAATTTTTAATTTTGATATGTTGATAAAATTAGGCAGGATGTTACCGCAGTTTCCCTTCGAACAACTTACTCTCGTCTTCTGAAGAAAACGGTAACATTGTTACGAAAATGGTTGTAATCTTTATTTCCTGTCATCCTTTTTTGTATTCTTGTCCTTCCATTTTCTAATTCAGATACTCTTTTAAACTGACATATGCGCAGCAACGTAAGTTAATCAGATGCGAAAAACGCGTGCTGTTTTTCAAACATGTAATGTATATATCGACTTCATCTGTAGGTCAAGGATAACTGCATTATCTGAAAGATAAAGTTAAGTATCTCGAAAATAATAATCGATTTTTTTTTGTTTGTTTATCGATTATGACTGCCGACGTGTCCGTCTAATAATCGTTTTTTTTTCTCTTTTATCTTGGTTTGCATTAAATATAGCTCAGCTACATTTCATTACTTAATGAATACACGATTAAAAAAGCTCAGTCCGGAATAAAGTGACTGATAATAATAGCTAGAAAAATTTGAGATGCAAAATTTAATAAAAAAAGATACTATAATAATAAAGTTAATCTAATTTCGATAACCTATACAGTGGTGCCTTGACTTACGAGTTTGATTCGTTCCATGACAGAGCTCGTAACTCGAATTACTCGTATGTCAAATCAATTTTCCCCATTGAAATGAATAGAAATGCCATTAATCCGTTCTGCCACCCCCCCCCCCAAAAAAAAAAAACAAAAAAAAAAACCGCAATTTTTTGTTACAAGTATTTAAATAAGAAAAATATACTTACAAATAACGAATATTGCATATAAACACAATACAATCTAATATACAGCAATAAACTGGTTTTATAACTACTCTGCTACGCTCGGGCTTCGCCCAGCTGTCGAATCACTTAAAACTCGAATCACAGTTCACTTGAATTTTAATTTTTGTTCACTTTTAATTGCCAAAAAAATCCCCCAAAAATCAGTACATCTTCAAATGATCTATTTATGATTAAAAAGTTTGAATTAAAAGTATGAAAAATCGAAAAATAGTTAAAAATTAGACACAGGATGAAACATTTCTTTTCAGTGATTCATTTTTTAGTGAGAATCACGCTGTGAATGAATCACACTGCGTTTACAATGTTAAACATGGCGGTTACGTTTTGTTCGGTGGAGTATGCATTTAGAATTGAAATATCTCTAAAACTATTAAAGTAGCCGAATAAGTGTAAGCAGAAAAAATTATCAGCTTTTAAAGCTCTTTCTAAATATGTAAAATTTATGTACTTTCTTGAAAAAAATACATCGATTTTAACTTTTAAAACATAGCGGATTACGTTTTGTATCGGTGGAATTTGAATTGATATTTTTCATTGACATTTTGAATGACATTTTGAATTGATATATCTCTAAAACTATTAAAGTAACAGAATAAGTGTACGCAGAAAAATTATTAGTTTTTAAATCTCTTTCCAAATATGTAACATTTATGTACTTTCATGAAAAAAAAAATACATCGATTTCGACATTTTCAAACATGGCCGAATTTCATAACGGATGTCATACTGGAAACGGTCTACACGGAATTGTTCCCCGACCGACAAAGTTTTTCTTTTATTTATATAGATAATGCACAACATTTACTTTAATAGCGCATATAGATTGGTGCAGAGTTCTCTGCCTGCATACCCCCGACTCCTGTCATCACATTAGTCACGGTAACATTAGACACGGTATTTAGAACCACCCCCATTCCCGCCCCCAAGGTTTCTTTGATGTGGTGTCTCCCCCGACCCCGCTCGACACCATTTGACCCGCTGACCCCCCACCGTTTCTTTGATGGACCGCCAGAGGAGGCGATCCACGCATAGTACAGACTCCAGAGTGAACATAAATCACTGGATTCCCCAAGGCACAGGCAGAGAACTCTGCACCAATGTATATGCACCATGAGGATCAGACGACTGTAAGATGCTGACGGAGGTGGAGGAGAAAGGTTGAACTGAATAATTGAATCTTAAGCTGCATTCAGACTACGCTGACGTGACGTGTTGACACGCGCTGACCGCAACGTCAGCTGACGTGGGAAAACGTCAGCGTCAGGCAGTGTGTGCACACTACGCTGACGTGTCGTGTCGTGACGAATTCACGTCCGTTGTTTTTTGGTTCCCACAAGGTGCATATCGTTGCGGGTGGACCCTATAAATAATATGGGGACGCCCTATAAACAGTGGCCGATCGGTTTATTGTCGCTGATGAGGCTTTCACATTAAAAACATACTTGATGCATCTTTATAGCAAGAATTCAATAAAGAGCGATGAAAAAATACTTCGTTTCTTCTGAAGGGGCTGCAAGCTGTTCATAGTAATGGGAGAGCATTCATAAAGGCAGAATGGTCCATTAATATTTTTTGTAAACATTTTTATTATTGTTTTTTTATAAACAAATTTATCATTTTGGTTGCTATAATTTTGAGTTATTAAAGAATGTAAATAAGTAACGTGTAGTGAATTTTTTTTCTGCCTAGTATTCAAATAATTCAAATACTAAGTAGGTAATTTTTGGTCGAAGACCGTTGTCTGCCTATAATATTTAATTGAAAGTAACTATCAATCAAAAAATATATATAAATTTATAAATACACATAAACTAAGCTCATATAAATTATTTTTTATATTTAAAAGATGGAAGTTTAAAAACAAGAGGGGACGAACACCTGTTTACATTGTATTGTTGCACACTCCATTTGTTTACATTTGAAAACATCAGTAGCCAACTGCTGCCGCTAATTCATAAAAAAAAAAATTCCATGAAAAATTTAAATAAAATACTATATTTATAAATGTAAATAATATAAGCACATATAAATTATTTTTGCTATCTAAATGACGAAAATCGAAAACAAACCGAGGGGACGAATACCTGTTTATATTGTAAAATCACCCCTTCTTCTTTGTTTACATTTTACACAAGATCAGTAACCAACTTTACCGCCAGTTATTAAAGAAACCAAATTTTATGCTATGACAATGTTAAGAAAACGCTGATTTTATAAACGTGTTTTTAAAGTGTGTGAAATATTGGTTAAATCAATCAAACTGCCTAAGTTTGCAATAAATTAGTAAATAAATGTAAATATTGCCAGCTATTTCCAGGATTCTTCCAATCTCTTCCCATGCTTCATTGCGTGCATATTTATTTCTGTAATCTTTGTTGAAATCTATACTAATAAAGGGACAAGTGGAAGTCGAGAGATCACGTGACCGTAACTCACCCGGGCGGGCCACTCCTCGAAAAAAAATGGCCGCCAAATATACAGGAAAATTGGTGTGTTTTTTTTTCTCATGAAAGTACATAAATGTTACATATTTGGAAAGAGCTTCGAAAACTGATAATTTTTTCTGCGTACACTTATTCTGTTAATTCAATAGTTTTAGAGATATTTTCATTCCGAAGTACATAAATATGTTACACGGATGGCTTGAGCGTAGCTAGGCGAAGCCCGGCTAGTGGTCAAATAAAATAGGGTATTTCTTGCTGGTAAAATAGTGGTCAAATAAAATAGGGTATTTCTTGCTGGTAAAATAGTGGTCAAATAAAATAGGGTATCAAATGCTCGATGAGCTCTTCTTCCGCATTCATAGCTGATGGCCAGACGCCTGCTGACGAGATCTGGGAATTTATATTTGGAGCTGACGCGTCAGTTCCCACTCCAGAGCGTGTTTTCCCACGTCACGACACGACAGCGTAGTATGCACACTCCTTTTAAAATAGTGGTTTAATTTTTTTCGCTGACGTGTCAACAAGACACGTCAGCGTAGTGTGAGTGCACCTGTATTCGCTGATTTTTGCTATATTCGCCACGCTTTCCTCACTTGCATCTGCAGCGGTTTTCGATAAAAACTTGTCCAATGAGGTCTTTTTCATCCTCCCTTTCAGAATGTTTTTGAAGTGAGATGTTGGACGCTGTTCGGTTTCGGAGGGCGACTCAGCAAGCTACCCAGGATGATAATTGTTGAGAGTTAATCTCTCGGTTCAGGACTGGAATGCAGTCTTAGAAAAATATGTATATAATTGTATAAAAATTGTTCATAAAGGTTGTCGATATTATATGTCTCACGTGTGCTCATTTCACGAGAACGTTATATGGCGTTCTCTGCGCAAACTAGCGGTGGGGTATCTGAACCCGAATTTTAGCTCGCAACTCAAAGCAAATAATTACAAGATAAAAAGAGCTTTTTATATAGCACCACGTTTTTAAATTTTCTGTTGAATCATATAAACTTGACAATTCTATGTATTAATAAATACTTTTTTAAAAATTTTTTGATGAATTATCTCATCAACTTGAAAGAAAATGAAGTTAATTGGAAGTTAACTTGCGTTTAACTTTTCGTTCCAGTCCCGGCCGATAGATGGCTGCACCAGTCTATAAAACAAAATTAACTGAAAATAATAAAAACATGGTAAAAATCTGCTTAAAGGTGGATAAAAGTATTTAAAAAATGCATTGTCATCGTGTTCTGAGCTATTCTAAAAGTTTCAAATGTCTAGCTAGTCGGGAAGTTAGTTAAAAATCGATTGCGAGATTTGTACCGGACAAACAAACAAACACACACACACACACACACCCAAACAAACAAGAAAGCGAGTTAATAAAAACATGGTAATAAAAATCCATATAAACACGTAAGTCCATATAAACACTTCTTGTTATTTTAGATGAGACACGCATTTATTACTCAAACAGCTTATACGTGAATAAGTTAATGTTTTTAATCTTTTCTGAGCTACGGACGATACATAAGTGAAATTTAGGCGACAGAAAATACGCATAACCTTAATTATCTAGCACATTACTTAGATTAAAAAGTTCTGGGGATCAGATATTTACGCATTACTGAGACAAACACATAACCGACATTAAAACGATGTTACAATTTTTCACAATTTTAATCCTTATTTACCTCCCAATTTTACCTACATTTTTTAATCCTTTAAAAAAATTTTATTAAAAATGATGTTGTGGGTAAGAAATCGAAAAATAACAAAAAATTAAATTTTTCACTGAATTTTAGATTTACGAAAACGCGCTAGAAAAATAAATTAATACATTAATAACCAAAGAGTGAAAGAGGAAATATTTCCTAAAGTATTTCTCAAAGTAAAAGGAAAGTAAGTATAAATGGTTTAGCGCGGATATTACGAAAGCTGTGATGTAATATACAAAAGAAACAAACCGCCAGTGTATTTTCTGAAATATACTAGTTAGATTTCATCACTTTTATTTGGCAGCAATTTCCATCCCAAAATGAATCATTTTCCGGTATGATTTAAAGCCATCACGTCCGATTGTTCAATACTTGAGTACGTTTCAAATGATATGCAGATTTCAAATGGTTTAACCATTATCTTCGAATCATTACTTGACTACAGTCTCACAATTCGTTTAAGGAAACATTGCATGAGTATTTCAAGAAGAATTTTGTTATGATCACACAGCGCGTTGAATTTCACAAACCAAACGGAACATCTGAGGCTGTTTCTCGCATAGTTCTTGCCTCAACATTATGTAAGCTCTTCATAGAATCGAAAAAATATTTTGAATTGGTTAGACTCTACTGAGTTGTATAATTTTCCCCCGTTGAAAGAGTGAAGAATCCCTCTTTCAGAGTCTTCTTTCATTCTTATGATTTTGAAGAGCATTGAATCGAGAATAATCGTAATTTAAGGTACAGTAAGCACCGCTTATAGTGATCACTGGTTATAAGAATCAACCGTTTATAAGAATTAATATCGCGAAAACAAAAACAAATGAATTATTTCCATGTTAAAATTTTCGCCTTAAAGAAACAATCCACCGGTTTTAAGAATCAGTTTACACTCTTCGCTTTCCTTTCATTTTTCCAATAAAGCTACTTAAACCCTCAAAAGGCACGAAGTTCTTCCTTTTTTTTTAAAGAAAGATTGATAAGATGGGATGGAATACTGTCGTAAAATGCACCCCTTTCTTTATTAGACATAACATAATAGTTTCCCCTTAAACGCTTTACCACAACACTGTCCTACTAGCTTGACCCGGGGGCAACTTTACCCGTCCGAGTAAATCTTCGTCTGAGACTATAAGTATTGAAAGAGGTATAAACAGCCTTCTAAAAAATTCATTACGTCAAACTACCGTAGAAAACTTTTTCTTGCTCCCTTCCTGTAGTTGAAATGTTAAAACTGTTAAGCAGGTATGTTGTAACTTGTAACAAATATTGTATGTTTTTCTTCTCTTACTATAATCATGTGTATCTACTTATAGGTCTAAAAATTAAGTTGTATTTTTAAAACTATAAAAAATTATTTTAATAAAAGATAGTTAATGTAAATTAAAGAGTATTTTATGGTAAATTATCTAATATATGTATATATAGATGTGTGTGTTCCTGTCCAAAAATCTAAATTTCGGTTTTAAGAATCAACCGCTTATAAGAATTAAAAACAGTAATAACAAACGTGATTCTTATAAGCCGAAATCACTGTACTTCGAAAGACGAACTGAGCGTTTTTGGAACTCTTTTGAACATAGTGAAAAATTTAGAGCTTTTAATGACGGGAACTGAATAGCAGTTACCGTAAAATCTCGTAAATAATTTAATAACGTAAATAATTTAATAGTATTTTATAGTAAATTTTCTAATATATGTATATATAGATGTGTGTGTTCCTGTCCAAAAATCTAAATTTCGGTTATAAGAATCAACCGCTTATAAGAATTAAAAACAGTAATAACAAACGTGATTCTTATAAGCGGAAATCACTGTAGTAATCGTTAACGTAAAATAAAGAATACAAAACTGCTTAAACGGCAAGAATCGTAAAAGAAGCGCGTGTGACTCATTGACCACGGTATAATTGTGTAATGGTAATCACATCCGCAGAGGTTCTTGGTTCAATTTCCGAGCCAGAAAGATTATTTAAGGAAAAAAGAAAACAAATACGGGTGAGACAGCGTGACAAAGTTGTGGTATTCACAATAAAGAATAATTACAAGATAAAAAGAACTTTTTATATATCATGATTTTAAATTTTCTGTTGAATCAAACAAACTTGACAATTCTATGCATTAATAAATACTTTTTAAAAATTTTTTTGATGAATTATCCCATCAACTTGAAAGAAAATGAAGTTAATCGGAAGTTAACTTGCGTTTAACTTTTCGTTCCCGTCCCGGCCGGCAGATGGCTTCACGAGTCTACAAAATAAAATTAACTGAAAATAATAAAAACATGGTAAAAATCTGCTTGAAGATGGCTAAAAGTATTTAAAAAATGCACTGTCATAATGTTCTGAGCTATTCTAAAAGTTTCAAATGTCTAGCTAGTCGGGAAGTTAGTTAAAAATCGATTGCAAGATTTGTACTGGATAAACACACTAACACAGGCACAAACAAGAAAGGAAGTTAATAAAAACATGGTAATAAAGCCCAAGAAATATAAAGCCCAGGCTTCAGGGACGGCCCGGACTCTAAAAGATTCGAACTTTCGTTGAGAAGTAGGTCAATATATGGCCAGTAAAAAAAGGGTAAACTCAAGCGTCGTAAAGTTTATTATGGAACACCTTTTAGCTAGAATTTTCACGAATAGAGTAATTAGACAGTTGCGATAAACTGGTCAATAAGGTTACTTCGGGTACATTAAATTGCAAAGACCTGGTATTAAGCGGGTTGATTCATTGCATCGGTATCCTGATATTTTAAGTACGTGAGAGTTATACACTGCAGAGTCAAATCTGCTTTATTTGTTTGATACCTTACATTTCGATACTTTACATTCATCTGACTAGTGATGCTACATCGACAACAAAACATCGATGTTTTGAAACATCGATATTCAATATTAAAATATCGATGCTAATAAAACATCGCCGAAAAACTGTCGATATTTTTAAACATCGATGTTTTTGAACACCCATTTTTTTAAACTGGTTTAGTAACCTCTAACATTGATGTTACTTCGGTTAGTCGTGGGGAGGGGCGTTGATTTAATTTTACTCCTTGATTGGGTTGACACAGATGACCAAAACTTGGTCGCTAGAGTCAGCGCATATCACAGAATTTCCATGATACATTTTATTACTTTTACCAGAAAATTCAGGCAGAAATTATTGCTATAAAAACAATTGATAGGAACAAAGCCTTAAAGAAAAATCCGCAATGTTTTCTAATTTAAATTAGTTTAATGCGAAAAATTATAGCAAATATCAAGTCATTAATTTACAAGTTGGAGAATAATTTACTACCAGGAGGCTTAAATAATTTAGTAAAATAAAATAAAGTAAAATTCTGAAGTTCATGACTGTAACACAAGACAAAAGAATTGGTTTCATATCAATAGAGAATACGGCAAAATCATTTAAAAGAATTTTTAAAAGAATTTACTGAGTGTGAAAATTATGCTAGGTGGTTAATTTTTTTTAATTATGGTGCTTTTTCATTAAAAAAAACAACTATCGAACAACGTAAAACATCGAGCACAAAACATCGATGTTGAAAAAAACATCGACTTCTATAAATCGATGTTTAGAACATCGATGTTTTTATCGAAACATCGATGTTGAAAAAAACATCTACTTCTATAAATCGATGTTTAGAACATCGATGTTTTTATCGAAACATCGATGTTTTGAAAACATCGATGTCGCATCCCTACATCTGACAAAAAACTGAAAATGTCTGAGGAGTGATGAAAAGGCAAGAGCCACTGACGGATATTTCGCGAGAAGCAAGTAAACTAATTGGTTTCAATGAAAGACTTTAGAATGAAATTTTTTGTACTAATGAAACTAGAATATGAAATTGCAACAGAGCTAAAAAAAAAGGTCGAGCTTTTTTCTATTAGTACTCTCAGTTTTAGCGCAGAACTACATATAGTTTAAAAAAAAATGATAAATGTGAGAAAGGAGTTTATGTGGTTCTAATTGTCATCCGATATGTTAACGAAAACTCAATATTTATTCACAGTGACGGTGACATTTTAGGCGACGTCGTATGGCTTTACAGCGTAGTGTAGATATATCTGTATCAGGCCCATTTCTGTGACGTGTCATCGTGACGACCCAGCCGACATTACGTAAGGTGATGATTTGTTTTGAAATGTGGTTGTGTTCACCGCTGTGATTTTAAGAAGAATTGCATTTCTGTCGCAAGGTAACTGATGTGCGGTTGAGGATTTTATTTTTTTTTGGTCACAGTTGTGACTGACGTGTTATCCGACGTGACGTGCGCAAGGTAACTGAGGTGCGGATAGGTTATTTTGTCACATTTGTGACGTGTCATCCGACGTGATGTGTACGAGGTAACTGAGGTGCGGATAGGTATTTTTATCACAATTGTGACGTGACATCCGACACGTCATAATGAATGAGGATACAATGACTGATGAAATTGCTCGATGTAAAGATGAAATAAATGTGAACATGATATTTAATTACATTCCTTTTGAAATATTTTCTAAAAGAATGATTAGAAAATAAGTTTCAATCTTTGTTATGTTTGGATTAGTTTTTCTACATTATTGTTACTTTTTGCACTCTGTTGTGTTTCAGTGTTATTTAAACGACTGTTCATTGAAATCAAGCATTGGAATAAACATATTATTTTAAGATATCTTTCCATGTATTATATATACACTGAAGAGACAAAAAAACTCGTACGGGCATGCGTATGCAAATAACGGAGATATACAACCAATCAGCGTTACGCAAAGCGGTCGGCAGCACCTATATAAGACAGCAGGTGTCTGGTGAAGCTGTTAGATCGGTTCCTGCTCCTATAATAGCAGGTTACACGATTTATGTGACTTTGAACTTGGTGTTATAATCGGCGGACGAGAGATGGTAGATAGCATCTCAGGAAGTGATGTAATTTGGATTTTCGCGCATGACCATTTCACGAGTGTACCGTAAATATCAAGTGTCTGGTAAAACATCAAATCCCCGAGAGCGGTGCGGCCGGAAAAATACTTTGAAAGAACTGGACCGTCGACGACTGACGAGAATCCTTAAACGAGATAGACGTGCAACACTTCCTTAAATTGCTGCGGATTTCAATGCTGGGGCATCAACAAGTGTCAGAGTGCAAACTGTTCAATGGACCATCATTGCTATGGGCTTTTGAGCTTCAGGGCTATTCGTGTACCGTTGATGACTGCACGGCACAAAGCTTTATGCCTCGCCTGGGCGCGGCAACACCTCCATTGAACTGTTGATGACTGGAAACACGTTGCCTGGTTTGACGAGTCTCGTTTCCAATTGTATCAGGTGGATGGACGTGTACGGGTAATGGGATAACCTCATGAATCCATGGACCGTACATGTGAACCGGGCACTGTTCAAGCTGATGGAGCCTCTGTGATGGTATGGGGCGTGTACACTTGGCGTAATATGGGACCCCTCATACGTCTAGAGACGACTCTGTCAGATGACGAGTACATAAGCATCGTGTCCGATCATCTTCACCCATTAATGTCCATTTTGCATTCTGACGGACTTAGATAATTTAAGCAGGACAATGCGACACCCCCACGTCGAGAGTGGCTACCGAGTAGCTCCAGGATTACTCTTCTGACTTTAGACACTTCTATTGTCCACCTAAATCCCCAGACATTAACATCATTGAGTATATCTGGGATACCTTGCAACGTATTGTTCAGAAGAGATCTCCTTCCCTCGCACTCCTATGGATTTGTGGACTCCCCTACAGGATTCATGATGGGAATTGCCTCCAGGATACCTTCCGACATTAGTCCAGTCCATGCCACGTCGTGTTCCGGCACTTCTGCGTGCGCATGAGGACCCTGCACGATATTAGGCAGGTGCACCAGCTTTTTGGGCTGTAGCGTCTTGGGCCTTTTGGGGGAAAAGGGCAACCCAAGCAACAGCCCTCCCTTTACGAATGCTGCGTTTCCAAGAAACCATTGTGGGTCGCTTCTGCGCCCCCCCGGCCAGCTGAAGAACAAAAGGAGAGAGCAGTGCGTGGGAGTCAGCCATAGAAAGTGGCTGGTGTTGAGCCTAGGATTTTCCCGTCGAAAACGGTGCGGGAATGCTCTATTGCGGACGACCGAGGGCCTGAAAATTTCTCTCTCGGCTCCCGGGGTTAGTCATAAGGGCTGTTGGAGAGTTATATCTCTGTTGAGAGACTTGTAAAAGATATTTTTGTTCTTATAAAATCTCTCATATGCAGAGGAGCATAGACTCTCTGCCTTGTACATAGTGTACATAATTTATTTGTGTAATACAAGCTCTGTGTGATATAATTGTCTCTCGTGTGTCTCATTTACCACCGAGGACGTTACAGGGCTCTTCAGTGCATATGTATGTAGTGCCATTCGGTTTATACTTGCTCTCTTAATCAGAATTAAGCATTAATACAAAGAGTAGTGTAAAGACTTTGCCTCAAATAATGACTGACAGCCTTTCAGTAAACCAATGCTTTATTGGCTTACTGGACTAAGATACAGGCTAGGTACAACATATACAAATTAACATTTAAAATTGTGAATTCTTGGACATCTCGATGTAAATCGGATGATTCCGCAGCATTCGACTCGGGTCTCGTCTGTCTCTCAGGACCGTGGTTAACAAAGATCTTTCATCTCTCGAAGCGAGTCGAACGTCCAACTTCCTGCTGGTATCTCGCGTTGAGTATCTCTTCTTTTGTGCACATTCGGGGAGGTCCAGTAAGGTTCCTTTGCCGTCCACGTGGCTCCGACGCTCGCGCGTCTGGACTAGTCATTGTCGTGGGGCTCCCATTGTCAGCGAGGGATGAAGTTCTCAAAAGATGTCATTCTCAGCGGTAATCAAAGCTGCGTCGCCGCGGTGAGTCTTTGTGACGTTAAGTGGGGAGGTCACCTTCGGCACAGATGAAACACTTCAATTACAATGGAGTCTTCTCTGGGTGGGATCCACGGAAATCATTACAGTAGCAATTTTAATTTAACACATTTATTTTTTCTTGATTATGCAAAAGTATATACAGATTTGCAAACTCCCAAGAGGGAGACAAGTTACATCCAACCTTTTTGCACCGTACCAGCCTGTCTCCCCTTTTTTTTCAGAGCCTGGACAAAGCTTATAGCGTTCCCTGGACACTTGTCCAGATTGATTTGCATAATTCTGCTGAATCTCTCGCATGTCAGCGCCCTCTACCTGTGACTTTTTTAACTTTTCAAACTTTTTTTGGCTGCTAAAAAAATCCGACTTCCTAAAGAGCCCTAAAGAGCGTTGAAACGGTACGCGTATCACAAAAACGGACGCGTTATGCACGCACAAAAAAACAGCTCAGCGAACGGCCTGTGATGGCCCCCATGTGGAAAATGTGTAATCCAAATAAAAGTTTTCTATTGTCCGATCTGTGTTGTCATCAGTGATTGGTGGCTTGCCTCTGTCATATGCAAATTTCCTCCGTACGCCCCGATCGTGTTTCTGTTGGCCGTTCGGAGAGCTGTGTTTTGTGCAGGCATAACGCGTTCGTTTTTGTGTTACACGCACCGTTCCAACGTTCTTAAGGGTTTTCGCATACGTTGAGCATTTAGCGACGGTAAAAAGGGGGGCTTTGCCATTCGAAAATTTCGAGTTTCTGTACCTATAACCGTAACCGTGAGTGCCACTTCGTTGCCGTTCACAGAATCTCAAGCTCATATCTCTGAATAAATATACCTGAAATCTCATATCGATCGGTTGATAGGAACAGCCGCTAGAGGCCCATATATCGGCAAAGTTTTTTTATGACCACCCTGTATATATGCACACGGTTAACTTCTCTAGCCGGCCACCCTATTCGATGGCCACCCCTATAAATGGCCATATTTTGCTCAGAACCGATTAAAGAGTCTATAGAGCCAGTGTTATGGATGAAACTCCTTTTCCACGGCCATTTTTCGGAACCATTACTGGCCGCCATAGAAGAGTTTCATCTATACTAATAAAGGGACAAGTGGATGTCGAGAGATCACGTGACCGTAACTCATCCGGGCGGGCCACTCCTCGAAAAAAATGGCTGACAAATATACAGGAAAATCGGTGTATTTTTTTTCTCATGAATGTACATAAATGTTACATATTTGGAAAGAGCTTCGAAAACTGATAATTTTTTCTGTGTACACTTATTCTGTTAATTCAATAGTTTTAGAGATATTTTCATTATAAAATCACTCACTGCTGAGAAACCAAATCATCTGGAGCAGTGGTGCTGCCATCTGTCCGCAGCGACGGGAATAAAAATTGAAAGGAATTAATTCACTTGAATTTAATACATTTGTAGGCTTTTTTTTCTTTTGTAGGGCCCGAAGTACATAAATATGTTACACGGATGGCTTGAGCGTAGCTAGGGGAAGCCCGGCTAGTTGTATATATATGTGTGTGTGTGTATATTTAAATTTTTAATTTTGATATGTTGATAAAATTAGGCAGGATGTTACCGCAGTTTCCCTTCGAACAACTTACTCTCGTCTTCTGAAGAAAACGGTAACATTGTTACGAAAATGGTTGTAATCTTTATTTCCTGTCATCCTTTTTTGTATTCTTGTCCTTCCATTTTCTAATTCAGATACTCTTTTAAACTGACATATGCGCAGCAACGTAAGTTAATCAGATGCGAAAAACGCGTGCTGTTTTTCAAACATGTAATGTATATATCGACTTCATCTGTAGGTCAAGGATAACTGCATTATCTGAAAGATAAAGTTAAGTATCTCGAAAATAATAATCGATTTTTTTTGTTTGTTTATCGATTATGACTGCCGACGTGTCCGTCTAATAATCGATTTTTTTTGTTTGTTTATCGATTATGACTGCCGACGTGTCCGTCTAATAATCGTTTTTTTTTCTCTTTTATCTTGGTTTGCATTAAATATAGCTCAGCTACATTTCATTACTTAATGAATACACGATTAAAAAAAATCAGTCCGGAATAAAGTGACTGATAATAATAGGTAGAAAAATTTGAGATGCAAAATTTAATAAAAAAAGATACTATAATAATGAAGTTAATCTAATTTCGATAACCTATACAGTGGTGCCTTGACTTACGAGTTTGATTCGTTCCATGACAGAGCTCGTAACTCGAATTACTCGTATGTCAAATCAATTTTCCCCATTGAAATGAATAGAAATGCCATTAATCCGTTCTGCCACCCCCCCCCTCCCAAAAAAAAAAAAAAAACAAAAAAACAAAAAAAAAAAAAAAAAACGCAATTTTTTGTTACAAGTATTTAAATAAGAAAAATATACTTACAAATAACGAATATTGCATATAAACACAATACAATCTAATATACAGCAATAAACTGGTTTTATAACTACTCTGCTACGCTCGGGCTTCTCCCAGCTGTCGAATCACTTAAAACTCGAATCACAGTTCACTTGAATTTTAATTTTTGTTCACTTTTAATTGCCAAAAAAATCCCCCAAAAATCAGTACATCTTCAAATGATCTATTTATGATTAAAAAGTTTGAATTAAAAGTATGAAAAATCGAAAAATAGTTAAAAATTAGACACAGGATGAAACATTTCTTTTCAGTGATTCATTTTTTAGTGAGAATCACGCTGTGAATGAATCACACTGCGTTTACAATGTTAAACATGGCGGTTACGTTTTGTTCGGTGGAGTATGCATTTAGAATTGAAATATCTCTAAAACTATTAAAGTAGCCGAATAAGTGTAAGCAGAAAAAATTATCAGCTTTTAAAGCTCTTTCTAAATATGTAAAATTTATGTACTTTCTTGAAAAAATACATCGATTTTAACTTTTAAAACATAGCGGATTACGTTTTGTATCGGTGGAGTATGCATTTTGAATTGAAATATCTCTAAAACTATTAAAGTAACAGAATAAGTGTACGCAGAAAAATTATTAGTTTTTAAATCTCTTTCCAAATATGTAACATTTATGTACTTTCATGAAAAAAAAAAATACATCGATTTCGACATTTTCAAACATGGCCGAATTTCATAACGGATGCCATACCGGAAACGGTCTACTCGGAATTGTTCCCCGACCGACAAAGTTCTTCTTTTATTTATATAGATAATGCACAACATTTACTTTGAGGATCAGACGACTGTAAGATGCTGACGGAGGTGGAGGAGAAAGGATGAACTGAATGATTGAATCTTAAGCTGCATTCAGACTACGCTGACGTGACGTGTTGACACGCGCTGACCGCAACGTCAGCTGACGTGGGAAAACGTCAGCGTCAGGCGGTGTGTGCACACTACGCTGACGTGTCGTGTCGCGACGAATTCACGTCCGTTGTTTTTTGGTTCCCCCAAGGTGCATATCGTTGCGGGTGGACCCTATAAATAATATGGGGACGCCCTATAAACAGTGGCCGATCGATTTATTGTCGCTGATGAGGCTTTCACATTAAAAACATACTTGATGCATCTTTATAGCAAGAATTCAATAAAGAGCGATGAAAAAATACTTCGTTTCTTCTGAAGGGGCTGCAAGCTGTTCATAGTAATGGGAGAGCATTCATAAAGGCAGAATGGTCCATTAATATTTTTTGTAAACATTTTTATTATTGTTTTTTTATAAACAAATTTATCATTTTGGTTGCTATAATTTTGAGTTATTAAAGAATGTAAATAAGTAACCTGTAGTGAATTTTTTTTCTGCCTAGTTATTCAAATAATTCAAATACTAAGTAGGTAATTTTTGATGGAAGACCGTCGTCTGCCTATAATATTTAATTGAAAGTAACTATCAATCAAAAAATATATATAAATTTATAAATACACATAAACTAAGCTCATATAAATTATTTTTTATATTTAAAAGATGGAAGTTTAAAAACAAGAGGGGACGAACACCTGTTTATATTGTATTGTTGCACTCTCCATTTGTTTACATTTGACAAGATCAGTAGCCAACTGTTGTCGCGAATTCATAAAAAAACAAATTTTTTTTCCATGAAAAATTTAAATAAAATACTATATTTATAAATGTAAATAATATAAGCACATATAAATTATTTTTGCTATCTAAAAGACGAAAATCGAAAACAAACCGAGGGGACGAATACCTGTTTATATTGTTAAATCACCCCTTCTTCTTAGTTTACATTTTACAAAATCAGTAACCAACTTTACCGCCAGTTACTAAAGAAACCAAATTTTATGCTATGACAATGTTAAGAAAACGCTGATTTTATAAACGTGTTTTTAAAGAGTTTGAAACATTGGTTAAATCAATCAAACGGCCTAAGTTTGCAATAAATTAGTAAATAAATGTAAATATTGCCAGCTATTTCCAGGATTCTTCCAATCTCTTCCCATGCTTCATTGCGTGCATATTTATTTCTGTAATCTTTGTTGAAATCTATACTAATAAAGGGACAAGTGGAAGTCGAGAGATCACGTGACCGTAACTCACCCGGGCGGGCCACTCCTCGAAAAAAAATGGCCGCCAAATATACAGGAAAATTGGTGTGTTTTTTTTCTCATGAAAGTACATAAATGTTACATATTTGGAAAGAGCTTCGAAAACTGATAATTTTTTCTGCGTACACTTATTCTGTTAATTCAATAGTTTTAGAGATATTTTCATTCCGAAGTACATAAATATGTTACACGGATGGCTTGAGCGTAGCTAGGCGAAGCCCGGCTAGTGGTCAAATAAAATAGGGTATTTCTTGCTGGTAAAACAGTGGTCAAATAAAATAGGGTATTTCTTGCTGGTAAAATAGTGGTCAAATAAAATAGGGTATCAAATGCTCGATGAGCTCTTCTTCCGCATTCATAGCTGACGGCCAGACGCCTGCTGACGAGATCTGGGAATTTATATTTGGAGCTGACGCGTCAGTTCCCACTCCAGAGCGTGTTTTCCCACGTCACGACACGACAGCGTAGTATGCACACTCCTTTTTAAAATAGTGGTTTAATTTTTTTCGCTGACGTGTCAACAAGACACGTCAGCGTAGTGTGAGTGCACCTGTATTCGCTGATTTTTGCTATATTCGCCACGCTTTCCTCACTTGCATCTGCAGCGGTTTTCGATAAAAACTTGTCCAATGAGGTCTTTTTCATCCTCCCTTTCAGAATGTTTTTGAAGTGAGATGTTGGACGCTGTTCGGTTTCGGAGGGCGACTCAGCAAGCTACCCAGGATGATAATTGTTGAGAGTTAATCTCTCGGTTCAGGACTGGAATGCAGTCTTAGAAAATTATGTATATAATTGTATAAAAATTGTTCATAAAGGTTGTCGATATTATATGTCTCACGTGTGCTCATTTCACGAGAACGTTATATGGCATTCTCTGCGCAAACTAGCGGTGGGGTATCTGAACCCGAATTTTAGCTCGCAACTCAAAGCAAATAATTACAAGATAAAAAGAGCTTTTTATATAGCACCACGTTTTTAAATTTTCCGTTGAATCATATGAACTTGACAATTCTATGTATTAATAAATACTTTTTTAAAAATTTTTTGATGAATTATCTCATCAACTTGAAAGAAAATGAAGTTAATTGGAAGTTAACTTGCGTTTAACTTTTCGTTCCAGTCCCGGCCGATAGATGGCTGCACCAGTCTATAAAACAAAATTAACTGAAAATAATAAAAACATGGTAAAAATCTGCTTAAAGGTGGATAAAAGTATTTAAAAAATGCATTGTCATCGTGTTCTGAGCTATTCTAAAAGTTTCAAATGTCTAGCTAGTCGGGAAGTTAGTTAAAAATCGATTGCGAGATTTGTACCGGACAAACAAACAAACACACACACACACACACCCAAACAAACAAGAAAGCGAGTTAATAAAAACATGGTAATAAAAATCCATATAAACACGTAAGTCCATATAAACACTTCTTGTTATTTTAGATGAGACACGCATTTATTACTCAAACAGCTTATACGTGAATAAGTTAATGTTTTTAATCTTTTCTGAGCTACGGACGATACATAAGTGAAATTTAGGCGACAGAAAATACGCATAACCTTAATTATCTAGCACATTACTTAGATTAAAAAGTTCTGGGGATCAGATATTTACGCATTACTGAGACAAACACATAACCGACGTTAAAACGATGTTACAATTTTTCACAATTTACCTACATTTTTTAATCCTAAATTTTTATTAAAAATGATGTCGTGGGTAAGAAATCGAAAAATAACAAAAAATAAAATTTTTCACTGAATTTTAGATTTACGAAAACGCGCTAGAAAAATAAATTAATACATTAATAACCAAAGAGTGAAAGAGGAAATATTTCCTAAAGTATTTCTCAAAGTAAAAGGAAAGTAAGTATAAATGGTTTAGCGCGGATATTACGAAAGCTGTGATGTAATATACAAAAGAAACAAACCGCCAGTGTATTTTCTGAAATATACTAGTTAGATTTCATCACTTTTATTTGGCAGCAATTTCCATCCCAAAATGAATCATTTTCCGGTATGATTTAAAGCCATCACGTCCGATTGTTCAATACTTGAGTACGTTTCAAATGATATGCAGATTTCAAATGGTTTAACCATTATCTTCGAATCATTACTTGACTACAGTCTCACAATTCGTTTAAGGAAACATTGCATGAGTATTTCAAGAAGAATTTTGTTATGATCACACAGCGCGTTGAATTTCACAAACCAAACGGAACATCTGAGGCTGTTTCTCGCATAGTTCTTGCCTCAACATTATGTAAGCTCTTCATAGAATCGAAAAAATATTTTGAATTGGTTAGACTCTACTGAGTTGTATAATTTTCCCCCGTTGAAAGAGTGAAGAATCCCTCTTTCAGAGTCTTCTTTCATTCTTATGATTTTGAAGAGCATTGAATCGAGAATAATCGTAATTTAAGGTACAGTAAGCACCGCTTATAGTGATCACTGGTTATAAGAATCAACCGTTTATAAGAATTAATATCGAGAAAACAAAAACAAATGAATTATTTCCATGTTAAAATTTTCGCCTTAAAGAAACAATCCACCGGTTTTAAGAATCAGTTTACACTCTTCGCTTTCCTTTCATTTTTCCAAAAAAGCTACTTAAACCCTCAAAAGGCACGAAGTTCTTCCTTTTTTTTTTAAGAAAGATTGATAAGATGGGATGGAATATTGTCGTAAAATGCACCCCTTTCTTTATTAGACATAACATAATAGTTTCCCCTTAAACGCTTTACCACAACACTGTCCTACTAGCTTGACCCGGGGGCAACTTTACCCGTCCGAGTAAATCTTCGTCTGAGACTATAAGTATTGAAAGAGGTATAAACAGCCTTCTGAAAACTTCATTACGTCAAACTACCGTAGAAAACATTTTCTTGCTCCCTTCCTGTAGTTGAAATGTTAAAACTGTTAAGCAGGTATGTTGTAACTTGTAACAAATATTGTATTTTTTTCTTCTCTTACTATAATCATGTGTGTCTACTTATAGGTCTAAAAATTAAGTTTTATTTTTAAAACTATAAAAATTAATTTTAATAAAAGATAGTTAATGTAAATTAAAGAGTATTTTATGGTAAATTATCTAATATATGTATATATAGGTGTGTGTGTTCCTGTCGAAAAACTTAAATTTCGGTTATAAGAATCAACCGCTTATAAGAATCAAAAACAGTAATAACAAACGTGATTCTTATAAGCCGAAATCACTGTACTTCGAAAGACGAACTGAGCGTTTTTGGAACTCTTTTGAACATAGTGAAAAATTTAGAGCTTTTAATGACGGGAACTGAATAGCAGTTACCGTAAAATCTCGACTATAATACGCACACGTGTATAATACGCATGCTTAATTTTGCGCGAAATCTTCGGAAAAAACTAAAATTCGACTATAATACGCACCCTAAACTTTTCAATATTTTATTTAAAAATTGCACAGATATTTATCAGCAGAAATAAAATTTGTAATAAAAAGAAACGAAAACGTCAAATTCGGTAAGAAAAAAAAAACTTAAATTTTTAATTCAAAACAAACAATACTGTCAAAAAACCAGTCTTAATCACTTTCACTCGAATACAGCTCATCTATTGCTGTTGCGTCCATGTCATAATTATTGGTGCTGTCGTAATATATTTCGCCATCGTCATCCTCATTTGATGACACCTGTCCATGCTCCCATAATATGTCTTTCTTACTGACGTCTCACGTTTAACAATTGATAATTTTTCTGCTGCCGTATAGGACTGTCTTGAAGAAATTTTGAGGGAAATAAATAAAATAATGAATCTTTGGACTTGCAACAACTTGGAACTATCACTATGTCAAAGGACCTGTTATTAAACGAATGCGGGTGCGATACGAACTGTTTGTTTAAAAGGAATATCAACTTAGTAAACGGGTGGATGAATCATGGAGTGCAGATGCGCGCGCACCCGTGTTGCGACTTACAGATGCTATACGTTCGTTTATACAATGTTTAAAACTACTTTTTTTTGTACGTATTATACTCAAGATTTTACGATAATTAAAATTTTGATGAATAATTTGAGACTAAAATTGAAGGCCTTATTTCCAAAGTCATCAAAACTTAAATATATATATATATATATATGTGCCAAGGATTTAGTGGGAAAAGAATGATTATTCTAAATTTAAAGGGGGCTTGGGAATTAAATTATATTCGTGGCGTAATTCGCCTCTAATTGTTCGTATTTCAAGACGCGAATTGGGAAAGGGAAATTCCCCTTTTCATTATGTAATCTTGGCGCGCCTCTGGGTTCTGCGGTCGAGGAGGAAACATTTACATTTAGCCTTGAAAGATGTCTGGTTCGTGCTCTGCGCATGTGCAGGGAGAGTTGCCGCGCGGAGATGCCCGCGAATTTTTGTCAGAGCGCGGAATAAAAGTCGGTGCTGTCAGATGTGTATTTCGCCGCGGCTCTAAAAAAGAAATGGCGAATAATGAAATGCGTAGATCTGGAGAGGTGGTGTATATGGAATTGAACTGAATAAATTCTGCTTATTGGATACGATGCTGAGTCATCTCTGAGTGAATGCCTTACCTCGATGCCATGGATTATAAAACAAGAAGACTGCAAACGACATAATAGCAGGCAAAACCACACGCCTGTCATATATACTCTGAACAGTCGATTATATGTGCTAATAAATACACGAAAAATATATATATAATCAGTAAAGGAAACTGTATACCGTAACAGTAGCGTAGCGAGCATAACTGGCGCCCGGGGCACGATACCTTTTTGGCGCCCCCCATGGTCTTGGGGACCAAATGGTCCAATGGTCGTGAGGACATTTGGCGCCCTCGGGGCATGATAGGCCCCCTTGCCCCCCTCTCGCTACGCCACTGTACCGTAAAAATGAACTATTCATAGGTTTTAAATAAGCCACAATAAAGAATTCAATTGAAACTCGGAGAGATTTTCTGTTCCTATTTTAGAACGTGTCTATAAATATTTCTTTGTCATATAAGCCATGTTGATATCCTTTTGTAAAATTTCCATTTTATTTCTTTATTTTTGATACATACAGATAATCCGAACTCGGATAAATCGGGATTAAAAATCCCGTACATTCACTTACGCTTCAACCGCGAGAAAACGTTCACTAATTAGGTGTTTTTAAGAAATGAACCCACATATCTACGAACAACTAAATGAAGAGGAATGATAAAGCTTAACTTGCGGAGTATCACGGCATTTTCAAGCGACTTTCTTTCCATTTAGGCCTCGTGGGTCGCCTATGATTTATTTATTCGGGTCGCATATACATAGGAGGGAGGCTAAGGCCGCTTCAGTTCTCACGTGACGCGTATCCACGAGTAAAATCTCTGAATATTGACTCCCAGTTACAAGGTGTAACTCAAAAAAGAAAAATTGTCCAAGAGAAATAATTTAATTTACACATTCACGAACTTATCTGTTAAATCTCTTGGTGACCTACAGCAGTGGTACCACGATTCATTTTCTTTAAATAAAATATCACTCGACCCCAATGAAAATTTATTGGTAATAATAATTTTAACGTAGGATTGCGTTTCTCCATAACAGTCCGCGGTAAAGCAAAATTTCAGACGTTAAAACCGTCGTCGCGAGTTATTATCGCCGTTGCGAGGGTTATCCCTCATCCTTCTCTTCGTATGTAGGAGCAGTAAGAAACGATAAGTAATCCTGCGTTAATAACCCGCGGTAGTTTCGTTAGAAGAGACTACCTTAATTTAAATTTTCTTTTTTAAATTAGGGAAAATGCTAACAAAAGAATAAACTGGAACGAAATGTTCGAAAAGTTGCAACAGCAACAATGCATTTCGGTACATAAGGCGATAATATTAAAACAATAGGTTGAAAGTTAAATAGACTTCTTGGTTGAATGCATAATAGATGGATGTTTAAAGTCTTAGTGCTTCTCTGTTATTATGCGTCCCTCCAGAGCCCAAATGGTGTCCTGGCCGTTGCTTTACAAGATGACTCGGGCCCAGGGCATGTAAGGCTTCGGCACTCGGTATTGAGGGAGCTCAGATCAAACCTCGACAACTGCCACCGACTGCTATCGTGTCTGCACCAGGTACGGGCACGTTAAATCTGTAGACCGGAAAGCCCATCCATGAGGTTTGTAGGGGTGAGAGGATGGTACGAGATGTCCCCTAGATGTCACTCCTAGGGATGGCCGGTTTAAATAGAGGGTGCAGCAGGGCGGATGTCGGACTCCGACCCTTGAGGTCGTAAGGTATACATAAGATTCGATTCACAAGAATCGAACTTTTGAGTGAATGAATTAAAGAAGTTACTTGAGATATGCTAATTTCGGCATACGCGCTTGGTATAAATACAATGCAGCTTGATTAATACAGAGGTTGAAGAAGGTTGTTAAAGTTGATAGATAAGCGTAAGGGAGCTACGAGGAAAGCAGCTCTAGGTGCTATCCTGCGTCAGTGCTTAGGGGGCCCAAAGTTTAAATGGCAGTACTGCTGGTTTGACTCTCTGCTGGTTTGTGAGTATTTGCAATGAGTATTTTTATTGAATGATAATATATATTTCGTACAAGTAGTACGTATGCTTATTGCTGTAAAAGCAAATTCTATATGTGCAACGAACTCAATAAACATTGTTTCATGTATAAACTGTGTTTGTATCAAATTCATTTAGAGTGCCACTTCAAATTATATACACTCTTGTCTGGGTAGAAGTAAAGCATACTCTACAAGGTGCCCTATAGCAAGTGTTAAAACCGGAGACACACTTCTCTAGTCTTGAAAGGGACATACGACGAGAGAGAGAGAAACAAAATTAGTTTTATATTTAGGATCACAATAATTACAAGATAAAAAGAACTTTTTATATACCACGTTTTTAAATTTTCTGTTGAATCATATAAACTTGACAATTCTCTCTTAATTGCACAAACCTTCACTTAATTATTCACTTTCTTTTATTTAATTTTAATCGCTTTTTAGTTGTTTCCGCTATCCACAGACTTTATAAACTTTAATTTTTATAATTTTTTTTAAAATTTTTCGGACAATACTTTTGTAAACAAACTAAATTCACATGTATTCTATTTTCAAAATCGTCAAACGCCGTTACGCAAAAAGTGCAAGCTTTGAATTCGATCGAAGCGCCACCTTGCCAAATTTTTTTCGGCTAACAGTATTAAAATAATGTATTATTATCGTGTTCTGAGTTATTCTAAAAGTTTCAAATGCCTAGCTAGTCGGGAAGTTAGTTAAAAATCGATTGAAAGATTTGTACTAGACAAACGCACACACAAACAAACAAACAAGAAAGCGAGTTAATAAAAACATGGTAATAAAAATAGTTAATGCGAGGAAGAAGCGGGGATTAATGAAGCATAAATTTTTTAGTGGTGTACCAGTTAAATGATATTATTAAAGTTATCATGATAATGTTCAATCTTGAAATTATCTAGGCGGCTCGATTTGGGAAAATCTAGCGTGAGTCATCGTTGGCCCATATCCGGCACTGAGCGTGTTAGAAGCAATCGGTGACCCCAAAAAACTTTATTTTCACTTTACGAATATAACCTGATGCTATGAATCACGTTATTTCTGATCATCATTAAAAAGAAATACTTGTCACTAATTATTAAGAGCTGACTGATGAATTTTTTCGTCGTGGCACTCGTTTCTAATTTTTTCTCTCTATAAAACTGGGTGATTGTCGGATCGTCGTGACCCGATGTATAAATGTCTCGTAGAATGACTGCATGAATGGAGAAGTTATTCTTATGTACATCTTGTTTAATATGAAATATTTACAACAATAATAATATACAGGAGTTAATTCCGTTAAACAATCGTCACATCGTTTAGAGCTGGGGTTCTCAACCTTTCAGGCTCTCTGCCCCCCTTTGAACACTGATGTGAGGTCACACCTCCCCCACCACCACCGCCATATGTGGTCAATACAAGTAGTACAATCGGAATTTGAATCTGAAGCTGGTTATTAAATGGAAATATAGAATAAATAATTTCATACGCAAAATTTAATATTACTACACATATCTTAATTTGGAACATATTATTATCTATATATATAAAACAGTTCCGTAACTGACTCACTGACTGACATATAACGCACAGACCAAACCGTTGGACCTAAAGAGCTGAAATTTTACATGGCGATTGTTCTTTTGGTGTAGGGGTGCACTAAGAAAGATTTTTGAAAAATTCTTCTTAGATGTTTTTAAATTAAATTTTTAAGCTGTTTTTGTAACTTTGTTTAAGTTTTCATTTAAAATAATAATTTGAGGGTTATAAAATTTATATCACGAGAAAGATCGTAAAAATTCCTTTAAAATGAAATCTTTTTCGAACCTTTACCTCGATTTTCT
Organism: Dolomedes plantarius; assembly: GCA_907164885.2. Taxonomy (NCBI): domain Eukaryota; kingdom Metazoa; phylum Arthropoda; class Arachnida; order Araneae; family Dolomedidae; genus Dolomedes; species Dolomedes plantarius. The sequence goes on from OU015500.1 coordinate 131,571,037, forward strand.
GATTTTTGGTGAATTTTTAAAGATTAATCTTTAGAATTTAATTTATTAAATGCTGATCACGTGATTTTTTTCTGGTGCTTTAAATAAATTTATCGCCACGTGCATAACAACTAAATGGACAAAAAATATTTTTTCTCTTTCTAATGCAGCAGACGATTGGATATTATCAAAAATAAATAAATATCCCTTACAATTTTTTTATAAATATATATATATATATATATATATATATATATATATATATACACACACACACACACATATATATATATATATATATATATATATATATATATATATATATATATATATTTTACATCAATTGTATACATTGATCGTCGTATTTATTATAAATATATATATACTTATTTTTTTTGGCATTAATTGCATACATTGACCGTTGTATTTAATTTGAATGTACTCCGTAGCGAAGCGCGGGTTTTCAGCTAGTTAGAACAAATGAAATCAAAAAATTAAATACAGATCAAATATATTTGAGGTAATCAAGAATCTAGGTAAGGTTGGCATGTAATACCAGTCACTTTCACAACATTAATGAGAGGGCTGGCACTGTTTGTCCTTGACAAGTTTTTGAATATTAGGTTGTAACTGTGACAAAGCACACCTCAGGTCACTTTCAACGTCCAGACGTACGACAATTATAGTGTTCGTATGTCGAAAATACGTTACGGTTACATTGTGACCACAAAATTGAGTACAATAAATTACAGTTAGTTTCAATTTTTATTTTACTTTTTTTAAAAAAACTCACGCCTCCCTTGAAATTCTTCTACGCACCCCCCCCCCAGGGAGTCACCCCCCCCCCCCCCCAGGTTCAGAACCGCTGGTTTAGAGGGAGTGGGAACATAACACAGTCGAAATTTGAGACCTCAGTTCCTCGATTCTCCTCGCTCTCTAAGTACGTCCACATATAATCAAAGTTCAGTCTATTCTTACCCTTTCCGTGCTGTACCGTTCATTCATCAACCCCCTTGGAAAGTTCTCGTAGGTTCTACCGCACCACGTGCAGTATCTATCATACTTACCGGGAGTCACCTTTTCAGTCTTTTGTCGGCAGCCCGCTTCTCTGTGGTTAGGCATTCACTTGTACATGCCGCCCACGTCAGCTAGGCTCTCCACATTCTTACGTCGCCTCTGTTCTTGCGCTAATGATCTTTTTCCTAACCATTCTAAATGATGTGTCCATTCCACTTAGTATCGGAATAGTCTTCTTTCAAAAAGTTCTTTGAGTTGTTAATGGTCCTGTCGATCATACTTCAACTAGTCACATCTTTCCCAATCACGAAAAAGTCAGGAGATAGTCTGACAGTGATAGTCACATATGTCTACCGCTGATGCAAATAAATTCTCTCCTGAGCAGTTCAAAAAAGTGTAGCTTATATTACTTTTAAACAGTTCATCGAAAAAGCCTAATATCGCTGGCACAATATTTCAACTTTGTGTCTCAGCAAGTGTTTCATTATCATATATGGGAACAGTTTCTGTTAATTTGGTTCAACAAAGTTTTTCCAGTTTTCTTTACATTATTTATGAGCACAGAATTGAGTTAGGGTTGAGTAGTCCGAACAGGTACGTCTGCTTTAAACTTCATCTGGAGGACCGAAATATAAATACAGAGAGTTATCTATAGAACCAAAAATGTATCCCTTCTCTACCAGGTTGAACTGTTATTAAGAAGTACATCAGTTGACCTCGCTGTTGTTGATTCCGAATGTTAAACTACGGGGAATCGTACTCTCATTATTTTTCTAACCGCAGGTTAACAAATGCATAGGGACACGTAATTGAAATAGATGCGAATAAATGCGAAATTTGCCGATATGAGCGAATAAATGCGAAAACTATTTCTTTGCTGCATTTCGGCGATAACTCGGTGATGAACGGCTTTTTAAGCGAAATTATGTAATAATAGTGATAATTTATTAACATAATTGCTTATCTAAGACCATCCACGGTCTTTAACTGCGAGATCTCACTTTCGAAATTTGCTCATTACTTATTGCTAAAGACTTAAGGGAACGGTGGACATTAAAATTTACTTTTTTTACTTTTCATCATAGAGATACGAAATTTTGTACATTTACACATTTCACTATAAATAAATAGAATACATAAAAAGAAATTTCCAATCTCATTATAATTTTAAGATTTTTTAAGAAATTTGAAATTTATAAACAAAATTTTAAAATGTTCCTTGCTACTTAATTTTTGAGATATTTCCTCGATTAGCATTTTAATCTCTTTAAATTGTATAACAAACAAATCTGGGTATCAATTGTTTAATCCCTTGAATAGTTAATTTTTTGAGAGATTTTTTTCTGAATTCCATCCCGATTTTCATCAAAATTTTGCCTTTTGAAAAGTTATAAATCAAATTTAATTACCTTAATGAAGTCGAATTGTAAAATGTATACCCAGTTTTTTTGTAAACAGCATCAGGATTCTTCCTTATCAATTTCATGAATTTTGAAGAAAAATTAAGTAGCATTGAGCATTTAAAAAATCTAAAAACTTTGAAAAATCTGTTTTGAGGAAAACAGATTTAAAATTTATTACTACACTTACCCATTATAAATTACTTTGTACAAGCTTCATAAAGGATTTTTTACTTGAAAAAAATTATTTTGGTACTAAAAATCTACAGAAATATATATATTTTTTACAATAACACAATCAGTATTACAATGACGAGATTTGCTCAAATAAAGGTCCACCATTCCCTTAAGGAAGAGAATGTGCAGACTACTACAATCTTAGCTTTTAACTAAGAATTTTGATACTTATCTAACCAAGTAAAACTGCGTTTTTTTTTAAATAAATGCGAAAATTTTGAATTTATATATAATTACCCTGATAGTCTTTCCAAGCACATAATTGGTTGTTTTAGATTTAATGAATAGCATGTTCTGTTGCTAACAATTAGTAATACAAAACTAAATGAATAAAGATAGTAAATAACTACTAAAAAGTAAAATAAAAAATAACAAAAACTAGTGTAATTAAAATAATAAATAATAATAACTCTTAGTCATAATAAATGTCTAAGTTAACTTAGGTAATATAGTCCTAAAACAGAGTATCCTTAGTAAGTCTGCTTCTGTGTTTCCATTTGCTCCATGGTTGCAATGTTTGTGACGTCAGTCTTCTTGCGGTCTCCTTAACTTAACTTCCACTTTGTCTGGCGCCGGGTTTGGTGTTCTATGATAAAGCAACTGATTATTCCTTCTTCTGTTTCTTATGGATTGTACGGTGTCTAAGTATGTTTATTGCTCAGATCATACTTATTAGAAACAATCCATTGGTTTTTAGACAGTATCGGCACTGCTGATGAAAAGATGCTGTCAAAAACCTATTTTTCACTTATCTTTTCATGTTTTTAGTTCCTTACTCTTGTGGTTCTGAGCATATACTGGTTTTTCTCTTTCAACTTTGTCTTATATATATATATATATATATATATATATATATATATATATATATATATATATATATATTTGCGGATAAATGCGAAATTTTATATATTGTAATTTTTTTTTGGCGAAATTTACGTACCCCTACAAATGCATATTTTCGTATTTTGTTTCCGGCGTTTAAAAATAAATCTTTAAATACAAAATACAGGGTTAATTTTTTTGCAATATACAATTTTTATTTTATAGGGTTAGTTATAAATGTTTCAATGCCTTGTAAAAATATTAACCAAGCAAAAATGTAAAATCTCAAAAATTACTCTTTTTTCATATAAACTTCTACCTTCACATAAAAAAATAAATAAATAACAAAAAAGACAAGAATTAAAAAATGTGCATTCGTTAATGTGTGATTTTAAGTATTCGAAGAGGAAATTGCCCTATAAGCCTGACATTGATATTGAAGCTATAAAAATGATTCACAGCCTGAAGGTGAAGCACCTTAGCTCGTCCGAAAATGTTTGGGTTACTTTTAAAGCTAGCGAGAAGAAAAACCCAAGTATGCGTGTTACACACCGTTCTGTTGAAGGTTATAATGTGGTTTAAGCTACCAAGAAACAGTTGAAACATCGTTTGCGTGTGTGAAAATATTGTTTTCACAAACGCATGAAAATTCGTAGGTTAAAAAAGAAGAGTCTTTCATTTAAAATTTGGAAAAAAAATTCAAAACCATTTGTCCATTTAACACTATATAGATATCCTTTGTATATGGTATAATGTGGTACAATATAGTATAATGTGTATCCCCTGTATATATGGTACAATACGATATAATGTATATCCTTTTTATATAGTAATAATGTGGTTTAAGCTGCCAGAAAACAGTTGAAATATCGTTTGCGTGCGTGAAAATATTGTTTTCACAAACGCATGAAAATTCGTAGGCTAAAAAAGAAGTCTTTCATTTAAATTTGGAGAAAAAAATCTAAAATTTAACACTACATATCTTACTAGATATCCTTTGTAAAGCGAATCTTTAAAACTGAATATCATGCGACGACACTGTTTTTATTATTGCTTACGATTTTATATTTTTCAACAGATAAACATGTTACTTCCGTTTCCTGATTTGTGTGATGAATAAATTCATTGTTTTCTGCAAAAACTGCATCGTTTGTTCTTTATACGATTAATATGCCATCGGCGTAACGGAAGGTGAGCATGCAAATTTAAAACCCGCCGATTAAGCTTATACAAACACGAGTGAAATATCTTATCTTCAAAGGGGATCTGTGATTAAGGTACAGAAAAAAAAATAAAAATTACATATGTTTTTCCAGTTGGCATTTGACCTCTGTGCCAATGCTTAACTAGACTTGGTTTGATTGGACTTTACTTTATAAATGTCCGATTGGAGAGTCAAAACAAACAATCAGATCCTGGCATAGCCGGAGATGAAATACAGCAAGACGGGGGGGGGGGGATAGGAGGGAGAATTACCCGGGCTAGTAAGCCCGAGAGTCTTAAGCTGTGCCCTAAAAAAAGGGCCCGGTTGAAGACCTAGATCAGGGGTTCCCAACCTTTTTTCCTCCATCGACCCCTTTTAAAAGAATGATTTTCTTCATCGACCCCCTCACATTTTCTCGATAATATACAGCATACAACATAATTATAACTAGTTGATACCCGTCAAAACATGACGGCTAGATAGTAAATAAATGTATGCTAATACACAAATTATACTCAACACATCATAGCCAAATGTTGAAAATCATAATAATGCGCAGAAACAAATTAATGTGTTTGAGTGGCCTCGTGCTTAGTATCTAAAGCCAGATTTAAAAGTGTCACTGAGCATGCGCAGAAAGCAATTTTTTTTATTATTGTAAATTATCGCTAATTAAACAATTTTTGAGAGGTTTAATCTTATATTTCACAAACATAATTATCATAAAAATAAAATGGCAGAGAGAGATCTAGAGACTCCTCGGAACAAACGTGTTTATCATTAAAACGTCACTGAGCATGCTCAGAAAACAATTTTTTTATTATTGTAAATTATCGCTAATTAAACAATTTCCGTGAGGTTTAATCTTATATTTCACAAACATAATTATCATAAAGATAAAACTGGCAGAGAGAGATTTAGAGACTCCTCGGAACAAACGTGTTTATCATTAAAACGTCACTGAGCATGCGCAGAAACAGTGAGTTTCTAAAGACAGATTTAAACATGCCACTGAGCATGCGCAGAAAGCAATTTTTTTTATTGTAAATTTTCGCCAATTAAACAATTTTCGTGAGGTTTAATCTTATATTTCACAAACATAATTATCATAAAAATAAAAATGGCAGAGAGAGAGAGATCTAGAGACTCCTCGGAACAAACGTGTTTATCATTAAAAGGTCACTGAGCATGCGCAGAAACAGTGAGTTTCTGAAGACAGATTTAAACATGCCACTGAGCATGCGCAGAATCTTATAACCACTGATCACTATAACCGATGGTTACTGTATTATACTGTATCACAACTTTTGATAGCGTAATCATTGGTGAGCAAATTATAGATCGCGACCCTCTTGTGGGCCAGGAAAATATTTAGAGGGGTCAAAGATAGTTTCAAAAAAATTTATAACATACTGAATTATTTAATTAAAAAATATGCTTTAAATATGCCAATAGTTTTGAAATCATACTCTTTTATTTTAAAACTATGTTCTTTTTACCTAAATGAAATACAAATATAACAAGTAAAACCTCGCTTATCCAGACTAACTGAGACCATGAGCAATACGGACAATTGAAAATCCGGATAATGCAGATAATGTAGGTAATAAGCAAAACAAAATCCTTTACTAAGCAAAACTTACCGTTTATTACGATAAAAAAATATGTTTTGTAACAAAATTACATAGTATTGTTTTCAAGACATTAAAAAAATAAAAATAACTTTTCACATCATTTCTTAACAAAGAATTGATAAGTCTCGTAACGCTTTCTTAAACTCAACAAAAAGCATTTTATTACTATAATTTATTGTAGAATCTATGCAGGAACTGTATATTGAATCCAACTAAAAAGCGAATATTTGGCGTACTTCTAGTTACGTTCTTGGAATCATAGTTAAAAATTATTATCTAATGGGAACATTAAATAAAAAAATTGTACAAATCTAATCCGGATTATCGGAGATCCGGATAAACGAGGCTTTATTGTATTAATATTTAAATAGGAAGTTTTAGTCTCGTGAAATTTGCCAAAAACAAGTACAGAAGCGAGACTATTTTTTTTATCGTTGTTATGCGGAGTAAATACATACCTAAAATCTACAGGTCGTTTATTTTAAAAATAGTTTGCCAAAATTGGCTTATTTCATTTTTTCTATTTTAGCTAAAATTTTCCAAATTTAAAAAAAAATTTTGCTACTACCAAAAAATTTTCATAGGGGGTTGAGTGATTTTTTTGTTTTAAGAAACTGGGTCACGGTCGAAAAAATTTGCCACTGGTGTAAATCACATACCCATTCTCATTGACTCTTAGTTGTCTTATCAACTCGTAGTTATCCATGGGTGGATTATCCCTTCCGTGAATTATCCGCAAATCCTCCCTCCCTTTCTCGTCAATGAAAATAAAATTAGCATAGAATAAAAATAACCTGAAAGTATGTCAAAATGATTCGAAAACAATGGGATATGATACACTTTAAACAGGAGAAGAACTGAAAATCTATGAACGTTTTATAATTGTACTAGCTGAAAACCCTTACTTCGCTACGGAGTACATTCAAATTAAATACAACGGTTAATGTATGCAATTAATGCCAAAAATATGTATAAATATATTTATAATATATACAACGGTCAATGTATGCAATTGATGAAAAAAAAACAAAAAAATATATTTATAAAAAAAATCGTAAAGGATGTTTTTATAGACAAAATAATGTAGAAGAAAATATTGAAATTAAATCTAATAGAACATACTAAAGAATATAGCACAGTTAATATAGTACAGTTTGAGGAACATTTCTTTTACTGTATTTTAATATTTTTTGGATAATGTCCAATCGTCTGCCGCATTAAAAATAAAAAAAAATTTTGTCAGTATATTTCGTTGTTATGCACATGACGCAAAATTAGTTTAAAGTATTACAAAAAGAAAAGAAACCACGTGATCAGCATTTAATAAATTAAATTCTAAAAATTAATCTTTAAAAATTCACCAAAAATCAGAAAAGGGAGGTAAAGATTCGAAAAAGATTTCAATTTAAAGGAATTTTTATGATCTTTCTCGTGATATAAATTTTATAACCCTCAGATTAGTATTTTAAATGCAAACTTAAAAAAGTCACAAAAACAGATTAAAAATTTAATTTCAAAAATTCTATGAAATTTTTTCAAAAATCTTTCTTAGTGCACCCCTACACTATGAGAAGAATCGCCATGCAAAATTTCAGTCCTTTAGGTCCAGCGGTTTGGTCTGTGCTTTATCTGTCAGTCAGTCAGTCAGTTACGGAACTTTTTTATATAGAGAGATTAAATAATCAAATTAAATCCCATTTAAATAACGTTTCTTAACCACACTAAACCCCATTTAACTAACCGTAAGTCCACTTAAAACTTCTGAATAGTTCAATTTTCACGGCATACCGTGCCATTTTTAACACTGCCCGTGTTTACCGCTATTCGAGCATAATCAGGAATTCATCGCACATCAGTCAAAACGCCTCACGCCTTTACGAAATTAGTGTAAAGGGGTATAAATGGAGCTGTTCAACTGCTGGAGATTCGTTCAAATCCCCGAGCGGGGAGTTGCGTTCAAGTGTGTAGGTCAATCGCGTGGCCAGGGAAGGGCGATGTGTTAAATATTTTTCTTAAAACCGCAGCAGAAAAAATATCTGTGCATAACTTATGGGTTGTGCGGGCTTAAGAGAAGCTTCTTTTAACCGTTCGAAAATCCGAGAGTGGTGATTTGATATGTTTTTATATATGTTTCACGTATGATACGAGATATATCATCCATCTCATGTTCGAAATATTCCGCTAAATTATATCTGAGGCAAAAACTGCATTTCAAGGATTTAATTTTAGAAAGTAATATCTTGAATCAGATAAATCGCTTGGTTTAATCTCCAATTAATCATTTTTAGGAAAACATTGATAAGGTGGGTCATTTCCGTTCCCGAACGATAAAAATTGCATATAGTTTTATGTTGCCAGTCTCTGACGCCAATAGATAATTTTTTTTTGTTATTATTAGAAGCCTCTTCATGTATCTTCTTTTGCAGCGGTCTCCTTTGTTCTTATCTCTAGACTTGTCAATGCTATTGCGTACTATTATTGCGCAACTTTCTCTCATTTTTCCGAATGACAAAATCTTTCGACACCGGAAAAGCACGGCTAGGGTAAGGATGCGACATCGATGTCGATGTTTTCAAACCATCGATGTTTTGATAAAAACATCGATGTTTTAAACATCGATTTATTAAAGCCGATGTTTTTTTAACATCGATGTTTTGTGCTCGATGTTTTTTTTAATGAAAAAGTACCGTAATAAAAAAAATTTACCACGTAGCATAATTTTCACACTCAGTAAATGTAAGTCTGAATTCTGAAAAGGACGAATACAAAAGGGGGAATGATTCCTTAGCAAACAGACAAATGGCAATTAACAACCAATGAACCAATCAGAGCGCTTGGAATGTTCCTCCAAACACTCCAAAACACTCCAAAACCTTCCATGGGGTTTTATTTTACGAATAGTATATACACGAGTGCATCCATTTAAGTTTTTTTTGTTCTGGTTTTATATAAGTTGACGTTAATATTATTAGTAAGATGCCTCCCAAAAGTACCTTTTAGAAATATTTTTACAAAACCACTGACAAATTAGCGAAATGCAATATTTGCCTTAAGTCCCTCAAAACTTCTGGCAATACCACGAATTTATCTGGACATTTGAAGGCAAAACATGGCGGTATTTACACCGAGAATTTTGAGTCATCAATGTAGCCCAAAGCAACCATGTTTTTGCCATTTGTGCCTGCCCAATCAGAGAGTAAAATTAAATCACCCCCTCCCCCCACGACTAACGGAAGTAACATTAATGTTAGAGATTACTAAAACAGTTTTAAAAAATGGATGTTCTAAAACATCGATGTTTAAAAACATCGATGGTTTTTGGGTGATGTTTTATTAGCATCGATGTTTTAATATTGAATATCGATGTTTCAAAACACCGATGTTTTGCTATCGATGTCGCATCACTAGGCTAGGGTACTAATTTTCTCTGTAAATGTACAAATTTTAGTCTCTGGAACACTATGAAAGTTAAAGTAGAAACAAGCTGCGATGCTAGTGTCAGTAAAACATAATTGTGTGTGAAAAAAAAATGTATATTGTTTAACCACTCAAATTAAACATCTTATATATATAAAACAGTTCCGTAACTGACTGACACATAACGCACATACCAAACTGCTGGACCTAAAGGGCTGAAACTTTGCATGGCGATTCTTCTAATAGTGTAGGGGTGCACTAAGAAAGATTTTTCAAAAATTCTTCTTAGATTTTTTTAAATTAAATTTTTAAGCTGTTTTTTAAACTTTTTTTAAAGTTTGCATTTAAAATAATAATTTGAGGGTTATAAAATTTATATCACGAGAAAGATCGTAAAAATTCCTTTAAAATGAAATCTTTTTCGAACCTTTACCTCGATTTTCTGATTTTGGTGAATTTTTAAAGATTAATTTTTAGAATTTAATTTATTAAATGCTGATCACGTGATTTTTTTTCTGGTGCTTTAAATAAATTTATCGTCACGTGCATAGCAACTAAATGGACAAAAAATATTTTTTCTCTTTCTAATGCAGCAGACGATTGGATATTATCAAAAATAAATAAATTCTTAACTTGAGATCTACGAGACCTATTAGTGAAATGGGAATCGTATCCTTTATACCTTCCACCCGCCTAAGTTGATGAAAGTTATACGTCGTATCTAGTTATAATGCCATGATAATTACTTGTTTTTTTAATCTGTATGTATAAAACAGTTCCATAACTGACTGACTGACAGACAACGCACAGACCAAACCGCTGGACCTAAAGGGCTGACATTTTGCATGGCGATTCTTCTTATAGTTTAGGGGTGCACTAAGAAAGATTTTTGAAAAATTCTTCTTGCATTTTTTTAAAATTAAATTTTTAAGTTGTTTTTGTAACATTCTTTAAAGTTTGCATTTAAAATAATAATATGAGGTTTATAAAATTTATATCACGAGAAAGATTATAAAAATTCCTTTAAAATGATATCTTTTTCGAATCTTTACCTCCATTTTCTGATTTTTGATGAATTTTTAAAGATTCATTTTTAGAATTTAATTTATTAAATGCTGATCACGTGATTTCTTTTTCTGGTACTTTAAATTACTTTCTCGTCGCGTGCATAACAACAAAATAGACAAAAAAATTATTTTTTTTCTTGTTAATGCGCAGACGATTGGACATTATCGAAAATATAATTTAAATACAGTAAAAGAAATGTTCCTCAAACTGTACTATATTAACTGTACTATATTCTTTAATATGTTCTATTAGATTTAATTTTAATATTTTCTTTTGCATGATTTTGTCTATAAAAATATCCCTTTAAGATTTTTTTATAAATATATTTTTTGGCATTAGCTGCATACATTGACCATTGTATTTAATTTGAATGTACTCCGTAGGGAAGCACGGGTATTCAGCTAGTATTAACATATTTGCAGTGGTGAAATCGGCACGAATACGAAACAAAAACATGGCTGGAATTAGTTTCAAACAACATTGTTTTCACTCATCCGCTATAATTTTCACTACGTTAAGAGAGTTTTGGAGAAAACTAACTCACACAGACGTGAGCATAAAACGTACCATATCCCCTGTTTAATTTAATTTTTGTTTGTGATGCTTTAGCTTTTATATTTTCAAAACCTCCTGACGTGCAGATGCTTTGAAATCCGCAAATTTTCGAGAATGTATTGTAAGTCGAATCATTAAATAACAATAAATAAAAACTGTTAAATCAAATAGTAAGACAAAAATAAATAAATGGATTTGTATAAAATAAATAAAATATTTATAAACATAGAAACAAACACACGCGCGTACACACACACACATATATATACAGTATATACAGTGGAATCTCGATCGATCGTTTTCGGATCTATCGTTTTTCCGTATGTGTCGTTCATTTTATCCAGTCCCAACGAATATATTGCTTTGTTATGTTTCCGTATTTATCGTTTTCCCGCATTTATCGTTCATTTCAATCGGTCCCTTGAAAAACGATAGATCGAGATTCCACTGTATATAGATATATATTAATATATAAAGAGAGAGGGGGGGGGGAGAGAATGCCGAGACTGAACTTGAATAATCTTATTTCTCAATCCATTTTATGTCTGGAGCATGAGGGCGCCGCTAGTGTGAACGTTATTATGACATCACATGTTCTATTTTTAAACAGCTACCATTTCCTCTTTAGCTTCCGTTGCGGATAGACAATGTTACTTTCAATTCCAAATGTAAATAAACGTTTGGTACGATGGTCTTTGCGACTGAGTAACTCCAACACACACACACACACATATATATATACAGTGGAATCTCGATCGATCGTTTTTGGATCCATCGTTTTTCTATATGTGTCGTTCATTTTATCCAGTCCCAACGAATATATTGCTTTGTTATGTTTCCGCATCTATCGTTTTCCCGCATTTATCGTTCATTTCAGTCGGTCCCTTGAAAAACGGTAGATCGAGATTCCACTGTATATATACAGTGAAATCTCGTTCCGTATCTATCGTTTTCCCGCATTTATCGTTCATTTCAGTCGGTCCCTTGAAAAACGGTACATCGAGATACGGAAACATAACAAAGCAATATATTCGTTGGGACTGGATAAAATGAACGACACATACGGAAAAACGATAGATCCGAAAACGATCGATCGAGATTCCACTGTATATATGAAATAGTTCAGTGACTGACTGACTGACTGACAGCTAACGCACAGACCAAACCGCATGACCTAAAAAACTGCATGGCGATTCTTCTTATAGTGTAGGGGTGCACTAAGAAAGATTTTAAAAAAATTCTTCTTAGATTTTTTTAAATTAAATTTTAAAGTTGTTTTTGTAACCTTTTTAAAGTTTTCATTTAAAATAATAATCTGACGGTTACAAAATTTATATCACCAGAAAGATCATAAAAATTTCTTTGAAATGAAATCTTTTTCGAATCTTTACCTCCATTCTCTGATTTTCGGTGAATTTTTAAAGATTAATTTTTAGAATTTAATTTATTAAATGGTGATCAAGTGGTTTCTTTTCTTTTTGTGATACTTTAAATTAATTTTCGTCACGTGCATTAGCAACGAAATAAATTGACAAAAATATATTAAAATACGGCAAAAGGTAAAATTTAACTACTAGACTAATTCAGTGGAAGTTTTCGATATACTATATTTTATGGCTATTAAGCATTCAAATTAATTGCATACATTCACCGTTGTATTTATATAATATATATATATATATATATATACAGTGGAATCTCGATCGATCGTTTTCGGATCCATCGTTTTCCCGTATGTGTTGTTCATTTTATCCAGTCCCAACGATCATATTGCTTTGTTATGCTTCCGCATCTATCGTTTTCCCGCATTTATCGTTCATTTCAATCGGTCCCTTAAAAAGCGATAGATCGAGATTCCACTGTATATATATATCTATATATATAAAACAGTTCCGTAACTGACTCATTCATTCATTCATTCATTCACTGACTGACTGACATACAACGCACAGACCAAACCGCTGGACCTAAAGGGCTGAAATTTTGCATGGCGATTCTTGTAATAGTGTAGGGGTGCACTAAGAAAGATTTTTCAAAAATTCTTCTTAGATTTTTTTAAATTAAATTTTTAAGCTGTTTTTGTAACTTTTTATACGTTTGCATTTAAAATAATACATGGGGGGGGGGGGGTTATAAAATTTATATCACGAGAAAGATCATAAAAATTCCTTCAAAATGAAATTTTTTTCGAATTTTTACCTCCATTTGCTGATTTTTGGTGAATTTTTAAAGATTAATTTTTAGAATTTAATGTATTAAATGTTGATCACGTGACTTCTTTTTCTGGTACTTTCAATAAATTTATCGTCACGTGCGTAACAACTAAATAGACAAAAAAAATACTTTTTCCCCTTGCTAATACGGCAGACGATTGGACATTATCCAAAAAAATATTGAAATACAATGAAAGATATTATGTTCCTCAAACTGTACTATATTCTTTTGTAGGCATTAATTGCATACATTGAGCGCTGTATTTAATTTGAATGTACTCCGTAGCGAAGCGCGGGTTTTCAGCTAGTATATATATATATATATATATATATATATATATATATATATATATATATATATATATATATATATATATATATATATATATATATATATATATATATATACAGTGGAATCTCGATCTATCGTTTTTTAAGGGACCGATTGAAATGAACAATAAATGCGGGAAAACGATAGATGCGGACACATAACAAAGCAATATGATCGTTGGGACTGGATAAAATGAACGACACATACGGAAAAACGATAGATCCCAGAACGATCGATCGAGATTCCACTGTATATGTATGTATATATAGGACATAATTTAGCGCTTAAATCGCCGTTGAAAAGAGATAAAAAAAAGGTCTAAGATGATAGACTTATGATCTTTCTATGAAAATCTCATTCATTCGATATAGTTGGCTTAATTTTTATTTGTCAAACTGTACAGAAAACTCAACTCGTGAAGTTGAAAACAGCATTTTGTTTCCTTATGCAGTGGAATCTCGATCGATCGTTTTCGGATCCATCGTTTTTCCGTATGTGTCGTTCATTTTATCCAGTCCCAACGATCCTATTGCTTTGCTATGCTTCCGCATCCATCGTTTTCCCGCATTTATCGTTCATTTCAATCGGTCCCTTGAAAAACGATAGATCGGGATTCCACTGTACTTCCAAACCTCAATGTGACGAGGCGGGAGTAAAGTTTGCTTTCCGGCACTAACACCGTCGTGAAGGGAGAAATACTTTTACTCGTAAAAACTACGCATAGCTGTGAAAAGATTGGTTCGAGGGAAGATTCTTGCTCCCATTTTGAAGTGACAATAAGGGTTGAAATGAGATTAGGGGTTTCGATTCGTCATTATAGAGACTCTTTGTTTCTTTTAAAGATGTTTTGCCAGGATTTAAGAAAAATGGATTCAAGAAAGATTATATGGAAAAAAAAGAGTTTCATAAAACTGCTCGACATTAGGATGACAAAAAAAGCATGGTTAAATAATAACAATATAAAAATTATCTTTATAAAACGACAATAAAGGCAGTAAAACCGGAAAAATAATACACAATTTTCACTAGAAATGCCACTTCAATTAAGGTATGCTTATTTCTACCAATGTTAAAACCAGTCATTTTGACTGGCTTGTTAATTATAGAGCTAAAGGAAGAAGTACACTGTTAGTACAGAGGCTGTTCACACATTTTTTAGACGATGTATATTGTATCCACAAAACTAAATTACATAAAATTCTTGTGTTTTAAATGTTCTATTTGACATCCCTTATTCTGAACTATCTTTCGACACCGCAATTTCCAGGATAATAATGCCTTTTGAAGTGTCAGAAGAGGTATTCTATCCCATTCCTCCTGAACAGCTTTCCAGAGTCCTGTAAGGGTTTTGGGACGACGTTTGGATAATGCAGATTTTAAAAGTCCAAGAGCATAAAAATCCATACATGATACATCGAGAGATTTAGTAGGGATATCAGTGAAGGGTATGGCCTTGATACCAGTTTTTTGTTCCATTTCTTTTAGGAAATTTACAGTGGATTTTGATGCGTGACTGCTAGCTTTGTCCTGATGGAGTCTCACAGTTTGATGGCACTGTGGGTAAAGAGATGGTATTTCATTCAGAAAAAATTGGCGATAAAATATGTTCCTGATAGTATTTAGAGTTAATCTTGACATTTTTTTCCACTCTCTTTATTTTTAATTTGCCATTATAAGAAAAACCAGCAACAATCATGAATCCCTTAGAAAAACTTTCTTTCAATTCTCTGAACCATGTACTTAAATTTTTTTCTCCCCTTTTATGCTAATAAATGGCTCTTTTTTTGTTGCAATCCTTTAAATACACCCATGATTCATCTATTGTGACAATTGTTTTCCATTTTTCTTTGGATAAGTGTTTCTCATATAGAATTCTGCAGCGTGTCCTGCGTTCAGCGATATGATTTGGAAGAAGACGATGCACATTGCGTTTTTTCGCTTTCTTAAGTTTTAAATCAACGTTTATCATTTTGTTTACAGTGGACACCGAGCATTTTAATGATTTTGCAACTGTCCTTTGACTAGGGGGATTTTCTTTTAACATTAAACAACGTACCTTTGCAATAGTCGAAGATGTCCGTTTTTTCCTTGGATACTTGTTTGGAATTTTTGTCCCACTTGAGGCTCCAATTTAACGTTTTTTACCTTTCTTGTTGACGATATTACCTATCGACGCTTAACAATACTGAAAAATAATGGAGACAATAACTCAAAATTTTTCGTGTCGTCCCTTCGTAGGGGGTAATGCTAGTCCGCCTATAATAAAATGGTCAACAAACTTGCGATGATTATAGGCGAATGTCTTCAACAATTGCCTCCTCATTGGTTATATATATATATATATATATATATATATATATATATATATATATATATATATATATATATATATATATATATATATATATATATATATATATATATATGTATATATATATATATATATATATATATATTATATATATATATATATATATATATATATATATATATATAAATATATATATATATATATATATTATATATATATATATATATATATATTATATATATATATATATATATTTATATATATATATATATATATATTTATATATATATATATATATATAACTGAAAATTTACAAATATATATTTACGTAGATTTCAACTTTTACTCTTTTCAGAGTTAGACATTTTTTGAATTCTTGTTAATTAGGCAGCAAGCTCTAATGGCATTCAACTCAATATTTTTTTGAAATTCTTCCTGTTTGTACCAGTTTTCGAATAAGATACGGAAAAATTAATAGGTTTTGAACTAAATGAACAAATTAAACATTATGAATGCACACGCACGTTATTATAGAGCTGCAGCTTAAATACTACTGAGAGAAAATGTTTGATAAGCTTATAATATTTTAAATAACGACGAATCTTGTTTACTGTAATAAATAACTAGCGGCGGATAATGTTTTAAAGAATGCGTTTTTACATATACCGTAAAATCTTGAGTATAATACACACTGTTTTTTCACATTTTAATCCGCAAAAATGAGGGTGCGTATTATACTCATGTACAAAAAAACGTAGTTTTAAACATTGAATAAACGACAAAAAAATAGATGAGCTGTATTCTACTAAAAGTGATTAAAACTGATAATTTCAGGGTATTGTTTGTTTTGAATGAAAAATTTAAGTTTTTTTTTTCTTACCGAATTTGACGTTTTCGTTTATTTTTATTACAAATTTTATTTATGTTAATAAATACTTATGCAATTTTTAAATAAAATATGGAAAAGTTATGGGTGCGTATTATAGTCGAATTTTAATTTTTTTCCCGAAAATTTCGCGCAAAATCAAGCATGCGTATTATACACGTGTGAGTATTATAGTCAAGATTTTAAGGTACTTGTGTGAGGTATTTACGTGTACGGTTGATTTTGTTCATGGTCTTGAGTAGGGATAGCGAGGAAGGTTATCGATTCAATCATTTGCTAAATAAACAAGCTAAAACAAAATTGAAATTGAAAAGCAAACTAGATTCTATATTATATTATACAGTTCTCACTCGTGTAGAATAAACCTTTATTTTTACATAAAGGCATATACTCAGACTTCCGGAATACATAACTTTTATTAATATAAAACTGTTATTAGATAGAAGAATACGTCGAACGAAAATAGAGTCTAAGATAATAAAAACAATCACGTGTTGCATGATAAAAGTAATCGCATGTTGCTTAAGGTAAATTTTGACAGTCGATTAGAATATAACTCAAGTTGTTGTCAAAATTTACCTTATGCAACATGCGATTGTTTCTGTCATGCAACACGCGATTATTTTTATTATCTTAGACTCTATTTTCGTTCGACGAATTCTTCTATCTAATAACAGTTTTATATTAATAAAAGCTATTTATGCCGAAAGTTTTGATAAATAAAGATGCATTCTTGTTCTGGTCCAGGGATTCCCAACGGGGTCAAGGTGGATCCCTTGGGGGTCGATGGAAGTTTAAAAAGGGTATATAGTGTCCAGGGGTCTATTGGGGATCGATGATAAATTTTTCTGTTTTAAAATTTAATTTAATTTTTAGGAACATAATTATTAGATAATAATATCAGTTTTAATTGGTATAAATGTAGATTTGCATAGGGTGGACTGATCCACGCATCTAAAGTCGAATGTCATGCAGCTTTTGTATAAGCCTCGAATGCCGCCGTCGGCTTTTATTTGTGTACCAACACTAGGCAGAACTGAGGAAATCCACTGGACCTTAAACAGCACATGGGTACTCCCGATGCAACCAATCAGAAGCACTTTCGTTTTTCTGTTGGCGATGTTTGTGCAATTACAATCTGTGTTTCTGAAATGCTGTTTATATTTGTGAAATTAAAAAAGAAAATAAGTACAAAAGTAATAAACCATAAACCTAATGAACCACTTTTTCTAATTTTTTGTTCCTATTCTTAGTAAAATTGTTAACTTTAAGCGTTTTATGTGCAATTATTATATATATAATAGCCGTTGTCTCTGTATAACACTTCCGGGGTGTACTCATCTTTCAATTGAAGCCCTCAGTAAACAAACAGCCGGTTAGGCTTAATTTCAATTTCAGATGTGGATCAGAATTTTTTCTTACCTAAAAACTAATATCTTCTCCATCAAATCACGTTTGTTCGGCCTAATTTTCTATAAAACATTCAGAACTGAAAAAAATTGGATGCTTTTAGCTGTATATTTAACAGTTTTTAAAAATCTGTTTACTTTTGCGATGAATTCTGAAAGTAAACGAACTTGAATGTGAATGAATCAAGTAGCTCAAGTATTCATATCGCGTAGTGAGGTGTAAAAAACTGGATGGCAGTCTACTACTCCAATCGCATGAAAAACTAAATAAATAAAAAATAATGAAAGGGTTTGCTTTTACAAGGTGTGGATTAAATGCAATATTGTTCGATAATTCGAGATATTTTTTAACTTTCATATACTTTTTCCATTATGACGTCATTATTAGTATTATGACGTCAAAATGACGGGTTGGATGGCAGTCTACTTCTCCAATCGCATGAAAAACCAAATAAATAAAAAATAATGAAAGGGTTTGCTTTTACAAGGTGGGGATTAAATGCAATATTGTTAGATAATTCGGGATATTTTTTAACTTTCATATACTTTTTCCATTATGACGTCATTATGAGTATTATGACGTCAAAATGACGGGTTACCTTCTAGTTAGTGTTATAATTACGTTGTGTGCTGCATATTATAGAGAAAATTGTGAGGGGGTCGATGAACAAAATCATTCTTTTAAATCGGGTCGATGTAGGAAAAAGTTTGGAAACCCCTGTCTAGTGGATGATCTGCGCAGCACTTAGACTATTTGTTCCGAGCTGCCTTGCAATTCCTCTCTAACGCCCGTTTATTTCGCGTCATAAAACCTCCATAACAATTCTTTGCACAAAAAATTTTGAAGACGCTCTTTGCATTTTCAAGTTCATGCTTAATTACATTGTAAGAGGCAATTCTTATATCATTAGGCAGCCCTTGTTATTTTTTGGCGTCCTTGGGGTCCTTAACCTCTCCGCTGATGATGTAGGCGTTCATAAGAGTTGACAACGATGTGTGATTTCACGAAAAATAACATGCGGTTGTGTTTAGTCTGAGTGGATTCAAGGACGAGACACCTACATCTCCATTATCTGAAAGAGTCAACACGAATTTAATATCGCCAGAGTTTCCTCTATTGCGCCGTGGGTTTTCCTTGACACACACAATTGTCAAATGGGTGGAACTTTGCCGCGTACGGAACAGAATGCAAAATCAATTTTTATCGCATTTAAGGGAACGGTGGACATTAAAATTTACTTTTTTTACTTTTCATCATAGAGATACGAAATTTTGTACATATACACATTTCACTGTAAATAAATAGAATACCTTAAAAGAAATTTCCAATCTCATTATAATTTTAAGATTTTTAAAAAAAATTGAAATTTATAAACAAAATTTCAAAATGCTCCTTGCTACTTAATTTTTGAGATGTTTCCTCGATTTTGCATTTTAATCTATTTAAACTGTATAACAAACAAATCTGGGTATCAATTATTTAATCCCTTGAATAGTTAATTTTTGAGAGATTTTTTTTCTGAATTCCATCCCGATTTTCGTCAAAATTTTGCCTTTTGAAAAGTTATAAATCAAATTTAATTGCCTTAATGAAGTCGAATTGTAAAATGCATACCCAGTGTTTTTGTAAACAGCATCAGGATTCTTCCTTATCAATTTCATGAATTTTGAAGAAAAATTAAGTAGCATGGAGCATTTAAAAAATTTAAAAACCTTAGAAAATCTGTTTTGAGAAAAACAGATTTAAAATTTATTACTACACTTACCCATTATAAATTACTTTGTAGAAGCTTCATAAATGATTTTTTACTTGAAAAAAATTACTTTGGTACTAATAATCTACAGAAATATATATATTTTTTACAATAACACAATCAGTATTACAATGACGAGATTTGCTCAAAAAAAGGTCCACCGTTCCCTTAACTCTGAAAAGGTAATGAATGTTAAGTTGAAATCAATTGTACGCAGTAAATACGTGAAAGCTTAGCATTTGTTCTGTTGAACATTTTTTTTTGCCAGCACCATCTTAATGATGAGTTACAAGGGCATTTTTTATTGTTACAGCTTAAAGGTTAGACACAAGAATTAATAAGGTACAGTCGAACCCCGTTATAGCGAAAACGGTATATAACGAATTCATGGATATAACGAACGAAAATTTTGGTCCCGCCATTTTCCGGAATAAATGGCGGGATATAATTAAAAATATAAAATATAATTAAATATTATTAATTGTACATAAATAAAAATATTATGTACAATTAATAATATTTAATTATATTTTATATTTTTAATTATATAAAATATAATTAAATATATTATTAATAATATATATTTAATTATACAATTAATAATATATAATATATATATAAAAATAAATAATAAATAATAAAAAATAATAATATATATTAATTGTATAATTAAATATATATTATTTATATTATTTGTTTTAATTATAATTAAATATTATTAATTGTACATAATTAAATTAGTATTGTGTCAGTTTCATGTAATCGATTTTAGTCGATTTAATTCATTAATGATCATTTTTTTAAATACATCATTACTGAATACACATCGCAACTAATGAGTTATACATTTTGTGAACTCTAGCATTTTTCTTAACGGTTCGGATATAGCGAACCACCGGATAAAGCGAACAAAACATTTAGTCTCTTGAAGTTCGTTATAACAGGGTTCGACTGTAAAATCTAACTTTAAATCCTATGTTTTTAAAAGTAAAATGTCTTTTATATTCCCAAATCTATCTTACAGTAAGGACTGCGAACCCAAGAAATACGTTGTGTTTGGGCTTTACTGAACAATATTTAGAAATCAAAAATTGTTTTACATTGTATGGTTAAAACGGATATGTATTATATGAAAAACAATTAGGACTGCCTGTTTGAAGGACTGAGAAGAAAAAAGTTTGATGATGCGAAAATAACAGCAGTGCGCATTAAGATGTCTGTAGAAAAACTCCCATATTTTTTACTGATCGTGCAAATATGTCATTATTAAGATATTATAATTTTTTGTTTGCCATTGCGGGGCCCTTGTCAACGCACATATACCGCGAATATTTGTTGGCTTCTGTTTACCTAGAGCATCACTCAGTTGAGTCAACGAAACCCTCTTGATGCCAACACAATACTAGCGGAACGCCCCCAGGGGTGACATCCGGGAAGCTCGTACCCTCCCCCAAACCCCAACCACCACCCGGAAGGACTTTCCGCTACAGATTTAACGTGCTCATACCCGACCTAGACACGAAACCATTAAGTGGTGCTTTTCGAGATTCAAACCTAGCATCCGCGGTGCCGAAAACCGACGTGCTAACCACTAGGGAACTTAGGGCCCTCCATCTTTATGAATGTAACTGATTTTATAGAAATACTAGCTGAATACCCGTGCTTCGCTACGGAGTACATTCAAATTAAATACAACGGGCAATGTATGCAATTAATGCCAAAAATATATATATTTATAATAAATACAACGGTCAATGTATATAATTAATGCAAAAAAAATATATATATTTATAAAACAATCGCAAACGATATTTTTATGCACAAAGTAATCTAGAAGAAAACAGTCAAATTAAATACAACGGTCAATGTATGCAATTAGTTTGTATGTTTAATATACATAAAACATACTAATTTAAATTAAATTCTTTAAAAACTTCCATCACAATTAGTCTAGTGGTTAAATTTTATCTTTTACCTATTTTAATATTTTTTGTCAATTTATTTCGTTGTTATGCACGTGATGCAAAATTTATTTAAAGTTTCACAAAAAGAAAAGAAACCACGTGATCAGTATTTAATAAATTAAATTCTAAAAATGAATCCTTAAAAATTCATCAAAAATCAGAAAATGGAGGAGAAGATTCGAAAAAGATTTCATTTTAAAGGAATTTTTACGATCTTTCTCGTGATATAAAATTTATAAAAAACAGCTTAAAAATTTAATTTAAAAAAATTTAAGAAGAGTTTTTCAAAAGTCATCGTTATAACCGCCATTCAACATTTCAGCCCTTTAGGTCCAGCGGTTTGGTCTGTGCGTTATCTGTTAGTCAGTCATTCACGGAAATGTTTTACATATATAGATTACTCTCTCTTTCATCAAGTCACTAATAAGAAGTAGCTTGAATATTTTTAAACGCATTATCATTAAAATCCAAGCTTATAGTTTAGCTCCAGTTAATGCAATAACTAGAACAATTTCACGTTCTCTTTTCTCAGAACTTTAATAATTTTTGGTTCTGATTTGGTATATATAAATTATAATTCAGTAATATGAGTGAACCTCCTTTTCTTTTAAAGGTCTTTATATATTCCCGTCTCAATTAACAAAATGATCTCTGTCATGCAGTTCGTAAATCAAATCAGTTTGTCAAAGACAGTTCGTCAAAGGCCCGTTTGAGCTGAGATTACACGTTGCATACATGGATAGCAGATGACATACTAATTGAAACGTTAATGGCCCATCTCAGCTTCAAACTAAGCGAGAATCGGATGCTCTTACTATAGCAACTTCCTCGAATGCGAAATTGCACGAAGCATGCCATCACAGGGCGTAATAACGACCACGATATAATTCCTAGTCGCATATTGAACAGTAAATAGCTCTTAATAACTGCATTATTGTCTATTATAGGAAAGTTATTTCAAAGAGAAAAAAAAGATACATTTTGTTGTTTAACTGATAACTCCTTCAGCGCACAATCTGAGTGATAGTGGCTATCGAATCACGTCGACTTATATCCGATTGTCGCGGAGAACAAATTCGTAAACAATATATTTAATTTTCTCGGCAGTCGGCATTTAGTCATATAATCATTTTAATATTAAATGTAAATACAGTTTCTTACTCCCCATACAAAAAGTAGTAAGAATTAGCTTAAACAAAGATGCGTTATCAATGAATTAAACAGAAATAATTATGACTTTTTGCAGTCATTATTAACTCGTATAATCTTATAATATTAAACTTACTTACGACCCAGACCGTGAATTAAAAAAAATTAGCTTAAATTAAGGAATTCCCTTTATTTATGCTAATAAAGGGAATTTCAAATGCAGATACAGTTGTTTACTCCCCGGTAAAAAAAAGTAATAAGTATTAGCTTAAAGAAAGATGTTTTATGAATTAATTAAACAGAAATAATGGTGACTTTTTGCAGTCATTATTAATTCGTATAATCTTACAATATTAAACTTAGATACACTTACTTATGACCCAGACCGTAAAGTAAAAAAAAAAAGCATAAATTAAGGAATTCTCTTAATTTATGCTAATAAAGGGAATTTCAAATGCAGATACAGTTGTTTACTCCCCGGTAAAAAAAAGTAATAAGAATGAGTTTAAAGAAAGATATTTTATCAATTAATTAAACAGAAATAATGGTAACTTTTTGCAGTCATTATTAATTCGTATAATCTTACAATATTAAACTTAGATACACTTACTTATGACCCAGACCGTAAAGTAAAAAAAAAAAAGCATAAATTAAGGAATTCTCTTAATTTGTGCTAATAAAGGGAATTTCAAATGCAGATACAGTTGTTTACTCCCCGGTAAAAAAAAGTAATAAGAATGAGTTTAAAGAAAGATATTTTATCAATTAATTAAACAGAAATAATGATGACTTTTTACAGTCATTATTAATTCGTATAATCTTACAATATTAAACTTACGACCCAGACCGTGAATTAAAAAAAATAGCATAAATTAAGGAATTCCCTTTATTTATGCTAATAAAGGGAATTTCAAATGCAGATACAGTTGTTTACTCCCCGGTAAAAAAAAGTAATAAGTATTAGCATAAAGAAAGATGTTTTATGAATTAATTAAACAGAAATAATGGTGACTTTTTGCAGTCATTATTAATTCGTATAATCTTACAATATTAAACTTAGATACACTTACTTATGACCCAGACCGTAAAGTAAAAAAAAAAAAGCATAAATTAAGGAATTCTCTTAATTTGTGCTAATAAAGGGAATTTCAAATGCAGATACAGTTGTTTACTTCCCGGTAAAAAAAGTAATAAGAATTATCACAAAAAGATTTGTCCAAATAATTAAACAGGAATAATAATGTCGTTTTTCAGCCATCATTAGGTCAAAAAATCATACACTATTAAATTACAATAGAGTAGTATACTCCCCAGATAAAAAAGCAATGAGGATCAGCATAAAGAGAATCTCACAATTAATTAAACGGGAGAAATGATGGCATTTTGCCCCACGATCCAGAAGATTTCAGTCACAAAATGAAATATGAATCTGCATCGGGGGAAAGACCCAGGTGGTGGTAGCATTTATACTGTGTTCACGAAAGCAACGTAACAATATGAGGGAGCACACTAGTGATGCGACATCGACAACAAAATATCGATGTTTCGAAACATCGATATTCAATATTAAGACATCGATGCTAATAAAACATCGCCCCAAAACCATCGATGTTTTTAAACATCGATGTTTATGAACTTTCATTTTTCAAAACTGGTTTAGTAACCTCTAGGATTAATGTTACTTCGGTTAGTCATGGAGGGGGGGGGGGGGTAATTTTTTTACTCTCAGGTTGGGCTGACACAAATGACAAAAACTTGGTTGCTAGAGTCAGCGCATATCGCAGAATTTCCATTACACATTTTATTACTTTTACCAGAAAATTGAAGAAGAAATTATTGCAATTTATTAACAAATCTTTTATTTTCAAATTAAATAATACAAAAGAAAATTACATATATTTACACCAATTTGAAGTACTGATACAAAACCAACGTAAGGGAGAAAACTGAACAAGCTTATTTTTTCTTCACTGTAAATAACAATTATTAGGGCTATTGGGGCATATAATTATTATTCATTGGTTGTTCATTGTCTCTAATCGTTCTCCTTTTTGTATTCGTCCTTTTCAGAATTCAGACTTACATTTACTGAGTGAAAAATTATGCTACGTGGTTAATTTTTTTAAATTGTGGTACATTTTCATTTAAAAAAAACATCGAGACAACGTAAAACATCGAGCACAAAACATCGATGTTAAAAAAGAATCGGCTTCAATAAATCGATGTTTCAAACATCGACGTTTTTATCAAAACATCGATGTTTTGAAAACATCGACATCGATGTCGCATCCCTAGAGCACACTGACCATATAAATAAATGGGACCGAGATATTATTTGTGTTAAATATCTGGGGTTCCTTTATTTAGTTTCTGGGTGCTTTTTTAAAATATAATTTGAGAACATAAAGAATAACGTATAAGGTGTGCAATGATATTTTTCTTTATAATAATTAAGTTAGTTTTATTTCTAAAACTACACTAAAGAATCATCCCCTGAAACAAGATGAGAATCGACAGGGGGTTTCATTAGTTGTGAATGTCTCGTTGATCTGTTCAAATCAGTACAGTCATATAAAACACTCCAAGTTTGTAATTTTACACTTTAATATCCACAAGTGCCAAATTTAATATCCAGGTGGGGTGTATTTTAACAAAAAATGTACACGACAGTAGGTATCTTTCAACCCAAACACAATGTGGTGCTTCACACTTTCGATCTCCAAGAACACACAGACTACGCATAAAAAAGTAAAAAAACAATTTTTTGATACAGCGCGCCGTCTACCGGCGAGACAATGAGGAGGTTGAGATTATTCAACATCCCTCTTTATCTCTTCGGATCAAACCAAAAGCAAATATGCCAACCTCACTGCAAGAAAGTTCCTTCAAAAGTCAAATTACTCAGTTTCAGAAGTTTCTCCGCAAAAACTTTCCTCCGCACAACAAACATTTTTCGTCCCCCCCCCTTCCCCCCTCTCTAAAGAACTAGATGCTAGTGAGTCGACATGTGTGAATGTATGTTCGTGAGTGTTACCGTTATTTCTGGAAGCTATAAATCTGGAAGTTGAATTTTACCAACGGTGCAGCACCTAAAAGTGAAAATTTATAATACCCTCGCACTCCGAAAATTTCCTTTTTATTAGCTTTGAATAAAAATGGTATACGAGATCGTGTTTTGACTTTCTCTGACTCTTCGTCAGATATAATTTTCTTTTTCTACCTATCAAATAGTTCTAAGTGAATGAATTAAATTCAGGTTCGTATCGTCCATTTCTATTACTAATATAAAGGAATAATTAAAAATCTTTACTGCGTTTCTTCAAGCCTATGGGCTTCTTTTTTATCATAAAAATACAAAAATGCAGTATGGTGTTTTCCTTGCCTTCAAAGCGGCGTATATATTTTCCATTTTCCAAAAAAGTGATGTTGTATATTTTACCTCATTTTTTTAATCGTTATTACTGATTTTTACATTTTCTTTTTTTACCTCTGACTCACACTTAGGCTTTTTGACCCGTAAACACTTAGGAACTCCTGAATTTCCTGAATACAAGGCATCCCATCAAAATGCTAGTTTTTAAAGACCTATTAAAATCCTCCCTTGTTCATAAAAAGAACTAGCAATCGGATTTGAGTGCGCGCGTTTCAACCAGGTATTAGTAAACAGTTCGGTTGAAGAGCGAGCCATCTTAATCGATGGAGGTAAACAATCATTTGAAATAAGGCGAAAATATGGATCGACATTTAAAAAATCAGGGTCTTTTCTCGCCAAATGTGGGTAAAATAAGCGGTAGAGAACACCAGTGACTTTTTATATAATGCTTTCTGTAATGCATTTTAAAAATAAATTTACTGTCCTTTGACGGACCAACAGCTCTATGCAGAAGATATTCCGAGGCTTTGCATGTCGCATTATCTGGAAGGAAAACAACTGAAAACATACAAAACACTCTGATCGACATCCGTCTGATTAGAAACCTCCTGTCTTCCCTGCCAAGCCAACACAGTCCACACAAAATATTGATAAAATTACGGACGAAAGTTACAGTCCGATATATACACAGTACAGTCGAACCCCGTTATAACGAGCCTCAAGGGACCAAAAGTTTTGTCCGCTTTATCCAGTGGTTTGCTATATCCGAACCGTTAAGAAAAATGCTAGAGTTCACAAAATGTATAACTCATTAGTTGCAATGTGTATTCAATAATGATGTATTAAAAAAACGATAAAATTAATTAAAAATGATCATTAATGAATTAAATCGACTAAAATGGATTACATTAAACTGACACAATACTAATTAAATTACGTACAGTAGGAAAACGGTGAGACCAAAGTTTTCGTTCGTTATATCCTTGAATTCATTATATACCGGGTTCGCTATAACGGGGTTCGACTGTATATACAGTGGAATCTCGATCGATCTTTTTCGGATCCATCGTTTTTCCGTATGTGTCGTCATTTCATACAGTCCCAAAGATCATATTGCTTTGTTATGTTTCCGCATCTATCGTTTTCCCGCATTTATCGTTCATTTCAATCGGTCCCTTGAAAAACGATAGATCGAGATTCCACTGTATATATATGTATATATAATATATACTATGAAAATAATTTTCCTAGGGGGAACCGGGTACACGAAATTTTATTTTATTTTATATTTTATTTATTTATTTATTTATTTATTTTACACTCATTTCGCTATTGACATTTTCCTTCCAAAGGTGCCTTTTCGCTAAATTTAATAAACATAAGAGAAAAATTCTTAACTTTTTTTCTAAAAATTTTAATATCAAGATTCAAAGCACGTTTAGTTTTTAATCCAACGGCTCTATTTGCGCCAATCAGTAAACAACTCAGTTTTGATCGCATGTGCGACCAAATATGACACACATTTTAAACGAGATAAACATACCTCGGTTTTTTTACAGAATCAAAACTGTTCGATTTCTTTTGGATAAAAGCGAGCTAAATTTTTTTTTCTCTTCGCACTGAACTAAGAGCGAAAAAAATTTTTTTTTCCGTGTCACGAACGTAATTTCCAAGAATTTAAAACATTTTACCGCGAAAGCAGACGGTGAGTTTCTCCCCCCTCCCGAATCTTAAGCCTGCCCCGATGTACATGTACGGCAAGCAATCTGAACATATTTTCGCGTTCATAAAACGCCCCGTTCAAAAATTATATGCACCCCCATGAAGCGTAAATTGAACGCGGCAACACGCCGCATCACAAACCAGTCGAAACGCATTCCCTTCGCTTTTTTAATTACGCAATAATTAGGAGGTAAGCAGTTAAAGAAATACCAAGGCGGAAATGTAGATCATGCGCCCTTTTTTTTATATTTAATGCTCGCTTCCGATGAAAATTCCATTATTAGATCAACATTTCGATTGTTCTGCCAGTTTTTATGTGAATCCAGGCACGATGAGGTTGTCCTCTATGCGTCCTTCCATAAATGGGAATAATGGCAAGGCATTATTTAAAGCAACAAACCCTTGAATCTCGCTGTACACACACACACACACACGCTTTTAGATTGCATCGGAGAGTAGTAACAATCACCATAGCAACCACTTCCCCTCCTCCCCGCCATTTCTCGCGCGATCACGTGACCTTGAATCGTTACGGAAGATGATTTGTTGTGATGCCGGCGGGAAAAAATGGCTGCCAAGCATGAAATATTTGAGATGGGTTGTTTTAAGCATTCGAGTGAGAGTTGCGTTTGCTCTCTGGGCTATGCAATAAAAGCGAAATGAAATGGATCTCGAAATTTTCTCTCATGTTTGCTGTTCGATCTCTGATCTTTTTATTTATTTATTTTCTTTTCGTTATACCTTATTGAGTAGAATAAACATTCTAATGTTTACTAACAATTTAAAAAAAAAAATTTTTTTTCGAGAAAGTTTAATATTAACAAAATAAATTTTATCAAAATATTCAAGTTTATTATTATTAATTTGAGAAATAGTTGCATTTCACACGGCAAAAGTTTTGAACAATGTTGACAGGTTTCAAAATGATGGCGAAAAGTACAACAAATGAGACCTACTAGAAAAGGAACAAGCAAAAAGTTTTCGAAAAAGTCTTGTCATTCAAATTTTTCTTGTAAAAGCATAGTCTAACAGAGTATTAAGAAATCAAATCGTATTTACTTTCTCCGTGTCTGATTCCCGGCAGGAACTCTGTGGCTTTTGATTTGTTCTTTGAAGTAACTGGAAAAAACAAACTGCAAGCGAAAACGACTTTTTCTTTTATTGCTTTTTGTGTGTCAAACGTCTGTGACATTAATAAGATGCATGCAGTGGCGTAGCGAGGGGGGGGGGGGCAAGGGGGTCTATCATGCCCCGGGCGCCACTTGCAGAGGGGCGCCAATATAAGGTCTATATATTACATTACTATATGTTTCTCGGGTTGGGGTTACAATATAAGGTCTATATTATATTGCTATATGTTTTTCGGGGGGGGGGGGCGGGCGCCAATATAAGGTCTATATATTATATTTATATATGTTTTTCGGGGGGGGTGCCAATATAAGGTCTATATATTATATTAGTATATGTTTTTCGGGGGGGGTGCCAATATAAGGTCTATATATTATATTAATATATGTTTTACGGGGGGCGCCAATGTAAGGTCTATATATTATATTACTATATGTTTTGCGGGGGGGGGCGCCACAAAGGTAACGTGCCCCGGGCGCCAGTTATACTCGCTACGCCACTGGATGCATGCCATCCGAAATACGATGAAACTTTAAACTAAAATGTCCTTTGTAAAATGTCATATTTTGCACGGTGTCTGGTGTGATGGATTTCTCTGTTTCAAATGCTTCAGGCAGAGTTTCTCAACCTTTTCCGAGTCGCGACCCCATCTAATGATTTCTGTGAATCCTGCAACACCCCCCTCCCTTCCCACTCTGCATACTGTCCTTAAAAAGGCCTTTTAAGGCACAAAGAAAAAAAAATCCATTTAAACGCCTTGCTCGTAGGTGCGTTCATTAATTTTTAACTGACATTCATTTTTAAAGATTTTTTAAGTTATTTTTTTTATATTAATAAAAAAATACTCTATTTCTAAACGTCTATTGATATCAGATATGGTTTGACAAAGTTGTCATCGCGGAAGAAGGCAATCAACTAAGATTGTCGTCTTCTGCGACGTCATAAAACGGTGAATAGATGTTGGGATGCTAACGTCATGCAGTGGCAAATATACAAGCGGCTATATTCTGCCGCTCAGCAAAAATTACTTGCATTCTAAGTGAACGAATAAGTAACGTGATTTAAGACAATATTAATTTCTTCTTACTTTCCGTACATCTTGTGCTGAATATGCCCCCCCCCCCTCCTCAACGCTGTATAGTGGTTAGCGACGCTAGCTGTCACCGCGTGGGTCGGGTTCGAATCTCGCACAAGACGGGGATGTTTCTGTACGCTTCCCTAAAAGGGAGCAACGTTGGTTCACTCACTTGGTGTTTCATAATGAAGAAATCAACAGTTGCCGAGATGTCTGGCAAAGTTCTCAAGATTAATGTCTGACGAGCTGTTAAAAAAAGAAAAAGGCCGAATCTTTATGAATAAATCAACAAATTTGTACTTAGTGTTTTGTGGCTTGAAAAAACAATTTAGTTTGATGTTTTATACTAAAAAACTAACTAAAGGAAACAATAATTTTTCTGATCTCTATGACATTATTTTCAAAAGCTAGAGAGAAAGTACGCCTAAAGCACGCCTAAAACAAATTTCAAACACCCATCTCATTCGCTATCTTTATATATATATGCGGTTTTGTTTTTTTTGTTGTTTTTTTTGTGTGTGTGAAGAGCTTTGCCCATGCTGTATAGGAAGGCTTAGTTCTTAGGGCCTGTTCACATAGAATCCGTCAGCGTCAACGTAAAATTTTTTAACCAATCATATACCAATCATTGACCCATTTAACCAATCAGCGCCATCGGATTCTTCAACGCTGACGCTGACGGATTCTATGTGAACAGGCCCTTACTCTAAGAATTCATCAGCGGAAGTTACGGACTCCTCGTAGGATACGAGGAGTGAAAGTAAACGCTAAGGCAATGTATGTTTATGTTCTTTGGTTAGATGTTTAGTGATATACGTTCATGATAGGAACCGATTGCTATATTCATCTTCTTGAGTTTTAGTTTGTCAGCTCCAGTCGAGCAATAAACTTGAGTTGTTGCTGAACTTCGTCGTTTCTCTTCTTACCGCTGAACTCTGGCTTTAAAGAAGTACAGCTTAATTAAGCCATATTTAGATATTTTTAAAAAACCTTATCCTCCTATAACCTTACACATGTTTGAATTTTTCTCTCCGTTTCATTGGCTAATTAATACGCCATAATTATTCAATATGCAGGTGGCGTAAGTGATTGATCGCTTTTTATGGATTTCAAACATTCGTAATTTTTAAAAAAATTTCTTTTGCTTTTTTTGGCAACATCACTCTTAAGAATGTTATCCTACGGAGAAATTTTTTAACGGAGGCAGGCTGCAGATCGCCTTAGTTTTTTTCAATGGCTTGGTATTTAATTTCAGAGCCGTGTCAGAATTTTTCGCTTGCAAAAGTTTCAAACATCGGATTAGCATGTAAAATGTATTCGCTTTACAAGCAGGCATCCATTAATTAAGAGTATATAAGAGATAGAATATCAGCCGAGGAAAAGTAAAAGTCATCTTTTTTTTATTTGGTTGTTGTTGTTATTTTGTTTTTAAGTAAAGAAGAGCCATATTTTAATTTCAAGCGATAGATGACTTATCTATCGCTGAGCAAGTAATAAACTCTATAATAGTTATTAGGGGATCCCTTCATTTGGCGACTTCACGAGAATCAGCATGCTGAAGAAAATTTACACATACAGTAACCACCGCTTATAGTGATCAGTGGTTATAAGAATCAACCGTTTATAAGAATCAATATCGCAAAAACAAAAACAAATGTATTATTTCCATGTTAAAATTTCCGCTTTAAAGAATCAATCCACCGGTTTTAAGAATCAGCTTACGCTCTTCGCTTTCCTTTCGTTTTTCAAAAAAAGCCACTTAAACTCTCAAAAGTCACGAAGTTCTTTATTTTTTTGTTAAAGAAAGACTGATAATATGGGATGGAATACAGTCGTAAAATGCATCCCTTTCTTTGTTAGACATAACATAAAAGTTTCCCCTTAAACGCTTTAGCACAACGCTATCATATTAGCTTGACCCGGGGGCATCTTTGTACGTCCGGGTTCGATCTCTTTTTTTCCTACCTCTCAAACCCTAGTTGCGGCTTCCTGGACCCTGAAACATATAAATCTTCGGCGAAGTGTCCACTATCACTTAGGCAAACGTGACATTAGTAGATTCAGCACGTTATCAAACCGTGAAACGTAGGCTAGAAGGTGAATCTTCGTCTGAGACTATTGGCATTGAAAGAGGTATAAACAGCCTCCTGAAAACTTCATTACGTCAAACTAGCATAAAAAACTTTTTCTTGCTCCCTTCCTGTAGTTGAAATGTTAAAACTGTTAAGCAGGTTTGTTGTAACAAATATTGGATTTTTTTCTTCTCTTACTATAATCATGTGTATCTACTTATAGGTCTAGAAATTAAGTTGTATTTTTAAAATTATAAAAAATAATTTTAATAAAAGATAATTAACGTAAATTAAAGAGTATTTAATGGTAAATTATCTAATATATGTATATATAGGTGTGTGTGTGCCTGTCCAAAAACCTAAATTTTGGCTATAAGAATCAACCGCTTATAAGAATCAAAATCAGTGGTAACAAACGTGATTCTTATAAGCGGAAATCACTGTATATGATTGGAGTTCGCTACTTGACAGCATCAAGTATCATCCTACATCACATATAGAAACACCTTTTACATTTCCAAACTTCCTTTCCAGGAACAGTAAAACCTCGTTTATCCGGCCTTCGTTGATCCGGATCTCCGGATAATCCGAATCAGATTTGTAGACTTTTTTTTATATTTAATGTTCACATTAGATAATAAATTTTAGCAAGAACGTAACTATAAGTACGTTAAATATTGAATTTTTAGTTTGATTCGATGTACCGTTCCTGCATAGATTGTACAATAAATTATGGTAATAAAATGCTCTTTGCTGAGTTTAAGAAAGCTTTACTAGAGTGTCACAGGTCGCTGACGTGGTTTGAGTCACAAAAGTTATTTTTATATTTTTTAATGTCTTGTAAACAATACTATTTATTTTTGTCACAAAACATAGTTTTTTATCGTAATAAACGGTAAGTTAGCTTAGTTAAGGAATTTGTTTTGCTTATTACCCATATTACCCGGATTATCCGTGTAGAAGTGAAAATGGTATAATTCCCCACGGTGTGTGGACAATAAAGAATGTATTATAAAGGATGCAGAGGCAGGGGTAATTACAGGATTGTAAACCAATAAAAAATAGAAGAATAGCTGTCGGTGTGGCCAGTGATAGCGATCTGAAGTCTAAATTTTACAAGATGGATGGTCGTTATTTTTTGGCCCACAGTAAAAACGTCAGATGAGAAGGATCAAAGTTGTTTTGCAAAATAAAAGTATGTTGGGGGAGGTACTACATAGACTATGGACAGAGGCGACAGGGGCGGTATAATAAAGAACCAATTAGGGGTAGGAACCACTGAAAGAAAAACAGCCCACTGCCCAATGAAAGTGAGGGGCGTGCCAGAATGGCCCCCCTGTAAACGGACAACAGCTCCGCTAAGGACGAAAGAAAGGGAAAAGAAGGAGACGGATTTTAGATTGGGTTCCTGAGAGTTAGATGTCGGAGACTCTCGTCTGCCCCATAGCCTTGGAGGAGTGCGAATATCCCGCCAAGGTGTTCCTACACTGGAGATGATACTGGGTCCCGGTCGCCGATGCTACGATTATCGCTGCATACATCTGTTATAGTAAGTGCCTCCCCGATAGACTCTAAAAATCATATTTGACTCTATAGTTTGCCTCTGCTTCTGGGTACCTTATGTCAAAATTGTTAATATGAAACGGATTGTAATATTAATAGCTCTGACAAGTTAATTGAAATTTGGGTTATCAAATAAATGTATGTTTAAGGTCAATGCGTTGTATTCCTTGCTTGTTCCTACCCATGCATGCATCCATTGCTTCTAGGTAATTAACACCTACAATCCGGATTTTCGATTGTCCGGATTGCCTATGGTCCCAGTTAGTCCGGATAAACGAGGTTTTACTGTACTACGCTTTTCAAGAAAATGTAAAATTTCATCAGTTAGCCGAGGCAATTTTTGATATGAGAAAAGGAAGTCAATTTAGAGAATGGATCGACGAACAGTCAAGATGAAAACGAGATATCAAGGCTTCCCCTTCGTCGTATAATATACACACTATCTGCAGTTGCAGTATAGGACTGAAGAAACAGACGACACTGCATTTATATTTAAAACATACATTGCATTTGCAGAAAGCTATTTTTTTAACCCCGGAAAGCTTTACACCGTAAAGGCTTTCAAATTTATCGAACCTATACTAAATTCTGGGAAGGTCAAATTGGAGAACATACTTTGGAATTTTTCCAAGTTCATTTGGAATTTTCCAAGCATAACATAAGCATAAAGCTCAGAATATATTGCGAAGTATTTGTCCGTTACGAGAAGGACATATAGACCCACATACGGATTCATTTAGTATGTATGAGGTGGACATACGAAAAATCTCACGCATGCAGTAATTTAACGTTAATAAGCGGGGCATGTAAAACTCAAGTATGTAGAAGTAATGGGAAAATCGCTTCGCAGTGAGTTAAAAAAATTCTTTACACCGTGAAGAAATATTTTTAAAAATGCAAAATAAGGAATAAATGAAGCAGAAACTTACAAAGATGAAGTCAGATTCACTTGTTACATTCCGTAAAAGTTCCTAACGGGAAAAACAAAAATTATAATTTCGCTCTGTGCATATTGTTAAAATCATTTTTGCGCCAGTGGCGTAGCAAAGGGGGGGGGGGGCAAGGGGTCTATCATGCCCCGGGCGCCACTCGCAGAGGGCCGCCAATGTGAGATCTATATATTATATTACTATATGTTTTCGAGGTGGATGCCAATATAATGTCTATATATTATATTACTATGTGTTTTTCAGGGGAGGGCCCCAATATAAGGTCTATATATTATATTACTATATGTTTTTCGGGGAGGGCGTCAATATAAGGTATATATATTATATTACTATATTATTTTGTGCGGGGGCGCCAATATAAGGTCTATATATTATATTGCTATATGTTTTTAAAGGAGGGCACCAATATAAGGTCTATATATTATGTTACTATATGCTTTTCGGGGGGGGGAGTGCCAATATAAGGTCTATATATTATGTTATTATATGTTTATCGGGGGCGTCAATATAGGGTCTATATATTATATTACTATATGTTTTTCAGGGGGGGGGCGCCACAAAGGTATCGTGCCCCGGGCGCCAGTTATGCTCGCTACGCCACTCTTTTGCGCGTAAAAGTTTTCACATAAATGTAAATATCTATACCATTTTCTAATAATTAGTGTTACACTAATAAATCTGTCATCTCCGTCGATTGATATCAAATACTATATAAAAATAAAGCTTTGTTGTATAACACAAATATTTTTATCCAGATATGGGAGAATCATTTTGCGTGATAGGGGATTTTTAATTTCAAGGTCCTACAGAAAATTCCTAAACGTGAAGTTCATTGTTTGATAACTCTACTTAAATTTTCTGGCTAGATTTTTATATAAAAACAATCTAGGCTGAAAATAGAA
Organism: Dolomedes plantarius; assembly: GCA_907164885.2. Classification (NCBI taxonomy): domain Eukaryota; kingdom Metazoa; phylum Arthropoda; class Arachnida; order Araneae; family Dolomedidae; genus Dolomedes; species Dolomedes plantarius. The sequence continues at coordinate 131,607,172 of OU015500.1, forward strand.
GTATTTAAAATTTTAGTATTTAAAATCAATATTGGTTTTATTTTTTCTTTCAAATTAATAATATCACTTTAATAGTTTTATTCCATTCACTCGCGATCTAATAGAACAACCTTTAAACGTTACTTATCTTACCATGTTACGTTTATTTGCATGTTTGCATAATAATTTTAATTCCTTCATCTTTTCCAGGAACATTTACTCCTTTCCAAAAGTAAGAGTCATCTTTTTTTTGCTGTTGTTGTTTTGTAAGTAAAGAACAGCTATATTTTAATTTCCATTGATAGATAACTTATCTACCGCTGAGCCAGTAGTAAACGCCGTTAACCAGTGGCGTAGCAAAGGGGGGGGGGCAAAGGGGGTCTATCATGCCCCGGGCGCCACTCGCAGAGGGGCGCCAATGTAAGATCCATATGTTATATTACTATATGTTTTCGAGGTGGATGCCAATATAAGGTCTATATATTATATTACTATATCTTTTTCAGGGGAGGGCCCCAATATAAGGTCTATATATTATATTACTATATGTTTTTCGGGGAGGGCGCCAATATAAGGTATATATATTATATTACTATATTATTTTGTGGGGGGCGCCAATATAAGGTCTATATATTATATTACTATATGTTTTTAGGGGAGGGCACCAACATAAGGTCTATATATTATGTTACTATATGCTTTTCGGGGGGGGGGAGTGCCAATATTAGGTCTATATATTATGTTATTATATGTTTATCGAGGGTGCCAATATAGGGTCTATATAGTATATTACTATATGTTTTTCAGGGGGGAGGGGGGCGCCACAAAGGTATCGTGCCCCGGGCGCCAGTTATGCTCGCTACGCCACTGCCGTTAACAGTTATTAGGGGAGGCCTCTATTTGACGACTTCATGAGAATCAACATGCTGAAGCAATTTAAAACAAATATATTTGGAGTTCCCATGACTGGACAGCGCGAAGTATCATTCTACATCAGGTATAGAAACATCTTTTGCATTTCCAAACTTCCTTTCCAGGTAGTACTCTTTTCAGGAAAATGTAAAATTTCATTAATTAGCCGAAGCAGTTTTTTTATGAAGCTTTTCACCCAATTTATATGAGAAAAGCAAGTTAATTTAGGGTATGGATCGACGAACAGTAAAGATGTAGACGAGATATAAGGGCTTCCCCCTCGTCGTATAATAAACACACTATCCGGAGTTGTAGTATAAGACTAATGAAACCGACGGCGTCAGATGAGAAAATCGTTCCCGCAAATCTACACACGGTGAAAACCCACTTCCCTGTGATGTATTTTTTCCTCGAAATGGAAAATATGTACGGGTTGCTGGTTTTTAGCCCTACTGGATTCTCTCATCTCAGTGTTAACTTACGGAGAAAATTTTTAACAATGATGATCAACTAGGTTTTAAAGATATTTTATTTAAATTGTGCTCCGTAACAGAAAAATAATTTTTTTACCCGGTTATCTTATTCATTTTTTAAAAAGAAACGCAAATAATATTTTTAAATTTGAATGATTCGGGGGGGGGGGGGATATGGCATACTATGTTTTAAACGCAAATAATTTCGTTCGGTGGGCGAATTTTCTAAAATTAATAAAATATCTTACAATAGATGTCAACGATCATCGGAAAAATTATCTTCATAGGTTAACACTGACTTGTGCGAATCCGATAAGGATAATTAATTAATACCTTACCGCCTTTTAAGGGCTACGGGCGTACTGAAAATTTTCCAGATCTTGTTCGTGGTCATAAAATATACTGAATTATCTCATAGGTTAACAATGATTTGTGCGAACCTATTAAGGATAATTAATACCTTACCGCCTTTTAAGGGCTATGGGCGTACTGAAAATTTTCCAGATCTTGTTCGTGGTCATAAAATATACTGAATTATCTTCATAGGTTAACATTGATTTGTGCGCTTCCGATAAGGATAATTAATTAATACCTTACCGCCTTTTAAGGGCTACGGGCGTACTGAAAATTTTCCAGATCTTGTTCGTGGTCATAAAATATACTGAATTATCTCATAGGTTAACAATGATTTGTGCGAACCCATTAAGGATAATTAATACCTTACCGCCTTTTAAGGGCTATGGGCGTACTGAAAATTTTCCAGATCTTGTTCGTGGTCATAAAATATACTGAATTATCTTCATAGGTTAACAATGATTTGTGCGAACCCATTAAGGATAATTAATACCTTACCGCCTTTTAAGGGCTACGGGCGTACTGAAAATTTTCCAGATCTTGTTCGTGGTCATAAAATGTACTGAATTATCTTCATAGGTTAACAATGATTTGTGCGAACCCATTAAGGATAATTAATACCTTACTGCCTTTTAAGGGCTATGGGCGTACTGAAAATTTTCCAGATCTTGTTCGAGTCCATAAAATGTACTGAAGTATCTTTCATCTGGTCCATACTTCTATAATTTTCTTAGAAATGGGATGAGGGGAAGAGAGTTTTCGAAGGAATATTCGGTTGGAAAGTAAATTCGTTTGTGTTATGTAAATACTGACCCGAATTCCTGAATGCTAAATATTGCGCATTCATATTCATGCAAATGATTGGTTATACATAACTCACCATTTCCATTACACGTATTTATTTATTCAATCAATCATTCATGCAATTTTCGAATTTAAAATATTTCATGGAATTCGATATGCATCCCAGGCTTGTCGATTATAAAGCTGAATAATATTTGACAATTTCGAACATATTTATTAATCCGGAACGAAAAAAAAAAATGTGCTTGAGCTAATCCAGCCGCTTTGCTCCCCGCGTAAGCGTGATTAATCCGACAGAAAATCGTTCTTTGTTTAGAAGCAAAAATAGACTAGTTACATTGCTATTGCTAGTTTGGATATTTCAAATTGAAAAAACTGTGACCGGTTGAGGAGAAAAAGCGCACAAGGCCCATCTGCATTCATGTACGCCCGTACCTGTATCATCTAAACAAATCCGTATAAAGATTTCTGCCATGAGCGGTCAAGTGTGGCGAATGTCCTGATTAAGATATCGAATTTTGATACGCTGATACGACGGAACCTCAACGCATTTGAAATCAGTTTTTCGCCGAAACATCAAAGAAATGACTTGAGATACGGATACATTAATGTCAGAGGCGCAACCACGGAGAGGGAGGCGTTAGAGTCAACCCACCCCGAAGCCTAAAAATCGGGTGAATAAAGAAAATTTCGAGGCTCCCCTCTCCCTGCACACACACACTTATGAGAAACTAAAATTTGTCCCTTGGGAATGGAAACTCTCATCTCCTCTTACCATTCTCTAAAAATTGATGCAGGTTGCGTCACCGATCAGTCCGGATGGTTGCGTCACTGATCAGTCCGGATGCTTGCTTCTCTAAGCATCTACGGAAAAGTCGATGTGTATCGTAGATATGCTGTGGTGGAAAACAAAATAATGTGGGATAAAACGGACACGGATATATAATGACAGGACATGGTAAGAATTTACATAAGTTTAAAGTGATTTACATGAGTTACGGCAAGACCTCACACCATCGCTTTTATACAGTAATCTGATACCAAATACGGATACTGTTAACTGTTAGATGTGTGGACATAACTTTGAGTTCATCAGAGCATTCATTTCTACTTTTCGCTAGACAGCTACACAAGGGCAAGTCATAATGGGAATTGTGAGAGTCTCACATAGTCTGAAAACAGATTCAATCCTAATTTTGGAAAACCCAGTACAGATGTGACTATTTGTTAAAGGAATCGGGCAAACCGTTAAGCAGACAATGGTGCGGCGCTCACTTAGGGATGCGACATCGATGTCGATGTTTTGGTAAAAACATCGATGTTCTAAACATCGATTTATTGAAGCCGATGTTTTTTCAACATCGATGTTTTGTGCTCGATGTTTTACGTTGTCTCGATGTTTTTTTAATGAAAAAGTACCATAATAAAACAAATTTCCAAGTAGCACAATTTTCACACTCAGTAAATGTAAGTCTGAATTCTGAAAAGGACGAATACAAAAAGGGGAACGATTCCTTAGCAAACAGGCAAATGACAATCAACAACCAATGAACCAATCAGAGCGCTTGAAATGTTCCTGACACTCCAGAACCTTCCATGGGGTTTTATTTTATAAATAGTATAAACACGAGAGCAGCCATTTAAGATTTTGTTTTGGTCTGGTTTTATATAAGTTGACGTTAACATTATTAGTAAGATGCCACCATTAGTAAGAAGTACCATTTGGAATTATTTTTGCAAAACCTCTGACAAATTGGCAAAATGCAATATTTGCCTTAAGTCCCTCAAAACTTCTGGCAATACCACGAATTTATCTGGGCATTTGAAGGCAAAACATGGTGATACTTACAACGAGAATTTTGAGTCATCGATGTAGCCCAAGGCAAAAGCAACCAAGTTTTTGTCGTTTGTGTCAGCCCAATCAGAGAGTAAAATTAAATCATCCCCCCTCCCCCCTCGACTAACCGAAGTAACATTAATGTTAGAGGTTACTACACCAGTTTTAAAAAATGGATGTTCTAAAACATCGATGTTTAAAAATATCGATAGTGTTTCGACGATGTTTTATTAGCATCGATGTTTTAATATTGAATATCGATGTTTCAAAGCATCGATGTTTTGTTGTCGATGTTGCATCCCTACGCCCACTTCCCAAAGTGGATAAAAGGGTCATTCCTAAACATGATCGATAGATCGTTATAACTCGTTAGGAAAAGCGCACAAAGAGGCAATGCAAGGCCCCGGGTTTTCGGGCTGACAAAAAGGAACCGCATGCCCCGGAGGTGAAGAGGTGATGAAAAGCTGTGAGGGGCTTGCATCAGACACATGAGACGATGGGACCTTCGAGAACTTTACGAGGAAAAAGGTATAAAGGAAAAAAAGACTATTAGACAAGGCTTTTTGTAGACTGGACCATGATAAGGTATTGAGGTACTGGAGAGCGGAGGGAATAGAGAGGAGACGTGAAGTCTGGAGTGAAATGTGATTATGAACCCCGCTCTCATTAATGTTATCAGCGTTCTTCGGAACAAACTTGTGTACATTATTATTATTCTAGATGTTTATTTTATATTAAACGAGATGTAAAATAGACAATAATCTGTGTCTACATTAATATTACGAGTTGCTTATACCATCGGGTCCACGGCGATCCGGTTTACAGGAATTATAGCTATTTAGAACCGATTCCGGACGGTTACAAACACCCTTGTGGACTCGAACCCACATTGGGACTCGAACCAATAGTATCTGGAGCCAAATTTCTGCGCCCAGGCCATTGTCCTGTCCATTGCCCGGCCATTGTCCGTAGCAAGAGAGCAAACGTTTACAGCACAGCTTAATGAACATGGTAGATATATATATTTTTAATATTTGTTTCTCAGTTAAAGGGTAAATGTTTGACGTTTATTTTTAACTAGAAGGTAACCCGTCATTTTGACGTCATCGTACTAATAATGACGTCATAATGGAAAAAGTATATGAAAGTTAAAAAATATCCCGAATTATCTAACAATATTGCATTTAATCCACACCTTGTAAAAGCAAACCCTTTCATTATTTTTTATTTATTTAGTTTTTCATGCGATTGTAGTAGTAGACTGCCATCCAACCCGTCATTTTCACGTCATAATACTAATAATGACGTCATAATGGAAAAGTATATGAAAGTTAAAAAATATCCCGAATTATCTAACAATATTGCATTTAATCCACACCTTCTAAAGCAAACCCTTTCATTATTTTTTATTTATTTAGTTTTTCATGCGATTGGAAGTAGTAGACTGCCATCCAGTTTTTTACAGCTCACTACGCGATATGAATACTTGAGCTACTTGATTCATTCACATTCAAGTTTGTTTACTTTCAGAATTCATCGCAAAAGTAAACAAATTTTTAAAAACTGTTAAATATACAGCTAAAAGCATCCATTTTTCTTAGTTCTGAATGTTTTATTGAAAAATAGGCTAAACAAACGTGATTTGATGGAGAAGATATTAGTTTTTAGGTAAGGAAAAATTCTGATCCACATCTGAAATTGAAATTAAGCCTAACCTTCTGTTTGTTTACTGAGGGCTTCAACTGAAAGATGAGTACAGCCCGGAAGTGTTATACAGAGACAACGGCTATTGTATATATAATTCCAGAGTTGCAATAAATAATCAAATACAGTTACGTGAAATCTCCGTCCACCTCCCTCCATACCCCCCCTCTTCCTGTCCGCAAGAAATTCAAAACACGGAGGGGATTTCCTTGTTTACTTGGCTGCAATCCATTTCCGGGGTCAGAATGACTGGGGCAGTATCGTTTTCGAACGTGGATTCAGCAAGGGCACATCTTTCAAAAATACTACTGATTCGACAGCTGAGTTGCACCGAGTTAACTCTCTTCGGGAAACTTTCTTCGGTGTCACAATGATGTATGTAAGTGGTGAAAATACTCGGAAAGATTTCTTCTGGGTTACCGCGTAATCTCCACAATAACGAAATAAGTTTTTTCTTTCTTTTTTTGGTGTGTGTGTGTGTTTTTCTTTTTTTACTTCTGCGGGAGAAGGGGGGGGGAGGACGTCGGGGTGCAACTGTTGCATTCCGGAAGTAGTGTCTCTGCGGAACGAAACCACTTCCTCTTTCTCTCTCATTTTGGGCAGAAAGTTTCGTGCAGGTATCACCACGCCCCACATTTAGAAACACCACGGCCGCAGAAACAATTAGGCTCGACTGATCGATGGGAACGAGCGAAGGAAAAAAAGGGGACGACCGCCTTAAAGACAGTTTCACACTCGTTATTCCTGGAGTATGGGGTGGAAAAAAAAACCACAACAACCTCAGATAAACGCGATAGATAACAGTACTATAGTGAGTTAATTCTAAACAAAAGTGACATCTGGCTTGAAAAGATTCAGTAGCAAAATTGCTTCAAGGCGAAGGAAGTAAGGATGAGGTAGAGGGAAGTAGAAAATCCCGCGTTAACTCATGGGCAAAAAGTGGGTTTTTATTTCTTCTTGACGTCGCATTGTGAACTGCTGCAAATTTTGTGATGGGTTTGTTGACAAAACATGACATTGAAGGTTTTTCTTTAATTGTTATCTCTAAACATTTATTGGGTGTATTTTGAAAACTTGTTATAGCGCATATAGATTGGTGCAGAGTTCTCTGCCTGCAGACCCCCGACTCCTGTCATCACATTAGTCACGGTAACATTAGACACGGTATTTAGAACCACCCCCATTCCCGCCCCCAAGGTTTCTCTGATCTGGTGTCTCCCCCGACCCCGCTCGACACCATTTGACCCGCTGACCCCCCGCCCTTTCTTTGATGGACCGCCAGAGGAGGCGATCCACGCATTGTACAGAGTACAGAGTAAACATAAATCACTGGATTCCCCAAGGCACATGCAGAGAACTCTGCACCAATGTATATGCACCATAAACATTTATTGGGTGTATTTTGAAAACTTGTTAGAGGAGTAAAGAAATACATCTCTTGATAAGAGGAGTATTTCTAACTCCTCTTATCAAGACAACTTCAGTTTTTCTAACTGAATAAACAAGTTTTATATTCAGTTAGAAAAGTCGGAACATACTCGGCTCTCCGAAAGCTCATTTCTTGCAATTTTGCTTTATCACAGGGGTTCCCAACCTTTTTCCTACATCGACCCCTTTTAAAAGAACGATTTTCTTCATCTACCCCCTCACATTTTTCACTAATACACAGCATACAACATAATTACAATACTAATAATTGCACAAAAAACACTTAAAGATGACAATTTGACTTAGAATATGTACGAAAAATTAGAAAAAGTTGTTCATTAGGTTTATGTTTTATTATTTTTGTACTATTTCCATTTTTTATTTCCCAAATATAAACAAGATTTCAGAAACACTGATTGTGATGGCACAAACATCGCCAAGAGAAAAAACGAAACTGCTTCTGATTGGTTGCATCGGGAGGACCCATGTGCTGTTTAAGGTCCAATGGATTTCCTCAGTTCTGCCTGGTGTTGGTACACAAATAAAAGCCGACAGCGGCATTCGAGGCATATACAAAAGCGTCATAACATTCGACTTATGATGCGTGGATCACTCCGCCCTATGCAAATGTGTATTTATACATATTAAAAAGGATATTATTGTCTAATAATTACATTCATAAAAAATGAAATTGAATTTTAAAACAGAAAAATTTATCATAGACCCCAATAGACACCTGGAAATATATAGACCCTTTTTAAACTTCTATCGACCCCTAAGGGGTCCACCTGGACCCCGTTCGGAATCCCTGCTTTAGTATTATGTTTACACAATTATATGTTGCCGTTAACCGAAGGAGATTTTAAAAGGATTTTATTTTTTATGAAGAGACAAAAAGCCAAAATCGTTTAATAAAAGGTTTTGTTTTGCAGGGGGGAAAAGTGTACAAAGAGACCACCTGCCTGAGTTGAGGAATTCAGGCAATAATAAGATGTTAATAGATGATTGAGTTACTTTCTCCCACACATACCTCAGTGTACTGTACCTTCCACCAGCTCAACTGGTCACGTAAATAATCATAAGATTCTTTAAAACTAGCCACTGCGCGACCAGCATGGTCGCTTTTAGTTTTATATTAGTTTGAGTTTTTTAGTTTTGTAAAACAACTCAACTGAAAGTAACATATGTAAGGAATGTTACCATTACCTGTCATCATAAATGTACGTTGTTAAGGGATTGTGGGAGCTCAGACAAAAATTTATAATCATTGCTCAATTATCTATAAGGATTATTCTAAAACTTCGTGATTAAAAAAATGTGAATTTCCCTTACTTCAGAACACAGTCAAAGATAAGACTGAGAAACCCAACACCAATGATTTTAAAAATTACATCCCTCTCTGTATGTACTATTTTTCACAATTAAGATATCTACACTTTATCATTACATCAAATAAGAAATTGCTGGGGAAAATTTTTTTCACTTAAAAAATGGAGTAAAAATTCAGCAAGTACTGAAATATAGTGTAGATTACATCACTCTCTGTATGTACTATTGTTCACAATTTTAATCATATCAAATAATGAATTGTTGGGAAAATTTCTTCTCTTATAAAACGGAGTAAAAATTCAGCAAGTACTAAAAAAAGTGTAGAAAATTAACTATCAATGACTATCGGTTGCTATGCCAGCGACGGTTAAGCCTAACCTCGCGATCATTTATGTTCTCTCTAATTATTTCTTCTTCGCTTTCTTTCTTAAGACTGTACCCGATTTTCACTTTATCGTGCACCTCGTTTTCGAGCATTCCTGATTTCAGTGCGTAAATCCATGTTAACACGCTGTTGCATATTGCGGACGGCCGCTAATGTTTACATCTCGTAGTTGCAGCCGTTGCCATTCGGTGTGTAGAAATATCGTCGATTTTTGTGCCGCATACCTACGCGTTTTATATATATAGATACCAAATGATAGGGTACTTTGCACATGGCACTGAGATATAATACTTGTATTGATATTATTTTCTGTTCATCAACGATTTATTTTAATTTCATTTTCCAACCCGCCAAATTCTATTCACCAAATCTTTGAATAAACCTTGCACGCTGCTTCCGAAAGGCGAAGGAAACGCATGCCACATTCAAATAAGGAACTATGAAGAGAGGACGGCAGGAACTACTTATATGAGAGGGCGGAGAACCAAGGGGTGTGGGAATATTACTCACCAAAAGATCGAGTCATAAGAGATCAAAACTTTGAGTAAAAAGGCAGACTATCGTCTCAGCTGTTTTTACGAAGTCACTCATTCTAGCGAAGGAATTAGAAGCCCGTGAATTGGAAAGTTTACTACCACTTGTAGAGGAAGTTAGTGACAGAATTTAGGTTAAAAATTCGAGTTTAACGAGAGAGTCATTAGTGCAAGCTCACAGCAGCAGTATATTTTGCAAGCCAGTGCATTTGATAATTTTAACATAGGATTACGTTCCTCCATAACGGTCCTCCTGAAAGGAAAATTTCAGACCCTAAAACCATCCGTCCTGCGTCGAGTTATAATTTTGTCAGTGCATCAAACCCATTCTATATCGCTTGGACAAACAGTAAACAGTTAAACAGAAATGTACCAAAATGCGTCAAAATTTTGACATACACACACACACACACATATATATATATAGATACATATATACATAACACATACATATATACATACAAAAGAGGTAAGCAACGATAAGTAATCCTACGTTAATGACCCACGGTAATTTCGTTAGAGACTACCTGAGACTACCTGAAGAGACCTGACCTGAAGTCTTTTAAGGTAGTCGTTCCTCTTCAGGTAGGCTTTCGTTAGAGACTACCTGAAGAGACTACCTGAAGAGACTACCTGAAATTTTTTTTGTTCTTTTTTGAGTTATAATATAAAGTCAAGCAGCAAATAAAATGCATTTTGTCCTTGATTTGTAGTTATACCTTCCTTTATTTATCAGCGAGCGTTGGGTAGTTAGTTATACTGAGGGGAAACGGGTATTCGTTTCACACTGAAATTGCTGCAAAACCTTTATTGAATAAATCTTGTAAATAATATTATACAAGAAACACATGAATACCGACCGAAAACACTAAACATTGAAAATTTATAAATAATTTCGTAATTTTATTCGAAAGAGTTTTCGAGACTGGTGGAAGGCGACAGAAAAATACATTAAGCACAACGTGAAAAACAATATGTATTACATTCATATGCGTCAAATAGCTGAATACCCGTGCTTCGCTACGGAGTACATTCAAATTAAATATAAAGGTCAAAGTATGCAATTAATGCCAAAAAAATTATATATTTATAAAAAATTCGTAACGAATATTTTTATAGACAAAATAATGTAGAAGAAAATATTCAAATTAAATACTACTGTCAATGTATGCAACTGATGTGTATGTTTAATATCCATAAAACATACTAATTTGAATTAAATTCTTAAAAAACTCCCATCTCAATTATTCTAGTGGTTAAATTTTACCTTTTACCGTATTTTAATATTTTTTTGTCAACTTATTTCGTTGTTATGCATGTGACGCAAAATTAATTTAAAGTATCACAAAAAGAAAAGAAATCTCGTGATCAGCATTTAATAAATTAAATTCTAAAAATAAATATTTAAAAATTCACCAAAAATCAGAAAATGGAGGTAAAGATTCTTAAAAGATTTCGTTTTAAAGGAATTTTTAAGATCTTTCTCATGATATAAATTTAAAACCCTCACATTATTATTTTAAATGTAAACTCAAAAAAGGTTACAAAACAGCTTAAAAATTAAATTTTAAAAAAATCTAAGAATTTTTCAAAAATCTTTCTTAGTGCACCCCTACACTATAAGAAGAATGCCATGCAAAATTTCAGCCCTTTAGGTCCAGCGGTTTGGTCTGTGCGTTATCTGTCAGTCAGTCAGTCACGGAACTGTTTTATATGTAGATGAATTTAAATTTCACCGTCTCTCTACTTTTACATTTCATCAAGAAGCGATTTTTAATACCTCTCTCTGGAGTAACAAGTAAACTCAGAATGAAAATTTTTTTCTATAACCGCTAGAACTAATTTTCTCTTTAACATAACCGATTTATTCAAGTATAAAAAGCCGCGAGGTCTATCCAAGCAATAAAGAAAAGCCGGCCACAGAATGAAAGCAAATAAGCCAGTATGAACTTTATGCAAACATGTGGTAACCAAGGTGTAAGTACATTGTAACCAATACGACAAAAACAGGCGGCGACCACCCAGTTACTCAGATCGATTTTTTAAGGAAAAGGACTTTTAAAAGCCACTGGAATTCCAGGCGCGAATACACCCGTCGCTTGCTCTGTGCATATCGTATAAATAATGAGATATCTAAAGAAAACATTTCATGAAGCGATGTCAGGCGTTCCTGTTTTCTTTATTTTACGTAAAAACGCACATAACTTCCAAGTTCATTTAAAATGAATGCGTGGAGGTACGAGAATTCTAATATGCCAAATCACTTGGAGCAGCTGAAAGTAAAATACAGTGATTTCCGCTCATAAGAATCACGATTGTTATTACCTATTTTGATTCTTATAGCCGAAATTTAGGTTTTTGGACAGGCACACACACAACTTTATATACATATACTAGATAATTTACCATAAAATACTCTTTAATTTACGTTAATTATCTTTTATTAAAATTATTTTTTATAATTTTAAAAATACAACTTAATTTCTAGACCTTTAAGTAGATACACATGATTATAGTAAGAGAAGAAAAAAAATCCAATATTTGTTACCACATACCTGCTTAACAGTTTTAACATTTCAACTACAGGAAGGGAGCGAGAAAAAGTTTTCTATGGTAGTTTGACGTAATGAAGTTTTCAGGAAGCTGTTTATAACTCTTTCAATACTAATTGTCTCAGACGAAGATTCACCTTCTAGCTTACGTTTCACGATTTGATAACGTGCTGAATCTACTAATGTCACGTTTGCCTAAGTGATAGTGGACACTTCGCCGAAGAATTATATGTTTCAGGGTCCAGGAAGCCGCAACCAGGATGTGGGAGGTGGGAAAAAAAGAGTCCCTATTTTTGTTTGTCAGTGAAGAAAAGTGAAATCGGACCCGGACGGGTAAAGATGCCCCTGGGTCAAGCTAATAGGACAGTGTTGTGCTAAAGCTTTTAAGGGGAAACTATTATGTTATGTCTAACAAAGAAATGCATGAATTTTACGACTATATTCCATCCCATCTTATCAATCTTTCTTAAAAAAAAAGAAAGAACTTCGTGCCTTTGAGGGTTTAAGTGGCTTTTTCGGAAAAATGAAATGAAAGCGAAGAGTGTAAACTGATTATTAAAACCGGTGGATTGATTTCTTTAAAGCGAAAATTTTAACATGGAAATAATACATTTGTTTTTGTTTTCGCTATATTGATTTTTATAAACGGTTGATTCTTATAACCACTGATCACTATAAGCGGTGGTTACTGTATATCCTAATACGTTTCTTTGGCAAAGGCATGAATTGATTAAACGTCTGTTTTAGTGCAAGTATGTATATAAAGTGCTCTGCCATACAAAAATAATGAATGTATGTCAGTAAATTTTGACTACGATATCCGTAGCGTAATGATTAATTAAAGAGAGATTATAACATGTATCCCTCTAAGATTTTAACGTAATTATAATGATGCGTAGCTCTAAAAGGAGCATTAAAAAACAAACCAGAATTAAATATTTCGACATGATTATTAAGATAAACAGTGTTGTAACAACCGTAAATGCAATGCACGTGTTTTTCCAAAATCTATACTTTATTTAAATCATTTTTAACTTTATAATGATAGAGATCGTTAATGAATGCCGTGTAGAAAAAAAAACACAACTAAGCATCGAAAATTTTCAAATGTTAAAAAGTAAGCGCTATTTCTAGAAACGTATTCTTTCATATACCGAAAACAAAATTAAAAAATACGTATTTGGTAAACAGAGATTATAAAAATACCGGAGAGCAATATTCTTTACTTTTTAACATGAGGATTGAAAATATGCGGTGTCAAGTGATCATACAGTGGGATCTTATGGCTTTGCAAAGGGGGCACGATTTACGAGTGATCACTGTACATTGAGGAGCACACCTCACTAACATACACTGAAGTGCCACTGAATTAGGGATAGAAAAGCCTCTGCAAATTGTGTAGCGCTGCGCATCATGTATGCGAAAGTGAGGGAGCTGTGGTAACTGCATATATAGCGCGTACTGTGGTTGTTCTGAATTAGTTGTTGGAATTGCCAGTATGGGTAAACTGCCTGATTTAGACGCCTTCGGTCGCGGACAAATCGTAGGTGCGCGACGCATGGGCCATTCAATTTCCGAAATCGTCAGACAGCTAGGATTTTCAAGATCGACAGTGTCAAGAGTATACCAAGAATACATGGATGGTGGAAAAAAAAACTAGCGATCGGGAAAACTGCAAAGCACAATTAGCCTTGACAGTGCGTGGTGAGAGACGGCTCAGGCGTATTGTACGTAGACAGCGAGGCCAAACATTAGCTCAAATTACCACCCAGTTTAATGACGGTGCCAGTCGTACAGTCAGTAAACGGACTGTGCAACGCTCGCTTCACCGTATGGGTTTCGGGAGCCGTCGACCTACGAGAGTACCATTGCTCTATACTCGCCATCGGGCTGCACGTCTTGCCTGGGCAAGAGAGCACAGAGACTGGAGTGTAGAGGACTGGAAACGAGTAGCATGGAGTGATGAGTCTCGATTCCGACTACTTAACGCCGACGGGAGGCTGAGAATATGGCGTCAGGCTCATGAAGCCATGGATCCTGCATGCCTGGCTGGAACTGTACAAGGGCATGGTGGCTCAATAATGGTCTGGGGTGTTTTTTCATGGCCCAGTTTGGGATCTTTGGTGCGTGTACCAACCTCCCTCAATGCAATTCGGTACGTAGAGTTGCTGGGTGATCACCTCCATCCGTTTATGCTGTTCTGTTATCCGCACGGTAATGGAGTTTTCCAGCAAGACAACTGTACCTCTCACAAGTCCCGGTTGGCTACTGGCTGGTTGGATGAGCATTCCTCTGACTTCTCTGTCATGAATTGGCCACCTAGAAGCCCAGACTTAAATCCTATTGAGCATCTTTGGGATGTTTTGGAACAAGGCGTGAAAGGCCATCACACAGCACCAAAGAACCTTACTGAATTATGGACAGCTTTAGCCAATATTTGGCAAGCCATTCCCGTGGAACGTTTCCAGAAACTTGTTGAATCTATGCCTCGTCGTGTGGCAGCCGTTATCAAGGCCAGAGGAGGCCGAACTCGTTATTAGGTAGTTATCCGTAATTCAGTGGCACTTCAGTGTATTAAGCCGGGAGCTGTAGCACTATTAGCCTGCTAAGCCATCCAACAAATAGCAGATAAATCTAGGAAATAATCAGTTTTACTGATATTCCCAAATTATAAATGTCGTCTTCCCCCTGTTTATAATCTCTCTTCAAAGAAAACTTCAGAAGGAAAATATATAAAAACACTCGTGGCAACGGCGGGATTCGAACCTATACTCTTGTATCAAAAGCCAGAGATCTATCTGACTCTTCGACCATGGACAACCTTTGTGCTCTTTAATAATAACAAGAAAAGATAAACGTGTGATTACCATATAGTTTTCTCACTATCTTTTTTTTCTGTTACAGAAAATAGAGAAAAGATATGTGCTATGAATATTTATCAAGTCAAAATGTAAAAGGTGATATACATTAAAAGGAAAAGTTGTTCAGATGAGCTTTGACACTCCTTTTGACTCATCCATGATTGCAGCAGGGAAGAGCGTTTCATCCATTTCGTGTCATACGCGTAGATGCGTACTGCGGGATATCAAACTTGTTTATAACTTTTGTTATGAAGGGATTTTATTAAACAACTTAAATTTTTACCGCTATTTGACTTTAGTAAATTTTACTTTGACCGCGATAAGTAAACCAAGAGGAGGACGTAAATAGTTTAAGACCGTATTTTAATTTTTTATGAAAATATTTATATCCAATCTATCTTTCCATTTTATAGATCCAGATCAAACTAAAGCATATCATGTATGTAAATTTTTAAAATTCAACTATATTCAAAGGAAAGGACCTGGTGGTTAGCGCGTCAGGATTCGCCCCTCGGGGTGCTCAGCCCGAATCCCGGCAAGCGTCACTGATTGCTTTCGTGTCTACGCCAGGTACTGGCAAGGGCAATCGGTCAGGCCGGATTGTCACGTGTAGCCGTATGGCAAGTAGGCTGTGGTGTATATAGGGGTTGGATGAGGGTACGAGCCCCCCGGATTTCACCTCTGGGGGGGGTGCTCGGTCAAGTTGTTGACAACCACATAGAGAGCAACACTGGTTCACCTAAATCAGTGGTTCTCAACCCGTAGAAGTCTGCGGACCACTAAGCCAGAAAATGAACCATGTACGGACCCCCCTCCCGACTTGAGGGGGAGGAGCTTCCGGGGGGGGGCTATGGGGGTATAGAATATCCCTCAGGTTAAAGAGATACAGGATTAACGGACTCACATTCTAACGCATCATATTCTAATAATAAAATAGTTATGTTAAACTTTTAAGAAATTTTAATTCAACACCTGATAGTCATCGGATATATTGAACCAATCTGGTTCAATGAACATTGCTTTTAAAATCCCCATTTATGTTGCAGCTATTTTTATATGCGTTGCCGGACCACTCCCGGGGGGGCTATGGGGGTATAGAATATCCCTCAGGCAAAAGGGATACAGGATTAACGGACTCACATTCTAACGTATCATATTCTAATAATAAAATAATTATGTTAAACTTTTAAGAAATTTTAATTCAACACCTGATAGTCATCGGATATATTGAACCAATCTGGTTCAATGAACATTGGTTTTAAAATCCCCATTTATGTTGCAGCTTTTTTTATATGCGTAGCCGGACCACTCCCGAGGTAGGAACCACTGACCTAAATAGAACCCTCATAATGAAGAAGCCAACAAAGTTAGTTCTATGTACCATAAAAAAAAACCACTATCCAAAAGAAACATAAGTCGAAAATGTTTAATTTTTTTCATCCAACTGCCTGTTTCATTCGCCGATTCCCCTCCTCTCTTTTAAAAAAAAAGAGCTTCTATTCTTATAAAAATACTTTCCCATGACAGCACGGTACGCATTTGCATCCATCATAACAGTTACATAATGTATCATCTTCAATATCGAATGTTTCATTTCAGAACCCGTTCATTAATTTCCGAGCACAGGCACGTCCATTCATCAGTCCGTACAAATTGTCATCCCATTTTCGACTGCAGAAAGAAAGCAAGCAAGAAAGAAAGAAGTTCCGCATAATATGCCCATTCATGTACTAAAAAGCAGCAACCCGCAGCGTCTTCGGTAATTGAATATCCGCATCAAAACAACACCGCACTGTCCCTCTCTTCCATTCATACCATATCTTACACCCGAGCTTCTCGAAAGCAACGCTCCTATCTCAATGACTCTCTTCAATGATTCTCTTCTCAATGACGGTTTCCCTAACAGACGTCATTTTCAAGTTCAAGGCGTTTGTCTTGGTGGCAGACATGCGAATTATTAGACTTCCCATAAAGAATAATGAACGAGATGGAAAATCATCATCTTTTTCTAATGTTTTTATTTTTGTCTGTTCGAAACACGTGGCTGTGAGAAAGGCGAAAAAAAAAAAGCTAACAATAGGTACATGCATTCGCGCGTTTTTTTTCTATTGTTTAAGTTCTATTGTTGCAGAGGGGAAAGTGATTCGTCAAAAACACACTTGTGCTAAGTTAGGTACAATTTATCCTATTTTTTTCCTTCCAAGTTCAGTTTTTGCTGGACGTGTGGGTGCCTTCATTGGTCCGAGTTCTTTGTTCTCCCGAACAGAATAATCCGGTGACATAAGTTTGCCGGTAGCAATTGTTCATCGTTTCATTTTTATTTTCATTCCAGTCTCTCTGGATAAATTTATTCCGCGTTCGAGCCGTAATATGCGTATAATACACTGCTTTCGACCAACTAAAATTTCAGAGCGTTGGAATCTGTATATTTAAGTTGCTAAGCCGACATTCTGGGAATTCCGTGAGAGATAACTACTGCATCTATTTACTTCATTTTGGTCTTAAAAGGAAGATTGTAATCTGTAGATTTCTCAAATTTGGTTTTTGTAACCGCAATTTCTATAAACTAACGATAATTTACAATTAAAAATTGATTTCTGCGCATGCTCAGTGGCATGTTTAAATCTGGCTATAGAAACTCACTGTTTCTGCGCATGCTCAGTAACACGTTTTAGTGATAAACACGTTTATTCCGAGGAGTCTCTCTAGATCTCTCTCTCTCTCTGTCACATTTTTATTTTTATGATAATTATGTTTGTGAAATATAAGATTAAACCTGATGGAAATTGTTTAGTTAGCGATAATTTACAATTTTAAAAAAAAATTGCTTTCTGCGCATGCTCAGTGACATATTTAAATCTGGCTTAAGATACTCACTAAGCACGAGGCCGCTTAAACACATTAATTTGTTTCTGCTCATTATTATCATTTTCAGCATTTGGCAACGATGTGTTGAGTATAATTTGCGTATTAGTACATTTATTTACTATCTAGCCGTCATGTTTTGACGGGTATCAACTAGTCTGTATATAGAAGTTGCTAAGCCGATTGTTTGAGCAGTCCGTGAGTGAAAACTACTGCATCAATTTACTTCATTTTGGTCTTAAACGGAAGATTTCAATCTATAGATGTGTCAAATTTGGCTTTTGTAACCGCAATAATATTTATTAGCGGTAATATACAATAAAAAATTTGCTTTATGCGCATGCTCGATGACATGATTAAATCTGGCTTTAGATACTCACTAAGCTCGAGGTCGCATAACACATTAATTTGTTTCTGCGCATTCTCAGTGACATGTTTAAATCTGGATTTAGTAGATACTTACTAAGGACAATGTCGCATAAACATGTTACTTTGTTTATTCGGAGGAATCTCTCTATTTTATCTATTAACTACCCAGCCGTCATGTTCCGACGAGTACCAACTAGTTGGTATTAAGTTCTCTTTCAGGTGTACAAACAAATAAGATTAAAAAATTACCATATCTTTAATTACAAGAGAACAAATGCATATTGAGGTTTATTTATTTATTTTTGCATACGAAGGAAGACGTTTAAATAAATAGCGCGTAGTTTTTAAAGTTTCAAACTATTCAGTAATCAATTTTTTAAAGGATATTTAATTATTGTTACCTCTTGGTACAAATATTAAAATTTTGAAAGGTCTTTCTAAGGTAAATTAAAATAGAAAGATATTTTGCACATTGCTTTTAAAAATCTATTCTAAATTGAAAAGAAGAACAATAGATTATAAAAAATATGTATTTTCTAATGTATGATTAAACAAATGCCTAGAGGAAAATTAATCCCCCATAGCTCAACAAAGGAACTAAAGATCTACAATGCGAACTAATGCACAACCTTAAAAATGCTTCTATTTTTAATCTTTGCTTGTCTGTCCTCGAAACTGTTTTGAAATGAGGTCTGTTGCAAATTGAAATTATGTTGTATACTAGCTGTACCCGGCCACGCGTTGCTGTGGCTCAGTCTGGTTAAATGGAAAAGAAAGAAAAGAGAAAGCACGTTTCTAATATGTTTAATTTATAAAGGCTGCAAAGCTGTTACTCATTTAGCACTACCCAGGGGGCACGGGTAGCTTAAAGTATGCTACGGACGCGAGTAACGTTACCCACCAACATATTTTATAGTTCAGTTTTTAGTACTTTCTTGTTTTATGTAATATCTTGGCGAAAGAATTGTGTTCCCCTTCGCCCGCTGCATTGGAAATTTTTTTTTGAAATAAAAAAAAATAAAAAATTAAATGTTTAATTTTACAATACTTGTGGGTATACAATTTTTTTGTTGTTCCATTGTCTGTGCAGATATACAGATTGTCTGGTTATCCGACTCTAGAACACGCAATATATAATTGTCCATGTGAGAAACAATCCGTGTCTAAATCTAACCCGCATAATGTAAAGATAGGCCCTAAGCTTTATTGATGGTGATTGCAAACGCCAATCGAATTGAGAATTGCAATCTCTTAAATTTAAATGGCATATCCGTTGGAATTATAGGAATGCGAGGAATATGGACATCTTCACCTTTGAATGGTCCTGTCAAGATCGTTCCTTCTACGACGTTGCTCAGTAATTTTTTTACTGCAAGCCGCGTGCCGTTGCAAAGCTTTGTTTGGTCGATATTTCGCAACATTAATAATTGGCAAACCGATTTTCATTTGCGGTACGTGCGGTGGCATCCCTGGCAGATCGAGTGAATTAAAAAATTCTGTTGGATAATGAACCGCTTCATCTGTTTCCACAACAGTGTTGACGGACATGTATGTGACTGCCTCGCTTTGAATGTTATACTGAATGATATTGTTAAGTTCATAGACGTTCTTGGCGGCAAGAAAAGCTCGTTCACTCATCCAATCATGATTCTTGTAATTGGTTTGAATATTGGGAAATACTTTTTCAACCAATTCTTCTTTTGACGATACTAAATTGCAGAATTTATGAGGCAATGAAATTCGTCCTGATGTCAGATCAACCGACACCTTTCCGTTCCCAATTTCCAGCAATTTATGTGAGAATAACTCAGCTGGTCGATCGTTTTGCAGATGGACACGCATATTTGTAGATAATTTCAACGTCTTTACGTGTCGACACAAAGTACAGTATTTCAAGCATGCATTTGTATTTCGTCCGCTGGTGTCGATCGAGGAATTATAGGTAATGTTTGCCTGAAATCTCCTGCAAACAATATTAATGCGTTCCCAAATGGTCTGATGTTTCCAAGCAAATCTTGCAATGATCGATCAAGAGCCTCGAGCGATTTTTTGTGTGCCATTGTACATTCATCTCAATCAATAAGTTTGCCTTTCTGCAATACTTTTTCCATGCCGGATGCTTTGGAAATGTTGCACGTGGGAGTTTCAATGAATTGCATGTTCAATGGCAATTTCAAAGCGGAATGTGCAGTTCTTCCACCTGGTAGCAATGTCGCAACTATTCCGGACGACGCAAGAGCTAAGGCTATATCATTTTGGGATCGAATTGCTACCAAAATCTATCTAATTAGGAACGTTTTACCAGTTCCTCCTGGCGCATCTAAGAAGATTTCTCCAACCCCGTTATTGACAGTTTGCATTATTTGTTTGTAAATGCCTTTTTGCTCAAGCGTTAGCTTAGGAATATTTGATTGCACATACGACAAAAGATCACCCGTGTTGTAATTCTGTTCAGGACGCAATTCTACATCGAACAAAGCATCAAAAGATCAATTCGGTCTTGGCATTCCCAATTGATTGAGAACTTTGTTCGCGATTTCTAAGCACAAATCTTCAATCATTATCAACGCTTCGTTGTAGATTTCTGCTGTGAAATCCATTTTCATATTTGAATTTTCCTCGTGTATTCGACGGAAAATATCTTCATGTGTGTTCTCATCTCTTCGATCGTCTTTTATTGTGTAGAACAGGGGTGTCCAACCAGCGGCCCGCGGGCCACATGTGGCCCAGAAAGAGAACTCAAAGCGAAAAGAAATATCAATAGCCCTCCTCGGCGATGATGGTAGGCGGCCATTACAGATCCCGCTTTTTTGAAAAATAAACTGTTGTTTTGCATCATTGGTACTCCATTTACAGTCGATATAGATATGTTGCCAGCAAATTTTGAAATGGAATGCATAGAGTTGCATTCTGATATCCAACTTAAAGAGAAATTCAATCAAATCTCTTTGTTGGACTTTTGTAAATCACATTTGCCCAGAGATAAATATCCCTCACTGCACAGTCAAGCGTTATTCATGTCATCATTGTTTGGAAGCATGTACATCTGTGAACAACTATTTTCACGAGTGAAGCACACTAAGAGTCAAATTAGAACCAAAATATCGGATTAAAATCTTGAGAGTTCCCTGAGAATTGCAACCACTTCAATTGACCCAGATATTGATGCATTCATCTCTCAAATTCAATGCCAAATATCGCATCAATTTTAGGACTCCTACATTTATCTTTATAATTAGAAATAAAATTTATAATGAAATAAGTATGTTAGCTATATGTTATGCTTTTTTTACTATTCAACTATTTTTAATGTTAGGTATTTTTTTTGTGGCCCAAAACAATTCGTCTTCTTTCAGTGTGGCCCAAGGAAGCTAAAAGGTTGGACACCTCTGGACTAGAACGATCCCTGCGTACTTTATGACCTTGAATTCCTGGTGATTAATATTTCTTGAATTCTTGGATTAATATTTCTTGAATTTTCTTCAAGGTCTATATTCCTTAAAGAGAAAAGTTGCTCAATACACACCATAAATCATTCGTATAGCTCTCATGTAAACAAACATTGTCAATCTACCCATCAGCTATAGATTTAGATTTCGCCTTTATTATGAGCTCCTCTGCATAGGTTTTGCATTCGATTTGGTACACATATATAAAGTTTTTGCAAATCTTTATCAGCATTAATTAATGCAATTAAAAATAAAGTATTTACAGTTTTTTTTATGAAGGGTTTTTCTCCCTCTCTAATTCTCGTATCTAAAACAAAATTGCTCAAATATCTAAATCAATAGGAGATACTTTATGGAGTTTTAAGAGCGATCAATAACAATCATAACAAGATACTGAATTGCAAACTGATGCATTATTATATTAGTTCGAGCTCGCTACGAATTACTATTTCTCCTGAGTAAACAAAAAACACTGGTTTTTCCTCTTTAATCTCAAAACCTTCGTGAGCAGGAAAGAGAATGAGGAAAAAATTAACGCCATCAACAATAATACATGATCTATAGCTCGAATCTGATTTCGAACCTTTTCCTAGAGATGAAGCCAGAGATGCCTATAATCATATAAGTCACACTTACAGCTAAGCTCTTTACCAGACTGGCTATACTTTAAGTTATTTCAAGTGCCATTTGGGTCTAATTCAATAGAAACTTTCCTTCTCTAATACAAGACAAACTACAGGAAGAATTTAAGCACCGAAGAAAGGGGAGAATTAATATATCCACATGACGAGACAACACGCTTCACGAGACAACATCCAGTACCAGAGGAAAATTGAGTAGAAAAAAAATTGTTACTCTCTTTGTTTTGCTTTACTGCTAGATATAAAAGTATTTGGCATCACTTATCTGCAAGTTCAGGTAAATTTAACAGCTGAGATGAGATCTTATTTAATTGTTCATCATCCCACTGCCGCAGTATCGTTAAATCGCGTCATTACGAAACAATTGCGAAGTCCTAACAACAGAAGAAAACGAATCTAACGTCTAGTAGACTCGATACATGAGCTATGTATAGCACGTGAAGATAATTAAAACTTTTTTTTTAAAAATCTGAGTAAGTTTGCTAAATTTTTCTCCTGTTTCCTCTGAGCTGCTTAATTTTAACAAGAGCTGGTTCGTTGGTTTGTTGGATGAGAGCGTTATGGTCCTCTTTTGCTACACGAGGTCTTACTTCACCGGGACCTTCCAGTTTAAACAACGCCTGCAATCAAATTCTCAGGACAACATCCAAAACCTGATCGAAAATCTCGTCCATAGATGAAATGGAATACATTTGACTGATATATCATATTTATGACAACAGTCACCAGAAACTTTGATCCCTCTTTTGGTAAAATTATCATTTTTTTTCCAGCAACTTCATACGGTTTAAGAAATATTACTCTAAAACTGGGCTGAATTGTAGTTACTCCAGACTTTGAATACAAAAATCTATTTACTTCAAAAAAGGCCTATTTAAAATCACTGAGTGTGCGCTGAACTCCCGATTACCCGTTTTGCGGGTTATCTGCGCATCACACAAGAGATATACCGTATTTTTCGGACTATAATACACACCTTTTTACATAAAAAAAATTGACTTAAATTGGAGTGTGCCTTATGGTTCGATGGTAACATTAAAATAAAATGAATATTTCATTATATATGTCGCAGAAATGGCGACACTACGATTAGAATTTTGAATACGAATATTGGACGGATCTATGGGTATACGGAAACCGAATAAAAGAAATATGAATACGAATAATGTAAGGAGGTACTAATCCCTGCTTCCAAAATTGTCTAATCCATACGGCGAGAAAAGCACACATCAAATAAAAACATAGCCATGTGTACTATATGCAAGCGACTTTATTCCCTTTTATGTACATCTAAGAAATTGACAGCTTCTTATTTACTGTTGCCATACAGGAGAATGTAACTTTACGGTTATTTTACTTTCTGTGCTGCCGCTAAACAGAATATAACATTGCGGTTGTAATGGTAATCGCTAGCTCCGCCTCTTAGCACTCATTACCGCAGCTACCGCGCTTTTCTGAATAATATATATTATATATATATTTATTATATATATTATATATATATATATTATATTTATTATATGTATATATTTTATCTTTATTAAGTAAGAAATGGAAAATATCTTTATATACCTAACAAAATATTCCTTTCTAAACATCCTCCCATAAATCTGAGGAATGTCTTATCGTTCAGCGCGTCTTATGTTCCGAAAAATTCGGTAAGTTAAAAAAAAAAGTATAAATTTTCCGATAGAATGTCAAAATGGGGATGGTAGATAGGTTTTCTCCAGAATAAAAACTAGAACCCTCATTTTGCGGTTTACGAGCACATGCTATAATGACGTCAGCAAATATGAGAGTAAGTAAGCTAATACAGTGGAATCTCGATCGATCGTTTTCGGATCCATCGTTTTTCCGTATGTGTCGTTCATTTTATCCAGTCCCAACGATCATATTGCTTTGTTATGTTTCCGCATCTATCGTTTTCCCGCATTTATCGTTCATTTCAATCGGTCCCTTGGAAAACGATAGATCGAGATTCCACTGTATATAGTTATTCGTGACCAGGCTGAAGTGAGAGTATATAGTCACATTTTATGAAACTTCACCAAAAAGATAATTTCTCAGTCATTATTTTCTTCAGTATTGAACGTTCGAATCAGTCAACATCAGTCTTTTGACGCGGGCCTCGACGTTCTGCCCTGAACGTGTTCCGTTGGTGAAACAGCGGAAAGGTAGTTTCTCAAGCTCGAACCTTGAGACTGACAGGCCCAGTCCGTTTGATCGATGAATAAATAAACGGATGTGCTTACTTCTCGTGTCAAGGTGATGTGTGGCCATTTCTTTTCCCCCGGCACCTTATTACTTTTGAATGGGAACTGCGCTCGTGTTTGTTTTGTGACGCTCGTAAATGGCGCGAAATGATGAAAATCTATGATGAGCGAGGTTGAGAATGAAACACCTGCATCAGAGGTTAAATTTTTTTTTTCGTATTCGGGGTAGGGGGTGTATATAATCACGAAACAAATGTTATGTTTCAGCTATGCAATTCTCGTTCGTCAACAACGAAACAAGGAAGGTCGTTGGATATATCGCTGAAAGTTTTTTACGAGTAATACTAATGCTACTCATAATACGAGTGGTTACAAATACTATTACGAGTAGTGCGAGTAGTATTAATCGTGAGAGTAGTACTACTCGACATTCGAGTAGACTATTGACGACTACATTGAGTATCTCGAGTCGACATTCGACATTCGAGTAGTACATTCGAGTAGTACTACTCGTAAGAGTAGTACTACTCGAATGATTATGAGTAGTACTACTCGTAACCATTCGAGTAGTACTACTCATAACTCGATACTCGATAACTTGTACCATATTCATACTCGATAACTCGTACCATATTCATTCAGATCCGGTATGAGGAATTACATTTTTCATTAGAAAAATTTGCGTTTAAGTAGACTATCGACGTCTATACTCAACTATTACGTTGAGTAGACTATCGACGACTATATCGAGTATCTCGAGTCGACATTTGAGTAGTACATTCGAGTAGTACTACTCGACTGATTATGAGTAGTACTACTCGTACTACTCATAATCATACAGATCCGGTATGAGGAATCACATTTTTCAATAGAAAAATTAGCGTTTAAGTTTAGGGTTTGTTCATTTGTTGTGTTTAGTCAATTATGATTGGAAATGTATAAAACTTGTCTACAACCTTTTTACTTTAAAGTTATATGCGTATTTTTTAGCTGGTCACAACTATTCTCAACTCGAGGTAACGTTAGGACAGTAAGAGTTGAAATATTAAAATATTAAATATTTTATTCTTTATGGGAACTTCTCATCTCTTTGTGTCCGGGACGCAATCTTCGCGCTGGAAGACAGATCAGTAATCCAATTCCAGACCCAACTAAGAAGGTTTAAGAAAAGAACATTTTATCCGAACTACTATACAATTTCATCCGGTACGGATAATGCTGTGAAGAACAAACAGGTCAGAAGACATGAACGTGAACTAAACGTTTTTACTATGATGATCTGCTTGCTCACCACTCGGTTTATTTGAATAATAAATTAGGAAAACAACAACGAACTAAGATTCAACAGTCCTCCACTTCCCTCACCCACCCTCGCCCGATGCAGGAACTCAGCCACTGCTGTTGTTCTGTTTCCATTTGCAACCGAGTTTCTCCAAAGCAACCCTTGGAAATGGTTCAAACATTTCCGTTTCAGTTTTGAAATAGAGAATTCTCCCTCTGTCTCTCAGCTTCTTTATTCAGTTGGGTTCAATGCTATCAAGCCGGCTGTCTTTTGAACAACTTCACGTGCACTTGGCAGTCTCCCAGAAGTGCGTTTACTTCGTCTTGGATGCTTGCTTCCATGGATTCGAACAATGTTTGCCAAACATAGAACAGTTTAGCGAAGTATTCAGACGACTACAGTCAGCAGTACTTCTGAACTAAACAGTGTTATTTAGATTGAAAACTATTACTTCTTTAGTTTTCATCTTGCGAAAATTCATACTCTTTTTTAACTAAACGAAAACTATTATTCCCACTGAAAATAACGCCATTTTCCGTAGGAATAACAGTACTATGTCTCTGCTAAACATAATATAACAAACACGCGCGAGATATTTTTTATATGTTTAAACACTTGTTCTCGTATTCCCCCTCCCATCCCCCCCCTTCTCTCTCTCTCTCTCTCTCTTTGTTTGTTGTTCTTTAAGGCTGCTGCGATTTTTGTAAAAAAAATGTATTCCGTTATAGAGGAAGAAATTTTACACCTTGGGACTTTTTAAGCTTAAAAAAAATGTAAATAATATTGTAAAATTTAAATTATTTGGGGAAAAGATCTGGGATAGTGTAAGAACTGTGAAGAGACAACTCAACTCGACTCTAGTTTAGAAAACGAAGAAGGAATGATGCGGTCATGTTGGCTGATGTGAGGAGCTGCCTATGACTACATAGTTGTTTATTCATTTATTTTATATGTTTGTGTAATGTGCTACTTTAAACATCAATTAAAGTTTGGCAACTAAAAAGAAGACGACCATTTTCTTTGTGTGTGTGTGTGTCTTCACACGTCTCTCATCGCCTTTAACCACTTGTCCAAGATGAAGAATTTCTACTATAGTGTGTTTTAAACGCTCCTAAATTCCTTTGGGGGACGAAATTTATAAAATGAATACTGTTGCAAGGTGCAGAAGAGTTCAGGCTACCTGAAAATACCATTTTTATTGAATCATCAACATTCATGTAGCTGTAAACAGTAGACACATTTTCTTCATAGGTTAACATTGAGGTGAGCGAATCCAATAGGTTTAGTACACATCAGTCTTAAGCCTTTGACGCTAGATGTTAGACTTACGTATTATAATTTATTTTATTTAATTTTTCGCGAATACTTCGATTTTTCCCTCTTGTAATTTTTGTCGAACGTATGTTAGCCTAGTGGTGGTTCATTGTTGTTTTCTGTCTAGCAGTCAGTTGCGCATTATTGTAATTTCTAACAGTCACTGTAATCACCGTCAGGGCCTTTTTATCGCATGGACAAATCGGGACTTTGCCCAGGGCCTCCTGATGCTAGGGGGCCCCAAAACCCCCTTGGTTCATGCACCTAGTACTTCTAATAGTATGTATAGCCCATGGATACTTCTTATTTTTATAAATGTTAGTAGGGGGGGGGGCCCAGATAGCATCTGCCCAGGGGCCCCCAGCGTTCATAATCGGGCCCTGATCACCATCTATGGGGACCTCAGTCGCGCTTGGGTATCCTAACCTTGTATCTGGAGCTGTTGAACTAAGTTATCCCCACGATGTGAGGTGATTTCACTTTTGAATGACTTTTTCTCACAAAGCGTTTTCATTCCTCATTCATCATTTTTCACGCTAAGGAGGTGAGGAATAGAATTCATAAAATGAAAGATTTTTAATAATCACCGGGATAATTCATTCTGTTGGGAGAAATCTCGAGTTTAGGAGACGCGGAATGAGCCCTGGTCAAAGCAAACGTTCATCACAAGGACACTTTAAAAAAGTCTGCAGGTAAATTATTTTTAAAAATACTCTCAAAATTTGTCTTACTATTAATGTTATGAAGACACGTTTACAGCAGCCTTATACAGGTCCCGACGAGAAACGTGTGATGGGAATTGAACTCGGGGTGGTCTTAAAAGGGGACTCACGACCCTTAAGTCGAGAAAATAAGGCATATTTTCATACTTTTTGACTCTTTGTAACTATTTCAATTTACTCCCAATTTTTCCAAATTTTATGTATATGATAAATTGATATATTTATTTTAATAAACAAATTTTCAACTCTCAAAATAATTTTAAATAATTTTTTTTTTAAAACTCCTTTAGATATACCTTGTCTTTTAAGTATTTTTATTGTATACTGGTTTGCGCGCAGAACTATGAAATTAATTTTACACTTAAATGTATAATTCCTAATTTATATTTAAAATAAATAATTCAAAATACAATTGAACATAAAACATTCAACATCAAAATATTTTTTCAATTTTTTTAAAACTACTCAAAATATACTTAAAATTTCCTTAATTTTTTGCATTAATTTACCCTGAAAAAAAAAACAAAATGTTCAGTGATTGCAATAACTCTAGTTCAGACGCAATAAAATAACATGTTTATGCAGTGATAAAAATTTCATGGAATTTTGTTTCATGGTCTTTGAGATATCAGTTGCGGAATGATGCAAAATTACATTTTGAGATAAATGAGTTTAAAATTTTTCTTACCATAAACTTCATCAGTAATTAAATATTTAGAATATCAATATCTCCGGAACTAAGTGAAATATTTCATGCGGTTTCCTTTATTTTGTTCAGAAATGATCAGGCTTTAACATATATTTTTTTCAAAAAATCGAATGTTTTAAAGATTTAAGGGTAGTGAGTCCCCTTAATAAAAGAACCCGGCTTATAATCTAGACGCGCGGTAAGAATTTTTTCCCCAGGGTAGTAGGCTCTCGAAGCTCCTGGGTTCATAGATTGTTTAAAACAACCTTAATAGTATTTTCGTAGCTAAAAGTTACATGGTTATATAATACTAGGTGGCCCGTGCGAATGTATAAATTTGTTTATACATTTTTACAACTTTTAACTTGCATATCATTTTCAAAAACTAGGTGGCCTGTGCGACCCTTTCGCTCGCGATTAAAATACGATAAATTTTATAGCGAGGTTGGTGGTCTGTAGTAGGATGAAAGAAGAACCGATTCATTTGTAGCCATTGTTTATTTGTCAAATAACAATGGTGCGTAAGGATAATACAAAATCAATCATAAAACGCCTTTGACCCACAATATTGGAGGTGAAGTATATGACAAAACAGGGGAACATAAGATATGTGCACGTCAAAACACCTTTGTAGACAATATTAAAAGTTAAATATGACACAATCGCGTGGGAAATGTGATATTTACATTACAAAATCTCTTCGTGCACACTATTTGACTGTGCCGTTTCGACGCATCCAGGGAAAGAACTTTGGGGCAAAGAGTCAATTTTTTACTTCGATTTTTAAACAAATAATACAATGTGTCATTTTGAATTAGCAATTCGTCAGAACCGGAGAACTTAATCTTTAAAATGGTACCTCTTATCTATTTTGGTTAAGTATGAAGGGAGAGAAAGGGATCGTCACAAAAAAATCCCCTTCTACAAATATAATATAAATGGTTTTTCCATGCAAAAAGAATAATGTGCACCTATGCGGATGTTGCCAATAAAGAAACTCATTAATGAAATCACAGAATGATAATAAAAGCAAACGATTTTTAAATTTAAAAGTTCAGTGCGATTGATAATGGTAAAATAAAAAAAGCTAGTGCGCGCGCCATCTTTGGGAAGAAAAACTGTTTATAATGTTCATACTTCGATTTTTAAACAAACAATACTATGTGTCATTCTAAATTAACAATTCGCACGAAGCGGAGTTCTTAATCTTTAAAATGATACCTCATTTATCTATTTTGGTTAAGTATGAAGGTAGAAAAAAGGATAAAACAAAAAACCCCTTAAGAAATTATATATACATAGAATAGTAGCAAGAGAGATTTTATGTTGATTAAATAATTAATTGCTTCTGACCTTTCGTTTGTCCCAATTACTTTTTGAATGATCGAAAAACATCACCTCACTAGATGTAATATACAACGTTGATGAGCGAACAAGCCGCAATTGAAAATTATAGCATGCGTAAGAAATTACTCATGCAATAACACTAACTTTTCATGGTATCCGACGAAAAGTCACAAGGAAGGTATAGTTGATTTAAGAGTTATTTAATCACGACACATTTCTCGAACAAAAATCATTGTTGGTACTTCTGGAACAGCAATTGTTGTAAGAGAATACGTCATGCCGCATAATTTACCTCATAAAAAATCAGATTTAAACTACAGGTCCCGGTCTGTTTAGCCCTCATGCATTAAAGGATGATCGTAGCGCTCAAAAAGTCAACCAAGTATACAAAATGGTATCACTTCGACTGAAAAAAAATTCTGTAACTGATGAAAAGACTCTTATTTCTCCCCGTTTAGTCAGTATTAATTTCCAAGAAGAATCATTTCAAAAACAATAAGCATGAAATCAAAGTGTTCAAACGCATTCAGTTTACTTTAAAAGGTTAAATTAAAAAGGAAAATGAGTGTTTTGTTGTTCCTAATGCCACCTAGGGGGAAGTTCCAGACCAGGTCCGTATATAGGCTTCGGGCTGAGTAGTGCGGCTCCAGTTTATAATAGCATCACAAGGGTCACCTTTTAGAGTCTTACTTGGATAGGTGCCACCACAGTCTTGACCGAGCACCCCCAGGGGCGACATCTGGGGGGATCATACCTTTCGCACCCACTGACCTCTTAGAAAGACTTTCCGGTCTACAGATTTAATGTGCTCATATCCGGCGTGGACACGAAGGCATTTATCGGAGCTTGTCGGGATTCGATCCGAGCACCCTCAGTTCCAAAAGACGACGCGATATCGATAGGTACCTAAGGCCAGGTTAAGTTTATAACTCGCTGTACTTAAATCCACTGCTATTCATTATAAATGCATTTCAGACAAAAATTTTAATTACAGCAATGAAATTTATTTGAGCTATGACATACGGTACAATGTATAAACTGCTGGAATTACAGATCTGTAAGTCAAAAGTAGCAGGCTAAAATCGGTAATTTGTGTATCCATTTTCAGCAGTTAAGTGGTAGCACACGCAGTGGCATTGAGCGATAAGCATTCTGCATGACTGTCTGTGAAATGTCGTTCCACGCAGATTCAACACGCATCTACAATTCTCAGTTGTAACTGCGGATGACGACATACGGGCCAATTTACGAGGAATCATACCCCTCACAAGTTCTGTGAAAGACCAATCGGGCGATCGAACAGGCCAAGGAAGAAGTAGTACATGTTGTTAGCAGAAGAAACGTTGGACAATACGGGCGACATGCAGACGAGCAATGTCCTGTTGAAAAATGGCTACACGGAGGGTCTGTTAGAGGGGTAGGACTTCTTGTCCCATGACCTCTCTACTGTATCTCAGACTGTTTATAATAAATGCGATTCGCATATAGCGAGAGCATGAAATAGCACCCCAAATCATTACGCTCGGAGTAGGACCAATATGACGCTCAACAATGGACACTTCAAAATGGCGTTTCCCACTGTAGGCCACAAGGTTGGTTACTGGACAGAAAACGTTATTCGCTCCTATTGAACGTTCTTGTAGCCTTGCTCTTGGGTCCATTGAAGCCTCTGACGTCTACGTTATAGAGCTAACGAGCGTCGAGCTTAGAGTCCACGCTGTAGCAGTGGTCGACGAAAATTGTTGGCAGTCCCCTCTTTATGTATCACCACACTCGCTTATAAAGCTAACGTTGTGGATATCTCTGTACAATTCCTCAGCGCCATGCATGGTAAGTGCCTATCTTCTCTTTCTGACGTAGCCATACGTGCTCTAGATCTGTCACTGTGATGTGTAGAAACTTGTTGTGTCTATTGTCTCCAAGAGTACCAGCGTTCGCCCCAACGCCTTCAGCAATATCACGATATCACACTCTCTTACAACCAAAAATTCTTCCTTTCTCCTGTTCATAGTGTTGTCTCTTTTGGCGAATAAACATATTTATGTGTTAGCAGAGTAATACCAATCGAATTCGGCAACACAATGTTAAGATTTTGGTTTTTGAAGGCATCTTTTATAGCCTCGGAGTTACATTTCAACCTGTATTACGTCCGTATAGCACTTGCATACGCAGCTGAAATTTTAGTCATTTGCATTTTCCATAATAAAGTACTCATCTGTCATATTTTAGTTCAATCCAAGAACTCTTTGTGGTACAGTTTCGATGAACAGATGTGCAATTTGAATATACACTCGTAACCAATACCATTAAATATTTTCCCAGGCCACAAGAATTATGGGAATCACTATCTAGAGTTACATACAGATTTAACATTGGGAGTCGAACCATAATCGATTCATAAGTATGTCATTTTAGATAAACCAAAAAGAATGATTGTGATCGATGTTGTGACTCCATATGTTGCATAAATATGTACCTCTTAAACGCAGATGCCTCGGCTTTCATGCAAAACATCTTCAACATTACGTGTGCAAAAGAGAGAGTTACAACAAGGGGACTAATTATCTGCGTTCGTTTAGCTAACTCTGCATGACTGTCCAGAGAATAAAGGTAATAAAAATTGCATGCGTAGATTGGTATCTCCAGGGCACAGGTTTCAATGACCTTTTCTTCAACTGGAAACTCGTGTCCGTTTGTGAGGGAGATACTCGTTACAGATCGTGAAGGAATAGTGGCTGAAGGTCTACTCAGCGCAAGGACCGATGTAACAGAACTATTTGTTCGCTAACAAAAGGCACATTCGCCGTGAAGCCACAACTAGATGAAATGAAGAAGTTATTTATTTTTACGGCAAGTATGTTGATAGACGTTGTAAAATTGCAGCATGTCGCGAACGTCCCATCACAGTACTGACGGAAAAGCCATCCTACATTTAAGTCACCTCGTGCCAAAAAGAAAAGGAACTAAAGCGCATCATTTACATTTAAAGGCATGACCACCGTTTATACTTATCATATAGTGTCATCACGATATAACGTAGCAGAAAGTGACTGGAAAGGTACATTCTGCTACTGCTGCTGCAACGTGGGTCTAACGTGACCATCGTTTCATGCGACGTAACTGACACAAACGTGTCACTGCAACACTGGAAACTGCTGACGCTTTTTTTGTCAAGCCCTAATTTTGTGCGGGAGTTGCAGATGACCCATATCTGTGAGCACTGAGCGCAGACAACTGAAAAAAAAAACCTGCAGCATCCTGCCTAAATGTGAAAGATAGATGTCAAAAGCTGACTAATGTGAATGATTAGTCGGAAGCATCGTGGTGGATGAGTCACCTCTCTCCTGCTATTTTGGTCGAATAGTAAGCTGCACGATCCTCGTGAAAGTGATATACAAATCTTACCCTTCTCTATACAGCGCCTCAGCGCAAGATTCTGAAAGCAGAGAATATTATGCAATTTGTGGGACAAGAGCCCAGTAAAACAAAGGGAAATGGGAGTAAGATTCAAAGGGTCCATAAACCCTAGGGGCCATGAATGACACAATACGGGGGCACAGTGTAAGACCCCTAGGATCCAAGTAGAATTTTGGGGACACAATGTCTGTTCTCAATGTACCCGATGGGATAAGTTTTGCTGGCACGCAGAGACTCCACCGATTCCCCTGAGAAGTGAAATGCCGATTAGTGTTTGACGGTTTTTCAAACCCGGTTTTAAAAAACCAGTTTTTAAAATAAATTTGTCACATTTGAAAACCGGTTTTTTAAATTAAGAAAACCGGTTTTAAAAGAATTCAAATTATTGTGTAAAAATTAATTTTTAACTTATTTGATTTGCTTATTTGATTTGAAGTTATCTGGAAAGATATTGTCTAGAATGTTTCCAAATTCTTATGTGGAAACCGATTCTCATGAAGAGCAAATCGAAGAAACTACTCATCAGAGTAATGCTTTTTGTAAAGGAAGCCATGGAAAAATCAATTCATAAGTTTCTTGAAGACCCTGAAGAAAAACTTACAAATCCAAAGACACTGAAAGCTGAATTTTCATTATTTGAGGCAACGAATAAAAGAACCAAAAACTTAGCCACCATTCAGTGGATATTTTATATTTTTTAAAATCCTATTTTCTTAGGAGAAATTAAAATTGGTGAAATATTATTTGAAATTTGAAATTTTTGTTTGAGTTTTCGTTATTTTGTGTAAGTAATGTGTAATCCTTAATTTTTGTTTTATATTTTGACTTTGATATTGATTTCGTTTTTTTTTATTTTATATAAATTAAATTAAATATTTTTACCTATTCTATTTTTTTTTTGACAAAAATTCGAAAACCGGCTAAAACCGGTTTTTTGGAAATCTGGAATTCGAAAACCGGATTTTCAAAAAGTAGGTTTTTGTATAAACCCTAATGCCGATCAACGATCGCTACGTCTCACCAGAATAGGACAGGAATCAAACCTTCACTTAAACTAGATCCGGATCGGCTATCGTTTTAGATCGAAGTACATTAACATAACAGTAAAAAATTTTTTAAGGGCCATTTGGGCGATTTCCATCATAATTATTATATCTATAATTAATATTATAGATCGAATAAAACTTTTTTTAACTAGAATTTCACTTCATGATCTCCTGTCAACTTAGACAATCGGTGAATCGTTATAACACAAGAACCACAGGCATCAGGAGCCAACGCTAAGACGCGGAGAAAAATTTCTTACTGGGCTACAAGGTTTACGCCGGGCCCCTGATACTCAAGAAGTATTTTACCCTCTAATCATTACCGTCAGACGATGACATTCGGTACCACAATCTGTGGGTTCGAGTCCCGCTGCTAATATGGATGCTTGTAGCCATTCGGATTTGGTTTTAAACTGGAGGTCTCACTCTATTTAGCCCTCGTGTAGCAAAAGAAGACTGTATTGTTTTTCAAAAATCAACCTTTCTGTGCTCTTTAAGCGTGGCCAGGATTCCTTCGCCGAGAAAAACGCGATTTGGTTAGAATTTACCATATGCAATTCCATTTAAGATCTTGAATACGAGCCAAGATTTACTTACATGCCCAGATCATTTACTTACATGATCATTTACTTACAGATCAAATTACATGATCATTTACTTACTTTGCAGATCATTTACTTACATGCCCAGGACTTGATCCGGAAGCCCAAAAAAGTGAGAACTTTACCCAATTATACTGGGACGCTAGAGATATGATGAACTTTCTATGAACTTTTAACACCTTTTATCTGACTTTGTTCACTGTTGTGCTTTATGCATTTGTTCAATGCTTAGTTCTTTGCCGTTTGTGTTGCCTGTAAATATGGATTAATTTTCCAAATAAAGCCATAGGTATATAAATAAAAAAAAAAATGATATGGACTCCGCCAATCCATTCTGGTGGATACGCAGCAAACAAAACCCATTTGTCTATTACAGGGTGATATTTCCAAACGTCTAAACCAGGGGCTCCCAACCTTTTTCCTACATCGACCCCTTTTAAAAGAATGATTTTATTCATCGACCCCCTCACATTTTTCTCTATAATATGCAGCATACAACATAATTATAATACTAATAATTGCAGATAACACACTTAAAGATAACAATTTGACTAAGAATAGGAACAAAAAATTAGAAAAAGTGGTTCATTAGGTTTATGTATTATTATTTTTCTAATTATTTTCCTTTTTAATTTCACAAATATAAACAGCATTTCAGAAACACAGATTGTAAGTTTACAAACATCGCCAAGAGAAAAACGAAACTGTTTTTGATTGGTTGCATCGTGAGGACCGTGTGCTGTTTAAGGTCCAGTGGATTTCCCCAGTTCTGCCTAGTGTTGGTGCACAAATAAAAGCTGACGGCGGCATTCGAGGCTTATACAAAAGCGTCATGACATTCGACTTTAGATGCGGGGATCAGTCCGCCCTATGCAAATCTTCATTTATACCAATTAAAACTGATATTATTATCTAATAAATACATTCCTAACAAATTAAATTAAATCTTAAAACAGAAAAATTTATCATAGACCCCTAATAGACCCCCTGGAATACTATAGACCCCTTTTAAACTTTCATCGACCCCGTTGGTAATCTCTAGTCTAAACTATGTATCAATACATCGTGTAGTCGAAAGTTGATCTCAAGTGTCATAAGTACACATGAAAATATTTCCAGAAAAAAAAATTACCACAGCATTTATCTCAGATTTTTTTTTTTAAACTGCCTTTGCACCATACCAAAAACTGGTTTTTAGAATTAATTTTCAAAACCCTTCCGTCCCCTGCACTTTAAATGCATCGTTTAAAATCGCAGAGAGCCTTCGCATCTCAGATTTATGAACTTCGCTTTCAAAGCAACATTTTATTATGTTATTTTTTTTTCCCTTTCGGCTAAACCTGCTCAGGAATCCGAGCGGCATACTTTCGGCCATCTGAAACCCTTCCACGATGGCTATCAAAGGCAGATAGACAAGCCGGCTCAAACAGGACTGGAAGTCGTCCGTTCCAAGGTTGGTGGTGCAAAACAAGAAGAGGAGACTCGGAGGACGTGATCGCGAGGAAAGAGAATACACACACACACACACACACACACATACAACCTGTTGGTTGGAAAATGGATAAGAGGCACAGTCCATGAATGGAAGGAAGGTGTCTTTCTTGTTGGGTGAACAAACCAAGAACGGATCAAGGTTTCCAGGTTAATTTGGCCGACAGATTTGCTCGTTGGATTAGATGGCCGGGAACAATGAAGAGATCCGAACAGAACAATAGGCTCTGGGCGAGACAAATTACTCAAATAAATAGATGGAGGGGAAAAAATAGGCGTGAAATATGTAATAGCGTTTTTGTTAACCCTTTCAGGGGCAAGAAACATCCACCGTTTTCACGAAGATATTTTCCCGAATTTTTTAATCTAAAGAATCTTGAAAAAATTTGAAATTAAAGGCTGCGAAATGTTTTTAGTTATTTAAATTGATGACAGATGGCAGTATTAACCATTTACTGCTCATTTAACTGGAATACATTGCGTGCAAGTGAAAAAAATACTATCGGCGTCCCTCAAAGGGTTAAAAAGAGCAACGGGCAGCATGTATTTAATCCCGAGTTTTGAATCACGCGAAACAACAAGTTTTATTGATTTCAGATGGTAAATATTGTGGGCCGTAAGACGTAATAGGAATACCTCTACACACGCAGTTTTCGATTCTTTTCTCTTATACCCTGATATTAGGCGGGGACAATAATATTCCTCTTTGATTGAAAAATGATTTTATCTTCATTAGGGAAAATAGTTCTAATCAAGGTTGAGTTCCTCTTACCTGTGATATCTTTGAATGAGTACTCTCGATCAATGTATTGGATTTTGGAACTTTGCCTGTACGTAATAAGATGTCTTCAGGTGTGTGTGTGTGGGGGGGGGAATAAGATCACACAAAAGATTTATTTATGTTTTCTTACACTTATCCTGAGAGTAATTTATTCAATATTTTTAACGATTTTGGGTGCGAGACCAAGTTTGTGTGTAACAGCGGCGGCTCCAGTCTAGAGATTTGGGGGGGGGGGGGGGGGCAACGTCGGCTCTTAGGGTTATATACATATACAGTGGAATCTCGATCGATCGTTTTCGGATCCATCGTTTTTCCGTATGTGTCGTTCATTTTATCCAGTCCCAATGATCATATTGCTTTGTTATGTTTCCGCATCTATCGTTTCCCCGCATTTATCGTTTATTTCAGTCGGTCCCTTGAAAAACGATCGATCGAGATTCCATTGTGTATATATATATATATATATATATATATATATATATATATATATATATATAAGAAATAAACATCCTCTCATTTTAAATTTAAACTTGTTTCGTATTAGGCCTAGGATTACATAATTTTAAGCTACGAATAAAAATTCTCCGGGCATTTTTTTGGGGGTGGGTGGTGGGGGCAATTGCCCTACTTCCCCTCCCTGGAGCCGCCGTTGGTGTGTACTTAACTCTGAGAAAGACAGGGGCTCACAACCCCATCCGCCGCCCCATGAAAATAATCTGCGACTGCTTGCCGTCATCAATACTCCTGAGTTTAAATTTATATACTTCTGGTGAGCTATCATTTTTCTAACGCTTTTTTTTCTGATACGTTGTTAAAAATTCACTCTATAGTACTCAAATGGTTCACCTGTACTGAGCCTCCATTGAAGCCCTATTGGCATTAGGACTCAATACCGAGTATTAAAAACTTTCTCAAAAGTAACACCTCAGAGAAGCAGGACCCGATTTAGAAAATTCTTGACTATTGGCACAACTCAGGATGGGGTCCCACTAACACTTATTAATCCCTTATATACACTATAACATACATATGATAAACTATATATATATATATATATATAACTATACATATGATGAACTAATCAATAGTAGTCAAACCTTTAATAATATTTATCAATAATCCTTTGACTTCATAATTCACTTTTCACAAATTAGAAAATAAATAAAATCAAGAGCACTAACCTTTTATGTAAATTTGATGAATAGGCAAAACTAAAAATTAAAAACTGCTTTATTTTATGTTTATTTGTAATTATTTTAAGCAAAATTATATATATATATTATGTACACCTCCAAATACTTTACATAATTTTTTTCTGTAAAAAATGGATGTAAAGTATTTTTATCGATGTAAAGTTTTTTATATAAAAAATTGCTATAAAAAAGGTAAAATTAAAAAAAAATTGAATTGGGAATTTTCTTTTTTTTTCTTTTAAAATAAAAATTTTGGGGCCCCTAGGCCCTAATGGAAAATAAGGGCCTGCAGAGCATTAGTGAAAAAATTGTTTTGTCGCACATGTTTTCAACGTTTATATCTTGCCTGGGAGCTCATAATGTAATCAAGGTCCATGACGGCCGTTTGATGCTCTTTATTATTCTTTCTTGCCAGATTTGGTCAAAAATTAATGCAAATCTAAAAAAAAAGCTATCGCTGAATTGAACGTTTAATTTGGCATGATTTCATTAAATATTTTAACCAGTTCGAGACATTCACAATTGAAGAGAGGGAATAAATTACTCTCTCTTGTCAGGAAAAATAATTTGTCTGAACTCAGTAAAGAATGTTTGATGACAAAATATTTGACTGATTTCTCATCTTCCAAAAATATTGGATCACTCTCTTTTCTATTCCCTCGGGCCTAGAACCATGTTGAGTTGCATTACCGAGTTGGCTGAATTTTTTTTCTAAAAATAATAATAATAATAATAATAATAATAATGTACCAAGAGAGAAAAAGCTTTGTCTTCGGCGAAAACAGCAGTCAAAACATTTAAAATGAATTCACC
The DNA here is from genome assembly GCA_907164885.2 of Dolomedes plantarius. Lineage (NCBI taxonomy): Eukaryota > Metazoa > Arthropoda > Arachnida > Araneae > Dolomedidae > Dolomedes > Dolomedes plantarius. The sequence goes on from OU015500.1 coordinate 131,646,556, forward strand.
GTATTTCGCCTCAAGACTGAAAAATGAACGTTACGAAATTCAACTAAAAATACCTATAATTTGGTAACCCTTTACCAGATTTGAACGGAACTTGTTTTATGTTGCTTCTATTCATGTTAAGGGTACCGTATTCTTCAAAATAAGGCACTAAGGGTGTGAGTTTATTTTCTTTATTGAATTGTAGACAGACTCAATGATTTATAAAAACTGTGATATAAGTTTTCACCTGTCAGTATCGGAAATAGATAATCATATAGGTGCATTAAGCTCGTTTTTAGCGGTCTCCAGAAATTATTATTATTAAAATTATATATTTAAAAGTTTTTTTTGTAATCTTACGAGCAGTTTAAAGAAGTACGTAAGGTAAGTTGGGGTAACTGGGCCCATGGGGTAACTGGGTCATCCACTCCCAGATTTTTCCTTTACATATCAGGGGGTAATTCCACTCTGTTATGGCAACACTGGTAAGCAGAAGTCAACAAAACAACAGCCCTTTGGTCTCCAGCTTGGTTGAAGAATGTTTTATGGCTGCTAATGATTTTTGTATTTTTCATCAGAAAACATCTTTCTACAAGGGTGAATTCAATAATTTTTATAAGTCTATTTTTATCTCTTAAAAACTGAATGCAAGAATTTTTAGCTGAGTTAATATCAAAATAACCTTTTGTGTAGTGTTTTAACCTATCCTGCATGTTAAAGGTCAGTGGAGGGGTATCACCCAGTTGCTCCATCAAATTTAGTTATATGAGGCAACTGGGCCATACCTTCAGGGGAAATGGGCCCAGGTATGGTCCAGTTACCCCACACTGATCCACATATGCTTATATTAATTACTACTTACCTAACTTAAGTAACTGAACTAATTAAGTTATGTTAATAAGTTGCAATAAAGTCAATCAAGACATAGGCCTTTATAGATAAAATGTTGTTGGAGAAATTTATACTTTTAAAGCTCGTGAGAGTTCAAACATGTTTTCTTTTTTTCTTCTTACAACTCACCCAAGATTTGCGTCATATTTACATAGAAAAAAGACAGGAATATAAGAGATTGGAAAATTTGGCTATACAAGAAAAAAATTAAAAAGCAGAAGAAAAACTCCTAAAAAAAAAAAAGATGACATTGTGAAAAAAAAAAATTAAAGACGAACTTGAAAGTAAAAAGAAAGAGAGAAACAGAAAATAGAAGATGCAATGCGAGGAAAAAAACCAGAAAAAGAAAAGAAAGATTGGATTTAAACCACTGACTTCAGTAGATTTAGAAAACCCATTGCCTTCGACTTCTGGCCTCTGCAAGTATGGCCTGTGCAAGGCCTCTGTATTTCCCTCCTAAATATATGAATTCCGAAATATGACAGTCCGAGATTTTGACAGTATTAAAATTTTCTCTCTATTAGATTTTTTTATAGATATATTTACTTTCGTCAAGTCGCAGTGGCGTAGCGAGCATAACTGGCGCCCGGGGCACGATACCTTTGTGGCGCCCCCCCCCCGCAAAACATATATTAATATAATATATAGACCTTATATTGGCGCCCCTTCCCCGAAAAACATATAATAATATAATATATAGACCTTATATTGGCACCCCCTCCCCAAAAACATATATTAATATAATTAATAGACCTTATATTGGCGCCCCCCCGAAAAACATATAGTAATATAATATATAGACCTTATATTGGCGCCCCCCCCGAAAACCATATAGTAATATAGTATATAGACCTTATATTGGCACTCCCCCCGAAAAACATATAGTAATGTAATATATAGACCTTATATTGGCGCCCCTCTGCAAGTGGCGCCCGGGGCATGATAGACCCCCTTGCCCCCCCCCCCTCGCTACGCCACTGTCAAGTTGCATTTGAAGCGTGTTTCGTTGAAACAAGCCTTTCTTCTTTGTAGCTATTTTGTTGATTCAAACCTTTCAAGTTTCTTTTATTTTTAAATTTTTGCATTCTAACAGCTAAAGCTATTCTTTCGTTTTGCTTTTCCCGCCCGCATCGGTGTTCAAACACCACGTGTTCCAGAGAGTGGGTTTTTTTTTCTAATTTCTTCTTAGAACTCTTCGTAATCCCTTAATGGTTACCCAGCTTGAGCAATCAATCTTTTTACCTCCCGATACACATCCGAATTGGCGAGATTCATCGCCCCGATAGCCGTTGATGGGCGCGCTTTCAGACATCGGAGAGTCACACTTTCATTGCCCGGCTTTGATGTAATAATCTGCCATGTAACTGTTTATTTACAGCATCCGGTTGAGGCATCGGGAGGAATAATATCGTGCACCTACTCCGTCATCTAGGACGCAAACATCTGCTTAACTGGCTCGCGTGACGTCACTCCTATCGTACCTCGAGCATCACCCTCTACAAATGCTACATCGCATCACTCGCTCTTGAGTAATCCAAACCTTCATTTATTTAGTCACTGAGCGAAAAATGATCGACTGCTTCGGAGAGATTTGAGAGGTGTTGAGTTATTCAGCGGTCGATAAAGAGTTACGCTGTGAAATTACGAAACAAAATTAATTTGAACGTGGAAATTCAGCTGATTCTTGGAGAAAATTGAGAATCTCGTCGAGATGTACTTATGCATATCGTAAAGCTTAAACGTTTATTTGTCAATTCATCATAATTTTTCCCTGTAGGTACAGTCACCTCCAGTGTTTATGATTAAATAAAGGACCTTTTGGTGGCTGTCTAAGAGCTTTGTTCGCCTAGAACCAGATTTGATAAAACAGATACTCTAATTCTAGGGCAACATTACGAGTCTTACCGAGTTCACTCTATCGTGGTCGGACATCTTCATCCGTGGGGAAAAGTTTTGGCTTCTTTGAGTGATTCAATTAACTTGGAGTAGATTTCAGCCCAATCCGGATTTGAGACTTTTATCAAAAAAAGGTGTTACTATAATACTAAAACCCCTGAGATCAGAAATTCTTTACACCAGGGTTTCCCAACCTTTTTCCTGCATCGACCCCTTTTAAAAGAATGATATTCTTCATCGCCCCCCTCACATTTTCTCTATAATATAAAGCATACACCATAATTATAGTATTAATGAACATCTTCATCCGTGGGGAAAAGTTTTGGCTTCTTTGAGTGAGTCAATTCAAACTTACAACATAATTATAGTATTAATGAAACACTTAAGGATGACATAAAACAGTTAAGGATGACAATTCGACTAAGAATATGAACAAAAAATTAGAAAAAGTGGTTCATTAGGTTTATGTTTTATTATTTTTGTGCGATTTTCATTTTTAATTTCACAAATATAAGCAAGATTTCAGAAACACAGATTGTAATTGCACAAACATCGCCAAGAGAAAAAAAACTAAACTTCTTCTGATTGGTTGCATCGGAAGGACCCAGTGCCGTTTAAGGTCCAGTGGATTTCCCCAGTTCTGCCTAGTGTTGGTACACAAATAAAAGCTAATGGCGGTATTCGAGAAATATACAAAAACGTCATGACATTCGACTTAGATGCATGGATCACTCCGCCCTATGCAAATCTGTATTTATACTTAAAACGGATATTATTATTATTACTAGAAGGTAACCCGTCATTTTGACGTCATAATACTAATAATGACGTCATAATGGAAAAAGTATATGAAAGTTAAAAAATATCCTGAATTATCTAACAATATTGCATTTAATCCACACCTTGTAAAAGCAAACCCTTTCATTATTTTTTATTTATTTACTTTTTCATGCGATTGGAGTAGTAGACTGCCATCCAGTTTTTTACAGGTCACTACGCGATATGAATACTTGAGCTACTAGATTCATTCACATTCAAGTTTGTTTACTTTCAGAATTCATCGCAAAAGTAAACAGATTCTTAAAAACTGTTAAATATACAGCTAAAAACATCCAATATTTTTTAGTTCTGAATGTTTTATAGAAAAATAGGCTGAACAAACGTGATTTGATGGAGAAGATAATAGTTTTTAGGTAACAAAAAATTCTGATCTACATCTGAAATTGAAATTAAGCCTAACCGGCCGTTTGTTTACTGAGGACTTCAATTGAAAGATGAGTACAGCCCGGAAGTGTTATACAGAGACAAGGGCTATTATATATATAATAATTGCATTCCTAAAAAATTAAATTTTAAAACAGAAAAATTTATCATAGACCCTTAATATATCCCTGGAATACTATAGACCCTTTTAAACTTCCATCGATCCCCCCCCCCTCCCAAGGGGTCCACCTGGACCCCGTTGGGAATCCCTGCTTTAAACCAAGGAAATTACAATAAGATCTCACAAATGAAATGATACTAGGATCTCTGTACTGTATCTTCCTAAGCTGCTTTGGTTGCTCAGTTGCAGGGCCGCCCAGAGACTTTACGGAGCCTGGGGCAAACTTCTGTTGGGGGCCCCAAGAAATCTGATTAATCGAATAATTTTTTTTATAATTTTTTTGGGGGCACCTTTTTTCATGAGATTATTTTGAATTTTGAAGTACGGTACAAGTTTCAGAATTTTCATTCGGAGGAAATATAATAAATATTTTTTTAAAATTTTTTTGGGGCCCCTCTGGCAGTTGGGGGCCTGGGGCAAAGTGCCCCAGTTCCCCCCCCCTCTGGGCGGCCCTGCTCAGTTGTAATAATTCGCCCAAAGGTAAAAGGATAAGACTAATTTATCCATCACAATTTACCTGTGAATTTCATATTTAATATAAATAAATAACACTCGACTTTTCAGCTGAACCAGCTTTTTAATTAGTTCCAAAATTAATACATTTTTTTCCTGATACATACTTCAAATAAATATAAAACTTGATGTATCTTTATATTCCTTTTAGTGACAGTTATATTAATATTCATTAACTATCATTTTAAACTTAAGGGAAGAGAATCTACTGGATGTTAAAGTATTTTTCTATTGTAGTAAGGGTACAATTTACTACAAAAAATCCGCCAACTTCTTTTTAATATAGAATTTATCTTATTTTTTTAGTTATCGTACCAGGTCGATGCCTGATATTTGTTCTTCTCTTCCACCTGCATTAGAGAACAAATATTCTCATCATTTTTTTTTAATCGAGGCTTGAAAGTTTTATTAAGTTTTGATATCGTAAAAAGCTATTTTACGAAACATCTCGCTTATCAAAATCAAACCACCTGGGCACAACGCAATAAAGACAATGTCCGATAATTCTTATCATTTTATTGGCACACAGAGCTGTTTATTTTATAATCGTATTTAAATCAATAGTATAGAGCAGGTTGTTTTTAAATCCATTTAAGCTCACGATGGAGTAATAATGTACTTAAAGTCGTTGATGTGAACAAACACATCTCTTACATACCTCAAATACAAAATAATGGAAAGTTTAAATATGTTATTAAGCTAGTTTAATACCCGTTCTTCGCTACGGAGTACATTCAAATTAAATACAACGGTCAATGTATGCAATTAATTTGTATGTTTAATATCCATAAAACATACGAATTTTAATTAAATTCTTAAAAAACTTCCATCTCAATTAGTCTAGTGGTAAAATTTTATCTTTTTCCGTATTTTAATATTTATGTTGTCGATTTATTTCGTTGTTATGCACGTGACGCAAAATTAATTTAAAGTATCACAAAAAGGAAAGAAACCACGTGATCAGCATTAAAATAAATTATATTTTAAAAATGAATCCTTAAAAATTCACCAAACATCAGAAAATGGTGGTAAAGATTCGAAAAAGATGTCATTCCAGAGGAATTTTTATGATCTTTCTCGTGATATAAATTTTATAACCCTCAGATTATTATTTTAAATGCAAACTTGAAAAAAGTTACAAAAACAGCTTAAAAATTTAATTTTAAAAATTCCAAGAGGAATTTTTCAAAAATCTTTCTTAGTGCACCCCTACACTATAAGAAGAATCGCCATGCAAAATTTCAGCCCTTTAGGTCCAGCAGTTTGGTCTGTCTGTTATCTGTCAGTCAGTCAGTCAGTCATAGAACTGTTTTATGTATATAGATTAATATTTTTTGCTTTTTATGTTCTTTTTTACAGTCCCACCCCACCAATTTACGATTATGGTGGCAATGGAGGAATGATTCTATTCGAAGATGAGATGTTAAGGCTACTATATACTAACTCTATAGGATTCCCTCACCTTAATGTTAACCTGTGGAGAAAGTGTGTCTACTATTGCAAACTCCATAAATGCTGATAATCCAATAAAAATGGTGTTTTCAGATAGCTTGAACTTTTCTCCATCTTGGAGCAGGACTCCTTTTATAAATTCGTCCACCAAAGGAATTGATGAGCGTTGAAAACTTACTGTACCAGATTCAGTGGCGTAGCAAAGTGGGGGGAAGGGGGTCTATCATGCCCCGGGCGCCACTCGCAGAGGGGCGCCAATGTAAGATCCATATATTATATTACTATATGTTTTCGAGGTGGATGCCAATATAAGGTCTATATATTATATTACTATATGTTTTCAGGGGAGGGCCCCAATATAAGGTCTATATATTATATTACTATATGTTTTTCGGGGAGGGCACCAATATAAGGTATATATATTATATTACTATATTATTTTGTCGGGGGCGCCAATATAAGGTCTATATATTATATTTCTATATGTTTTTAGGGGAGGGCACATAATATAAGGTAACATAATATAAGGTCTATATATTATGTTACTATATGCTTTTCGGGGAGGAGTGCCAATATAAGGTCTATATATTATGTTATTATATGTTTATCGAGGGCGCCAATATAGGGTCTATATATTATATTACTATATGTTTTTCAGGGGGGCGCGCCACAAAGGTATCGTGCCCCGTGCGCCAGTTATGCTATCTACGCCACTAGCCAGATCCCCCCCCATCCCCCCACCCCGAACATTTTAAAATTGAAAATTATTATTTGCATTTTTGTTTTAAAAAGGAAAATGCCCCAAGGTGTCGAATTTCTTTCTATATTACAGAGTACAATTTTTTTCAAATATCTAATCCAAGTCGGCAATCCTTGGACACATTTACTCCATAGGTTAACATTGAGATGAGAGAATCCAATAGCGTTAGTACACAGCAGCCTTAAAGCTACGTAACGCGTGATGAAACGTCTTACGAGTAGCAAATCACAATTCCGAGTTTCCCCATGAATAATAGCAGTCGTTTCTGACAGCAAGCCAAGCCCAAGTATTCTCTGGCAGTATATTTTTAAATACAGGTAGCCCTCCTACAGCACGACATCTTACAACACGGTTTCGCTCTATACTAACACGATAAGATAAATTGCGGGAACCTCGTACAACACTGCAACCTGTAATACGGTTTCGCTCTAACACAATAAAAAAATTGCGAAAACCTTTTTGTACAACACTGTACTTCTATAGCACTAGATAATATGATTTTTGTTTAACACATTTAAAAACTAAATTACCTTAAAATAATGACGGGAAGGAATAATAAACTATAGTGGCTTTACATGGAAATGTAGAAGCAAATTATAATTTATTCATTTATAACTCTATAAAATTACAAGAAGACCTAAGCTTGGCTGAAAATCTTGAATCAATTTTCCTGAATGCAGACCCTTCCGCTGAAAGAAGCCGAAAATTCAAAAGGGAGCTGCAAAATTGTCTACATCCATACCGTGTATCTACAATGACCTTGTAAGAACCAGCAAATAAACAAAAATTACAGATTTTTTAAAGAGGATAGAAGGTACAAAAAAATCTAAGTGAAGAAAAAGGTTCTGAAAGTGAAGGTTATATCGTTCAATCGAAAAAATGTTCTCGTTTGATTGTACTGAGCAGTGATGAGGAAGATATTTATTAAATTAAGGTCGCATTAAATGAAAATAATACTTTTTTGTTTCTTTTCATTTTGTGTTATAGAAACAAATATAATAGAATACATTTATATTTTTAATAAAAATTAAGTTGCTTATATGAAATTTAAAAAAAATTTTTGTTTTTAATAAGTTTTTAGAACGTAACCCCCCTTTTTTGAACTGTCTCTGGGTCTTATATAACACGTTTTCACACAACACGGCAATTTCTAGGAACCTATCTACCGTGTTATAGGAGGTTTACCTGTACCAGAATGAAATGTCTTTAAACATCATTTTCGTCTAAAGAAAAACGACTAGTGAGTTAGTATTACAGCACAATAGTGCTGAAATGAAGCTCATTTGCGTCCTTGGCAGAAAATCCTTCTTCTGATCCTATAAGTCAACCCATCGGTTCAAATGGATAAATAACAGGTTCAGAAACATTGGCCTAGATAGACCGACATCGACATCTTGACTATGTAAACGTCAAAGAGACTGAGACAAACGTATGAAATATTGTATGAACCATCCACTTGTACAGAATTCTATAGATTTTGAATATCAGCCGTTTAGCTATCCATTTTCATGCTTTAAAAATAAAAAAAGGTTAACGGATAGGAATTTTTTAACGAACCAGCATGTTTAAAAAAATTCCAGGTAGTCTCTTCTAACGAAAATACCGCGGGTTATTAACGTAGGATTACTTATCGTTGCTTACCTCTTTTGAATATATATATATATATATATATATATATATATATATATATATATATATATATATATATATATATATATATATATATATAATACAGAACAGAACTTTTAACTATGAACTGCAAACTTTAGCTATGTAAACGCATTATTTGTAAACGCATATTGTGTCTGGCGCAACAGGGCGCCGCTAGCACAAACATTGTCACGACCCCTCTACTCTGTTTGGAGAGAACATTGAACATTAAGACTCCCGCTTTGGATTCCGTCTACTTTTTTAAAATTCTCAATGTAAATAAATTTTAATTGTTATTTGTTCTTTACGATGGTTGCTAATTAGTTTATGTTGTGTACGTTTTACTTCGACCCCCGATCCCCACATATATATATATGTGTGTATGTGTGTCTCAGTCAAAATTTTGACGCATTTTGATACTTTTCTGTTTAGCTGTTTACTGCTTGCCCAATCGATATAGACAGGGTTTGGCGCGCTGCCAAAATTATGACTCGTGACGCAGGACATTTGAAATTTTGCTTTCCGGAGGACCGTTATGTAGGAACGTAATCCTGCATTAAAACAATGTCTCCTAAATTTGCAAAAGTTACGAACACTGAAAGTTTATATGCGTGTGTTTTATACGCGTATGACTCACTAGATATTTAGTGTGATCCAAATATTCAGTTAAACTAATGATACGTTTCCGAATACAGAAGGAAAAAATTAATATTACAATAACGGTAAGATTTTGAAATGAAAAGCAGTAATTTTCTCTGGAATAATCGCGGTGGATGCATCTCCAATGCTGTTTGTTATTCATATGCACCTTATAATTCTTTGGTCGTTAAATCCTTTTCAGAATTCATGCCGTTAACTTTCAATAGCGAGGCTTCTTGTAGATTGTCAAACCATTAAATATGTGATGGGCAAAAAATATTTCTGTTCTCTCTAACCGCATGTCATAAATGACTCTTTATTACAACAAAATCAATTTTAATAAAATAAAAAAATAACCCCAAAAATTACTTAATTAATTACAGCTTGCATCTCTGTTTAAAGCAAAACAATTGCAGTATCAAACCTCAAATTGAAAAAAAAAAGCCAAAAAATTAATTAATAACAGCTTGCATCTCTGTTTGAAGCAAAACAATTGCAGTATCAAACCTCAAATTGAAAAAAAAACCCCAAAAATTACTTAATAACAGCTTGCATCTCTATTTGAAGCAAAACAATTGCAGTATCAACCCTCAAATTGAAAAAAAAACCCAAAAATTAACTAATAACAGCTTGCATCTTTGTTTGAAGCAAAACAATTGCAGTATCAAACCTCAAATTGAAAAAAAAGAACCCAAAAATTACTTAATAACAGCTTGCATCTCTGTTTGAAGCAAAACAATTGCAGTATCAAACCTCAAATTGAAAAAAAACCAAAAAATTAATTAATAACAGCTTGCATCTCTGTTTGAAGCAAAACAATTGCAGTATCAACTCTCAAATTGAAAAAAACCCAAAAAATTAATAATATCTTGCATCTCTGTTTGAAGCAAAACAATTGCAGTACGAAACCTCAAATTGAAAAAAAAAAGCTTTAGAAATGAGTTAAGTATCCTACACAGATAGTTTCCGAAAAGTTCTATTAAATGCTTCTCGAATTAATAGCACAGAGCTAAAAATTTCTGTCCTTCGCTTATCTGGTCATTTTTTTGTTGAGATGACCAACCACTTTAGTGCTTTCTGGCATAATTCCAATACGTATTTTTTTCTTTGTTTCTGGAATAATTTTCCTCCAAACGTACTGTTTGAAGAAGGTCAGTAAAAATTTTACAATACTTTGTTCCGTGCTTCAAGTACGCGATTTATTTATTTCGATTTATATTTCATGCGGTTTGTATAAGTAGACTGTGAGGCTGTATGCAGTTGTCGATTTCTCAGTTGTCTTTACCTATATGTTTTCGATAATTCTCTTATTGAAAGACAAATGTTTCTCCAGTGAAAATAGTGGCGTAGCGAGCATAACTGGCGCCCGGGGCACGATACCTTTGTGGCGCCCCCCCTGAAAAACATATAGTAATATAATATATAGACCCTATATTGGCGCCCTCGATAAACCTATAATAACATAATATATAGACCTTATATTGGCACTCCCCCCCCCCGAAAAACATATAGTAACATAATATATACACCTTATGTTGGTGCCCTCCCCTAAAAACATATAGTAATATAATATATAGACCTTATATTGGCGCCCCCCACAAAATAATATAGTAATATAATATATATACCTTATATTGGCGCCCTCCCCAAAAAACATATAGTAATATAATATATAGACCTTATATTGGGGCCCTCCCCTGAAAAACATATAGTAATATAATATACAGACCTTATATTGGCATCCACCTCGAAAACATATAGTAATATAATATATATGGATCTTACATTGGCGCCCCTCTGCGATTGGCACCCGGGGCATGATAGACCCCCTTACCCCCCCCCCTTTGCTACGCCACTGAGTGAAAATTTGTCACATTTGTGAAAAATTTGTCATGATATTTTGTTTCGGAGCACAGAAATTTACAGTTCTATAAAAACAGAAACGAACGAGGAAACCTTGCCAGAATGGCTAAATCTTGTGTAAATTTTTTTTAGAAGTTCAATTCAGTTTGAATAAATTTATCTAAAAACATTTCGGTTCAAAATAGTGTATCTTGATTCGGTTCGCCTTGAATAAATTTTTCAAAATTTAAAAATCAAATACCTCGCAGTCTATTTGGCTCAAATTGTCGAAAAATTTTCTTTAACCCTTCAGCGGGCACGCCAATTTTTGGAACACCAGCAGGCGCGCGTGGCACAAAGTGCAACGTCTCTTTCAACCTTGATTATTCCTTTTGTAACTCTTTTTTTTTCAAAATGAAAATAATAATTCTGCGTTTTATGACAAGATATAAAATGTTGATAATATTGAGATATATTTATAATTAAAGTCCAAAGAATGCAGATACGATCGCCTTATTTCAAAACTGTCCGGCTTATTGGATCTGAGGACAACTTGCGAATGGATTCCTATTATGTCCAAAAACCTAAAAAACAATGAGATTGTCCATCTTCGTGATATGCGGGATACCGTGTAATAGCTGCACATTGGATCGACTCTATCAACTCCTCCTTTTGTCGTATTGTAATCCAATATAATCACGACTACCAATGAATGAAAAGGAATACAAGGGTCCGAAAATCAGACTTGCATTAGAAAGGGTGTAGCTATCAATAGAAACTGCTTAGAACATTCAAAGCTGACATGCAAAAGCAAGCCATTAAAAATTACGAAAATGTTGCACTCTGTACACGGCCGCTGAAGGGTTAAGTACACCACAATACGGAATCAATTAAGTGCTTCTTTTTGAAAAATCTAATTCACCTGACAATATTAATATTAAAACTTCGCATAATTTATAGATTTTAGAAAATATTGAAATCGAATATATCAAATTCAACTAGTCCACTATTATCGAACATTTCTTCAGATACATCAATATATGTCGAACATTCGTATGCAGTAATAAGAATTTAAATTAACTGAGTTATATAACATTCGAAATCAAAATTAATGAATTTTGTCTGTTTATGAAGAATTTAAAAACCAAATATTTCAAAATTTATCCTTTCCATGTAATCGAACAACATTTCTAAATACCAACGCTGTCTGACATCTAGAAAACACACCTAATTGGAAAAGCACATCTGAGTAGTGTATCAGTGGCGTAGCAAAGGGGGGGCAAGGGGGTCTATCATGCCCCGGGCGCCACTCGCAGAGGGGCGCCAATGTAAGATCCATATATTATATTACTATATGTTCAATATAAGGTCTATATATTATATTACTATATGTTTTTCTGCGGAGGGTCCCAATATAAGGTCTATATATTATCGGGGAGGGCGCCAACATAAAGTATATATATTATATTACTATATTATTTTGTGGGGGGGCGCCAATATAAGGTCTATATATTATATTACTATATGTTTTTAGGGGAGGGCACCAACATAAGGTCTATATATTATGTTACTATATGCTTTTCGGGGAGTGCCAATATAAGGTCTATATATTATGTTATATGTTTATCGAGGGCGCCAATATAGGGTCTATATATTATATTACTATATGTTTTTCGGGGGGGGGGTTGGCGCCACAAAGGTATCGTGCCCCGGGCGCCAGTTATGCTCGCTACGCTACTGTGGTGTATCCTACTAAATTTATTAGAGAATTTTGGGCAAATAGAATTTAAGGTTCTTGATTTTAAAATTGAGCAAAAAAATTGTAATCGTACGAATTCATTTAAGATAAATTGTTTAAAATTGGAATGTTTAAAACAAATTATTTTAAACCAAACTGAATTTTATCTTTTAACGTTATGGCACAAATTTTAACTGTTCTTATGAATGTCCGTGGTTTGTTTATATTTTTGAGGGACTGTGCACTCAGTAAACTTGAGTTTGCCTACACCTAAATATTTCACATACCGTAAGATGGGGTTAATTTGTGACGGATTTAAATTTTTTTCCTGTGCCAGCCGATCAGTTTTAAAAGCAGCCCATAATGAACAACTGCAAAACATTGGTACATCCTTTCCTTACGTAGTAATGTATTGCGCTAACCCGGATCTTTAATTACCATTGAGAAATTAAAGATTAAAAAGTGTCACAAAGTTACCCCGCCGAGTGGGGCTTCTTTGTAACATCTGTGTTTTCGACTTGAAATCCAAGAGGAAAAATTACTTGACACAAAGTTAGACAGTAAAACGCTTATCAAAAGCTTGAAACACAATTATATATACCTATTACAAATATTGGATAGCTTTATCTATATCTTTGACATCAAAGAGACCTCGGGTGCCCAGGGCAGCCATCAGTTCTTTGAGAAGATGAGGAAATCCGTCTTTCGGCAGATTCTGCTCCTTCGGCTAATTTTTTAGGGTAGCCAATACTTCTTTCTCTCCAGTGGTATTTTAGAGGACCGAAAAATGCAACATCAAGCGGCTGGAGGAGGTGGGTCGACTTTGTGGGTTATTTTGTGACAGTGTCAATGTGTCACAAAGTAACCCCGTCACCTTTCGGTATTTAGGTTATGTTCTTATATCTCTCGGAATTATCACTACACAAACGTTATATTGCTACACAATATAACCAACATATTAACAATAAAAAATAATTACCTGTGGTAGCTGGTTGTATAAGATGTTAGCCTTCAGCACACAAAGTTTCCGAAGTTTGAGTCAATAGCTTGACAACAGGTTTGAACAATACACTAGCCAGCGAAGACAAATGGCGCACAGAATCTTCGGACACTGGCTACTAGGTGTCTCTGCATGTCGGACAAGTTGTTGGCACTGTTCTTTGCATTCCCAATATCACGGGCGAAAATTACTATGTGTCACAAAGTTACCCCTGCAGTCACAAAGTCCCGTCTTACGGTACCGTACATATTCATAACGTCATGTTTCACACTGGCATGTAAATTTTTAAACTAGGGGAATTTGTTAATATGTGTTTTCAAAAATTTGACATTCCCATTTGTGGCTTATTGATTGGATTTTGGTTATTACAGAAAGTACAGATTTATATACTGTTGAATATTTAGTACCGCGTTATTTTCCACACCTAAAAAGTTCATTTTTATTTAGGAGCTTGATGTAAAACGCTGCGCAAAAAAGTAGAGAATTAAGATGGTTGAAGGTCTACTCCTGAGCTACTATGTAAATTCAAGAAGTTTACTTTTGTTTAGGAGGCTCCCTTGGTCAAGTTCCTTTTCATATTTGTTAGTCACAGTTGGTTTGTAATAAATCAAGTTTAAGGTACCTAATTCCTGAATTCCGTGCAGCTGTTCTCAGTATGCCACTTCTGTGCCTTGCACAGATTGCTGTACTCTATAAACATACTCCACATTTTATAGTCTCCAGAGTCTGCATTTCATGCACTAGAAAACAAAGAATTCTTTAATCAGTTGCATTGTTCTGAAACAAGAGAAAATAAAAACATGAAGTGAGTTGTAACTGAAACATTTCGCTATAAAGTGGTTAACTGCAGTTTGCTAGCCTAAAACTATATATCAAAACTGGACTGGACAGAAAAAAAGGCTGTCAGAAAGCAAATTTAACGACTCTCTGTTGTCTGTCGTGGTAAAATTTTTTGCGTCAAGCCAGCTTTGTGTACTCAGTGATTTATTTATAACGGCATTTATTCAGCTGCCCGATGGAACGTTTAGCTTTACAGATCCCACGCCGATCTCCTGGTACTCCGCCACGACCTCAAACTAATAAGGTGTAACAACCCATGTGACAGGTAATGAATTTTCATTGTTCCTTCTGGGGGTAGTGAAATTGTCATTGTTCATTTTGTGCGTAGCGAAACATTTCATATCCAATTCAATATTCATGCTCAAAATATTACAGAATACATAGGTGAAGAATCATGCATGTTAGATAATATGAAGAGGAAGAAACGGCACACTTGACTAAGTTGCTGTCGTAGGATATTAAAGTGTCATAATCATGGAGTTCTGGCTCCTAGGCTCTTTGGTTCCGTAGTAGATTAAGGCAGTGCTCCCCAACCTTTTTATCCCCGCGGACCGATCAACGTTTGATAATTTTACCGCTGCCCGCTGAGGGGGGTAACGTTGATTGTTTTTATTTTAGATTGTTTTGATTTACTAATTTTAATTTAATTGTATTTAAACATGCCTTCAAAACAAATACAGTTACACCGAAAAATGAATATAAAGTGATTTAACATTTTAACTCACTAGAAGACTAAATCAATGAGAACCCTGAGCTTGTTTCTTTGCAACGAGACGGTTCCATCTGGGGGTAATAGGAGACAATGACACCCGAAACGTGTTGTTTATGTCCAGTTTATTCCGTTGTTTTGTTTTGGTTGCTGTCACTGCAGAAAAACCCGCTTCACACAGATAGGTTGTCGGAAATGGCAATCGTGATTAAGTGCTGTGGTGGAAATCTCAGGTAGGGATGCGACATCGATAACAAAGCATCGGTGTTTTGAAACATCGATATTCAATATTTCAACATCGATGCTAATAAAACATCGCCCAAAAACCATCGATGTTTTTAAACATCGATGTTTTAGAACATTCATTTTTTAAAACTGGTTTAGTAACCTTTAACATTAATGTTACTTCGGTTAATCGTGGGGGGGGGGGGGGTTGATTCAATTTTACTCTCTGATTGGGCTGACACAAATGACAAAAACTTGGTTGCTTTTGCCTTGGGCTACATTGATGACTCAAAATTCTCGTTGTAAATATCGCCATGTTTTGCCTTCAAATGTCCAGATAAATTCGTGGTATTGTCAGAAGTTTTGAGGGACTTAAGGCAAATATTGCATTCCGCCAATTTGTCAGAGGTTTTGCAAAAATATTTCCAAATGGTACTTTTGGGAGGCATCTTACTAATAATACTAACGTCAACTTATATAAAACATAACAAAGCAAAAACTTAAATGGCTGCTCTCGTGTATATATACTATTTATAAAACAAAACCCCATTGAAGGTTCTGGAGTGTCAGGAACATTCCAAGCGCTCTGATTGGTTCATTGGTTGTTGATTGCCATTTGTCTGTTTGCTAAGGAATCGTTCCCTCTTTTGTATTCGTCATTTTCAGAATTCAAACTTACATTTACTGACTGTGAAAATTATGCTACGTGGGAAATTTTTTTATTATGGTACTTTTTCATTAAAAAAAAACATCGAGACAACGTAAAACATCGATCAAAAAACATCGGCTTCAATAAATCGATGTTTAAAACATCGATGTCTTTATCAAAACATCGATGTTTTGAAAACATCGACATCGATGTCGCATCCCTAATCTCAGGGTATTTTGATGTATAAATGACGTTACGTTTATTGCTCAATAAAAAACTCGTTTTATTTATTTATTTGTTTCGTTTTTTTCTTTTAGGAAAGCGCATTTATTTTCAATTTTATGACGACAATTCTAATTAATAATCTTGAAATGCTTAATAAACAATAAACTAATTAAAAATAGTTACAAGATTTCTTCTGTTACAAAGGTATAAATTAGCACAAACCCGAGAGAAATACACCACAGCAAATAAAATGGAAATAATTTGATGCTCCTTGGGCGGCCCGCAGTGGCGTAGCGAGCATAACTGGCACTCGGGGCACGATACCTTTGTGGCGCCCCCCCTGAAAAAACATATAGTAATATAATATATAGACCCTATATTGGCGCCCTCTATAAACATATAATAACATAATATATAGACCTTATACTGGCACTCTCCCCCGAAAAGCATATACTAACATAATATATAGACCTTATGTTGGTGCCCTCCCCTGAAAAACATATAGTAATATAATATATAGACCTTATATTGGCATCCACCTCGAAAACATATAGTAATATAATATATGGATCTTACATTGGCGCCCCTCTGCGAGTGGCGCCCGGGGCATGATAGACCCCCTTGCTCCCCCTTTGCTACGCCACTGGCGGCCCGGTACCATTTGATCCACGGACCAGTACCGGTCCGCGGCCCAGGGGTTGGGGCTACTGGATTAAGGAACCTGTAACGAAACGTGATGGTATAACGCTAAATTCGAATTTTAACTGCACCAAGATCACCACAATAAGCGTGACCGATTAATGAATCAGTTCTTAGTGTATTTCCAGTTTAATTTTTCAAGGATTTTTTTAAAAATTAACTTGACGTAATGAAATAAGCGGATTATGTAATCCAGAATTATATTTTCTATTAGGTATTAAGCAAGGACAATGTTATTGTATTTAGAGTCTCTTTAAAAAGATGATGAGATGCAGGAAATAACCCCTCGAACCCAACGCTGCGTTGCGCATTTTTCTTCGTAGAAAAACTATGTAAGAGGTCACAGTTTATGTTGCATGCTGATTTAAAGACTCGAGAAGGTATAAGAATTGCTTTGCAAGGAAAGTCATTGAACTGAGCAGTTTAAATATATATCTTTGTACTAGATACTACTGAGAGGTTTGTTTACAGGATTTACTAATACCCAAAGAAAAAAAAAATTCCACATAAAATTTTTAAAAAGAACAATTTTTCGCTTTTTCTTCTACTAGATGGGCCGGGGTATGTGTTGATGTCCACAAAATGAATATTTTGCTCCTTCCAATTCGCTTATTCATTACGTTACTGCATTTATATCAGGGGTTCCCAACCTTTTACCTACATCGACCCCTTTTAAAATAATGATTTTCTTCATCGACCTTTTCACATTTTCTCTATAATATACAGCATACAACATAATTATAATACTAATAATTGCATATAAAACACTTAAAGATGACAATTTGACTTAGAATATGAACGAAAAATTAGAAAAACTGGTTCATTAGGTTTATGTTTTATTATTTTTGTACTATTTTCATTTTTTATTTCCCAAATATAAACAAGATTTCAGAAACACTGATTGTGATAGCACAAACATCGCCAAGAGAAAAAACGAAACTGCTTGTGATTGGTTGCACCAGGAGGACCCAGTGCTGTTTAAGGTCCAGTGGATTTCCCCAGTTCTGCCTAGTGTTGGTACACAAATAAAAGCTGACGGCGGTATTCGAGAAATATACAAAAGCGTCATGACATTCGACTTAGATGCATGGATCACTCCGCCCTATGCAAATCTGTATATATACATATTAAAACGGATATTATTATCTAATAATTACATTCCTAAAAAATTAAATTAAATTTTAAAACAGAACAATTTATCATGGACCCCCAATAGATCCCTGGAATACTATAGACCCTTTTTAAACTTCCATCGACCTCCAAGGGGTGCACCTGGACCCTGTTTGGGAATGCCTGATTTATATGATGCATATATTACTCCCAGGCGAAGTGGAACAAAACATTTTTTTTTTAAATCACAGACTCCAAATGTTAGAATTTTTATTTTTTTTAAACTATTTTTATTTAGTTTTTTTAGTTTACACCCGAGTTAACATTTAACAAGGCTAGCTGTGATTCATGTCATTACTTCAAAAGTTCGTAGAAACGAGAACCTTCAAAGAAATTAAACGGTAAAAGAAATAGCTTAATCCTTTACAAAGATAAGCGGTGTAAACCGCAAAGTTACAACGAATTTAAAAGAGAATTCTGAAGTGGATTGTTTTGCAGCCCTATCAAATATTATGGGGTCTGCTTACTAAGACGGGATTATTTTTTTGGTCCTCTAAGTTTCATTTCGGCAGGTTTTACTTTATAACCAAAATCTTTGTCGGCGCATCAAAAAAGATAAAAGTATTGTAATTACAGATAAGCTGGCTAACGGAAAAGTTCGTTGAGCACTTTAGCTACTGAAAAGAATTCTCTCCAGTAGACGATATTTCAAATGTGACCAGGAAATCTGTTTAATCGCCCTTGCTTACCAGATTGTAATTACCAAGTAAATGCTCTCATCTCAAAAAAATTATCTAACCTGCAAATGAAGAAATTTTTTTATCTATATTTTGCATTAGTCTGGTATTTTTGTAGGTGTCAAACCACAACCAAAAAAATGTTTAGGTATGAGGATATTTGTAATTACGAAATTCATATATAGGGAAAAAACATGCAATTTTCAACTAGGATACGGCTCATGAATTAAAACTGTCATTAACAAGCTGAACTTTTTTAATTATATATGACAGGTCTGGTTGTGAGCCAAGCAATGCTCCACAAACGTTTGCGCATGTGTTGTGGAGAATTTTTAGCACAGGTTATAAGGACCTGGCTTAAGACTACTTTTATTTAGAATACAACTCTTACGAGATTTAAATGTACCACGATAAATATTGTCGCCCCTTTTCAAATAGGCTGTTGTACCGTCGAGCGTTTAGAAACATCTCGAAAACGAATGTTATAACAGCGGTTCTTATTGAAAGCTGAATTTACTACACATTACTCTCAATTGAGAAAATACGTAAACTCTATAAGTGTAAGTAATATCGCCGCCGTCCACACCCGAAGGTTATACGGCCCTTCAATAATAAAAAACTAATCATCCCAACGGCTATACAGCTCAGCCGGGTCCCAAAGTTTTTCTTTTTACAATTCGTTTGTGTCTTTTTTTTTTCAATCTGGGGGGGCTATCCATCTTCCCTTTGTAAGGGGAAGTGCATATTCATAAGTTCCTGCATAATATTCTTGATATACCTTCTACAATAATAATCCGTAAATAATTTACTAGGGGCCCAATCATCAAAGCCCAAAGGTAAGTTTTTTCGTGCTTCAGCCCATTTGCTACAATTGTTTATACAGTGCTTTATAGTTTGTATGTTTCCACACTCACAACGATCTGTTTTAATAGACCCCTATACAGCCATGTTCAGTTATTGCTTGATTAACAAGGAAATCTGCCGAAAGTCTTTTCGTAGAAATTCTAGGGAATACCTCAAATACTTTCCTTTCCAAACTGCTTCTCTCCCAATTTTCTTGCCGTATATTTATGTAATAATTCTTAGTTTTATTCTTAATATGTTCTTTAGTTAACTTATAATTTCCTGTGATTTCATTCAGTGTTGTCGCTCGTTTGGCTGCAGCGTCTACCATCTCATTTTCATAAATCCCACAGTGCGCTCTGTAAACGTCTATAAACTAAACTTTGGAAAGCGCATAAACCAAAATAAGGTGACATCCGAATTAAATTATCTCGAGTCACCTTGTATTTATAAATTTAGGCAAGAAAGTAAATACTTTTTCTTCGATTTGCTTCTAGAAGGGTCTAGATGAGGCTAACCGATACTTATCTTTGGAGCAAAATTCAGTCTCCTTAACCCTTCCCTCGGATTTAAATGACTGCACGTTTTTTTCCCCACCAGAAAAAATGTCACTGCTGTGAAACGAACAGCCATCATACTAGCCAGCTTCTATGTTGCACAACTGCGGTGAAAGCTCAGTTTTATCTCGAGTTTACCAGGCATATATTCTTTTTGAACCGTAACCATGCATTTAATTCCTTCCGTCAAATAAAAGAGAGCATAACAAAAATGTTCCTCGATAACATTCTTATTTCTGAGCGAGATATAATCTGCATTTTCGACGCATACACATACGACACTAAATTCTCAAGAGTTTTACCCATTCGCTTATCAAACTACGGCCTATCTAATCTGTCTCTTTCGCAAACCATTGAATCATTTCAGAGCAAATACATATTTTTGTTCTTCCAAAAATTATATGTCTTATCAGCCCTTGATGCCAAAATAATCTTGCAGATAATTTTTTTAAAAACTTTTCGAGAAGAACAAAGATCTCGTGGTGAATGAGTTTCTTTTTCTTCGTCAACGAAGATAACTTACGACGATGAATCCCGCTCTTTGATGACTAATCACTTTAAAGTGTGTCAGGGGAATATGATATACCAACTTCCGACTCAACTCGGAGAAACAGCTCCTGCAAAGATGTACGGGACGCATGTCCGATTTTTTATATTTTTGTTCTTGCAGTTAGCGTGCGAAAAATAAACGGGGGAGTAGATACTGCTAATTAAAGTGGAGCAATGGAAATAACAGAAAAGAACCTCGAAAATAATAGAATTAAACACAAGTTTTTTTTTATATCCAATGACAAGTTTAAAGACTACTGAGACAAAATTCAAAGAAAAAAATAGAGAATAAAAACATGACACAACAACAAAAGTCGGATACAGTAATAGTCTATCAACTAAGTAGGTCACTTGCTTCCCAATAATGATACGATAGGGACATCTTTCGTAGAGCTGGTCAGCGAAGTGAGTCTCATCCATCACCGAAGATCGCAGAGCTTGTGAAAAGGGTCAACGGTCATTTTAAGGCGATACTGATATTTAGATAAACAGTCGTGACCGGTCGCCAGACGAAATTCATTAACAGATCTATGCCTTGACCACTTACAGATGTTTTTGATTCTAATCCACCAGTGCTTTTGATAGTTGTTTTCAAAGAGCTGTTGTCGGGTGGCTTGATTGACAGACTTAAGAATAAGGCATTTGACAGTACTAAAGGGTATATCAGTAATGGGAATCTGCAAAATGGATGCACCTTCCTTAGCCAGGAGATCGGCGGACTCGTTGACAAAAGCTCCGCAGTGGTCCGGGATCCATTGCTAAACGGCATCTTCATGGTGGCTGCTGTGGCGTCACTGTAAGGCTGATAAACTCTCTGAGGCATTTTGAAGAAATTTCATGACTATTGATCCATACCAAAGAAAGACAGAGTTCTAATTAAAAGCGAAAGCCAAATTTTTAAAACAAAACATAACAAGTAGATTTATTTACAAAAAGAATTAAACATTAAACACTTTCAACATAATCACTCAATTTACGTGCAGATTCACAAATACGCTCCAGGGCCCATTCTCGGCCCAACAACACAGGAGCCTAGCAAAAACACGTCTCTCCCGCTCGGATTTTATACAGCGTCTCCCTTCAATGTCTGGATTTTCAGAAGGGGTGGAGGAGGCGGAAGATGACGCCAGATTATCGGCTGACAGCTCTTTTTAGTCGCCGAACTTTACTATATTGCAGAACGTCAAGATGACTGCTTTAGTGGCTGCATCTGTGAGGGAAACGGTTTTTAATCTCCCCACGTGTTCCGAAACTGGTGGAACCGAACAACACATTCCTTGAAAACACGCAGCTGTGTTCCAAGCGCTTGTGGGTTTTTTGGGAAAATAACCTCATCTTTCCAGTACGCTACACTGCTTAGCACCGCAGGAGCTTCTTGCATTCAAGGATGCCAGTAGAGGGAGGTGTATAATAAGAATCAATTGCAATTAAAGCAGTTTTAGAGTCATGAAAGATAGCTACTTTGGAGAAAAGGTCCAGATGGCATTGCACTTGCGTAAGGAATTAAACACAAGTAACTCACAGCATATTTCTTAGGCCATTGCAACCGTTGACGCCGCTGATATTAAATCTCAGTGCTAAGTTGTGCGGAGAATCTTCCCTTAGTACTTTTTTGATTAACAGATTAGCAAATGGCGTATTAATGCATTCTGTCCGCATTTGAAAGTAGATCTTTATAAACAATGTGCGTTTTCTTCAAAGACCTTTATATTTTAATTTAATGAGTTCAAAACACAATTTTAGTTTTGTAGCGATAGATCTCAATAACTTAATTCCGAGTATAAAATGACTACCCAAAACTTAAAGTTCATTTTCTTTAATAGCGTACCTCGGAGGTAGACAACTCAACAAAGACAAATTAAATGTACAGCACATACACCAAAAAAAAAAATAATAAGTGATTTAAAAGTATGAATTTGCTAATCTGTGATTGGAAAAATTCCGAGAGGAAAATTCCCATCAATCGATTAGACCAGTGCTCCCCAACCCTTTTATCGCCGCGGACCGGTCAACGTTTGATAATTTTACCACGGACCGGTCAACTTTTGATAATTTTACCACGGCCCGCTGAGGGGGGGGGGACGTTGATTGTTTATATTCTAGATTGTTTTGATTTACTAATTTTAATTTAATTATACTTAAACATGCCTTCAAAATAAAATACAGTTACACCAAAAAAATGAATATAAAGTGATTTAACATTTTAACTCACTAGAACGCTAAATCAATAAGAACCCTGAGCTTGTGGCCCTAAGCTGGAGGCCCGGTACCATTTGAGCCGTGGACCGGTACCGGTCCGCGGCCCGGGAGTTGGGGACTACTGGGTTAGACGACTTACGATGTCATTCGATGTACTTACTGCCTAAGTCATAAATCAAATAGCGCTATTTTAATATTGTTCGTGTCTTCCGATTTTCCGCGCGTAAGGGCCTGTTCTCATAGGAGTCCGGTAGCGGAAGCGTTGAAGTATTGAAATATATTCAACCAATGACAAACCTACAATCGATTAGCAACGAAATTTTTAAAGCCTATGATTGGTTTATTTCCGTCTCGGCGCCATCTTTCCTTTTACGCTTCCGCTACCGGACTCCTTTGTGAACAGACCCTAACAGTGTATTAATTAGCAGTGATAATCAGTAGTTCAGCTACTGAAAAGTCCAGGAAAATCTTTAAAATAATAATATCATTTAAATGTCCAGTCATTTGAATTATGCCGTAATATAATCACGTAACGATAATTGAATATATGGCTAACACTGAATCTAAACTAAGTCTCTAGCATATGCCTCTGAAGGTGTACTTTCCTTCTTTGCTACTGAATAAAATTGACTTAAACAGAAGCGAATATGAGGTATATTAATTTAGGTTTTCCCCAGCTAAACAAAAATTTCTGAATGCTGAAAATCAAACTTCAAAAGAGGGCTCTAAAGTGATTGATTGTCTTTCAGGAGAAAAGTTGCCATACCATACAGGCTACGGGGTGCATGCATCACTGAAACCAACTGAACTTTTCGTTCATGAACTCTACCTGTAAACTTTCAATTAATAATGGTCCAGTGGCTGAAGTACTAAATCGGGACCGGTTTGGCGAGATTTTGGCGAAATTTCGCTCCGGAACGCCAAATTTGGCGGGGGAATTTTCCTCAGGACTGTATATTATATATGTTTATGTATATATGTATATATGTTTATGTATATATGTATATATGTATATGTATATATGTATATGCATATGTATATACGTATATGTATATATGTAATCTGTATATGTATATATGTAATATGTATATGTATATATGTATATATGTATATGTATATATGTAATATGTATATGTATATATGTAATATGTATATGTATATATGTAATATGTATATGTATATATGTAATATGTATATGTATATATGTAATATGTATATGTATATATCCCGATACGTATATATGTATATGTATCGGTCCCGATTTGATACCACAGCCGTAATTTAATAGGGAAATCGATTGTCTTATACACTGGTCAGCTACATAACTGGACCGGCTGACCAGTGTATAAGACAATCGATTTCCCTATTAAATTACTAATCGTTTGAATCAGTTCCATGAAGGCTGGCATCATCGTCGAATACGCAATGAACTTAGTAAAGACGCACATACGAAACAAAGAACCACGCTGCGATATTTAAAATCTGTTTCAGTGCCATGGAATATGGATAATATTTAATACCGCATTAATAATACAATCGAAATTGCCGTTTCCCAAAGCTAGACATTTTAATTGCTTTCGAGAAGCTTAATATTTTATCTGAGCTTTGACAAATACGCGTATAGGTTTAAATCGCAAGGTCTTGAACAACGCAAACAAAGAAAAGTTAATTTTATATTTACGTAGGAAAATACAGTAAAACGCACGTTAATCAGATTTGTAGACTTTGTGAATCAGATTTGTATCGCAGATTTGTAGACTTATTTTATATAATGTTCACATTAAATAATAATTTTTAACTATGATACCAAGAACGTAACCACAAGTACGCTAAACGTTCGCTTTTTAGTTTGATTCAATGTACAGTTCCTACATAGATTGATTGTACAATAAATTATGGTGATAAAATGCTTTTTGTTGAGTTTAAGAAAGCTTTACTAGAGTGTCACAGGGCGTTGACGTGGATTGATGTGACGTGGCCGTGCTTCATTTAAACACCACACGTGTTTGAAACAAAAGTCAGAGGACCAATTCTTTGTTAAGAAATGATGTGAAAAGTTATTTATATATTTGTTAAAGTTATTTTTATATTATATGTCTAGTAAACAATACTATGCAATTTTGTTACAAAAAATAGCTTTTTTATCGTAATAAACAGTAACTCTGCTTAGTTAAGGATTTTGTTTTGCTTATTACCCATATTACCCGGATTATCCTGATTGCCTATGGTCCAAGTTAGTCCAGATAAATAAGGTTTTACTGTATAAAAATGCTACTACGCCCGTCTGCACACGGAGCAACTCAAAAGAAACTGATAACTGACTCAAATCACAAGCCAGTCCGTGATGAGTCGTAACCTATGTAATTGAATGGAGCCACGCACACGGCGCAACTGGTTACAAACTCGTCCAGACTCATCACGGATGGTTTGTGATTGGAGTCAGTTATCAGTTTCTTTTGAGTTGCTCCGTGTGCAGACGGCCTACTACTACAGGGAATAGGTTTCCAACTGACGCCCTCCTAGAGGGCCTGTTCACATAGAATCTGTCAGCGTCAGCATTACTCGTATTGAATTGCTTTAAACCAATCACAGGCCTTAACAATTTCATAGCTAATCATTTGGAGGTTTGTAATTGGTTAAAAGGGGACTCACGACTCTTAAGTCGAGGAAATTAGGCATATTTTCATACTTTTTGACTCTTTGTAACTATTTCAATTTACTACCAATTTTTCCAAATTTTATGTGTATAATAAATTCATATACAGTCGAACCTCCATATATCAAACTTCCTCATATCGAAATTTTCTATATATCGAACTCTTAGCAAATCTCTATGTTCATTACATAGAAAAACTGTTCTATATATCGAAAAAATCTCTATATATCGAAATTTTTTTCAAGACATATTGGGAGATTTTATTCCACTTTAGAATAAAATCTCCCAATTTTTGTCGTTTGAAACAAAATGTAGTGGACTTCAATTCGCGGAAAATGTTCTGATGAAGTTTTTTGTGAACTGAATAAATGCGAACATTTCTTCGATGAACTTTCCGCAAAACTGGCTGTTCGGCAAGATATTCGTAGGTTTTTTTTAAAGAATGTAACTATGATCATTGTAACCACTGTCTGGATTATTGTTTTTTTAAAAGGTATGTAGTACTCAATAAATCTTTCATATTAATTCATTTTTTAGTTATACCTTTCATTTAATGTGATTCGCATATAAATTAGAAATGGAGTTTCGTATACGAAAATTAGCTTTAATTTTAATGTTTTAGGAGAATTATGATAAAACTAAGATCAATTCTATATATCGAAATTTCTGTATATCGAATTTTTTTCCGGCAATTTGCTACTTCGATATATGGAGGTTCGACTGTATTTATTTTAATAAACAAATTTTCAACTCTCAAAATAATTTTAAATAATTTTTTTTAAAATGCTTTAAATATACCTTGTTTTTTAAGCATTTTTATTGTACACTGGCTTGCGGGCAGAACTATGAAATTAATTTTACACTTAAATGTATCATTCCTGTTTTATATTTAAAATAAATAATTCAAAATACAATTGAACATAAAACATTCAACATTAAAATATTTTTTCAATTTTTTTTTAAAACTGCTAAAAATACACTTAAAATTCCGTTAAATTTTTGCATTAATTTACCCCTAAAAAAATAACAAAATGTGCAGTGATTGCAATAATTCTAGTTCAGACGCAATGAAATAACATGATTATGCAGTGATAAAAATTTCACGCTGACGGATTCTATATGAACAGGCCCTATATGATAGATACACATGAAGGACCTAAATGTCGATAAAGGCACTCGGAAGCAGTTGATCTTTCACGTCAGTGGCGTAGCGAGCATAACTGGCGCCCGGGGCACGATATATTTGTGGCGCGCCCCCCCTGAAAAACATATAGTAATATAATATATAGACCCTATATTGGCGCCCTCGATAAACATATAATCACATAATATATAGACCTTATATTGGCACTCCCCCCCGAAAAGCATATAGTAACATAATATATACACCTTATGTTGGTGCCCTCCCCTAAAAACATATAGTAATATAATATATAGACCTTATATTGGCGCCCCCCACAAAATAATATAGTAATATAATATATATACCTTATATTGGCGCCCTCCCCGAAAAGCATATAGTAATATAATATATAGACCCTATATTGGGGCCCTCCCCTGAAAAACATATAGTAATATAATATATAGACCTTATATTGGCATCCACCTCGAAAACATATAGTAATATAATATATAGATCTTACATTGGCGCCCCTCTGCGAGTGGCGCCCGGGGCATGATAGACCCCCTTGCCCCCCCCCCCCCTTTGCTACGCCACTATTTCACGTGTCTTGGATATATTTCGTGGAGAGTAGAATTTTACTGATGTTATTTACTCTTATTTCACCATTCAATTAGATTCTTAAAGCCGCTGACTTGAGACCCACTCCTTACATTTTGTATCAGGCCGGCGGTTTAGCGCTGTGGTTTGGCCCACGGATATTCTTGGAGTGTCTTCACCACCAGGTGGCGGGTTCGATTCCCGCTTGTCCGAGGACAATGCTGAGGTCGGGGCTCTAGGCCAATCCTATATGGTGCTTCTGTAATGAAGAAGCCAACTAATTCGCGGTGTGGATAGTTGAATGTCGTACCAGACAAAGTGCCTGCCGCATTGGAAACAACATTTTGTATTAGTAAGACGCTAAGGAACG
Source organism: Dolomedes plantarius (assembly GCA_907164885.2). Classification (NCBI taxonomy): domain Eukaryota; kingdom Metazoa; phylum Arthropoda; class Arachnida; order Araneae; family Dolomedidae; genus Dolomedes; species Dolomedes plantarius. Next base: position 131,674,388 of record OU015500.1, read on the forward strand.
TCGAATTAAAGAGATTATTTTTAAGGTACGCTGTTCCTAAGGTACATCAATGCAAAATTTCACGTGGATTTCCTTTTTATAGGTCTTATATTATATTAAATAACTTATCTGTTATGTTTATTTATTTTCATTTATCTTTTAACCTTTCCTTTGATCTCATTTTGCTTCCTTTTTTGAGTGTTATCAGAATGCAGACATATTTTTTCAAGACGGAAATGATGCCATTTATTACGAAATAAAATGTTACTTAATCTATATATACAAAACAGTTCCATAACTGACTGACATATAACGTACAGACCAAACCGCTGGACCAAAAGGGCTGAAATTTTGCATGGCGATTCTTCTTATAGTGTAGGGGTGCATTAACAAAGATTTTTGAAAAATTCTTCTTAAATTTTTTTTAATTAAATTTTTAAGTTGTTTTTGTAACTTTTTTTAAGTTTGCATTTAAAATAATAATTTGAGGGTTATACAATTTATATCACGAGAAAGATCATAAAATTCCTTTAAAATGAAATATTTTTCGAATCTTTACCTTAATTTTATTTAAATTTAAAATTAAATTTTAAAGTTGTTTTTGTAACCTTTTTAAAGTTTTCATTTAAAATAATAATCTGACGGTTACAAAATTTATATCACCAGAGAGTTCATAAAAATTTCTTTGAAATGAAATCTTTTTAGAATCTTTACCTCCATTCTCTGATTTTTGGTGAATTTTTAAAGATTAATTTTTAGAATTTAATTTATTAAATGCTGATCACGTGGTTTCTTTTCTTTTTGTGATACTTTAAATTAATTTTGCGTCACGTGCATAACAACGAAATAAATTGACAAAAAAAAAAGCTAAAATATGGTAAAAGATAAAAATTTAACCACTAGACTTATTGAGATGGAAGTTTTTTAAGAATTTAATTCAAATTTGTATGTTGTATAGATATTAAACATATAAATTAATTGCATAAATTGATCGTTGTATTAAATTTGAATATTTTCTTCTACATTATTTTGTCTATAAAAATATCCGTTACGATTTTTTTTAAAATATGTTTTTTTGGCATTAATTGCGTACAATGACCGTTGTATTTAATTTGAATGTACTCCGTAACGAAGCACGGGTATTCAGCTAGTCTTGTATAATGTAATTGAAAACACATTATAAAATTTAATTCCGTAAACACTTACCCTCCCGTAAAAAAAGAAGCAAAACCACTGTCTTTGTTTTCGTGAAGTTCAATCTTTTATCTGAATTTTTGACAAACACGTCTTATGAATGAAACTTCAAGGACTCGAACAACGTGAACAAAGAGAAGTTAAGCTTAAATATCTGATTAATACGCACATGAAATATATGAATGTAATTTAAAAAAATACTTGGCAGAGCTAACTATTTATTATGCGATTTTAAACAAAAACTTTTTTTTTTGCTTCAAGGAAATGGTGCTCCTTATCTAATATCCAATCACCAAAAAACAGATATCATTTAAAATCAACTGCACGAGAAGTATGCGGCAGAATTGAGTGCGCATATGAAGGTGAAAGCTGTGACAAGGCAAAGCAGGAAATTTTAATAACAGACATAGCGGCAGTACTTAGGATTGACGAGCCATCAACGCAGAGGTAAACTTACTCACTGCTGATGAATAGGGATACGTAAATTTCGCATAAATTTACGTATCGGAAATTCGCAACAAAAATATCGGAATTTCGCAACAAAAAAATACAATACATAAAATTTCGCATAAATTTACGTATCGGAAATTCGCAAAAAAAAAATATCGGAATTTCGCAACAAAAAAATACAATACATAAAATTTCGCATAAATTTACGTATCGGAAATTCGCAACAAAAATATCGGAATTTCGCAACAAAAAAATACAATACATAAAATTTCGCATTGATGTGCAAAAAAAAAAGATATAAATTCAAAAATTTTGCGTTTATAAAAAAAATACAATTTTACTTACTTTGGTAGGTAAGTATCAAAATTCTTAGTTAAAAGCTAACATTCTAGTAGTCTCCACGTTATGTTACTTAAGTCTTTGCCTTCTGTCATTAATTACTATGTCGTACATACAGTCGAACCCCGTTATAGCGAACCTGGTATATAACGAACTCCCGGATATAACGAACGAAAATTTTGGTCCCTCCGTTTTCCTATTGTATTTAATGCTAATTTGTCCTTTTATAGCGAACCTCCGAAATCTTAAGAATCGGCTATAACGAACATTTTTTTCAGTCGACAACTGAATTTAAAAAAATTTTTAAACTTTTTAAGAATGTTGAAGATACAACGAATGTTGTAGAAGCAAAGAATGTTGAAGAAGAAGATGATGAAGATTTACCTATCGCGATGTGGTTAGGAAAGCACAAAATTTCATCCTTCTCAGATTGTGGCGTGCAATTGTTCGAAACATGTGATGATGAAGTCATTACATGTGACAATCAGACCGATGAAGACATTGTGGAAGAAATTAAAATGAACCATTCTGAAATCGAAGATTCTGCTTCTGATGCTGATGAAGAGGAGCACACAAATGACGAAATCTCCACCATCTCAGATGCTCCAGCAGCGATGCTTATCATTAATAAGTTTTTGTCAACACAAACAGTGGAAGAAAGAGTGTTGGAGTCATTTGATGTATTGGACAAAGAAATTTATAAAATGTTTTTGAAATCGGCATCACGTCAACAGAAGATTAACGATTATTTCAGTATCAAAACAGTGAGCAACTATTAAAGATAAAATCAATTTATTTCCATTTGTCTTCATTTTTAGTGAATTTAATTAGTATTGTGTCAGTTTAATGTAATCGATTTTAGTCAATTTAATTCATTAATGATCATTTTTAATAGATTTTATCATTCTTTCAATACATCATTATTAAACATACATAGCAACTAATGAGTTATACATTTTGTGATCTCTAACAGTTTTCTTAATGCTTCGGATATAGCGAACCACCGGATATAGCGAACAAAACCTTTGGTCTCTTGAAGTTCGTTATAACGGGAGTCGACTGTACTAAAATATCTCTCAGCATCTACGCTGTTAATGGAACTAGCCGTTAGGTTTGTTGGATTTGTTCTTATGGATTTGTTCTTATGCTAAACTGCGAGTATTTTTTGTCTTCAAATTTATCTTAAAGTACACTTAACCCTTTCAGGGGCAACAAACTCCACTGTTTGAACGATGTAGGTTTTTCCCCCCGATTTTTTTAACCTAAATAATCTTGAAATTTTTTTAATTAACGGTTGCAAAATGTTTTTACTTCTTTAAACTGATAACAGATGGCAGTACTAGCCACTTTTCTGCTCATTTAACTGGAATAGATTGAATACAAGGGGAAAAAAGACTAGATTTAGGCGTTTGCACTGTGCAAACGGCGCCCCTCAAAGGGTTAAAACTGAATGATTAAAAATTAATGAAGGCGGGACGCAGACAGTTTTCTTTTGTTTGTTTATAATCGATCTCAATCCTTCGAACTTACAATTCAGATGCTGAAACTTATTCCATACCCTCGCGACTGAGGATTGTCGATAAAATAATTAAAATATTTGTAAAAGAGACTGTTTCAATCTCAGCGATTATCCGTCCTTAATTCCTTATGAAGAAAGAAATAAAAAAAAAATCATTGTTCCTCTCATGACCTGGATAGTTCAGTAGGTAAAACTTTAGCCTCTATGTTGGAAAACATAGGCTCGATCCTCGGTTCTTGAGCATAAGATGATGCCATACTAAGGGGAAAAATTACTTTGAACCTTAAGGCGATTAGGTAAAAATAATTCAATCTGGAAAAAAAAATCAGCTCTGAGTAGATAAATAAAATAATAAATTGACGCTACGTAAAAACAACGTCCTTTGTCGTTGGCCTCAAAGAGAAAGGAGAAATGTGAAAGGAATAAATTTAAAAAAATCGAGTTCCTTACATTCCCGGAAAGTTCTTATGGGAAAAAAAACCGGTTTCAAGGTTAGGAAAGCCAGGTTCGATCCCTGCCCTTAAAGATGGTCCTTAACACTTTTGGTTAGCAATTTATACATATTACAGTAACCACCGCTTATAGTGATATACCGTTTATAAGAATCAATATCGCGAAAACAAAAACAAATATATTATTTCCATGTTATAATTTTCGCTTTAAAGAATCAATCCACCGGTTTTAAGAATCAGTTTACACTCTTCGCTTTCCTTTCATTTTTCCGAAAAAGCCACTTAAACCCTCCAAAGGCACGAAGTTCTTTCTTTTTTTTTTTTTTTTAAAGAAAGATTGATAAGATGGGATGGAATATAGTCGTAAAATTCATCCATTTCTTTGTTAGACATAACATAATAGTTTCCCCTTAAACGCTTTAGCACAACACTGTCCTATTAGCTTGACCCAGGGGCATCTTTACCCGTCCGGGTCCGATTTCACTTTTCTCCACTGACAAACAAAAATAGGGGCTCTTTTTTCCCACCTCCCACATCCTGGTTGTGGCTTCCTGGACCCTGAAACATAATTCTTCGGCGAAGTGTCCACTATCACTTAGGCAAACGTGACATTAGTAGATTCAGCACGTTATCAAATCGTGAAACGTAAGCTAGAAGGTGAATCTTCGTCTGAGACAATTAGTATTGAAAGAGGTATAAACAGCTTCCTGAAAACTTCATGACGTCAAACTACCACAGAAAACTTTTTATTGCTCCATTCCTGTAGTTGAAATGTTCAACTGTTAAGCCGGTATGTTGTAACAAATATTGGATTTTTTTCTTTTCTTACTATAATCATGTGTATCTACTTATAGGTCTAGAAATTAAGTTGTATTTTTGAAATTATAAAAAATAATTTTAATATAAAAGATAATTAACGTAAATTAAAGAGTATTTTATGGTAAATTATCTAATATATGTATATATAGTTGTGTGTGTGCCTGTCCAAAAACCTAAATTTCGGCTATAAGAATCAACCGCTTATAAGAATCGAAAACAGTAATAACAAACGTGATTCTTATAAGCGGAAATCACTGTATTTGTTTAACATTGATGCAATTTAATTGAACATTAAGAACGTGTAAAGGGTGTTGCTGTACGTTTTGGCATCAGGTTACAATGGTGAATCACAGTCTGATTTGAGTATTTATAGAGTATTAGCTACTTCTACCCAGACTTGGGTGTATATAATTTGAAGTGGCACTCTAAATGAATTTGATACAAACACAGTTTATACATGACACAATGTTTATTGAATTCTTTGCACATATAGAATTTGCTTTTACAGCAATAAGCATACGTACTACTTGTACGGAATATATATTAGCATTCAATAAAAATACACTTTGCAATACTCACAAACTAGAGAGTCAAACCAGCAGTTCTGCCACGTAAACTTTGGGCCCCCTAAGCACAATCGCCGGTTAACACCTGGAGCTGCTTACCTCGTAGCTCCCTTAACTCGCTTATCTATCAACCTTAACAACCCTTTAACTTAATCAATCTGCTTGGTATCTATACCAAGCGCGCATGCCGAAATTAGCATATCTCAAGCAGCTTCTTTAATTTATTCACTCAAAAGTTCGATTCTTGTGAATCGAATCTTATGTAAACCTTACATATTAATAACGAGTTTTAATATAATTTGAGTAGAGGATTTAATCTCTTATGATGGATCAAACCCCTTGTACTTAAATCACTTTTATTTCCCCTGGAAGTAAATTTTACAAGGTAAAAAATTATTGTGGATTGGAGAACAGGGGACGCTACAAAAAGCAAATATCTTTAACTTGGTACGAAATGATTTAATTAAAATCACAGAGTAATACAATCAGGGTTAATTTTCTATTTTGGGTGTTAATCTGTTGTATATTTTACAGCGGTGACGGAGAGAGACCAGTTGACTTAAGAGATCTGTCTGTTAACCCTAGTCAAAAGTGAGACAGGTAAAACTAGTTTGAGCTCTGACATGTAGCTACCTAATTCTCTAGTTAGATGCTTTGTCCGAGTAAGAATGTAAATTCTAGACCACAGTTTTCATTTACGGTACAGTGCTTTCGTGTGACCTAAGAAAGTACTCATATAAAAGCCTATAATTTGTACCCCGAGGTTGGTTTTCAAACAGTATGAAAAAGACATTTAAAAATATTTTAATTTGGTAAAAATGTATTTCTCTTAAATTTTAAAATTTATTTCCAGAAAGCAATATAGAAAACGTCCTTTTTTCTGCTAAAATCTACACGTTTCGGGAAATATTCTGATTGAGATAATGCGTTCTTACAATAGCTAAAAATCTGTGATATTCGAATGAGATTTATCTTTGCAAATATTCGTTAGACAGATTGGAGTTTTATTCATTGCACTAAATTTATCTGTCCATTGAATTAAACAATAAGTTAGAGGGCAAATTGTGGCGGTTTGAGTGATATTTTGGTAGGTTACTTAATATAAATTCAAGAAGAACACATTATAAATAATTAAAAGCATACAACTGAAACAGTAAAAAAAAAAAACAAAGAATGAAAAAGCGGAAATGTGAGCATTCTTTCCTCATTAGAGACTCGAAAAACACTAAAAAACTAAAGAGAAGCATTTTTTTATTTTACAGTAAACAAAGTGTTTCAGTAAATCCTTCCGAAAGTGCGTTACACAACACACACACAAAAAAATAAATATATAAATAAATTAAATAAATTACATAAATAAATAAATAAATAAAACCACTAACAAATAAGTCAGATGGGAAAAAAATGTTTCATGCATGTGAAATTCATTCAAACATAAATAAACGGACACATAGCATGTCAGTTATGGGTGCAGTTAAGGGAACTCACTATTCTTAAATCTTTAAAACATTCGATTTTTTGAAAAAAATATATGTTAAAGCCTGATCATTTCTGAACAAAATAAAGCAAACCGCATGAAAATATTCTGCTTAGTTCCGGAGATATTGATATTCTAAATATTTAATTGCTGATCAAGTTTATGGTAAGATAATTTTTAAACTCATTTTTCTCAAAATGTAATTTTTCATCATTCTGCAACTGATATCTCAAAAACTATGAAACATAATTCCATGAAATGTTTGTCACTGCATAATCATGTTATTTTATTGCGTCTGAACTAGAATTATTGCAATCAATGCATATTTTGTTATTTTTTCATGGGTAAATTAATGCAAAAATTTAAGAAAATTTTAAGTATATTTTGAGCAGTTTTAAAAAAATTGAAAAAAAAATTATGTTGATTGTTTTAGTTCAATTGTATTTTGAATTATTTATTTTAAATATAAAACAGGAATTATACATTTAAGTGTAAAATTAATTTCATAGTTCTGCGCGCAAGCCAGTATACAATTAAAATACAGTGAAATCTCGATCGATCGTTTTCGGATCCATCGTTTTTCCGTATGTGTCGTTCATTTTATCCAGTCCCAACGATCATATTGCTTTGTTATGTTTCCACATCTATCGTTTTCCCGCGTTTTCCCGTATGTGTCGTTCATTTTATCCAGTCCCAACGATCATACTGCTTTGTTATGTTTCCGTTCATTTTATCCAGTCCCAACGATCATATTGCTTTGCTATGTTTCCACATCTATTGTTTTCCTGCATTTATCGTTCATTTCAATCGGTCCCTTGAAAAACGATAGATCGAGATTCCACTGTATTACCGATTCGTTAGCATATATTAATTAATTTCTTTGTCGAAGATAGATTGATAATATTGAGATATACAGTGGAATCTCGATCGATCGTTTTCGGATCCATCGTTTTTCCGTATGTGTCGTTCATTTTATCCAGTCCCAACGACCATACTGCTTTGTTATGTGTCGTTCATTTTATCCAGTCCCAACGATCATATTGCTTTGTTATGTTTCCGCATCTATCGTTTTCCCGCATTTATCGTTCATTTCAATCGGTCCCTTGAAAAACGATAGATCGAGATTCCACTGTACTTAAAAAACAAGGTATATCTAAAGCATTAAAAAAAAATTATTTAAAATTATTTTGAGAGTTGAAAATTTGTTTATTCAAATAAATATATTAATTTATCATATACATAAAATTTGGAAAAATTGGGAGTAAATTGAAATAGTTTCAAAGAGTCAAAAAGTATGAAAATATGCCTTATTTCCTCGACATAAGAGTCGTAAGTCCCCAAGAGGAAAGTCTGTTAGGAGAAAAGCAAAGGAAAAAAGAAAAACATGCTAGGAGAGTCTCCAAATGCTCATCTTTTTATCAACCATAAAGGACACAGATGAGTAGGTGTAAATTACTTTACACGAGCAAAAACAGCTTTATAAATAGTATTAAGGCAGGGATGGTAAGATAGACGAATAAATTAAATATACAAGTAGTTATTATAAAATTATTGAGAGTGAGCTGTAAGTCCCAGGAAGAGAGATAAAAAGCAAACCTCAATACCGCTACTGTTTTAAAAAAATCAGCCGATTGCGTAATTAATTAATTTATTAGGATTAATTTATCTAATGCAGCCATAACTGAAAATTCATTGCATGCTTTTAATTTAATTAACACAAAACTTATTCCTACACAAATATAGACAAAAGTACCGACAGATTTAAAATGTATTTTGAAATTAATAGATGGGTGAAAGTTACTTTTCAACCACCGTATAAAAAATATAATTAATTTAATTTGATTTGATTTCTCTAAAGATTTGTATAATTAACACGGCAAATTTTAATGCGGTAATAAATGACTTTTTAAATCAGTGACGCCACCAGTTGTACTGCATTTTCAAGGAAGGTTTTTATTTTCTCTTCTATATTTTAAATACTGTGGAATCTCGATCTATCGTTTTTCAAGGGACCGACTGAATTGAACGACAAATGCGGGAAAACGATAGATGCGGAACCATAACAAAGCAATATGATCGTTGGGACTGGATAAAATGAACGACGCATACGGAAAAACGGTGGATCCGAAAACGATCGATCGAGATTCCACTGTAATTGAAGATCAGCAGTCTCTTACCTCGCTGTAATGAGTCGCTAATCCTTCAGCTACGACAAATGAGTTGAAACTTAAAACTCTAACATCAATATAAAGCGTGTTAATCCCTATATCGTGAAAAACGGATGACATTCCAAATATCAGCTCTAATTATACTTTATTATCTCTTCACTATCTTCTCATTCCTTCGCTATAAACCTCTTTTTTTTTACTGAAACGAAACAGATTTTTAGTTTTTGTTCTTACAGTTTAAACCTTTAGATTTTCTTGCTAGACCAGCGATTAAGACTTGTAAGTGCCTTCAATGCCAATTTGTAAGTGCTTCAATGAATTTAGTTTCATTGAATCACTGTTTTGATTTATTTAATGGTACAGGATTTTCACACAGATCTTTTGATTGTTGCGTACACCTCTGTTTGGAAGATTTTACTGTTGTTAACGCTTCGTAATGCGATTCTACATAAATTTAAAGTTACTCCTATTCATCTTCTACAGTTTATTATAAAATGTTTAAAAGTTCCGAAAGACGGGGGTTACTTTGTGACTTCACGGGTAACTTTGTGACACATACGTAATTTTTTCGTATTTCAGATCTTGCGCCGCGCCCGTGATACCGGGCAGGCAAACAACAGCGCCAACAGCTTGTCCGACATACAGAGACACCTAGTGGCCAGTGTCTGAAACTTCTGCTCGCCATTTGTCTTCGCTGGCCAGTGTATTGTTCAAACCTGTTGTCAAGCTATTGACTCAAACTTCGGAAACTTTGTGTGCCAAAGGCTGACACCTTATACAACCAACTACCACAGGTAATTATTTTTTTATTATCAATATGTTGGTTAGATTGTGGAGCAATATAACTTCTGTGTAGTGATAATTCCGAGAGATATGAGAGCATAACCTAAATATCCAAAGGTGACGGGGTTCTTTTGTGACACGTTGACACTGTCACAAAATAACCCATAAAGTCGACCCACCTCCTCCAGCTGCCCGATGTTGCATTTTTCCGTCCTCTAAAATAGTGCTCCGCAACCGCTGTGCCGTGGCACACTAGTGTGCCGCGAGGTGATCTTGACTGTACCGCGGTGATTTTATCGATTATGATGATAAAAAAATTAACCCCCGCATTAAATAGAAATTTTTCTAAGTAAAATATTCCTCTAACTTTTTGTTAGTATGTAATTTTTCTGGGTCGAAATTATACACAAAACAAAAACATGTTGTTAGCCATACATTGTATGTATGCTCGAGCGTCATATTACTGGATTTCAGTTAAGAAAGAATATCCACAAACTTCTGACAAGGCCATTGCAATTTTGCTCCCATTTTCTACGATATACTTATGCGAACAAAGTTTTTCGACACTAGTTCTAATTGAAAATGACAAACGATCATATTTAAAGGGCCTTGACCATGAACTGTAGCTCTTTCTATTATAGAGCCAAATATAAAGCGTGCAAATATAAAACGCACATTTATCAAAACAATCTCAAATATCTCATTAATAAATTAGTTATGTTTAAATTATCTTTAATTTATAAGGCTTAAGTAAAGACAGAAAAACAAATTTTAATATAAAAATTTAAAGAGTAAATTTTTTTACGGGTAAACTATAATTTTATATTTTTGTTCCTGTGTTGGTGTACAGTTCAAAATGATTTATATAAAACTTAAATGATTATGTTTATCTTGATACATAGTAGGGATGCGACATCAATGTCGATGTTTTAAACATCGATTTATTGAAGCCGATGTTTTTTTAACTTCGATGTTTTGTGCTAGATGTTTTACGTTGTCTCGATGTTCTTTTTTAATGAAAAAGTACCGTAATAAAAAAAATTTACCACGTAGCATAATTTTCACACTCAGTAAATGTAAGTCTGAATTCTGAAAAGGACGAATATAAAAGGGGAATGATTCCTTAGCAAACAGACAAATTGCAATCAACAACCAATGAACCAATCAGAGCGCTTGGAATGTTCCTGACACTCCAGAACCTTCCATGGGGTTTTATTTTGCAAATAGTATATACATGAGTGCATCCATTTAAGTTTTTGTTTTGTTCTGGTTTTATATAAGTTGACGTTAATATTATTAGTAAGATGCCTCCCTAAAGTACCGTTTGGAAATATTTTTACAAAACCACGGACAAATTAGCGAAATGCAATATTTGCCTTAAGTCCCTCAAAACTTCTGGCAATACCACGAATTTATCTGGACATTTGAAGGCAAAACATGGCGGTATTTACAACGAGAATTTTGAGTCATCAATGTAGCCCAAAGCAACCAAGTTTTTGTCATTTGTGCCTGCCCAATCAGAGAGTAAAATTAAATCAGCCCCTCCCCCCCTCGACTAACCGAAGTAACATTAATGTTTGAAGTTACTAAACCAGTTTTAAAAAATGGATGTTCTAAAACATCGATGTTTAAAAACATCGATGGTTTTCGGGCGATGTTTTATTAGCATCGATGTTTTAATATTGAATATCGATGTTTCAAAACATCGATATTTTGTTATCGATGTCGCATCACTAATCCATACATCTATTTTGCTGTGTTTTTTTTATCTAATAAAAACATATACGTATTTATTGTAATTTATATATTTGTAAGCTTTTTCTTGTGGTGTGCCGCGGAATTATCGAAAAAATCATTGTTGTGCCGTGGAAGATAAAAGGTTGCGGAGCTCTGCTCTAAAATACCACTGGAGAGAAAGAAGTATTGACTATCTGGAAAAAAAAATACAGGAAGGAGCAAAATGTGCCGAAAGACGAATTTCCTCATCTTTGATGGCTGTCCTGGGCACCCGAGGTCTCTTTGATGTCAAAGATATAAATAAAGCTATCCAATATTTGCAATAGGTATATTTAATTGTGTATCAAGCGTTTTAGCGTCTAACTTTGTATTCAACTTTGTGACACATTTTAACTTTAATTTCTCAATAGTAATTAAAGATCCGGGTTCGCGCAGTACATTACTACGTAAGGAAATGATGTACCAATGTTTTGCAATTGTTTTGTTTAATATTTTATATTTGTTTTAATGGGCTTGTGGCGGCCCTGTAGTACAGCGCGCTGGTTTTCGGTGCTGAGGGTGCTCAGATCGAATCCCGGCGTTGCGCCACGAAAAATGCCTTCGTCTGTTTCGTCCTTTCATAGGGGGTAAAGCTGACTGCCTGTATGGTGCCCCCATAATAAAATGAACAGCAAAACTGCGGCGTAGTGTAGGCGAATGTTTGATTGCAAGTTCCTCCGCATTAGTTAAAAAAAAATTGTTTTAATGATTGAAAAACACATTTTTATGAATTAAAAAATCATACACAGAGGGTTTAAATTAATAAAATACTGATGCATACTATATAGTACAACAGGGGTGTCAAACTCGCGGCCCGCGACGAACATTTTTGCGGCCCGGCCAATATATTGGCACACAATAATATATAATAAAATAACCGACGCAGAATTATAATAAGATAGGAAGAATTCGCTAAATGTTTTTTAATGGTACTCTTTTTTGTTATTATTAAACAAAATGCATATATTTATGTTGTAATTAGGTAAATAAACCTACGTTTCTATTAATATTGATTTTTTTTTGCGGCCCACCTATAGTTAAACCTTGTTTGTTTGGCACAAGGTAGCCTTTGAGTTTGACACCCCTGTAGTAGAAGATGCCCTGTGGCGTAGTAGTGAAAAGCCTCAAGCTGCCACACTACAGGTCCAGGGTTCGACCCTGCGACGGAGCAAGGTCGACTCAGCCTTTCATCCCGTGAGTGGATCGATAAAATGAGAACCAAGCATGCTTGGAGCTAACTCTGGGGGGCCCGCGGTAGGCTGACCACCTGCCTGAGATATGCTGTATGTCACCCCAAGCCCACGACCAGGAAAGCGGAGCTGAGCCACCGGTCTTGGTCCACAATGGACTGTTGCGCTACTGGTCAGTTATATATTACAAGTGTTTAATTATAATTAAACTAAGCCCAAAATACTGGCGCTGCTGTCGACTACATAGTCGGGAATTTGTATTTTGATGATTTACTTGCCTTTTAGGCAAATTCTAGGGTGCGCCGACAACAAGAGCGCCATATCTTCTCCTATCGGCGACTTTTGGAGCTTTTTTTTTTTCACTGAAACTCTTTCTAGTGATGCGACATCGATAACAAAACATCGATGTTTTGAAACATCGATATTCAATATTAAAACATCGATGCTGATAAAACATCGCCCAAAAACCATCGATGTTTTTAAACATCGATGTTTTAGAACATCCATGTTTTAAAACTGGTTTAGTAATCTCTAACATTAATGTTACTTCCGTTAGTCGTGGGGGGAGGGGGTGATTTAATTTTACTCTCTGCTTGGGCAGACACAAATGACAAAAACTTGATTGCTTTGGGCTCCACTGATGACACAAAATTCTCGTTGTAAATACCGCCATGTTTTGCCTTCAAATGTCCAGATAAATTCGTGGTATTGCCAGAAGTTTTGAGGGACTTAAGGCAAATATTGCATTTCACCAATTTGTCAGAAGTTTTGTAAAAATATTTCCAAACGGTACTTTTGGGAGGCATCTTACTAATAATATTAACGTCAACTTATATAAAACCAGCACAAAACAAAGACTTAAAGGGATGCACTCGTGTATATACTATTTGTAAAATAAAACCCCATGGAAGGTTCTGGAGTGTCAGGAACATTCCAAGCGCTCTGATTGGTTCATTGGTTGTTAATTGCCATTTGTCTATTTGCTAAGGAATCATTTCCCCTTTTGTATTCGTCCTTATCAGAATTCAGACTTACATTTACTGAGTGTGAAAATTATGCTACGTGGTAAATTTTTTTAATTACGGTACTTTTTCATTAAAATAAACATCGAGACAACGTAAAACATCGAGCACAAAACGTCGATGTTAAAAAAACATCGGCTTCAATAAATCGATGTTTAAAATATCGATGTTTTTATCAAAACATCGATGTTTTGAAAACATCGACATCTATGTCGCATCCCTAACTCTTTCCCATGTCGTCCTTAGTCCCTCGATCAATTTTGGTGGAATTCCGGCTGATAGATCGAGCTACAGATGTCTCTGAGTATTGCCAGTTTTAAAAAAATCACCCTGTATTTTGCCACTTTTTCGAAAAATATACGCCTCATTCATTCATAGTCTGCCATGGTAAACATTTCTTATAAAAAGATGCTGCAATTGAAAATAAAAATTTTTAGATTTTATTATAATTTTATAGATTTTTGTGCCCTTGCTGAAATATCATTCGAAACTGTTTTGCAAGATTTCGATTTTCGAAAAATTTCCCCTGTTTTCGCTTTCAAAATTGTTTTCCCAATTTCAAGCGATTTTTTACCCTTCTTTTTGTCTAGAACTCATTGACTCTTTATTTTTTTGGGCTGAACATACCAGAAAACAGAAGATTCTAGAACTTCGGTAGCTTATCAAAGTTTCCATATTTAGAGATAAGTGATAATTTGTATCCCATTGTTAAGTTATCAGACAGAATTCTGATAAACTAGAGAGAAAAAAAAAGAACCTCCGTAGAAGGTTATCAAATATGTTCGTGATTAACTGCTGTAAAAAATAAAAACAGCATTCGACCTTTTTTTTTCGTCTTATCTCTTTAAGTATCTCGGCGATGCACGGTTGACTTCCACCACAGCAATGAAGATCAGTAAACATTTATTTCTCGCCGTTTTCGGGACGAGCATTACGTTATAAATAATTTCATAGTGTTTCGAAAACACCCTACGTGACTAGGATCATTAAATTTTCCACGACTGGTTAGGTTTTGACTCCGTAATCTTGTTTTTCACCGTTGCACGTCGCGTAATCAAATCGATATTTTTGTTAGATACCGTTTGACACTCGCGGCACATAAAAAGATTTCGGCAAGATGTCAAAACATTTTAACTTTATTATTTGCATCGAAGAAAGTTCAAGTTCAAAAGAGGAAGCTCCCTGTACTCAACAGTTGGTGTTTAACTTTCTTCTGTCCTGAAGAGAATTTTGGAGGTAAAAGTGGGAAAAAAATTCGTAATGAAACGCTCTTATTTGATGTCAAAACATTTTAACTTTATTATTTGTATCGAAGAAAGTTCAAGTTCAAAAGAGGAAGCTCCCTGTACTCAACAGTTGGTGTTTAACTTTCTTCTGTCCTGAAGAGAATTTTGGAGGTAAAAGTGGGAAAAAAATTCGTAATGAAACGCTCTTATTTGATGTCAAAACATTTTAACTTTATTATTTGCATCGAAGAAAGTTCAAGTTCAAAAGAGGAAGCTCCCTGTACTCAACAGTTGGTGTTTAACTTTCTTCTGTCCTGAAGAGAATTTTGGAGGTAAAAGTGGGAAAAAAATTCGTAATGAAACGCTCTTATTTGATGTCATATATTTAGGAATGTGTAAATTTCGCACAAAAAATATCGAAATTTCGCAACAAAAAAATGCAATACATAAAATTTCGCATTTATTCGCAAAAAATATACAGGGTGTCCCAGTTAAACGTTTCAGAACTTCTACGAGGGGTAGGGTGCATCCTGGCGACTCGAAATCATATCGCAATTTGGGCGTCGGAAATGCTTTCCTGAAGCGGTGATGTACACAGAAAACCATAAAGAAAGAGACCGTAAGTGGATAATCGTTTTAATAATAAATGTACAAAAACAAAAGGTACAGGGGTCAAAGTAAGTGTTCGAAGTTTTTTCCAGCGACTGCAATGCAAACCTCATGCTGCGTTTGCATTCATGCACTCTACTCTGCTGTGCCTTGGGGAATCCAGTGATTGATGTTCACTCCGTACTCTGTATATGCGTGGATCGCCTCCCCTCGCGGTCCGGATGCAGAGCATCAAAGAACCCGGGGTCCGGGGAACACTAGATCAAGAAACACGAGGAACCTTGGGGGCTTACCGTGACTAATGTGACTAATGTTACCGTGACTAATGTGAGGACAGGAGTCGGGGGTCTGCATGCAGATAACTCTGCACCAATGTATATGCACCATCACATCTCCGGCGCATGGAATTCCGAACATTCTGGAATAATCCAGGCTCATCTCGAATTTCTCCGTCCGCTACTGCGATTCTTGCAACCAGCTCCTCAGCATTGTCAACGGGGGTGTCATAAATCCGTGTTTTCATATGTCCCCATAAATAAAAATCAAGACATGATAGGTCTGGTGACCGAGCAGGCCAACGCACGAAACCACCACGTCCGATCCACTGTTGGCATCTTCTCTGTTAACGGGACTATAGAGGCTTTGTATAGCTCCCTTTGCAAAATTAAGGTAGCAACATTTTGTTGCAATTAAAATCTGCATAACATCAACCGGAATCTCTTGGTTGACTACTTAAGTAGCTGATATACCCTGACTTTGGTGCTCAAGAGACGTTCTTAAATCTACTGAAATGTTCCAACAAACTTGATGGTTGATTTTTACAGTTAGATTTTTAGGTTCGACTCCGCTACGGACAAACTGTCCGAGTGAAATTCGGAGCAAATCCGAAGGGGAGTGAGATTTCTTAGTTAAAGACCGCGGATGATCTTAGTCACGCAATTATGTTAAAAAATTGTTATTATTATTATTACCTAATTTCGCTTAGAAAGCCGTTTATCACAGAGTTTTCGCCGAAAAGTAGTAAAAAAAATAATTCTCGCATATATTCGCTCATATCGGCAAATTTCGCATTTATTCGCATCCATTTCATAAATACGAAAGTTACGTATCCTTACATATGTAGAGAAATATGTCAAGAGATGGCGCTGCAAGCCCATCGTTTGATTTTTATTCTCAAATGTTTGCAATTTAGAATTTCGTCTCTCTTCTTTGTTGTTGCTAGAGTGATGAATCAGTTTAGAATGTTGTTTTCTTTGAAGGGGATTAAGATCCCATAATATGTCTATTCTGTTGAATTTAGTTAATTTTGAGGCTTTCCAGCCTATTATCATCTTCTTGTAAATATGTAAATATGTTAAATTCATTAAAAAACATGCAAAAAAGATTTAAACTTTGCACCACTTTCGTTTTGAAGTTTCTCACTCTTTAGATTCGTTTCTAGTAGAACATAGTAGCCATATTTCTTCACATATACCTATCCACGATTAAAAGACATTTCCATAGCGTAAAAGTGGTAGTTCCGCTAGACAGGGAGAGATCTAAAGGTGAGGTACAGGAATCAACTGTGGAGCATCAGAGAGCTATTAAGGGGACAAGGGACCATCAAATTCGAATTTTTCTATTTACAATATTTAACTCGATATACAAAATGAGAATAATTAATTTTCTTTTTTACGACATTGAAAACCCTTAAAATTCAAAATAAGGAAATTATGGCAGAATGATACCTGATTTTCAAAAATTTTTCAAAAATGCTAACGTTTTTCAAAATGCCGTCTGAGCATTCTGTATTAATTAAAATCCTTAAATTTTGTATTATACATTTACCACGTGTTTATAAATATAAATGTGCATGTTTTTTGTATGAATCTAAAATTCTTAAATATTTTTTTCCGTTCTGCCTGCTATTTTTATGTTTTTACTTTATTTTATGGTCTATAAATTTAAAAAATATTTGTGATTTCAAAGAATTATGCACAGTTTTGTGACAAACACTTCAATTAACAATTATGAGAAATTTGGAAGATATCAGAGGAAGATGAATACGCATGGAGCCTTTTGAAAAGTTCTAGAATTTTTGAAGAATTTTTTGATAAACAGGTCTTATTCCTCCATAAAATACTTATTTGTGGATTCTAAGCATCTTCAATGTAGTAGAAAAGAATACTTATTATACTCATGGTGTATATAGAGTAAAATATTGAAAATTAAAGAAGAACGAGATTGAAGGTCCCTTGTTCCCTTAAACAACGGCAATTACTACGGAAAATTCGGTCACGGTGAATCTGTGGTTTCTAAATTCCGTCTGAAAAGTTGCGGTGAATAACTGGCAAATTAAATTAAAATTAGGGGATCTCCCACTTCTGTAGAAAAACGTCGAAATTGGGTTACCAAAGCAACACAGTGATCGTCCTGGTTTTTCGGTGTCGAAACCAAAAATCAAACTAAATAAATTAACCCGAAACTGCTTATTTCACAGTGACAACGAAACAAGGATATAAGCACAGATTAAGATTGCTGCTTAACTGCTGGATTTTATCACCATTAAAGGCTTAAAATAAAAATACCTAAGTTCTCCGTCTTAATTAGATTAACAGCGGGACTGGATAATCTAATAATAGACGGATACTAGAATCTTAATAATTTTTCGTTTTGATAACCTTGATACCTTTCAAATAGTTGCGAACAAAGTCCTAAGAAGTGAAATGCAACGATAAAAAAAACCTACAATACCATTCGATAAAATAGTTAACTCCACGAAGTTAAATCTCTTGGACGGGCTTGCGGCGCCCAGTGGTACAGCGCGCTGGTTTTCGGTGCTGAGGGTGCTCGGTTCGAATCCTGGCATCGCGCCACGAAAAATGCCTCCGTTTGTGTCGTCCCTTCATAGGGGGTAATGCTGTCCGCCTATATGGTGCCCCCACAATAAAATGGGCAGTAAAATTGCGGCGTAGTATAGGCGAATGTTTGACAACAAGTGCCTCCGCATTGGAAAAATAAATAAATAAATAAAAAATCTCTTGGACTGAAGATCTAAAAACCAAACCGAAGAAGGCATTGAGTATTTACATATCTCTCTCAAACCGAATTATCAATGAGTAAATCATTTCATGGAAATCTTAACGGATGAAATCACATTCAAATCTATCAATAACACATCTTTTTATTTAGATGAACGCAGTTTTGCATCGTTTAACTTGATTGCGCACTTAATTTCTCTAAAACAAATTTTGTAATGCATTCGACCAAAAAGAGCCAACTGCTTTTTCTAGGATCTGCGCTGTTACCAAAAATATTAATTCAGTCTGAAATTATTCCCGTGTGTCATGGATAATCTCCAACACCTGTTGCACGATAAATTAGAGACAACTCTTCTCTTTCAAGACTGCAATTATTACAAAAATTTTCAATTGCTCGTCTCTTTCGTGATTCAGTTTTGCAAGACATTCTCACAAAGTGGAGCTCGAAGTAGGGATGCGACATCGATAGCAAAATATCGATGTTTCAAAACATCGATATTTTGCTATCGATTCAATAATAAAACATCGATGCTAATAAAACATCGCCCCAAAACCATCGATGTTTTTAAACATCGATGTTTTAGAACATCCAATTTTTAAAACTGGTTTAGTAATCTCTAACATTAATGTTACTTCCGTTAGTCGTGGGGGGGGGGGGGGGGGATTTAATTTTACTCTCTGATTGGGCTGACACAAATGACAAAAATTTGGTTGCTTTTGCCTTGGGCTACATTGATGACTCAAAATTCTCGTTGTAAATATCGTCATGTTTTGCCTTTAAATGTCCAGATAAATTCGTGGTATTGCAAGAAGTTTTGAGGGACTTAAGGCAAATATTGCATTTTGCCAATTTGTTAGAGGTTTTGCAAAAAAAATTCAAAACGGTACTTATGGGAGGCATCTTACTAATAATATTAACGTCAACTTATATAAAACCAGAACAAAACAAAAGCTTAAATGGCTGCTCTCGTGTATATACTATTTGTAAAATAAACCCCATGGAAGATTCTGGAGTATCAAGAACATTCCAAGCGCTCTGATTGGTTCATTGGTAGTTGACTGCCACTTATCTGTTTGCTAAGGAATCGTTCCCCCTTTTGTATTCGTCCTTTTCAGAATTCAGACTTACATTTACTGAGTGTGAAAATTATGCTACGTGGTAAATTGCTTTATTATGGTACATTTTCATTAAAAAAAACAAAATCGAGACACCGTAAAACATCGAGCACAAAACATGTTAAAAAAACATGCATATTAAAAAAACATCGTCTTCAATAAATCAATATTTAAAACATCGATGTATTTATCAAAACATCGATGTTTTGAAAACATCGACATCGATGTCGCATCCCTAGCTCGAAGTTGTCGCTGACCGGTTTTTTTTCAAACCCAACAAATCCGTGAGATTTTTGGAATAAAGCTCGGGGCTACATTTTTAAATCACGACAGTAGGCAAAAGCGCAATGCTCCCACATCCATGTAAAGGGGCTTCCCGCATCCAAGAGAGGGTCGCGGTACCCATGGAGATGGGCGACACTTAAGATAAGGGCCAGAGATAAGGCAAGACGTCAGAGGAGCGCTTACGTCCGATGAACTGGACGGTGGATTTGCAAGGTTATCTTCAAAACAGATTTACATCTACATGCTGGAACTCTTGAGCGCCAGTGATAAAAGAGTTGTCACACCGCCACGTATCTCCCTTTTTCGTGTCTTTTTTGCTATGCGTTTACTTCGGGCTCAAGTGCCGCGATGCTCTTGATAAAAAGCGGCATATCGTTTCAAATTTGGCAAGCTCTCCCTCACCCTGCGAATGTAATCTTTCTCGACAGCGGGTCAACGATGATGATTCAATTTGCAAGAGGGTTGCGATGATACTCCGGGAGGTGTGAACGCGCTTTATTTCCGCTCGACATCTACATGACTCATCTGATTAGCAGCCCCTTGCCACTGATTTCGCGGGGAAACATTCACTTTGTCTGCATGGAGGAAAAGCTAGGGATGCGACATCGATGTCGATGTTTTCAAAACATCGATGTTTTGATAAAAACTTCGATGTTTTAAACATCGATTTATTGAAGCCGATTTTTTTTAACATCGATGTTTTGTGCTCGATGTTTTACGTTGTCTCGATGTTTTTTTTTAAATTAAAATGTCCATAAATAAAAAAAATTAACCGCGTAGCATAATTTTCCCACTCAGTAAATGTAAGTCTGAATTCTGAAAAGGACGAATACAAAAGGGGGAACGATTAGAGACAATGAATATATAATTATCGGGGCATATATATATGCCCCAATAGCCCTAATTGCTATCTACAGTGAAGAAAAAATGAGCATGTTCAATTTTCCCCTATACGTTGGTTTTCCATCTGTACTTCCTATTGGTGTAAATATGTGTAATTTTCTTTTGTATTATTTAATTTGAAAATAAAAGATTTGTTAATAAAGTGCAATAATTTCTTCCTAGATTTTCTGGTAACAGACCCCCCCCCCCCCCCTCCATGACTAACCGAATTAACATTAATCTTAGAGGTTACTAAACCAGTTTTAAAAAATGAAAGTTCATAAACATCGATGTTTAAAAACATCGATGGTTTTAGGGCGATGTTTTATTAGCATCCATGTTTTAATATTGAATATCGATGTTTCGAAACATCGATGTTTTGTTGTCGATGTCGCATCACTAGGAAACATTCACTTTGTCTGCATGAAGGAAAAGCCCGCCGTTTCGCTCTATTTTGAAAAAATTGCACGCTCTCCAATAACAATTCCTCTTTGTTGGTCCTCAACAATGACAGGGCTTTCGCATTCATATACAAAATCCACATAAGCGTGTGTCCCAGTAGAAACACATTACAGCTTTCCCGCATAAACTGAGTAGTTTGCTCCCTAAAAAGCGAGAATTGATTTGATCGGGGGCGGGAGCTTATAACCAAACCTTGAATACAATCAAGAAATAAGATTTCACCTCGAGCAAAATCGAAGATATTCATGTTTATTGAACTTAACCCTCAAACGGTACAGTGCATAGACGTAACGTGCTTCTAACTTTTTTTTTTCTTTTTTTTTTTTTTTGGGGGGGGGGGGGGTATGAATTGAATTTAGTTAAGGCCCTCCTCAGTGCACTGACTGCCGGACAGTCCTTAAAATATGAAATATTATGATTTTTTTTAATTGAACAAGAATAGAATTGGTGTTTCAGTAATATACAAAAGTTATAAAATGAGAAAAAAAAAATATACTATAAATGAAAGGAGAAAAAAAATAGCATCGAATTTTTGGTTATGGATCATATCATTGTTAAAAACTGTGTTAAGGCTAAAGACATAATCGGAATCTTCAGTTTTACAGTTTGAAAAAGTGGGAAAGAATCAACTTTCTTAAAAGTTTTCTACAATTTTCCGATTTTAACTAAATTTCTATTAACGTTTTAATTTATTTCAAGTTAAGTTGGGGGGGACGTGCCCCTACGTCCCCCCCCCCCCCGACGCTATGCCTATGGTACGGGGGTATGGTATGGGGGGAGTCGGATCCGACCCAAGGGTGTGTCTTCCCCCTCCCGTACTCTCTCCTTCTCATTCCAAGAGATCGAATTGAAAAGGAACCCTACCAGATAGACCATCCTACTAGATATGGAAATAAGTAAATACGAGTGTCTTTGTTAAGGGAACAAGGGACCTTCAATATCGTTCTTCTTTAAATTTCAATATTTTAATTTATATACACAATAAGTATAATTAATATTCTTTTCTACTATACTGGAGATACTTAGAATTCACAACTAAGTATTTTGTGGAGGACTAAAACCTGTTTATCAAAAAATTCTTCAAAAATGCTACAAATTTTCAAAGAGCTCCACGCATATTCATTTTCTTCCGATATCTTCCAAATTTCTTAGAATTGTCAATTGAAGTGTTTGTCATACAACTGTGCATAATTCTTTGAAATCACAAATATTTTTCATATTTATAGACCATAAATTAAAGTAAAAACATAAAAACATTTAAAAATAACAGGCAGAATATAAAAAAATATATATTTAAGACTTTTGATTCATACACAAAGAATAAATGAACTTTATAGATTTATATACATATGGTAAAATTATAATACAAAATTTAACGATTTTAATTACTATAGAATGCGCATAGTGCATTTTGGAAAACTTTAGCATTTTTGAAAAAAACTTTTGAAAAACATGCATTATTCTACCAAAAATTCCTTATTTTGAATTTTAAGGGTTTTCAATGTAGTAAAATAGAAAATTAATTATTCTCAATTTGTATATAGAGTTAAAAATTGCAAATTGAAAAATTCGAATTTGAAGGTCCCTTGTCCCCTTAAAAAACATTATTCATGATCACTAGTCATTTTTAAAATTTTTTTTATTTTCGATTTTTTAATTTTTTTAATTTCGATTTTGAAAGCCAAAAATGTGAGTGCATATTATTTTTTACATTTTTGTGCTCGGAAGGTTGGTTTCACTAACTTCTAAAACTAGGTAGACATATTAGAACTAATATATACAAAATTCTATGTAAATGCCAAAGAGATTGTCTTTGTTTAACAAAATTACAATTCGATGGTCATTTTTTCTACAAAAAGGGTTTTGTTTCATGTAAAATATTATCAATAAATGTTATTATACAACAAAAATGCTTATTGTGTACTTATTTCTTCCAAACACCTCATCAAAAAAGAGATCGGGCCATCTATTTCGTCTCAAACTGCAGTACCGTTTGATAGATAAATATAATTTTTTAATCTGATATGTAAAAAATTATGTCGCATCATGTGTAATCAGGAGTTAAAACTTTAATCTCAAATGAAACGCGTAGGGTTTAAACCTAACAAACTGCTATATCCTAACACACAGAACAGAGCCAAATTAAATTAAATTAGTCTCTCTAAAATCAGAGGCCCTCTCCATCAATCTAAATTAAACTTTGTATAGCCTACATTCATTGCTCAATCTTCAGCTTTGCTACTAATTGGCTTTCATATTGGTGACACGACACTTCTGTTTTTGTGCGCCACCATGAAGAAGAAAAGCATTAATTTACATGATGTGGGCATTAATTGTTCTAAAACGATTCCATAACCTTATACTGCTGGATGACGAGTTTCATATTTATGATGACACTGCGAAGCTCGAACTTTTCGCTTAATTTTCTTTCAAACTCCTTTCATTAGCATGTATCTTTCAGCCCAATATTGTTACTCGGTGAGGCCTGTAATTTACAGTCTTTCGTTTGTTCTGAAACTGTTAGTTTTGTTACAAACTTTGATCTTTGTTCGCCCTGAAAAAAAGAAACGTCGTGCATTGCATATTGCTCCTATATGCCTTTCCTCTTTTTTACATAGTTAGACGCTAATTAGACTTCATTCAAGTCCAATTTCAGCGTTAAATACCCTCATGTTTCTAAATATGTTTCATAGTCCATCTAGAAGTCGTATGAACACTTAGCTTTATCACACAGCATAACTTATGTAAACTTTGTCTAAAATAGTTGCGAGTGAGTATCTGTGCTTAATAAGCTATTTGAATAAACGATACGAACTAGGTAAGAATGATCCAAATTTAGAGATACTCCAGTTCAGACTTTCAGTAGGTAATAGACTGACTGTTAGATCTGGGGAGTTGGAACGTAAAATAACAGTTTAAATGCTCTCACTATCGTATTCCTCAAATCATTACCCGATAATCCATAGGTCTTCTGTTTTGAGAGGCCACCAGAACATACTAGTACTATAACGGTATATATTCATAGTCTCTATAAGTATAATCTTTATCCTACTTGCCAATAGAAATCCAGCTAACAGTCAACTAAAGACTTCACCTACGTAAGTACTGACAGAACTGGAAGCTGCTTCACTTTGGTGAAGCAATCTGAAGGATCCTGGAGCCGACCAATCAGATCACTCCGTTTTCCCACATCGACGAACATTCACTCTCCGATGTTGTTTACAGAAATATATGCGTTAGAAGGCATGGCCTAGGAAACGCAATTCATAACATCTTCCTATGGTCCTATGGTATAATCTTTACTAGAGTTTCCCTGAAAAAACACTGTAAAAAAGCATATACCACCTCCTCTATTCCATAGCGAATAGCTCGTAATTACTTCTCCAAGAGCAAATTAGCCCACTCGTCTATATATGCTTCAGAATGAAACGCGATTTATCTGAACATCCCCAGAATTGACGATCGCGAAACCATTGCTAGCGTTTCTATCAGCAGTGCTGAGATAACACGAGGCTGGAGCCAACATACCATACACGAGACACCAAAGAATATACAGTGCTGCCTTGCACATACTAGTTTAATTTGTTCCGTGACGGAGCTCGTAACTCGAATTGCTCGTATGTCAAATCAATTTTCCCCATTGAAATGAATTGGAATGCCATTCAATAAAAATTTGTCCAATGAAGTCTGTTTCATCTCCCCTTTCAGAATGTTTTGAAATGACAGGTTGAGCACTGTTCGGTTCGGTTCGGTTCGGACTCAAGTATGGGCAGAGCTAGCTGCCCCGAGTGATAATTGCTTAGAGTTAATTACTCGGTAGAATAATATGACTGGAAATTAGTCTTGGAAAAATATGTATACAGTCGAACCCCGTTATAGCGAACCTGGTATATAACGAACTCCCGGATATAACAAACGAATATTTTGGTCCCGACGTTTTCCTATTGTATTTAATGAAAATTTATCCTTTTATAGCGAACCTCCGAAATCTTAAGAATCGGCTATAACGAACATTTTTTTCAGTCGACAACTAAATATTTTTAATTTTCAAACTTTTTAAGAATGTTGAAAATACAACGAATGTTGAAGAAGCAAAGAATGTTGAAGAACAAGATGATGAAGATTTACTTAACGCGATGTGGATAGAAAAGCACAAAATTTCATCATTCTCAGATTGTGACAAGCAATTGTTCGAAACGTGATGATGAAGTCATTACATGTGAAAATCCGACCGATGGAGATATTGTGGAAGAAATTAAAATGAATCTTTCTGAAATCGAAGATTCTGCTTCTGATGCTGATGAACAGGAGCATATAAAAGACGAAATCTCCACCATCTCAGATGCTACAGCACGGATGAGTGTAATTAATAAGTTTTTGTCAACACAAATAGTGGAAGAAAGAGTGTTGGAGTCATTTGATGTATTGGACAAAGAAATTCATAAAATGTTTTTGAAATCGGCATCACGTCAGTAGAAGATTACCGATTATTTCTGTATCAAAACAGTGAGCAACTATTAAAGATAAAATCAATTTATTTCCATTTGTCTTCATTTTTAGTGAATTCAATTAGTATTGTGTCAGTTTAATGTAATCGATTTTAGTCAATTTAATTCATTAATGATCATTTTTAATAGATTTTAACATTCTTTCAATTCATAATTATTGAATATACATAGCAACTAATGAGTTATATATTTTGTGAACTCTAACATTTTTCTTAATGGTTCGGATATAGCGAACCACCGGATATAGCGAACAAAACCTTTGGTCCCTTGAAGTTCGTTATAACCGGGTTCGACTGTTATAATTGTACATAAAGTTTATAAATATTATACGTTTCTCGTGTGCGCATTTGATGAGGACGTTACATGGCGTTCGCTACGCAAACTAGCAGTGGGGTATCTGAAGCTGGCTCGTAACCCGAATTTTAGCTCGTAACTCGAGGCAAAAAAATCTAGTTGGTTTATACAGAAATATTTAATGGTCGTTTTTAATTTTAGTTCAGCAGCTGCGTGTTTGCCTCGTTCACTGAACACTCCGATTTGGTTTCTGAACTCGGGCATCGATATTTGATAGCGAAGTGTCTGTTTACAACTGCATTTTACCTACACTGCCGTTTCGGAATTTCTGGCAGAAGTGAATTTTAAATTTTCACACCTGCTCGCATGCTCGGGGGCATCAACAGGCAGACCCCCCCCCCCCCTAGCAGCCTAAAACTCGCAGGCACTGAGGATCTTATCTTCTCTTCATCTGAGGCCTTCTCGTGCCCGCTTAAATTAAGCTTTCAGCACGTCCGCTTAGAGTACAAAATGTTGACTCACCGTCTAATGGTGCATATACATTGGTACAGGGTTCTCTGCTTGCAGATCCCCGACTCTGTCATCACATTAGTCACGGTAACATTAGACACGGTAACATTAGACACGGTATTTAGAACCACCCCTATTCCAATGAACACGTGTCTTCCAGATATTCCCCCATTTAGTACCCCTCCCCCCATTCAAGCCCCCAAGGTCCCTCGTGTTTCTTGATCTAGTGTCCCCAGCCTCCACTGTCACCATTTGACCCCCGGGACCTCGGGTTCTCCTTTGATGCTATATATCGGACCGCCAGAGGAGGAGATCCACGCATATACAGAGTACAGAGAGAACATAAGACACTGGCAGATGCAGAGAACTCTGTACCAATCTGTATGAGCTATAAAATGTTTCTGTCGTAGATATAAATTGCTGTTACGAGATACAGGTAGCCCTCCTACAGCACGGCATCTTACAACACGATTTCGCTCGAATACGATAAGATAAATTGCGGGAGCCCTCGTATAACACTGCAACCTGTAACACGGTTTCGCTCTAACACGATAAAAAAAATTGCAAAAACCTTTGTACAACACTGTACTTCTATAGCACTAGATAACATGATTTTTGTTTAACACATTTAAAAACTAAATAACCTTAAAATAATGACGGGAAGGAATAATGAACTGTAGTGGCTTTACATGAAAATGTATAAACCAATTCTAATTTATTCATTTATAACTCTACAAAATTACAAGAAGGCCTAAGCTTAGCTGAAAATCTTGAATCATTTACCTTGAATGCAGACCCATCCGCTGAAAGAAGCCGAAAATTCAAAAGAAAGCTGCAAAATTGTCTTTATCTCCATACCGTGAATCTACAATGACCTCGTAAGAACCAGCAAATAAACCAAAATTACAGATTTTTTAAAGAGGATAGAAGGTGCAAAATATCTAAATGAAGAAAAAGCTTCTGAAAGTGAAGGTGATATCGTTCAATCGAAAAAACGTTCTCGTTTGATTGTACTGAGCAGTGATGAGGAAGAAATTTATTAAATTAAGGTCGCATTAAATGAAAAAATATTTTTTTTGTTTCTTTTCGTTTTGTGTTATACATACATTCGTGTTTTTAATAAAGATGAAGTTGCTTATATGGAATTTTTAAAAAATGTTTGTTTTTAATTAGTTTTCGGAACGTAACTTCCCTTTTTTTAATTGTCTCTGGGTCTCACATAACACGGTTTCACACAACACGGCGTTTTCTAGGAACCTATATACCGTGTTATAGGAGTGTTACCTGTAGTTCTAAACGTCATTCACTTCGCATGCAAATGGTCATAACATTTTTGTCTCAACAGAAATATTTATTCTCTTAGCTATGTTAAATAATGTTAAGTCACTTTTGATCCGTTTATCTACTTTTAATTCTATTTTTTATTATTTATTACGCTGCGTTCTTGATTAACAGTGGGTAGAATATCCTTAATGTGGATTATCGGATCATAACTTTATACAGTGATTTCCGCTTATAAGAATCACGTTTGTTATTACTGTTTTTGATTCTTATAAGCGGTTGATTCTTATAACCGAAATTTAAAGTTTTTGGACAGGAACACACACACCTATATATACATATATTAGATAATTTACCATAAAATACTCTTTAATTTACATTAACTATCTTTTATTAAAATTAATTTTTATAGTTTTAAAAATAAAACTTAATTTTTAGACCTATAAGTAGATACACATGATTATAGTAAGAGAAGAAAAAAATACAATATTTGTTACAAGTTACAACATACCTGCTTAACAGTTTTAACATTTCAACTACAGGAAGGGAGCAAGAAAAAGTTTTCTACGGTAGTTTGACGTAATGAAGTTTTCAGAAGGCTGTTTATACCTCTTTCAATACTTATAGTCTCAGACGAAGATTTACTAGGACGGGTAAAGTTGCCCCCGGGTCAAGCTAATAGGACAGTGTTGTGGTAAAGCGTTTAAGGGGAAACTATTATGTTATGTCTAATAAAGAAAGGGGTGAATTTTACGACTATATTCCATCCCATCTTATCAATCTTTCTTAAAATAAAAAAGAAAGAACTTCGTGCCTTTTGAGGTTTTAAGTAGCTTTTTTGGAAAAAGGAAAGGAAAGCGAAGAGTGTAAACTGATTCTTAAAACCGGTGGATTGATTCTTTAAAGCGAAAATTTTAACATGGAAATAATTCATTTGTTTTTGCTTTCGCGATATTAATTCTTATAAACGGTTGATTCTTATAACCAGTGATCACTATAAGCGGTGGTTACTGTATTTGCCCTTTTTAGACGACTGTGCTTAATACTTTAAAAAAGCTCTGAATCAATCATTTTTTTTAGGTTATACCAAAAAAAATTTTTTTTTACACGGCTATATTTGGAGTTTCCTTGCTTTTCGGTTTTCCGAGTACATTAGTTCACTAATCAGCGCTGATAATCAGGGGTTCAGTGTGTTTGTTCACAAAGAAAATAATTTTTTTCAAACGATGTCTGTCCCAAGAAGAGAGATTAGAGATTAGATAACATATATTTCGTGCTCTCCGCTGTAAACAGCATCCATCATTTTTTTTCCCTCTTAAATAAAGGTAGTAAAAATTGAATCCAGAAAATTTAAGGTTAATTCTAAGGGAGGTTTTTTAAATTTGAGTGATTGAAAACATTTTTCAGCTGCTGATGTTGTTCATCTGCCCCTAACAATCAGAGCAAACCAGATGTTTTCCGCACGTTTAGACGCAGAGACAGTTTGTTAAGGGAACGGTGTACCTTTATTTGAGCAAATCTCGTCATTGTAATACTGATTGTGTTATAGTAAAAAATATATACATTTCTGTAGATTATTAGTACGAAAATAATTTTTTTCAAGTAAAAAATCATTTATGAAGCTTCTACGAAGTAATTTATAATGGGTAAGTGTAGTAATAAATTTTAAATCTGTTTTTCTCAAAACAGATTTTTCAAGGTTTTTAGATTTTTTAAATGCTCCATGCTACATAATTTTTCTTCAAAATTCATGAAATTGATAAGGAAGAATCCTGATGCTGTTTACAAAAAAAAACTGGGTATGCATTTTACAATTCGACTTCATTAAGGTAATTACATTTGATTTATAACTTTTCAAAAGGCAAAATTTTGATGAAAATCGGGACGGAAATCAGAAAAAAATCTCTCAAAAATTAACTATTCATGGGATTAAATAATTGATACCCAGATTTGTTTGTTATACAGTTTAAAGAGATTAAAATGCAAAATCGAGGAAATATCTAAAAAATTAAGTAGCAAGGAGCATTTTAAAATTTTTTTTATAAATTTCAAATTTTTAAAAAAATCTTAAAATTATAATGAGATTGGAAATTTCTTTTAAGGTATTCTATTTATTTATAGTGAAATGTGTATATGTACAAAATTTCGTATCTCTATGATGAAAAGTAAAAAAAGTAAATTTTAATGTCCACCGTTCCCTTAAACAATCCAATGACCAAAAAGTTTCCGGTTTGAATAATTTTATAAAAGCCCTCGAGTGTGCTACAGAAAAACAGATGACTTCGCAGATTCCTTAACTTTTCCTGATTGTACCATCAGATAAATTTTGTTCCCTTTAATTTGAAAGATATATTATCTTTAAAATTTAAAACACAGCATGAAAACGTACATTTTCGATATTCTATCGACACCTGTATCGACAAGACCGTCTTAATAATTGAGGAATATCATAATTGAGGGATAATTTGGACCCGTCTAATCCGGCATTCACTTAAACTTCCCATCATTTTTAATCTTTTATAGCAAATTAAAATCTATGTCAAATTTAATTTCAAATTCTATCTTTATTCTTTGTTACAGTTTTTTCTACTTTCCCAAAGAAAGGCTATTTTGAAACGCCTGTTGTAAAGCCGCAGTGGCATAAAACGTGTCTTAATGCTTGAATAATTTTAATAAAAGTAGTAATGATAGTCATAGCTGGACCACCTATGACCGCTGGGTTATTCACTATTCTTGGAAAGGAGGAATTCAAGCTAATTTTAGTATTGCTCCGAAATGACGATTTATTTCGAGATAATTTAATTGAATTTTCACTCAGCTCGCGTTAGTTATCTATACTTATATATAAAGAGAGAGCGATTTTGTACGTGGAGGGTAATCTTCAGAACCACTGTACCTATTTGAAAAATTCTTTCACTGTTTGAAAGGTACATTATTCCAGATGGACATAGGCTATATATTATGTATATCTGATCAGTAGAAATAAAGTTAGGGGCTTAATCCTAACAATCTCCATTGTTTCCGCTACTGTATTCTACCGCTTTTTGTTCCGAAGATTTCAACGATCCTTAGAGTGGTGCTATCGCGGTGGGCTTCTGTTCTGACGGTAGCGGTTCTCCGGCACGCCTTTTTCTTTTACAAAATTTATTTTAATTATTAACTAACGCAAAATTAATTTAAGGTATTATTTAGGTTATTATTAAGGTAAAAAAAGATTTACAATTTATTGGCTATCAACTGGAAATTTATTGGTATAATATTTTGTTCAACCCGTACAAAGTCGGGGCGGACCGTTAGTTCGTTATAATTTTGAAAAGTGACTTCTCTGTGTCCAATAAATTTTGATGAACAGGTTTTTGATGCATTCACGTTAATAAAGAGGCTTCCCTTTTAGATTACGGGTGGTAGCGATAAAATTTTAAATGAATCAGACTCCTTTCTGCAAAATTTAATAAGGAACGTATTATGAAGTATAATTTAAAATATCCATTAGCTACTATCCCGTGCTCAAATTTTAACAAAATGTGTTTAGTGGTTTTCTACTCTTTATAGGGCTACACATAAAACGTTTCTAACAGGATCAACAATAACCCTCATGACTGGTTCCCTTAAATGTGGTGACATTGTATGTCGTTTTTGCCACGTTGGTGTACTTACAAACACAGCTTAATCATTAAATAGATAATAATGATAATTAAGTAAATTCCAGTCTCATAACGCATGAAAGTTTGCATTGTTATAATGATTCATTAAAATAATTCAAATGTCTACATAATCCATCTTAAAATACAGTTAAGTTTCGAATTATATTTTGTTATCGGTCATTTTGTTTATGAGACAACAGACACAATTAGTTTTGTTCGTACAAACTGGGACTGTGGTGAAAGCTTATTCACAAATATATATATATATATATATATATATATATATATATATATATATATATATATATATATATATATATATATATATATACAGTGGAATCTCGATCTATCGTTTTTCAAGGGACCGATTGAAATGAACGATAAATGCGGGAAAACGATAGATGCGGAAACATAACAAAGCAATATGATCGTTGGGACTGGATAAAATGAACGACACATACGGAAAAACGATGGATCCGAAAACGATCGATCGAGATTCCACTGTATATATATATATATATATATACAGTGATTTCCGCTTATAAGAATCACGTTTGTTATTACTGTGTTTGATTCTTATAAGCGGTTGATTCTTATAACCGAAACTTCCCTTTGGACAGGCACACATACACAAATATATACTTGTACATATATATAAACACACAGGCACATATATACATAATTTACCATTAAATACACTTTAATTTACGTTATTTATCATTTATTAAAATTATTTTTTATAATTTTAAAAATACTCAATTTCTAAACAAATACTGTA
Source organism: Dolomedes plantarius (assembly GCA_907164885.2). Lineage (NCBI taxonomy): Eukaryota > Metazoa > Arthropoda > Arachnida > Araneae > Dolomedidae > Dolomedes > Dolomedes plantarius. The sequence continues at coordinate 131,706,737 of OU015500.1, forward strand.
ACTCAATTTCTAGACCTATAAGTAACAACACATGATTATAAAATCAACAAGAGGCAGCTTCTCTTTGAATACACTTTGGAAGAGCATCATATCTAATTAACAAGTTCTGTTTTTCAGAACAACTAAGAGTTTTCCATGTTTTTATCATATTTGAATTCGACTATCAAAAAGTTCTAACACTAACTGGCAATTTTGTTAGAAAACTAAGTGAATACTAGCGACGTATGCTTATTACAGTCTCAGACGAAGATTCACTTTATAGCTTACGTTTCACGGTTTGATTCTGGATCAAACCGTGAAACGTTTGATTCAGCAAAATGGATCCGTTTACGTTTCACGGTTTGAAGTGCTGAATCCACTGTCCCGTTTGCATCAACTGTCCCGATTCTTATAACCACTGATCACTATAAGCGGTGGTTACTGTATATTCCAGGTAGGATATTACTGTATATTAACGTAGGATTATTTATCGTTGCTTACCTATTTTGTATGTATATATGTATGTATGTCTTATGTATATATGTACGTATGTATATATATATATATATATATATATATGCATATACGTATGTCAAAATTTTGACACATTTTGGTACTTTTCTGTTTAACTGTTTACTGCTTCCCCAAGCGATACAGACTGGGTTTGGCTCGCTGCCAAAATTATAACTGGCGAGCTACGTATGGACGGACGGTTTTGCCTTCTGAAAATTTGCTTCCCAGAGGACCGTTATGGAGGAACGTAATCCTACGTTAGCACAGTTTGAGATCACCGTGTATAGAAGCTGCATAGACGTGTTAAAAAGATTTTATGAATCGAACGAATAGAGCGAAAGAAAAAAAAGAAAGAAAGAAATTTCATTGAATTTCGTAGATCTAATTCTTATGTTTCCAAATAGAAATAAATCAAGAATATTTAGTAAATAAAAAAAATATTGCCGTGTTCAAAGAGTTGTGTGAGGTCTCGATTTCATGTCCTATAAATTACTCTCTAAAGCATATCTTGAAAAAAAAAAGTTCGAAAAATGCATGCCATCTGTACGACTGCATTTGAAAAAAAAAAAGGCAGAAAACTCTATATAGCTGGTTGTGCATCGAGTAGTGAGTGATCAAACAATATAATTCGCCGCCTAAATTCCCAGCTTGCACAGCGGCGCGTGACGTTATCGTCGACGTAACTCGCTACGTCACTCGACCCTGACGATCGTGTGTGTACTGGACCGTGATTATGTATGTCAGTGTCACAAATGCCAAAAGGAAAAACAGAAAAAAATAATTTTTTTTATTTTTTTTTATTTTCTCTCTTCCATTCTTGCTGTTATTGTTATTATTGCTTCTCGGCGGGGGAACCGGAATGAGTCGGACAAGTGGGACGAGTCTGGAGGAACGAGTTTCTGTGATGGCTCGAGGTGTGTAAACAAAACGATTCGCCTCAAGGACCGAGTTTCGGATTGCTTGGAAATATTTTTCACCCTGTAATTTTCCCATGCGTTCCTCAGATGGGCGGGCGATTACGTTCACCGGCGGACTGTTAATACGCTTCTGCAACTCCCTTTTCTCGACTGTCACGAACTAATTAATATAATTTCTTTGGCGGTGTTATACAATATCTCCTAACTGTTGCCAGTACTCGTTAGATAATGTTTTTGTTTTTTTTTTTTTAGAAAAAAAAAAAGGATACTCATAAATGATAAATGAAGAAGATAAACAAGCTTTCAACCAAAGCCTGCGCTCTTTTCATTCATGCAAATTAACGGAGAGGTGAAATGAAATACACAAGACTGTAAGCTACAGCTCTGAAACACGATCTGAGGTAATTATCACAGATGCGAAACATTAGCTTAGGTATAAAAGTAATGCGCTCCCGCCAGTGGCGTAACAAAGGGGGGGCACGGGGGTCTATCATGCCCCGGGCGCCACTCGCAGAGGGGCGCCAATGTAAGACCTATATATTATATTACTATACGTTTTCGAGGGAGATGCCAATATAAGGTCTATATATTATATTACTATATGTTTTTCAGGGGAGGGCACCAATATAAGGTCTATATATTATATTACTATAGGTTTTTCGGGGAGGGCGCCAATATAAGCTCTATATATTATATTACTATATTTTTTGGGGGGGGGGCGCCAATAGAAGGTCTATATATTATATTACTATATGTTTTTCAGGGAGGGCACCAATATAAGGTCTATATATTATGTTACTATATGCTTTTCGGGGGGTGCCAATATAAGGTCTATATATTATGTTATTATATGTTTATCGGGGGGCGCCAATATAGGATCTATATATTATATTACTATATGTTTTTCTGGGGGGGGGCGCCACAAAGGTATCGTGCCCCGAGCGCCAGTTATGCTCGCTACGCCACTGGCTCCCGCCCCCCCCCCCTTTTAACGTAGGATTGCGTTCCTCCTTAACAGTCCCCCGGAAAGCAAAATTTCAGATGTCCTGCGTCTCGAGTTATAATTTTGGCAGCGCGCCAAACCCAGTCTGTATCGCTTGGGCAAGCAGCAAACAGTTAAACATAATAGTACCAAAATGCCTCAAAATTTTGACATACATATATGTATACATATACATACGTACATGTATATAACTACATAGATACATAACACATACGTACATATGAGGCGGTGAAAGGCAAAGTTTTGTAAGTCATTAAGTCAAGTGGTGTAAGTCAAAAGCGTTTTACTACAAAAACTACAAAAAATTCCACTATAAATTGAACAAATTATAATTCATAATAATTATTATAATATTGCAAATAATAATTATCTGCAATTCCACTATAAATTGAACATGGAGATTACATTTTTGCCCTCAAATAAAAAAAAGTTGAAAATGCGACTTACACCACTATGCCTTTTACCGCCTAATATAGCGGGTGGTTATAATTAAACTTCCCCTATAAACGGCATCCTACAGCGCAAACGGGTGAACGGAATGAAACGAAATTTTGTATATGGGCTATTACACGAGATGCACTCATAGAATTTCGAAAAAAAAAATTTAGTTCCAAAATGTCCACCAGAGGGCGCCTTTTCGGGAAAAACATGAAATTTAACTCAATAAACGACCAAAACGGAATACAGAAACAATATTAACATTTATTGACAAGTTTCTGATCACCTTGTCATGGAACCACATTAAGTAAAGGTAAGGGAGAAACTAAAACAGTTCAGTTTGCAGAAACAAGAACAGATTAGGATGAAATTGCACAAGAGGAGCAGTTGTTAATCGTGTCCAGGACGATGTAGGGAAAGCTGCCCCACGTGACCAGCGTCAGTCACCCGCAAGCATTTGCCATCACAACTGATCAGTTCTGCTGTTGAACACACTGTCCATCGGCTTGAAAGTTTGCAGGTGACTGACGGTGGTCACATTGAGCACCTTTCCTTACATCGTCCTGGAAAAGATTAACAACTGCTCCTCTTGTGACATTTCGTCGTAATCTATACCTGTTTCTGCAAACTCAACTGGGTTTTTTTTCTCAAACAGCAATGGCGCACTGTTATTTATTTCATTGCCTTTATTTAATGTGGTTCGATGACAAGGTGATCTAAAACTAGTCAATGAATGTTCAAATTGTTTATGTATTCCGTTTTGGCCGTTTATTTTGTTAAATTTCATTTTTTTTCCCGAAAAGGCGCTCTCTACGCGGTTTTAAAAGAGTAATTTCTTTTTTCTTGTAGTTATGTATGTAAGTACATATTCCGTATTTATTATTAAGTTATAATAAATATTGTAGACCATTTTTTTAGCTCACCACACCTACGTCACTCAGTGGACCACAACACCTTGAAAAAATTAGAAGTAGCCCGTACCCTGGAAAAATCTGCCCACCCTTTCTCTAGATGATATAAAGGGGTCATGAATGAAAAAGTTCAAGAAGCGCTGTTATAGAGCTATGACTTTAACTTCAGTTATGTATATCTTATCGCTGAAAAAAAAAAATGGCAAAATTTTTTCGCTAAATAAACATTTTGTGAGAGCCAAATTGAGGACCTTTTTCAACATTGACAAGTAGTTGTTCATGTTGACTCTCGATGATGGAATAAATTCGGGAGTAGAGAACGATTCATAACTTCCGAAGTTTTTGCTGTAACAGCAGTGGCGCCCGAAAGGGGGGGGGGGCAAGGGAGGACACTTGCCCCTGATAGAAAATTGAATTTTTTTGTTTTACCTAGCTAGCGCTCGTAAAATATTAGAATTTTCATTTACAGTCATAAAGCCTAACAAAACTGAATACTAAATTACAACCTCAAACTCGTTAACGCAATCGCGATAAACGTCATTCCATATACGCAGGAGCGATTAATCGCCAATTTCAGGTACGCAAGCGCGTTTAAACGCCAATTCCAGACGTTTGCTTTTGCGATTCAAAAGCAACCCTACACGATGTTTCTTCATCGCGAAAGGGAATCTTTAATCCGATGCATTTGAAACGCGTACAAGTTGACATGTGATAGGGCATAATATAACATAAAATATCATAAAAGTTTATTTTTTAAAACCGTATATATGTATTTTTAATAATAAAGGTGTAAAAGTTTTAATCTATTTTACTTTGCCCCCCCCCCTCTATATTTGACTCTTCCGGCGCCACTGTGTAACAGCTTGACAAAATGATTAAGGGACAAAAGAATCGTAGAGCAGCAGTGATGAGGAGAAACGGCGAGAAATTGTTCGTGTTATTTTTAATGCTGTGAAACCTTATTTGGGATAATTTCACTCTAAAATCGTTTAATATTTAAAGGTATTTGGGAAAAGGGCTATAAAAACAGTGAAAATTTCACTCATTACTCCAGAATATGCAAACTATTCAAGATAACAGTATATTTTATAATTTGCTCATCTAGTTGTTTATTCGTAAGTTTTTACGAAGAAATATTTTAAACAATATTCATTTCTTTTTCAGGTCTGCTGAAAGAAGACAATTTTCTTTTCCTGATCATGGGCTTCACACTAAGCGGTCCGACAATGGTGCAATTTTAGACCCGTTATCCGGTTAAGGGTAACCCTTAACCGTACCGCTGTGCTGTAAGGGTGCCACGGATGACAACTAAAGGGGTCCTGCTATGAGATGAAATGGCACCCCAGACAATCACTCCTGTTTGTCGGCCCGTATGGTGGAAGACAGTCAGGTTGGTATTCCATCGGTGTCCGGGGCCGTCTGCAGACACATACTCGCTGGTCATCGGAGTTCATTTCGAAGCGGAACTCATCACTGAAGACAATTCTACTCCAGTCAGTGACATTCCAGGTCGAATGTGCCCGACACCACTGCAGACGGGCTTGTCAGCGTACAGAGGTCAATGGTAGTCGGCGCAAGGGGCGCCGTAAGCTCAGCCCTCTTTCTCTGAGCCGCCTATAAATGGTCCTTGCGGTCACCGAAGCACCAGTTGCACGTACAATCGATGATAATGATGAATTTGGGGTTGTGAATGCCGCTTCTGATGATTGCTCGGTCCTCACTTTCTGTCGTTTCTCTAGGCAGACCCCTTCCTCCTTAAGGCTGTGTTCGGACAGGTTCACCCATTCCTGCCAACATCGTCTAATAGTGGCATCGCTCCTATCGAAATGTCGAGCGATTCGCCGATTAGACCAACCGGCTTCTTTGAGTCCAACTACACGTCGTCTCTCAAATGCTGGCATCTGGGCAGATTGTTCGCGCACCTGTATGCGAGGCATTGTTACTGCCTACCTGAGTACACAGAATGAAATTCTCAAAGAATTTATGTCCTGGAATCGAAATTTCTCTTCTTTAATATCCTGCCAACTGCGCAGTTAAGATGCACTGCAGCGTCACATGTTCATTCATTGGCCGCCAAACTTAAAAATTATGCATTTTCCGACGAAACCTGTGTGCATATCAATTTGTGTACAATTTGCATTACCCCTTCTTGGTGCTTCGCTTTTTTTTTTTTGTCTAAGAGTGTACTTAAGTGCCGGTACATATTTAGAGTAAGTATTGAGTGCGAATAGCAGCTCTTCGCTGGCAAGTACACGCGAGGTGATAAAAGATTCAGAACAGAAGTGAAGATATTTAAAGCAGAAGTATAAAGCATTGTAGTTCTGCATAGAGCCGAATGTTAAAAAACTGTCTTTTTCAATACTGTAAAATCATGTTCAATACAAGATAACTTAAATGAGAACATAAAATAATGCAATAATGACATGTTGCAGCGAAATTTTCCCGTCCCACTGGAATGAAACCTGCTATACCAAGATACTCGTAAACTCTATTTCGAAGGCAATCAAAAAGAGAAAATGTTCAATTCATTTTAAAACATAATGTTAGTAAAAAATTTAAATGTTTCAGATAAACCTCAACTGATATCAGTATTTTATGAGAAAATTAAGACATATTTCCCAACACGGCAAACAAACAAACAAATTGGAAAATAAAGAAATCTAGGGTTATACGCGAAATTTCGCCAAAACGGGAAAATAGAAGGGATTTTGCAGCAGAAAAGTGAGAGAATATAAGAATTTTCTTGCAAAAAAAGAAAGTTGGGGGAGGGGTACTTTGAAAAAAAAAAGAGTAGTAAAATTGTTTAAGAAAAAGTAAATTTTCTAGAAGAAGAAGAAAAAATTAAGTAGAAATGTACTTACTCTAAGAATGAAATTTGATCATATGAATAAAAAAAAATTTTACTGCAACATTTTTAAAACAATTTCACTGCAAAAATTCTCAAATATGTCACACTTGCCTAGTACGCAATTTATATTTTGGCTTTATACTGACTCATATATCTAGTTAAAGACAATGAAAAAGATTTATAAAAAGGAGGAAAATAAGGAAAACGACGGAGTTTCAAAACAGTAGGAAAAATAGTAAAAAATGGGGAAAATTACACACACTGGGAATCGAAATTGATCACGCTTTATGTGTAAGAAGCTCTTATATTTGTTTAGCTGACTTATTGATTGGGATAGAAACCATTTTTACCATGTTTTTATTAACTCGCTTTCTTGTTTGTGTGTGTGTTTGTCCAGTACAAATCTTGCAATCGATTTTTAACTAACTTCCCGACTAGCTAGACATTTGAAACTTTTAGAATAGCTCAAAACACGATGACAATGCATTCTTTTAATATTTTTAGCCATCTTTAAGCATAATTGAATTCTTTTTCAATTAATTTTGTTTTGTAGACTGGTGCAACCATCTATCCGCCGGGACGGGAACGAAAAGTTAAACGCAAGTTAACTTCCAATTAACTGCATTTTCTTTCAATTTGATTAGATAATTCATCAAAAAATTGTTTTTAAAGTATTATCAATACATAGAATTGTCAAGTTTATATGATTCAACAGAAAATTTAAAAACATGGTATATAAAAAGTTCTTTTTATGTTGTAATAATTAATACTTTTTTTGGTGTCCGACTTGATTTTCATTTATATACCGTTCGTTTACAGTAAAACTGCCAACAACATATCAATGACAGCCCATTGGATAATGTTTTGTAGTGTGGTGTCACGACAAATAGTAAGGCATTATCTCTCTGAGGCGTTTTGAAGACATTTCACAACTGTTGATCCATACCAAAGAAAGACAGACTTCTAATTAAAATCGAAAGCCAAATTTTTAAAACAAAACTTACAATTTATTAACAAGAAACAAAATTAAACATTAGACATTTTCGACAAATTCCCTTAATTTACGTGCAGATTTACAGTGCGCGCTCCAGGGCCCATTCCGGCCCAAGAAAAAAAACAGGAGCCTAGCAAAAACATGTCTATCCCGCTCGGATTTTATACAGCGTCTCCCCTCAATGTCTGGATTTTCAGAAGGTGTGGAGGGCTGGCAGATTATCGGCTGACAGTTTCTTCTAGACGCCGAACTTTATTACATTCAGAAACATTAAGTTGACAGCTTTAGTGGCTGCGTCTGTGAGGGAAACGGTCTTTAACCCCCCCACAGGTTCCGAAACTGGTGGAACCGAACAACACATTCCTTGAAAACACGCAGCTGTGTTCCAAGCGCTTGTGGGTTCTTTGGAAAAATAACCTCATCTTTCCAGTACGCTACAGTAGTAAACGAGTATTTAATATCCGCAAAAATTTTATATTTACTCAGACTCCAGATTTGAGTCTCGAGACATGAAAATAAATAAGTCATAATGAATCTTTTCGGAATATCCTCCAGTGTTGATCACAAATCTGCAGTAAGATGATATTGTCTTCGTACGGTGAATTATTCGGATCTCCAAGATTTACACCTGTGATTGCAATTTTGAGGTATATTAATTTCGGGCGAGGGAGAGTGATTATATCTTAAGGTGAATTATCGAGTCATTTCTCTGTAGACATACTTTAGTAAAATTCTAAAGATATGATAAATGTGTAAGGTTTGCATAAGATTCGATTCACAATAATCGAACTTTTAAGTGAATAAGGTTAAAGAAGCAGCTTAAGATATGCTAATTGCGGCATACGCGGTTGGTATAAATACTAAGCAGCTAGATTAAAGAGACGAAGTGAGAGGAAGTGAAAGGAGGAGTAGTGCTGGCAAAACGAAGTATCGAGCTGGAGCTAGGCTTTAGAGTCTGGTTTAATAATAGTTGAGTTTTGCGAGCAGCCGCTGGAGGCATAGCTAGGTTGCTTCAAACCTACGCGAGTTCTTGTTAGTCCCAAAGTTTGCGTGGCGGCATTGCTGGTTGACTTTCAAAGTAACTGTGAGTATTGCAAAGTGTATTTTTCTTGAATGAGTGGTTATACGAGTGAATACAGTGGAATATCGATCGATCGTTTTCGCATCTATCGTTTTTCCGTATGTGTCGTTCATTTTATCCAGTCCCAACAATCCTATTGCTTTGTTATGTTTCCGCATCTATCGTTTTCCCGCATTTATCGTTCATTTCAGTCCGTCCCTTGAAAAACGATAGATCGAGATTCCACTGTATATTGAATTGTATTTCCCTTACATGAATGCTATATAAATCTCGTACAAGTAGTACGCATGTCTTATGTTGAAAATCAAAATTTTCAATTGCAAATATTTAAATAAACATTGTCGTTATGTAAGATCTGTGTTTGAATGAAATTATTTAGAGAGCCACTTCAAGATATACATACCAAAAGTTAGGGTAGAAGTGCAGATCCTCTATAAGTCATCTGATTAGGGTAACACCGATTTTTCTCCAGTCATCAGCATGAAATAGCGCTGTAATTCGACAGAATGATGATGATCAGACTGTTTCTTAAAGCTGCTGTGTACTAACCCTATTGGATTCGCTCACCCCAATGTTAACCTATGGAGAAAATGAGTCTACTATTGACAGTTTCATAAATGCTGATCGTGCAATAAAAACGGTATTTTCAGATAGCCTGAACTTTTCTGCGCCTTGCAACGGTATTCATTTTATAAATTTCGTCCACCAAAGGAATTGAGGAGCGTTTTAAAACAGACTAGTATACCAGATTTTTTCGCCGAATAATTTGAATTTTAAAATATCATTTGTATTTTAAAAAAAGAAAAATGCCCCAAGGTGTAAAATTTCTTTCTGTATTACAGAGTACAATTTAAAAAAAATCTTTCAATCCAAGTCGGAAATGCTTCGACACATTTTCTCCATAGATTAAGGCTGCTATGTGCTAAGAAAAAAAATCGTATTTCTCTTTTCCTCTTCTTTCAGACTCTTGTGGTGGGAGGAGTCCAGTTGACAGTTCGAGAATCCACCCCCCTTAGGATTGACATTTTCAGGGATTGTAATGGCTTTCTCTCGATAGGGGGGGGGGGGTTAAGCGCTGCCCCCAAATTTTTTATTTAAAATATAATTTTTGTCAACTATTTACAGGTACATAAATGCTGATAATCAAATAAAATTGGTATTGTCAGATAGCCTGAACTTTTCTGCAAAGCGCTATAGGATTCATTTTATAAATTTCGTCCACCGAAGGAATTTATGAGCGTTTAAAACACACTTTACCAGATTTTTCCCCGAATAATTTAAATTTTAAAATATTAATTGCATTTTTTAAAAAGACGAAAAATGTACACAAACGTAAAATTTCTTTCTCTATGACGGAGTACAATTTTAAAAAAAATCTTTGAATTCAAGTCGGCAATCCGTGGACAAATTTTCTCCATAGATTAACATTGAGGTGAGCGAATCCAGACTTTAAAATCACCAAAATTTGAACAAAAATTGGAAATTTTTTGGGGTGTATTAATATTTTAAAAATATGTAAATATTGGAATAAAATGCATTTAAAATATGTAATGAAAAGTAAAATGAAAACTTGGTGGCTTTGGAAAAGTAAATATTAAAGATAGGTGAAAAAAATTTCTTTTAAATGGATTTTTATCAAAATGAGTCATTTCCAGATTTGCAAGTCTTTGAAATGCTCCTCGCGTTACAATCTTTAACGAATTTTTATAAAATTTATTATAAAGAACCCTCTTATACATTAAAGTAAAGTTATGTATCCATTTTAGGTTTCGACATCATTAAGATTATCAAAGTTTAACTTAAGTGTAGAAAAGTACAAAAAATTCACGAAAATTGAGAGTACAAGAATAAATATATTTCCTAAAAACTAACTATTCAACGAAAGAACAAAATAATACATAACTTTGTTCAAAATGTATTTATAAGCAATATAAATGCAAAATTAAGGGGGGGGGAGTTAAAAATTGAATCGCTAGGAGCATTTTTAAAAAAATATTAAAAATTTCAAATTTTAAAATATAATTTTTTTTTTTAAATATTTTAAAAATTTTTCAAGGTGTTTGATATAGTTATACTTTGATGAATATACAGTCGAACTATGTTATAGCGAAACCGGTATATAACGAAGGAAAATTTTGGTCCCGCCATTTTCCTATTGTACGTAATTTAATTAATATTGTGTCAGTTTACTGTAATCTATTTTAGTCGATTTAATTCATTGATGATAATTTTTAATAGATTTTATAATTTTTTTAATACATCATTATTGAATACACATTGCAAATGAGTTATACATTTTGTGAACTCAGCATTTTTCTTAACGGTTCGGATATAGCGAACTATCGGATAAAGCGAACAAAACCTTTCGTCCCTTGAAGTTCGTTATAACGGGGTTCGACTGCATTGTGTCAGTTTACTGCAATTGATTTTAGTCGATTTAATTCATTAATGATAATTTTTATAGATTTTATCATTTTTTAATACATCATTATAGAATGCACAGTACAACTAACGAGTTATGCATTTTGTGAACTCTAGAATTTTTCTTAACGTTTCGGATATAGCGAACCATCGGATAAAACGAACAAAACCTTTGGTCCCTTGAAGTGTGTTATAACGGGGGTTCGACTGTATATGCAAAATTTCATATCTCCGGGGTAAAAATTTCAAAAATTGCTTTGTAATGTCCACCATGGAGATGAGCGAATCGATTAAATAGGTTTAATACACAGAAGCCTTCACAGAGGAAGCTTTCTTCGGCCCACGGAAGACTAAACTAATTAGCAGAAAGGCCGTCCGCACACGGAGCAACTCAAAAGAAACTGATAACCGACTCCAATCACAAACCAGTCCGTGATGAGTCGTAACCTATGTAATTGAATGGAACCACGCACACGGAGCAACTGGTTACAAACCCGTCAGCAACGCGTTTGTAATCAGTCGCAGGCAACTCAACGTGTCGAGTCGCTAGCAACTTCAGTCGCCAGTTTCTCTTGCGTTGTGCGTGTTATTACACAATCTATGTCATAGCCGCTCTTTTGGCAAGCTGCCAAATGACGTACACGAGTCACGTGACTTCTGCCTAGCGATGAAATGAAATTCTAGCGTTTTTTGTTGTAAGGAATATGTGCGCTCATATATACAGTCCATTTTTAAACGATTGATCAAAGACAATCTATTGTGACGATTTTTTAAAATAAATTAATTTCTGATAATAATTTAACTAAAAATAATGCCCGGAATAATGATGTTCTTCCTTCCATGACAGGTCGCAAACTATTGATTTGAATCACTTTTGAGTCGGCCCGTGTGCGGAGCCGCATCACTTACGAGTTTGCAACCGATAAGCAATTTCAGTCGCTAACCAGTTGAGTTTCCTTTGAGTCGCTCCGTGTGCGGACGGCCTTAGCTTTTCAACGGATTTTTCTCGTTTAAAAAACTCGCAAGAGACAGCCCATCGCAGTGACGGTGCCTGTAAAAGCGGATTTCCAAAAGAAAAGGAGAAGCGTTCAGTTTCCAGTCCGGATCGCTAAACACTAAAAATTTCTGAAGGCTGCTCGTGGGATATGTTTGCATCCTTGACATTGCTACCGTATTCTTTGGCAGATGACAATAAATTTACCAAGGACGAAAGACAATAACTTATTGCAGCCATTCTCTACTTTCGCTTTTCGTGTATCTTTGTGGACAATGGCTGCGTTATTATTATTTTTTTTTCCTGTCTGCTATTCATTACGCCGCTTTCAGAGAGCGCGTTTTTATATAAAATAAAAAAAAGGTGAAAGAAAAATCATGTAGTGTTGGACGACAAAACATTAATAGCTGCTGAAAAAGGATAGTTCTGGAAGCGTAGTTAGTGGATCGATAGGAAATAGTGAATGCGTGCTCAAGGGCAAATCGCGATCAGGTAAACATGATAGGCCAAATGTAGCATATTTTATGCATTAGGAAGGTGTGGAGCTACATTTGTGTCATGTAATGGGATATCCAGTTTATACAAAGGGAAAAATATGCTATCGATGGTTAGCTCAAATGCATCTTCGTTATACAGTAAAACCTCGCTTATCTGGATTAACTGGGACCATAAGCAATAGGGTAATATGGGTAATAAGCAAAACAAAATCCTTAACTAAGCAGACTTACCGTTTATTATGATAAAAAACTACGTTTTGTAACGAAATTACATAGTATTGTTTACAAGACATTAAAAAATATAAAAATAACTTTTCACATCATTTCTTAACGAAGAATTGGTAAGTTTAATAAAGCTTTCTTAAACTCGACAAAAAGCGTTTTATTATCGTAATTTATTGTACAATATATGCAGTAACTGTACATTGAATCGAACTCAAAAGCGAATATTTGGCGTACTTATAGTTACGTTCTTACTATTATAGTTAAAAATTATTATCTAATGTGAACATTAAATAAAAATGTCTACAAATCTGATCCGGATAAAAGAGGTTTTACTGTACCTTTAGTTGTTTATAAGGAGAACTAACTGTGCAGTTGCTGCTTATAGTCTTCAGCACACTTCTGAGTCCAGATACATATTTTAAAGCAATAGTACTTCTCTTAGAGTATATATGTGTAACAAAAAGAATTTCATAACTTTCACTTTTGGTTAAGTTCAAGTATTTATCTCTTTCTTAACCGAATAAAATTTCTAGTCAGGTAAATATGTAAAATATCAAACCAGTTTAACCAAATGCTAAATACAGAAAAATTTACAAAATTGCTTTCTGTGAGCGACAGTAGATGGTTCTGAACTTACTTAAAACTACATCCCATAACTAGTAGAACTATAACTGACCACACAAAAGAGATCCATGAGCTACCCCGTGTAACTATTTACTGTCTGTCTTTTTGAGAAACGCTATATTATAGTATTCTTCTCCTACCCAGTGTTTTCACTTTATCTAACTTTTTAATAAATACCCTGAAATGGGAATGTTATTCTGGTGAATTCACTGTATCTGAGCTGCATTTATGTAACGAAATATTGTTATTTTGTATACGTTTCAAATTTAAATATTATTCGAAATGAGAAAGCAACAAGAAATATTATTGAGATATAAATTAAATGTACAGAAAAGGTTGGATCTTCAAAAGAAATTAAGTAAAAAGCCGGAAACTCAAAATCATTGTGAAAGAGATGAAGCAAGAAATTTTTAATATTTCGAAGTGAGCATGTCGAAAAAAAAACGATCATATTCTTTCGACTATTTTTTTAAACTATGAACTAAATGCCTTAATATTTTTTTTAATTCATTTGTTTTGCTTGATTGCACTGGGGTAGATTTTTCTAATGCGCGTTTATCTGCTCATGTGAGCATTTCTGTGAAAAAGATACCACCGAATAAGAACTTTGCATTTGGGACGCTTTCTTCTGTAACTTTTACGCTCCAAGAAAGACCTAATGAAAGAAAAAAATTTTCAGGTAGTCTCTTCCAACGAAACTACCACGGGTTATTAACGTAGAATTACTTATCGTTGCTTACCTCTTATGTATGTATATATGTATGTATGTGTTATTATACACTCACTTCCAAAAGTTAAGCACGGAGAGGTAAAATGCGAAAAAATGGACAAGTAATGCTTTGATTGACATGAAATGGTGCAAGTAAGTAGCTCTATGTATATTCATGAAACAAAATAAGGAATTACATACAGAGATAAAAAAAATATTGAATTTTCATAAATTATAAGATGACGTCATATTTGCGACATTAACAAAATGATGTTTAAATTTAAAACAAGCAACAAAAACCGACAGTAATAGGGTATGTTAGCACCCCTCACCTTCATACAAAGTGTACAGCGTGTAATCATGCTTGTTATAAGGTGATCAACCCCCGCAGAGTCCAGTAATCGCCATTCCTCCTGTAGGGCAGTTTCTAATTCACTGAGAGTGGCTGGAGGTGGGAAACGTTTACATACAGCACGGCCGAGGGCATCCCAAAGATTTTCAAATGGATTAGGGTCTGGCGAGTAAGCCGGCCACTGCATACGCGCAATCCCCTCCCTCTCCAGAAAGTCGTCAACGATGGCAGCTCTATGGGGACGGGCATTATCGTCCATTAAAACGGAAGAAGGACCAACTGCTGCAGCGTACAGTTTCACAGGGGGTCTAGGACTTCATCTCGATACCGTACAGCCGTCACAGAACCTCGCCTGTAGATGTGCAGGTCGGTGCGATATCCCAATGAAATCCCTGCCCAGACCATGATGCTTCCACCTCGGAATGCGTGATGTTCGGTGATGTTCTCGGGCCGATTGCGTGTGCCTTGTTCCCTCCAGACCCTTACACGCTTATCATCGGGTTGTAGGGAAAATCTGGACTCATCTGTGAACATAACGTTGCCCCGATCAGACACAGTCCAATTCACATGCTGGCGGCACCACTTTAATCGTGCCCCTCTGGATTGGACGGATAAAGGAACACAAACTTGTGGTACCCGGGAGTACAGACCATTCATGTGTAGCCTTCGACGAACAGTAGTGGCAGATATCGGCCATTGATAAGAACCAATGGCCGCTGCAGCCATAGATGTCATACGTGTGGAGGTCGATCTTCGATTCCGCTTGGCTGCAACAGCAATATATCGATCTTCCGAGGGGGTCGTAACCCTTGGACGACCGGCTGCAGGTCTTCGGACAACTGTTTGGCTGGTTTGGAATTGTTCCCATAATCATGAAATGACGGGATGATGAACGCCGAAGAAAAGAGCAACATCTGTGATAGACTGTCCTGCTTCAATGCGTCCAACAGCCCGACTGCGTTCAGAATATTCCATTCGTCCTCTGGAAGCCATAGAAACACGTCTAGCTTGAAAACAAATCGTACGAATGTTCTAAACACCTTTCATCAGCACTTACATGCAACTCCTGTAACCCTTCACAATGCCGGCTTCTTATAAGACTGCCTGTTTTGCATATTTCTCGACGCGAAACCATGATTAGCTGTTACCTAACATATTTGCATACTTCCTTCTACCTTTGCAGCAAATTTCAGATTCTTTAATTCAGATTGGCTTACGGAAATTAACATTTTCCTTTCCGTGCTTAACTTTTGGAAGTGAGTGTATATGTATCTATATATATGTACGTATGTATATGTGTATATATGCATGTCAAAATTTTGACGTATTTTGGTACTTTCTTGCTTACATGTTTATTGTTTGCCCAAGCGATACAGACTGGGTTTGGCGCGCTTTCAAAACTATAACTCGCGACGACGGACGGTTTTATCGTCTGAAATTTTGCTTTCCGGAGGACCGTTATGGTGGAACGTAATCCTACGTTAAAAAGTATTAAGAAGTTAAGAAAAAATTGCAGCAGATATTAATATGTGAAAATTTTCTGTTCTGTGAATACACCAAACTTTCGATTACCCGAAACTGGATTATGTGTTGTGAGGATTATACGATACATCCCAAAATCAAAAGTTTAGTAATGAGATATCAATTGTCCGAAACAAATGTCAACATGACTCGAAAACAAAAGAATTTCATAGACATTTTTGAGAGGTTAAAGCAGTAAATCTGTTTAAGTTTTGTTTCTATTTCAACTGAACCCTACAAATTAGTGCCCTTTGATATCAATGCCCTATTAATGAGTTTATTTTAGTAAATTAATGCGTAACCATGTGTTGGTTAGATAATCAAAAATTCGCTGTTTTACTGTATTAAATAATCATTGTGATGTATGAACCCAAATTAATGAAGATTCATTACCCAGAACTCCTGATTATCCGACTTTGGATTATCCGTGCCTTACAAAAGAAATCAATTCCAAATAGCCCGAAAGAATATCAAAATGACTCATGATAACACAAAAGAATATTTTCGAGCAGAAAAACTGAAAATCTAGGGAAGTTGTTTTTGAATTTTAATTAAACCCTATATCAGTCACAATAAGTAGTGAATTTAAAACCTCTGAATATTTTTTTTCACAGTATACATTGCTAATTTTTGATTATCCATATTTTTGGATTATCCGAGCACGTCCGAGTGTTATTCTACTCGAATAGGCAGGAGTTCACATAGAAAATAATCGCGTCACAAAATTTGTAATGAAGCTTAGCAATAAAATTATCACACTTATGTGATTACTCACATAAGGATTTTAGCTAGCAATCTCTGTTGTAAACCGAAATTGCTCGTCAAATAGCAATACTGTAAGAATACGATAGCAAAAAGATGTGTTATGAGATGGAGATTCTGTGAACATTTTGCTTTCAGATAGCGATACCAAAATACCATTTCATAAGGTTCTTTTTCAACGTATTTATGACAAGGAGAGCGAAATTAAACGGAAAAACTATCTTGAAGTAAGAGTTAAAAAACTGGAGGGAACAGTTTCTAATAATATTGTTACGAATTTCGCAAATTTTGTTTCATTAAAATGGTTTGTATGAAAGACCTCCTATAGCTATGGGTTTAGCATGGAAGTCTATGGGAATCTCGCCAAAAATTAGAGTTATCGCCAAATTGGCGATGGATTTTTGTAACTTATTTTGGTCGCCAGATTTGGCGATATTTCGCCAACTTGCCAACTAAATCTTTCTGGAAGCTTCTAGAAATATCTAGCTGTGACTGACGTATAGAGGACGCTTAGGAAATCTTATATATATACCTAAAATTGGCATTGGAACTCAGTTCAGTTTCCTAGTGAAAATTGAATGTGTTGCAACTGCGTTAATTAGAGTGTATTGTAGTAACAATTCTGGTATCCTGACTTGTGTTTTTAGAATTTTCTGCTGTATAGAAAACAGTTGTTACGTCTTTTTTGTTTGGATATGTGTACACGCCTGAAGAATTTACAAAATAATAAATTTATTTTGTGGGAACTTTCTGAAGAGATTCTTATTCAATCCTAACGAACCCTGGAAAACGGAACAATATGTATATCTCCCACATTGTATGGATGGTTATTGTATACAGCTCTCAGCACGTGGCCCCGAGTTACAACTCTGAATAAGGGACCGTTCACGCAGAATCCGTCAGCGTTATTTGTATTGAAATATATTTAACCAATTACAAACTTCCAAACGATTAGTCACGAAATTGTTAAAGCCTGTGATTGGTCTAAAATATATCAATACCAGTAACGCTAACGCTGACGGATTCTATATGAACAGGACCTAAGGGAATGGTTTCTCCGATGTGGTGTTCTCAGAAGGCCGTTAGTTCATCTACTAGTTGCTCCCATTATATATATAATCGCCGTTGTCTGTGTATAACACTTCCGGGCTGTACTCATCTTTCAATTGAAGCCCTCAGTAAACAACCGGCCGGTTAGGCTTAATTTCAATTTCAGATGTGGATCAGAATTTTTTCTTACCTAAAAACTAATATCTTCTCCATCAAATCACGTTTGTTCAGCCTATTTTTCTATAAAACATTCAGAACTAAAAAAATTGAATGTTTTTAGCTGTATATTTAACAGTTTTTAAAAATCTGTTTACTTTTGCGATGAATTTAGAAAGTAAACAAACTTGAATGTGAATGAATCAAGTAGCTCAAGTATTCATATCGCGTAGTGAGCTGTAAAAAACTGGATGGCAGTCTACTACTCCAATCGCATGAAAAACTAAATAAATAAAAAATAATGAAAGGGTTTGCTTTTACAAGGTGTGGATTAAATGCAATATTGTTAGATAATTCGAGATATTTTTTAACTTTCATATACTTTTTCCATTATGACGTCATTATTAGTATTATGACGTCAAAATGACGGGTTACCTTCTAGTAAATAAATAATTGTTGTTGTTGTTGCTTATGCCACTTGACCGACAGCAACATCAGATCCAGTCCCGATGGCTATGGGTGATGAAAGTGCGGCTCGTGTTTTAACTGGCACCACAAGAGTCGGAGTCCGACTTGGCCAAGGGACCAGTCCCGTCATGTTGAACGGGACCAGAACACTTGACCCCGCACCTCCAGAGGTAAATTTGAGAATCTGGAGGACATTGACCCACGACAGATTCTACGTGCACCAGCCGTCATTAGTGCACACGGATGTGGATTTGTCAGCAACGAGCATCGAATCAGTGACTTTCAGATCACTAGCCCGTTGCTCTTGCCAAGTGGGCCACTGCGCCCTTCAATAAATAATTAACAAATATCGTCGTGTGCATGAGTGAATTCCACTTTGGGAAGAGATAAAAATCATTACGTTTAACGACATAACTTGCCGTCGTCCTACTAGAAGGGGAAAATAATTCAAATTAAATACATATTTACGACTCTGCAAGTAATAAACCCTCAGAGAAATATTAGTGAAGAGAATATTAGTGAAGAGAAATATTAATGACATAACAATGAAATATTAGTGAAGAGAAAGTGAAGAGAATATTAGTGAAGAGAAATATTAATTACATAACTTGCTGTCGTCCTACTAGAAGGGGAAAATAATTAAAATTAAATACATATTTACGACTCTGCGAGTAATAAACCCTCAGAGAAATATTAGTGAAGAGAAATATTAATGACATAACAATGAAATATTAGTGAAGAGAAAGTGAAGAGAATATTAGTGAAGAGAAATATTAATTACACAACTTGCCGTCGTCCTACTAGAAGGGGAAAATAATTCAAATTAAATACATATTTACGACTCTGCGAGTAATAAACCCTCAGAGAAATATTAGTGAAGAGAATATTAGTGAAGAGAAAGTGAAGAGAATATTAGTGAAGAGAAATATTAATTACATAACTTGCCGTCGTCCTACTAGAAGGGGAAAATAATTCAAATTAAATACATATTTACGACTCTGCGAGTAATAAACCCTCAGAGAAATATTAGTGAAGAGAATATTAGTGAAGAGAATATTAGTGAAGAGAAATATTAATGACATAACAATGAAATATTAGTAAAGAGAAAGTGAAGAGAATATTAGTGAAGAGAAATATTAATTACATAACTTGCCGTCGTCCTACTAGAAGGGGAAAATAATTCAAATTAAATACATATTTACGACTCTGCGAGTAATAAACCCTCAGAGAAATATTAGTGAGTGTTTTCGAGTTTTTGAGTTATTTACGATGCAGTTGCCATCACAAAGCGCAGACATTTCATTAGCATACTTTGTTTTGATAATTCTATTTCATTTTTTATAACTTTCTTGACGAAGTACGTTATTTGGAGAAGTTTTGTTTAAAATGGTTAACTCGTTCATAGACCTCTCCGGATAAGTATAAGCATACGGGAAACTGGATAAAAATGCGACCACCTTTTCATTAGAACTATTGAACATTATGTTTCAATACATTACCGTACATGCGTTGGAAAACAAAATCTAGCTCTCATTCATTAGGAAACCTCGATTTGTTTACCGCAGGTTTCCCCGTCATACATTGATTTGTAATCGAAATGTTTAAAAGCACCGACATTCGAATTAAAGTTCTAGATCAGGGGTTTCCAACCTTTTTCCTACATCGACCCCTTTTAAAAGAACGATTTTCTTCATCGACCCCCCCCCCCCCCCTCAGATTTTTCTCAATAATTTATGCAGCATACAACATAATTATCATAATAATAACTGCACATAAAACACTTAAAGATAACAATTTGACTAAGAATATGAACAAAAAATTAGAAAAACGTGGTTCAACAGGTTTATGTTTTATTATTTTTGTACTATTTTCATTTTTAATTTCACAAATATGAAGAAAATTTCAGAAACACAGATTGTAATTGCACAAAAGTTCGACTTCAAATAATGTGGTGGTCGTGCTTGATGCATTGATACAATTTTTTAATGTTTGGCTTTAAATTGCTTATCATCGTATAGTCACAATAACTAACATAACGAATATAAATATATATTTTACTAAACAATTTTACTGACTTATATGTAATTACAATATAATTTCATTCGACACATATACGAAAGCGACATGACATTCGACTTTAGATGAGTTGATCACTCCGCCCTATGAAAATCTATATTTATGCATTGTAGCGTCACTGTATGTAGCTAAGGCGATTCTCCCTGAGGCATTTTGAAGAAATTTCACAACTATTGATCCATACCAAAGAAAGACAGAGTTCTAATTTACAAACGAAGGCCAAATTTTTAAAACAAAACTTAACAATTTATTAACAAAAATAATTAACATTTAAAACAGTGCAACATATTCAATTTAACAAACCCGTGCATATTCACAACGTACGGAGCTGAAACACACATCCGCACCGCCCACGTTCTCAAGCGTCTCTCTCCAATGTCTGGATTTTCAAAAGGGGTGGAGGGGCCGGCAGATTATCGGCTGACGGCTCTTCTTAGACGCCGAACTTTATTACATTGCCGAAACGTTAGGATGACAGCTTTAGTGGCTGCATCTGTGAGGAAAACGGTTTTTAATCCCCCCCCCCACGTGTTCCGAACTGGTGGAACCGAACAACACATTCCTTGGAAAACACGCAGTTGTGTTTCAAGTCCTTGTGGGGTCTCGGGAAAAAATAAGACCATATTTCCAGTACGCTACAGCATATTTAAACGGGTTTTATTATGTAATAATTACATTCCTAAAAAAATAAATTTTGAAACAGAAAAATTTATCATCGACCCCCAATAGACCGCTGGGATACTATAGACTCTTTTTTAAACTTCCATCGACCCCCAATAGACCCCTGAAATACTATAGACTCTTATTTAAACTTCCATCAACCCCCCAATAGGCCCCTGGAATACTATAGACTCTTTTTTAAACTTCCATCGACCCCCAAGGGGTCCACCTGAATCCCGTCGGGAATCTCTGTTCTAGATTGATTTTCCCAAACTGGGGCTCGAATTATATGATCCGGCTCGGACTCCAGACTTTTCCTGTTTCCAGCATTCTGGAGGTTGAAGCGGAATGTCTTACAATGCAATAGGATTTTTTTCTCCCTGTTTTATGCAATAACTAGCGAGAGTCCCCCGAAGATAAGAGAAAACGGATTCAAGCTCACTTTTTTATGCTGTAATTTATACCAAGAATTTACGATACAGATCTAAATTCAAGGACAGTAATTTCATATCCTTGTAATCTGCTGTCAATTACTTGCACATATACTACTAAATTAAATGCAACTATAAAAGTTTAGATGGCTAATTTTAAGTGTTTAGAGTGATTTATGCCGTTCATAAAAGCTAAATGAGAAATTGTCGAGATAGTGCCTCTGGACAAGTTACACGATATTTATGTGTCTCTTTCATAGAGAAATATAACAGATTTGTTTAAATGCTCTGCTGATCTCACGTAATCCAAGGCAGAGAATACTTTATAATTTAGGGGGAAATTTCATACCCACTTCGTAATAACGGCCATTAAAGGAGCTATATATACAGTGATTTCCGCTTATAAGAATCACGTTTGTTATTACTGTTTTTGATTCTTATAAGCGGTTGATTCTTATAACCGAAACTTTCCACATTCATAAATATATACTTGTACATATATATAAACACACAGGCACATATATACATAATTTACCATTAAATACTCTTTAATTTACGTTATTTATCATTTATTAAAATTATTTTTTATAATTTTAAAAATACTTAATTTGTAAACAAATACTATAACTCAATTTCTAGACCTATAAGTAACAACACATGATTATAAAATCAACAAGAGGCATCTTCTCTTTGACTACACTTTGGAAGAGCATCATATCTAATTAACAAGTTCTGTTTTTCAGAAAAACTATGTTTTTATCATATTTGAATTCGACTATCAAAAAGTTCTAACACTAACTGGCAATTTTTTTAGAAAACTAAAGTGAATACTAGCGACGTATGCTTATTACAGTCTCAGACGAAGATTCACTTTATAGCTTACGTTTCAGGGTTTGATTCTGAATCAAACCGTGAAACGTTTTGATTCAGCATCTGGTTCATCTGATTCAGCAAAATGGATCCGTTTACGTTCACGGTTTGAAGTGCTGAATCCACTGTCCCGTTTGAGTAAGTGATGGTGGACACTTCGCGGAAGATTTATGTGTTTCAGGGTCCAGAAATCCGCAACCAGGAAGTAAGTGGTGGGAAAAAAGGAGTGCCTGTCTGGAGAAAAGTGAAATCGGACCCGGGCGGGTTAGATGCCCCTGGGTAAAGCTAATAAGACAGTGTTTAGCAAAAACGTATAAGGAGAAACTCTTATGTTATGTCTAAAGGAATGTATTTTACGACTGTTTTCCACCCCAAAGTTTTATCAATCTTTCTTTTAAAAAACTTAAGAAAGCATTTCGTACCTTTTGAGAGCTCAAGTGGCATTTTTTGGAAAATTGAAAGGAAGGCGAAGATTGCAAACTGATTCTTATAACCGGTGGATTGATTCTTTAAAGCGGAAATTTTAACATGGAAATAATACATTCGTTTTTGTTTTTGCGATATTGATTCTTATAAACGGTTGATTCTTATAACCACTGATCACTATAAGCGGTGGTTACTGTATATATGTGTAAGAATCAGATCCAGTAATTATTATTTTTAATGACTCGTCCCTCACTTACAACCCCCGACGAATCAGAGTCAGGAGTTTGTAGGGAAACTGGTTTTTCCGCCGAATGTCTTGCTGGAAAAGTTTAGCTATGCCGAGTTGCCAACAGCTGGAGATGAGCGTTTTTGGAGATTTGCTTTGTACTACTTGGTGTGTGATCGCGACACGTGCTGTTCGCTAAGCTAGAATGTCTCGAAGTTAATAGAATTAATAAACTTATTAAATTTAAACGAGTTAATTTCTGTCTTGAATCCAAATCATGACGTATATATATATATAATAACATTATTGTAAATCAGTTAGTTCGTATAAATAGGCTATGTTCTAAAGACAGTAGGAATAAGCATATTTTAGACTTGAAAGCTGTGCTAACACGGAATAATTACCCCGAAAGTCTAACCAAAAACATAATTGGTTGTTTTAGTTTTAATGAATAGTTTGTTCTGTTGCTTTTAATAAGTTAAACATAACAATAAAAAAAATAACTACTAAAAATAAAAAATAAAATAAAAATCATAAGTAAAATAAAAATAATAATAAAAATAACTCTTAGTAATAATAATTAAAAACTAAATTAATAATGGATTAATAGTCCTAAAATACAGTAACCATAGTAAGTCAGTAACTGAGTATCCATAATCTCCATGGTTGTAAGTTTTGTGACGTCAGTCATCTTGCGGTTACATGTTCTTAACTTCCACTCTGTCTAGCGCCAGGCTTGGTGTTCTTTGGTTAAGTAACTTTTATTTAAATTTTTAATCAATTCTTCTGTTTTTCATGGATTGTACGGTGTCTGAGTGTGTTTATTGTATAGATCATACTCATCGGAAACAATCCATTGGTTTTTAGACAGTATTGACACCGCTGATGAAGAGATGCTGTCTAAAACCTCTTTCATACTTTTCTTTTCATGTTATTTGCTCCTGGCTGCAAGTAGCTTTAGGGCTATTACTGGTATTCCATTTCATCTATTTCTTATATATATATATATATATATATATATATATATATTCTTAGGCCCGTATTCTTGGGATACATGCTAGAAAGAGGTTAAATAAAATCCTAATTAATTTTGATATTTTAAAATTAATGTATTCGAAAATGGAACATCTTGGAGGATACTGACCGCAATCACTTTCTACAGGGACTACTAACGTGTCAAGATTCAACAGTCTAAATTTTAAACACACAGAGATAGCAATTAATTATAAAAATTCTCTTATTGCACACAGCTGTATAAAATTATTAGTCAATAAAAAATTTAAATGGAAAAGTTATAAAATCGCAACTTAGGGAAAAATGGGTTAAAAATTGGATATATGATGGAAGAATCTTTTTGTTTGAAAAAACATGAAATATCAAAATAAACCACGGATTACGCGCGACTGGGAAGTTTTTCACCGGAACGGTGAACATTAGATGCGATTTTTTCTATGGATAAGACACAAACGCTAAAATTTAAATGAATTTGCGGATGATATTATAATGTTTACATAGTAGAAGTTGAGTTATTTATAATGCTTACTTCACAGTTTATAAAATCAATTACATGTTGCGCATAAACAAACCAATCGGAAATGTGAAATGCCAAAACAAAGGTATGTATGTATGTGTGTCTGTGTGTGTATGAACGAACAATATAAATGATATCAAAGTGACAATGATGCAAAAAATAAGAATAAACCACGAGCAATCGATGGTATTCGGTACCAGATTCTGGAAGCTCGTGTCGAGCCTGTTTGTAGTAGTTCCAAATCGGCGTTAAAATGGAGGTCCCGGACTAGCCCTCGCAGGGCAAAAGGTGATCATAGCACTCTTAAATAACCAATCGCGATTCAAAGAATAGGATCTCGGAATAAGAGAAATTAAAGCTTAAATTAAACTTGTGATGTTACTTTGTGACACATAATAATTTTTTCGCATTTCGCGCCCGTGATACCGGGAAGGCAAAGAACAGCGACAACAGCTTCCTCATCTTCTCGAAGAACTGATGGCTGCCTTGGGCCCCCGAGGTCTGTTTGATGTCAAAGATATAGATAAAGCTATCCAATATTTGTAATAGGTATATATAATTGTGCATCAAGCTTTTGATAAGCGTTTTGCTGTCTAACTTTGTAGCAAGTAATTTTTTCTCTTGGATTTCAAGGTGAAAATACAGATGTCACAAAGTAGCCCCACTCGGCGGGGTAACTTTGTGACACTTTTTAATTTTCAATAGTAACTAAAGATCCGGGTTAGCGCAATACATTACTACTTAAGGAAAGGATGTACAAATGTTTTGCAACTGTTCGTTTTGGGCTGCTTTTAAAACTGATCGTCTGGCACAGAAAGAAAACTTTAAATCAGTCACAAAGTAACCCCATCTTGCGGTATACTTAAAACAGGACCAAACAGGTTCGTAATATCCAAAATAAGTTTTTTTTTAAAAAGCAACTAATTTTTAACTGATTTATATAATTCTTCGTCAGACACAGCGATAATCATATCTGGTATGTACACCGAGACTAGCGCAATTAATGTTCCCCTTGCCCAGGTTCGGACTTAGAGACCCAGGGCCCCTAGGCACTTGACATTTGGGCCCCCCACCATCTCGAAGCTATTTTAGAAATTTAGCAAATTAAATGCACTAGTACAGAACATATAATTTTTAATCGACTTTAATGACTTTAATAAACATATGCTATAAAATTTACAGATTACGTTAAAATTTACAGATTACAAATTTACGTTATGCTATAAAATTTACAGAATCATACGACGAACTTTCTTCTGTGCAAAAGAACGAAAAATATTTATTAAAAAAAATATTTAGTAAAAATATTTATTATAATATTATTTTTCGATAAAGCTTTTTGATAAGGCAAGCCAGGCTTTTGAGCTAATGCAAAGCCACCGGGGCCCCTAGGATGGCTGGGCCCCTAGGCCGGGGCCTTGTAGGCCTAGGCAGAAATCCGGCACTGCCCTTGCCTTACCGAGAAGAACATTAATTCTCGGATAAATAAATAACATCAAGGAATCGAAACTAGTTGAATTCCTTGTCTTTTTTTACTACCCTTGGATATTGCGAAACTATCGTTCCTGGTAGGATAACGGCAGTCAGTGATTGTATTCCGTAACTAGAACGAAACGAAAGGTGTCCAAAGAGGAAGATTTAACCAGTTTATTAAGATATTTTTGGTAGCTTTCCCCATTATAAAGTAACGCAAGTTTCCAAAGAAAAAGAAATAATTAGTCAAAAGTCGACGCGGGCCAGACCCCAAACTTCGCTCTAGCAGGCAAGTTCTCTGAAACCAATTTCTGGAAGCGGCTGGTTCACGGAAAGAATCTGTTTCGCGCTCGCATGCGGCAGGAAACACTCACCCCACTATATTGTTACACATTAAGGCCACCCAGAGTTGCGAGCTAGGCCTGCAATACCGCGGACTTAAAATAAGAACTTAATTCCCAGTGGGATGTTAAGCTCACGTGACGGTGTGTTCGGCGACGCTTCATCACGATAAACATCAGCGGACGAGTTTCTCTCTTTTCGTTAAAAATAAACACCGTCGTAATCTGCCAGGCTTAATCCTTTCCTAACGGCCCGATAAAAATGAAATATACGGCCCGATAACAGGTCGCAGGGGGAGAGAGAGATTTTTATCTCGCGCTGTTTATTACTCGTAATTAGCCAAGATGACAGGATTTGGTTTGTTATTTTCTTTAACAGTATCCATCTTTAATTCGAGCTCTTTTCAATTCGCTCGGATGCGACAACGATTTGCACAATGGCCTACTACTTCAGTGGTGCGCAATCATTTTTAGACCGCGACTCACCAGAGACTTTATGGGCCGCCCAGAGACTTTACGGGGCCTGGGGCAAACTTCTGTCGGGGGCCCCAAGAAAAATAAAAAAATGGAAGGTGACGAAAACACACATTCAAATTAAGTTATTCATACTTAAAATTTAATTGCATGAATGATTAACATAATAATTATATTTCATTGCACTGCTCGTGTGCAATAAAATATAATTATTATGTTAATTATATTTCATTGATTAACATAATGAAATATAATTAACATAATTATATTTCATTAATTATATTGAATAATTAATATAATTAATGAAATTGTATATTCATTAATTATATTAATTATTCAATATAATTAATGTTTTAATTGTTATATTCTCCACTAAATATGACATCTTCCATCCACAAAGCTTTTTTGCTATCTATTTTAGTAGTTCGTACTGTCTTCAATTTATTAGAGAGAATATAATTTTATAGCAGTTAGGACTAAACAGTTATATTTTTCATTAAAACTAAATCGAGTATTTTTCAGAAGACTATTTTGGAGTAAGAGAAATCTAACTAATCGAATATATTTTTTTATATTTTTGTGGGGCCCCCTTTTGTTCAGGAGATTATTTTGAATTTTGAAGTACGGCACAAGTTTCAGAATTTTCTTTTGGATGACATCTATCCAATTTTTTTTTTAATTTTTTGGGGGCCCCTCCGGCAGTTGGGAGCCTGGGGCAAAGTGCCCCAGTTGCCCCCCTCTCTGGGCGGCCCTGCGACTCACTAAATTTTAATAAAAGAAAAAAAATCACTCAACCCCTTATGAACATCTTTTGGTCGTAGCAAAGTTTTTTATAAATCGCTCACTCCTTTCAACAACATCATATCTAAAAAAACGTGATTTTTCAGGAGAGTGATTTTAAAGTTTAAATGTAGAATCAAATGTTTTAAAAATCAACCAGTTGGTACCCGTCAAAACATCACGACTAGATAGTAAATAAATATACTAAAACACAAATTATACTCAACATATCATTGTCAAATGTTGAAAATTATAATAATGCGCAGAAATAAATTAAAGTGTTTAAGCCGCCTCTTGCTTAGTGAGTATCTAAAGCCAGATTTGAAAATGTCACTGAGCATGCGAAAAAAGAATTTTTTTTTTTAATTGTAAATTATCGCTCATTAAACAGTGCGAAGTAAACAACTTCCATGAGGTTTAATCTTATATTTCACAAACATAATTGTCATAAAAATAAAAATGGCAGAGAGAGATCTAGAGAGAGTCCTCGGAATAAACGTGTTTACCATTAAAACGTATCACTGAGCATACACAGAAACTGAGTTTCTAAAGCCAGATTTAAACATGCCACTGAGCATGCGCAAAAACAGTAAGATTCTAGACATTTAAACATGCCACTGAGCATGCGCAGAAATCAATTTTTAATTATAAATTATCGCTCATTAATAGAAATTACGGTCACAAAATCCAAATTTGACAAATCCACGGATTGCAATGTTTCATTTAAGACCAAAATGAAGTAAACTGATGTAGTAGTTTTCACGGACTGCCCAAAAAGTCGACTGCCTACGTAGAAAATGCCATTTTTTGCCTTTTTTGGTCAATTTTATTTTTTGCAAGAATCGTGTAATTCGATCTTTTCTCTTCTCAAAACCGTTTTGATTTTCATTCTACATTAATGAGAAGAAGAGTTATAGCTATTTTTAAAAACATCGTCTGATACAAAATTGAAGTGACTCACAACTTTAAATGCGTTTTTCTCAGAATTATGTTTTTTAGCACAAATCTCTACCGTTATCATGATATCTCACATAATAATGCATATAATTTGATACAATTTTCAGGAAATGTTTTAGATGCTATTGTTAATGAGATGACGCACAATAATTGATGTATAATAAGTAGTTTTTTATTTGGGGCTGTTTTTATAAGGAAAGGAATGACGAATTGGGGAAAATTTTCATATTGGAACATAAAATTGCGCGTATTATTTTTGCATTTTAAAATTTCTCTTAGATTGAGGGTCATTTTGAAGATAACTGTCATATGTATCATGTGTGAGAAGGAAATTAAAATAGTAGCATTAGAATTTTGTGCATAGTGATAAGCGTTTTAGCTAAATTTCATTAAAAATTACTTCAAATTGACCAATTTATAAAAAAAAGTATGGTATTTACAGGCAAGTTTATTTATTTATTTTTTATTTTTTATTTTTAAATGCTATTTTACCATAAAAGACCAAAAAATCCTTAAAAAACAATTTTTTTTAAAAAATTGGCTACGAACGTAGGCAGTCACTTTAAATATATAGATATTAATGCCTGCCACGCTGGGGGCGCGGGTTCAATTCCCGCGTAAGACTTGGTTGTATTCTGGGGAACTCGTCAGTCTTCCGTCTGCAAAAGGAGGTCCCGTCTAGAAAGGGGTGCTGCAATCCATCGTCCATCGCTGGTTAATAAAAAAATTCTTCTGTGATTGTGTGATTTATGTTTCTATTTCCTTGTATTCATATGTACACTGGACTGGAGTGTGAGGTATAAAAGTTCAACCTCCCTTGAGGCAATGGCACCCCCTCTTCTGCGGATTATCCGCAGACACGACAAGAAAAAAAATAAACAATCAATATTAATTCTGCTGTCTAGCGGCTAAATATTTAGAGGTGAGATATGGCGACATTGCAGGCGTATATGCTACTCTTTCAGGGCATTCTGAAAACAGGCATAACTAAAAATCGACGATTTTTGAGATATGACGTTGTTGAAAGGAGTGACCGAAATTAGGAAAATGTTCACAAAAGATAAAAACAAATTTTGACAAATTATTTTTTAAATCAATGAACTGTAGATTATGGGTTGATATAATATTGACTTTTCATATAAACCAGTGATACTCAACCACTGTGGCGAGAGATTCTTGAAGTGTGCCGCAAACTGCTATTATCCATACGTAAGAGACGTCAGACAAGGAGTTCAATCAGTTACGCCTTCCTAGCGAGGACTGGCTGAACCACTGTACATGACTAATGACAGTTCTGGACCGGTAACTGGTAACTCTGGACCATTACAGTTCTAGACTTTTAATTCTAAAGGTTCCGCCGACCACAGCGATAAGCTTAAACGGCATATTTAAAGTCGCTTGTGAACATATTACAATTTACAATTACAGTTTACATTATATACATACAATTTTACATTCACGGTGCTCTTTCAATTACTCTTACTGTTACTATTACATTCACCATTGCATTAATAACATATTACGATTTACAATTTCAACTTACATTATATACTAACAATTTTACATTTTTGATGCAATTTCAATTACCATTTCAATTACAATTATATTTATCACTACATTATGGATACATTGCAATTTAAAATTACGATTTACATTGTATACTCACAAATTACATTCAAGGTAAAATTTCAATACAATTACCTTACTCATACAATTTTACATTTAAGATGCAATTTCAAACATAATTACACTTACTATTGCATTATACAATTACATTACATACATAATACAATTCTATTACAAACGATTAACAAACAGGTTTACTGGTAAACATTTTTATAATAATTATTTCTTCTAAAGTAATTAAATCATTCTTTTTTTTGATTAATTTCAAACATTATTTTGCTCATATGCCTCCAATGCACTTACTATTGCATTTAACAATTACACTACACACATATTACAATTACATTTTAAATGAAAGGCCGAGTCGACCTTGCCCAGTCGCAGGATCGAACCCTGGACTTGTGGCGTGGCAGCTTGACGCTTATATATATATATATATATATATATATATATGTGTGTGTTTGTTTGTGTGTGTTTGTGTGTTTGTTTGTGTTAGTGTGTTTGTTTGTTTGTGTTTGTTTGTTTCTGTGTGTGTTTGTGTGTTTGTTAGTTTGTGTTTGTGTGTTTGTTTGTGTTTGTTTGTGTGTGTGTGTGTGTGTGTGTGTGTGTGTGTGTGTGTGTGTGTGTGTGTGTGTTTGTTTTTGTGTGTGTGTGTGTGTGTGTGTATGAAGCGAATTAAAGAGTCCTCAATAACTTCACAATACGATGTGTAATTTTAGATTATCTATACTTAAACTTGATTAGATATAAAAGTAGGAAGCTACTATATACAATAGGAGTTTAGATGAGTATTAGGGTAACGTCTACAACATTCACTGGAAAATACAAATAGACTTCTATGGCCGTCTTGCCCAAACTTCAGTTACAGGACCATCTGCCCTTTCTCTCGTTCGACCGTAAGCGTCGGCTTCCAGGGGTCAACTGATAAGTAACACCTCTCTCCGCGGGATGGCACTGTCGTCGCCTCGTTTCCTCAGCGTTTCCTTCATGTCTGTGTAGGTTTGCGGCTTGGTACAAGAAGTGACTCAGTCAGTTTTCTCCAGAAGAAGTCAGTTTTCTCCAAAATGACTTTGTTTTCTAAAATCTCTTTTAAAAAATTTTTATTTTCAATGTAAGAAGTACCCAAGTCTGTGCAATAGTCTGTTCAAAAAGTTATTTATAGGTTATTTATAATGACTGTTTTGAGGTTTAACGAATTCCTTACTTGTTTCACTGGTTGTGATGCTTTGTTTCCTATAACATACGTTGAGTTTTTTTGTTTCGTATTACCCTTCCTATATTTAGCTGTAAAGTGTCGGATCACAGGTAGCCTATCGGTAGCGCGTCGGCTTTCAGTACTGACGGTGCTCAGATCGAATCCCGACAAATGCCATTACATATCTTCTGGTCTAGGCCGAATATGGGCACGTTAATTCGTACACCGGAAAGTCCTTTGAGGTCAGTGGGTGGGAAAGGTACGATCCCCTGGGGATGTTCGGTCAACATTGTGGTGGCACCTAGCCAAGACGGACTCCGACCCTTGTCGTAGTATTATAAACCGGAGCCTCACTACTCAGCCAGAAGCCTATATGGACCTGGTCTGACACTTCCGGGCAGTGGGCATTACGAACAGCAACAACAGCTGTAAACCTAGTTTGGTAGTCAGAGACCGTCTTGTTATATCGGTTATTCATATAACTCACCCTACATCCCTCGAACACTTAAATGGATTGTCGCTGCGCTCAAACAATGTTAAGGGGACAGTGGACCTTCAAACCTAACTTTTTTTGTTTAGAATGGATTTGCTTGAAATTTGAATATGTGATTAGTACCATAGATATGTAAAAGTGGTTAGAATTTAATGATGAAATATCAATAATTTATGAATTATGAATTATTAATTAAATCAAAAATTGACCTCATTAAAAATGTTCCATGCGCATTTCTTTTGCATAAAATATGGTAATTTTTATTTACTGGATTCCTTATAGAACTAACAACGAAACTTATTACTTATTTTAAGCGTTCATTAAAAATATAAAGAGAAAAAAATAATAATAGTGAAAACACCCTTTATATTACGCAAAATAGCTATAAATCATCTTTTCGAGTACAAAATTTAGAAATTCTGAGCTACGAAGCATAATTTTTTTAAATAAGATTTATTTGATATACAGTTAAGTATACAGAACTTAAACTTCAAAGCATAACGATAATTAGAAATGCGCCCGGAGCAGTTTGAATATTCGTATGACATGAACATTTTTATTTTGAGAAAAACGCATTAAAGTTATTGCTATAAGAAACCACATAATATCTAAATTAAATACAAATGCCTATAACTAGGAAAATAATCACAGAAATTAAAAATTCTTTTTACAACACATTCTTACTCGTCCGTAGTTTCACAATTCAATAAAATAAAAAAAATCGAATTTTTGGACAAATTTCACAATTCTGAAAGTCCACTGTCCCCTTAAGAATTCGATTTTTCAAAAGCGCAATCGCTACTGAGGTTGTAACGTTTTCTTCCCAAGCAACCATCTCCCCCATATATATATGCTTTGATTTTGAGGTATTATGTTTATATTTTCTATTTTCTTGTGTTCTTTTTATATCCAATTATTCAATTCCCTCTCTGGCGAAGTCCCATTTCACTTTTTTATAGTAGAAACACACAGCTCCTTAAGGCTGCTGCGTACTAAACCTATAGTATTCGCCCTCCTCAGTGTTAACCTATGGGGAAAATGTGTCTACTATTGACGGATCCGTGAATGCTGATAATCCAATAAAAAGGGTATTTTCAGCTAGCCTGAACTTTTCTGCACCTTGATTCATCTTATAAATTTCGCCCACCAAAGGAATTGATGAGCGTTTAAAACACACTATACCAGATTGTTTTCCCTTAGGCCGTCTGCACACGGGGCAACTCAAAAGAAACTGATAACTGACTCGAATCACAAACCAGTCAGTGTTGAGTCGTAACCTATGTAATTGAATGGAGCCACGCACACGGCGCAACTGGTTACAAACCCGTCGACCGGATTTGTAACCAGTTGCTCCGTGTGCGTGGCTCCATTCAATTACATAGGTTACGACTCAACACTGACTGGTTTGTGATTCGAGTCAGTTATCAGTTTCTTTTGAGTTGCCCCATTTGCAGACGGCCTTAAGAGAAGAAGGGATCTTCAATATCGTTGTTCTTTAATGTTCAATATTTTACTCTATATACCTCATGAATATAATTAATATTCTTTTCTACTACAATGAAGATACTTAGAATTCACAAATAAGTATTTTGTGGAGGAATTAGACCTGTTTATCAAAAAATTCTTCAAAAATGCTAGAATTTTTCAAAATGCTCCATTCGTATTCATTTTCTTCTGATATCTTCCAAATTTCTCAGAATTGTTAATTGAAGTGTTTGTCACAAAGGTGTGCATAATTCTTTAAAATCACAAATATTTTTCAAATTTAGAGACCATAAAATAAGGTAAAAACAGGAAAAAAAACATAAAAAATAACAGGCAGAATAGAAAAAAAATATTTAAGACTTTAGATTCCTACAAAAAAAAAAATCAAATGCACATTTCTATTTATATACATACTGTAAACTTATAATAAAAAATTTAAAGACTTTAATTAATATAGAATGCGCACAAAGCATTTTGAATAACCATATATACGCTCATAATTTTGAAAAATTTTGAAAAACAGTCATTATTCCGCAAAAAATTTCTTATTTTGAATTCTAAGGGTTTTATAAGTAGTAAAAAAGAAGACTAATTATTCTCATTTCGTATATAGAGTTAAAAATTTTAAATTAAAAAATTCTAGCTTCAAGGTCCCCTGTCCCCTTAATAATTTAAATTTTAAAATATTATTTGCATAAAAAAACGAAAAATGCCCAAAAGTGTAATATTTCTCTCTCTATTACGGGGTGCAATTAAAAACATTAAGTCTTTCAATCCAAGTCTGCAATTCCTGGGCACATTTCCTCCATAGATTAACATTGAGGTGAGCGAATCCAATTAGTTTAGCACCAGGGATGCGACATCGATGTTTTGATAAAACATCGATGTTCTAAACATTGATTTATTGAAGCCGAATTTTTTAACAACGAATTTTTGTCGTCGATGTCTTTTAATATTCAATATCGATGTTTCAAAACATCGATGTTTTGTGGTCGATGTCGCATCCGTACTAAGTTAGTACATAGCCTTAAAAGCCACAACTGGCAGCTTGTTTCGAGTCCATTAAGGCTGCTATGTACTAAACCCAATGGATTCGCTCACCTCAATGTTAACCTATGGAGAATATGTGTCCACGGATTGCCGACTTGGATTCAAAGGTTTTTTTAAAAAAATTGTACGCCGTCATATAGAGAAAGAAATTTTACATTTGTGTACCTTTTTCGTTTTTTTATTAAAAGGCAATTAATATTTTAAAATTTAAATTATTCGGGGAATATTCTGGCATAGTGTGTTTTAAACGCTCATAAATTCCTTCTGTGGACGAAATTTATAAAATGAATCCCGTAGCGCTTTGCAGAAAAGTTCGAGCTATCCGACAATACCAATTATATTTGATTATCGGCATTTATGTACCTGTAAATAGTTGACAAAAATATATTTTAAATAAATAATTTGGGGGCGGCGCTTAACCCCCCTATAGAGAGAGAGGCATTACAATCCCTCAAGATGTCACTCCTAAGGGGGGTGGAATTCTCGAATTGTCATCTGGACTCCTCCCACTACCAGAGTCTGCAAGAAGAGGAAAAGGGAAATACGATTTTTTTCTTAGTACATAGCAGCCTTAATATAGTTCTCTGGGTTCACATAAGAAAAATTTCTGACTGACATTGCTTTCCATCACGTTTTAACGAGGCCTGATTTCAAATCTTTAGTTCTTTCCTGAAAAGAAAATAAACTTTACCTCATTGTATTCAATAATAATAAGAGAGGATTAAAATAGCATCTCTATCATTCACGAGGGGAAATATAATTTATCACTTCATGCGTAACGTCTGGTAAAGAAGATTGAGAGCTTTCTCCGTTGCTCACCAGGGGCCACAATTTTCACCCGTTCCATGGCGAAAGTGTGTCATTCCAGAAGTTATGGTATAAGGAAAGGAAAGGAGGCACTTCAGACGAAAGAGGTCGCGGGGTAAACGTTGTTTGGAGACATGGATGAACTTGCTAAATGTGCTTCTCTAGCCTGAAATTTTTAAATTCACTTTAGAACTTATTAATTTAGTTACCCGTGTTTTTTTTAGGGGTGGAATAAATTACAATAAAAATTGAAGCCACACCCAGGAGTCATCAGTAAATTTACTGACCCTATAATTTTGAGCTTGTTAAAATTTGCAGTCGGTGCAAACTGAATATTCTTTCATTATTTTATGGGAAGAATAATTGCTATTTTTTCTAAGAATTTGCAATTTAAATTCTCACCAGCTTTACTAAATCTGAAGCAATACATTGCAGTTTTTTTCCCCTAGAAGTTCAACATTTGAAAACACGGTGCGATCAGGGCCTGATTTATACGATTCTTGACTATAGGCACAACTCGTGATGGGGTCCCCCTAACACTCATGTGGGCAAAACATTTCCAAAATTGACACACAAAAAAATAATCATGAATCATTGTGAAAGTACCGTTTTACCAAGATTTGGCTATTTGAAGCATAGAAGCCTAGAACATTATGAAATAACAAAAAGCAATACAACATATTAACTTCATCACCAGTACAATGCAACCAGAAAAACTTATTAATCCCTTATATACACTATAACATATATATGATGAATTTTACTTATAACTATACATATAATGAATCAAATTTGAAAGGATATATAAAAAAATTGCTATTAAAAAGGGTAAGAAAAATTTAATTGGGAATTTTCTTCCTTTTTTTTAAATAAAAATTTTGGGGGGCCCCTAGGCCCGGGTCTAAAGGAAAATCAGGGCCTGGGTGCGAGTACATTATCTGTCATTTATTGAGTACCGTTTACTTTCATCAATGAAAAAGAAAAGAAATATTCGTGTACAGTGGAATCTCGATCTATCGTTTTTCAAGGGACCGACTGAAATGAACGATAAATGCGGGAAAACGATAGATGCGGAAACATAAAGCAATATGATCGTTGGGACTGGATAAAATGAACGACACATACGGAAAAACGATGGATCCGAACACGATCGATCGAGATTCCACTGTATTTGGATTTCAGGAATGAATTTATGATTTCTAAAAGCTAAATACACTATTCCTCTAATCTAAAGTAATACTGAGACACTGTGAAATCTTTTATACCTAATTAATAAATGCTAATTAACAAATGTCAGTACGATCTCCCTACATTTCAGTTTCTCCTTTTTGTTTTGTTTTGTTTTGTAACTATCTACGATTGTGTCGAACTTTTAGCTAGATTTCTACTTCGTTCATAACACGTGCATCCGGTGAAATGATTTCAGCTGGCGTGAGTTAAAAAGAGAGGGTTGAAAACTGACCGATCACTGTACCGCAGACTAATCGATGAATTTGGGTTCAATCAACCGGTGTTACGACTCTTATCAGTGTAGGTGTTGTCGTACGCGGCTGTCGTGTAACTATAAAAGCGATATTTGTCCTGAAAGAGCAGTTTCGTGAAGCAAAGTTTTCAGTTACATGACACCGTCTGTAAGTCGGAAAAGTCCTTTAAGAAATTCTGTACTTATGTTCCAATGACTCTCAATAAAGATTTATTTTATTATAGCATGACGGGCATACCGACTGACTTGACTGGGAGCCGGACGGTGGACTAATGACTCGGCAGCTGGATTTCGGTACCAGATTCTGCGGGTTGGCTTGGATATTTACAGCTATTCGGAATCAGTATTCATCTGTACATTCCACCATGTTTAGTCCTCGGCCAAGCAATTCCGAGATTCTAGACATCATCGGACCAAGATTCTAGACATCACCGGATGTCAAATGAGTATCAATATTTATTTGCAGCCTTTGTGATGATAATCATTTGCATTTGCATATCACATGCAACAAAGGGTTTGCATAAGAACAGAAGAAGCTGATAAGGGCAGATACGAAAATTTTTTAATTAGCTCTTGATATTTATTCTATGCATGTACAACAGTTCCAAGGAAAATCGCTTTTTACATTTGGTTAATGATCGGAATGAATTCCAATATTATAATACTATGTTATTTGTCATATTTGCTAATTAACACGGAATACAGTTAAACAGTCCATGCTAAGAAGCCCTTGACATGAATTCCGTTAAAAATCTTAGAGAAAGATGCGTGTAAAGATAATGGAACGTCGATTTACATATTTCTACAAAAAAGTATTCCTAAGTACTTTATACCAAAGAAGTCACAATAGTTTGAACGAGCTAAAATGCACCTATAACTTTGGACCTTAGAAAACCTACAGAGTGTATGCAGGGCCCGATTTAGAAAAATTTTGACTATAGGCACAACTCGGGATGGGGGGGGGGGGGGCCCTAACATTGATGTGGGCGTAAAATTTCCAAAATTGACACACAAAAAAAATAATCATGAATCATTGTGAAAATACCATTTTACCAAGAATTGGTTAATTGAAGCGTACAAGCTTAGAACATTATCAAATAACAAAAAGAAATACAATATATTAACTTCATCATCAAAACGCCAATACAATGCAACCAGAAAAACTTATTAATCCCTTATATACACTATAACACACATATGATGAACTATACATATAACTATACAAAATTGCTATTAAAAACTGTAAAATAGAAAAAAATTTTAATTGGAAATTTTCTCTTTTTTCTCCTTTTCAAATTAAAATTTGTTGGGGCCCCCAATATTTGGGGCTCTTAGGCCCGGGCCCTCCGGGCCCAATGGAAACTCAGGGCCTGAGTGTATGTACCACACGCCTAATATATTAGCTTTTCGTGGTGATGATCACTCTGAAAACTTTAAGCAACGTCAGATGTAAACTCAAACGATAGAATAAATGTGAAGAGCCCAAATAAAGGCAAGATATTCCATGGTGAGGTAGTTGAAAGTGTAATTAGCCAGACGTTGACTTTGAGCAACGTCAGATGTAAACTCAAACGATAGAATAAATGTGAAGAGTCCAAATAAAGGCAAGATATTCCATGGTGAGGTAGTTGAAAGTGTAATTAGCCAGAATGGACTTTAAGCAACGTCAGATGTAAATGCAAACGATAGAATAAATGTGAAGAGCCCAAATAAAGGCAAGATATTCCATGGTGAGGTAGTTGAAAGTGTAATTAGCCAGACGTTGACTTTAAGCAACGTCAGATGTAAACTCAAACGATAGAATAAATGTGAAGAGCCCAAATAAAGGCAAGATATTCCATGGTGAGGTAGTTGAAAGTGTAATTAGCCAGACGTTGACTTTAAGCAACGTCAGATGTAAACTCAAACGATAGAATAAATGTGAAGAGCCCAAATAAAGGCAAGATATTCCATGGTGAGGTAGTTTAAAGTACAATTAGCCAGAATGGACTTTAAATTTCCATCATCGAGAAAAGTCGTTTACTTTTGCACCTTGGTGCAGCAGTTAACGGTCCGGGTATTGCGGGGAAAGTTGGGGGAAGAGCTGCTCCATGCTTCGTGAATCCGACTCAGAAACCATAATAATCCTGAGATTGGATCACCGGGGTCAATCACCCGATCGCTGTGTGGGGATGCCTGCCTCGGCTCGAATGTAGGGCAGGAGGGCACCGGTTCTTGTCTCGCGAGCTATCCTCATTTCAGGTTCCTTCACCCAAGCCCTTGCCCGGCGAAAGTTCTTTGACACCACCTGTGACTTTTTCCTCGTCATGTAGTAGAGAAGTTTCAATTCCAGAATATGTCGGGCGTGAGTGTTGCCGCGGCCTGCCAAAAATAAAGCTTTTGTTTTTTTCCCTCACTCGTAACGTGAGTTTCAGAAACAGAAACTAGCGAAGTGAAACGTAACTGTGCTCGTCTGATCTTTTGCTGCACGAGGACAGTTCAAGAACATGTTGATTCAAACAGGCAAGAGGAGGATTGTTTAAAATAATCTTCAGACATAACTAATAACATTTTATTTTAAACTAAATTATCGTATTTTTCGGACCATAAGACGCAACTGAAGGATGGTTAGAAAAGAATATTTTGTATTTTGTTAGGTATACAGTGGAATCTCGATCGATCGTTTTCGGATCCATCGTTTTTCCGTATGTGTCGTTCATTTTATCTAGTCCTAACGATCATATTGCTTTGTTATGTTTCCGCATCTATCGTATTCCCGCATTTATCGTTCATTTCAATCGGTCCCTTGAAAAAGGATAGATCGAGATTCCACTGTATATGCTGGATTGATTTGGGCTTAGCTTGCATTAAAATTAAAATTAAAATTAAAATTCCCAGGAACGAACATGCCCAGCATGTAAAATTTTATAGAAAAGAGAAAACTCTTATGCATAAATGATGAGGACCTTATTTAAAAAAAATAACATTCTTTTATTTAAATATTCTTTGCCAATTAAATTTATTACATCATTCATTAAGGCTGCTATGTACAAAGAAAAAAATCGTATTTCCCTTTTCCTCTTCTTGCAGACTCTTGTGGTGAGAGGAGTTCAGTTGACAGTTCGAGAATTCCACCCCCCTTAGGATCGACATTTTGAGGGATTGTAATGGCTCTCTCTCTATAGGGGGGTTAAGAGCTGTCCCCCAATTTTTTATTTAAAATATATTTTTGTCAACTATTTACAGGTACATAAATGCTGATAATCAAATAAAATTGGTATTGTCAGATAGCCTGAACTTTTCTGCAAAGCGCTACAGGAATTCATTTTATAAATTTCGTCCACCGAAGGAATTTATGAGCGTTTAAAACACACTATACCAGATTTTTCCCCGTATAATTTAAATTTTAAAATATTAATTGCATTTTTTAAAAAGACGAAAAATGTACACAAATGTAAAATTTCTTTCTCTATGACGGAGTACAATTCTTTAAAAAAAATTCTTTGAATCCAAGTCGGCAATCCGTGGTCAAATTTTCTCCATAGGTTATTACTTTGAGGTGAGCGAATCCAACGGGGTTAGTACATAGCAGCC
The DNA here is from genome assembly GCA_907164885.2 of Dolomedes plantarius. Classification (NCBI taxonomy): domain Eukaryota; kingdom Metazoa; phylum Arthropoda; class Arachnida; order Araneae; family Dolomedidae; genus Dolomedes; species Dolomedes plantarius. The sequence continues at coordinate 131,747,157 of OU015500.1, forward strand.
TTAAGGTTTCAGTTAAATGGCGTATTCTTACTCTTACCAACCTCTCTGTATAAAATTTTATAGCTACGAACAAACCTTAGAAATATACAAAACCTTTTCAAACCTTTTAATATGTTTGAAACTCTTCCCTTTTTCCCTAAGAAATCTTAAAAATAACTTCTGCCGTCCATTATTTCGATGAATCCGTCTTATTAAAATTTCACGTACACACCACATCGAAGTCGGCACGTTTTCGGCTATTCCAATCCTTAATGTGAAATTCAGATTGCTTAGTAGCTTGTGAAAGATTCATTTCTTATCGGATACACAACGAAATTGTATTCTGTGTGAAGACGCGTTGTTATTGTACGTACATGACTGCGCACAAATGCATTATCTGTTTGCACGAAAGAGTGTATTGCAACAGGTGCCTTAAAGTTACAGATGAGCTTTTCAAGTAAATGAAATTTCTGTACTGGAAACGGGACAGCAGTTGAATCATATAAAAATTCTTAGGGAATTTGCTGAAGAACAAGGTGTCCAAATAATACAGAGTACTCCTCAATGTAGCTATCAAGCATGTGTGCTGCACAGCCATTAAGGATACTGTGTACTAACCTTATTGTATTCACTCAGCTCAATGTTAACCTATGGAAAAAATTTTCAGGTAGTCTCTTCTAACGAAACTACCGCGGGTTATTAACGTAGGATTACTTATCGTTGCTTACCTCTTTTTGTATATATATATATATATATATATATATATATATATATATATATATATATATATATATATTTTTTTTTTTTTTTTTTTTACCAACGCGGAGGCACTTGTCTTGAGACTATACTACTTCGCAATTTTACTGCCCATTTTATTGTGGGGGCACCATTTTATAGGCGGACAGCACTAACCCCTATAAAGGGATGACACGAAGAGGCATTTTTCGTGGCGCGATCCAGGATTCGATCCGAGCACCCTCGGCACCGAAAACCAGCGCGCTGTACCAATGGGTCACCACAGGCCCGTATATATATATATATATATATATATATATATATATATATATATATGTTTGTTTATATGTGTTATGTATATATGTATCTACATATATGTACGTGTATATATGTACGTAATATGTGTACGTAACTTATATGTACGTAACTTTTCTGCTTAACTGTTTACGACTTGTCCAAGCGAAACAGACTGGGTTTGGCGCGCTGCAAAAATTCTGACACGCGAGGTACGTACGGACGGTTTTATCGTCTGAAATTTTGCTTTCCGGAGGACCGTTATGGAGGAACGTAATCCTACGCTAAAATGTGTCCAATGATTGCCGACTTGAATTGAAAGATTTTTTTTAAATTGTATTCCGTAACAGAGAAAGAAATTTGACACCTTGGGACATTTTTCACTTTTTTTAAATGTAAATAATATTTTGAAATTTAAATTATTCGGAGAAAGAATCTGGTCTAGTGTGTTTTAAACTCTCATCAATTATTTTGGCGGACGACATTTATAAAATTAATCCTGTTGCAAGGTGCAGAAAAGTTCAGGCTATCTGAACATACCGTTTTTAGTCGATTATTGGCATTTATATACAGTGATTTCCGCTTATAAGAATCACGTTTGTTATTACTGTTTTTGATTCTTATAAGCGGTTGATTCATATAGCCGAAATTTAGGTTTTTGGACAGGAACACTCACCTATATATACATATATTAGATAATTTGCCATAAAATACTCTTTAATTTACGTCAATTATCTTTTATTAAAATTATTTTTTATAATTTTAAAAATACAACTTAATTATTAAACCTATAAGTAGATACACATGATTATAGTAAGAGAAGAAAAAATCCAATATTTGTTACAACATACCTGCTTAACTGTTTTAACATTTCAACAAAAGGAAGGGAGCAGGAAAAAGGTTTCTATAGTAGTTTGACGTAATGAAGTTTTGAGGAGGCTGTTTATACCTCTTTCAATACTAATAGTCTCAGACGAAGATTCACCTTCTAGCTTACGTTTCACGATTTGATAACGTGCTGAATCTACTAATGTTACGTTTGCCTAAGTCATAGTGGACACTTCGCCGAAGATTTATATGTTTCAGGGTCCAGGAAGCCGCAACCAGGTTGTGGGAGGTGGGAAAAAAAAGAGTTCTGTCTTTGTCAGTGGAGAAAAGTGAAAATGGGCCCGAACGGGTAAAGATGCCCCTGGGTCAAGCTAATAGAACACTGCTGTGCTAAAGCGTTTAAGGGGAACTGTTATGTTATGTCTAACAAAGAAAGGGATGAATTTTATGACTACATTCCATCCCATCTTATCAATCTTTCTTTTAAAAAAAAGAGAAAAACTTCGTGTCTTTTGAGGGTTTAAGTGGCTTTTTGGAAAAATGAAAGGAAAGCGAAAAGTGTAAGCTGATTCTTAAAACCGGTGGATTGATTCTATAAAGCGAAAATTTTAACATGGAAATAATACATTTGTTTTTGTGATATTGATTCTTATAAACGGTTGATTCTTATAACCACTGATCACTGTAAGCGGTGGTTACTGTAGTTCTAAATAGTAGATACATTTTCTCCATAGGTTAACATAGAGGTGAGCGAATCCAATGGGGTTAGCTTGAAGCAGCCTTAATGCTGAGTACTGAATGTCGACTGATTCCAATAATCTTAATTGATCAATTGATCACATGAACTGACCCGTAGCTAGCTGGTCTTACCAATTACTGAAACTATCGTTCTATCATTCTCAAAACTTCAGGTTTTATTTCCTGTACGACTATTAAGGGGATGGAGGAATTTCAAATTACCAAAATCGAACAAAAATTGGAATTTTTTTGGGGTGTATTAATATTTTAAAAATATGTAAATATTGGAATAAAATGCATTTAAAATATATAGTGAAAAGTCAAATGAAAACGTGGTGGCTTTAGAAAAGTTAGTATTAAAGGTAGGTGAAAAAACATCGTTTAAACGGCTTTTTTTCAAAATGCGTCATTTCCAGATTTGCAAGTCTTTGAAATGCTCCTTGCGTCATAATTTTTGACGAAATTTTATAAAATTTATAACAAAGATCCCTGTAATACATCAAAATAAAGTTATGAATCCATTTCCGGTTTCGACATCATTCAGATTATTGAAGTTTAAAACATCGATTTTGATGAAAATTCCGAAATTGTTTTCAATTCCTTTTATTTAAAGATTGTAAATTTATGTTTCTAAATCTGGTTTCATTTTTTCGATACGATCATTAGAAATGAACTTAGAGCGATTTCAAGATGAGCAGCAGCTATGAATTTCAATGCAAGTTGAAATCTTTAATCGTGTTTTCTGAAGAACTTATTTTTCCATCAAAAATGTAAACGACTCTTGTGATTACTCAAAATCTAACCATGATATCTCTATGAGATTTTTCACGTATGTTTTTTATAATACTAAGAATGTAATGGACTACAGATTTGGTTCTAGGTATATTATTTGTTGATTTATAGTTGAATTTATAAAAAATCTCATGGAAAATTACTAAAATTTTACATCTAATTGCATATAATGACCTGTAATTTTTTAGATTTTAAGATATCGGTAAGCTTGTAGGTCATTACACTTAGAAGGTACTTACGTACATGTGACAAAAAAAAGTTAATGTTATATGCATAATATTTTTATTTAGAGCTAGAGCCGTTTTTGTAAAAATTTTCTAAATTTATACCCAAAATCATCAATTTTGTAAACATTTGCAGAATTAATGACTATTTTTTCATCATTTTCGAGTTTTGGTGTTGAAAATGACATACAAATTTTCGCAAGTACAGTTTTTCAAAAAAAAAAAGGGTTCCGAACGTACCTTTTAAGTGTAGAAAAGTACAAACATTTCACGAAAATTCAGAATACAAGCATAAAAATATTTCCTAAAAATTAACTATTCAACGAAGACCAAAGTAATACATAATTCTGTTCAAAATCTGATTATAAGCAATATAAAGGCAAAATTAAGGGGGGAAGTTAAATATTGGATCGCAAGGAGCATTTTTAAAAATTTAATTTCAAATTTTTAAATATCATTTTTTTAATATTTACAATATTTTATAAGGTGTTTAATATAGTTGCACTTTAATGAATATATATGCAAAATTTCATATCTCTGGGGTAAAAATTTCAAAAATCGCTTTGTACTGTCCACCATCCACCTTAAACGGCTTTAAAAATAAAACGGCGAAATCTGAATTGAAGGGGAAGAGTGCATTATTGTGCCTTTAACCACAATCCAAATGTACAGTGAAATCCAAAAGTACAATGATTTTGTCCGTTAATTATTAAAATATGAGAACTTTCATTTTCAGACTAAACATCTTAATAATGCTTATAATACTAGTTTTCCCTTTTAGTTACACGGAATTTTTATAAACATTACTAAAGGGGTTTATTTTTGATCTCTCGCTACAGTGTAGTTACTTTCTTGCATCAAAAGTTGTTTGTTTCACATTTGAAACCCGAGGGGGGAGAGCTGAATTAAAAGCCTCTTTGTTTCTCAGACTCGGAGATTTAACAATGTTAAATAATATGCATGAGTAATCAATTGCAGAATAATACTTTTTACTGGAAACAGTTAGCGCTGCTTCAGATTAAAAAGAGAAAAAAAGTTTTTTTTACATACGCGACGAGCTCACCGGTACGAATCGAGGAAGAAACAGCCCTTGGAAATGATCTGACGTCCTTTAGTTAAGAAGAAAGTTACTTTGGCATGTCCAAGCAAAAAAATAATTTTGCGTGACAATGCTATCTTAAATGAAGCTTTGTTTTCGAAAAATTTTGATGCTGTAAAAAATAAGCTTCCCGTCTGCCTGCTAAAGCTTTGAAAGGTCGGACATGTTTTGAAAATGAGGTATTTATTTTAGTGTTGGTTTTTAATCCAGAGATGTAATCGGGGGTCAGCCAGAGAAGACCCTCCTCCCCAATACAAGTCCATTATACTATTATGACAAAGTGTTTATTAAACATGGCACTTAAATGCATTTTCTTTGGACATTATTTTTTGTGATAGATAATTTTTCTGACTAGGCGCGACGTTTGATTGCACGACGACCGCGATTACCGTATTTTTCGGACCATAAAATGCACGATATGACTTCAAATTTATGGTACGATTTTTAGAAAAGAATATTTTGTATTTTGTCAGCTATATAAAGATATTTTCAATTTCTTACTTTATAAAGATGAAAAAATATATAATACATATCTTACATATATATATATATATATATATATATATATATATATATTGGCTTAAATATACATATATATATACAGTGGAATCTCGATCGATCGTTTTCGGATCCATCGTTTTTCCGTATGTGTCGTTCATTTTATCCAGTCCCAACGATCATATTGCTTTGTTATGTTTCCGCATTTATCGTTCATTTCAGTCGGTCCCTTGAAAAACGATAGATCGAGATTCCACTCTATATGGCTTGATACAATAAGTGCCTACGTCAGTTTTTTCCAAGATGGATTTGTTTGCTTGTATCTCTTAAAAAAAATGTTATTTTCAATGTAAGAAGTACGAAAATTTGTCTGATGCTTTAAAAGTGTTTTCTAAACCATTATACTGACTTGGGTACTTCTTACATGGAAAATAATATTTTATTAAACAGACATAAGCAAACAAAGTCTTCTTGGAGAAAACTGACTTAGGCACTTGTTGTACCAAGCCACAGATATACAGCGGAATCTCGATCGATCGTTTTCGGATCCATCGTTTTTCCGTATGTGTCGTTCCTTTTATCCAGTCCCAACTATCATATTCCTTTGTTATGTTTCCGCATCTACCGTTCATTTCAATCGGTCCCTTGAAAAACGATCGATCGAGATTCCACTGTATATATATATATATATATATATATATAATAAAATATATTATTATATAAATATTATTATATATATTTATTATATATAATGTATATATAATATATATAATAAATAATTTACTAAAATATTCCTTTTATTTTAATGTTACCTTCGGGACCGTAAGACGCCCTTTTTAAGTCTATGTTTTTTAAGTACAAAGGTGCGTCTTATATGGTCCAAAAAATACGGTACATCCTGTTGCAATGTTTTCATTCCCACCGATTCGTGAATATGCGAGAAGCGAGATTATTGGAAAAATTGTTTACCACCATTTATAAAATTTTGACACGGCAAGCAAGGTAAGAAAGATTTCCATATACCGTGCGGTCAATACAGCAAAATCACTTGTTTCACCTCGAAACTGCAATTTCTGTGAAATTTTCCCCCGAGCAAGAAATCGAAAGTGCATTGAATCACAGCCTCTTTATACTGGGCAAAGCGGCGTACCCCTTCCGTTCACAAGCGCCCCGGTCTGAAATATGTATAACTGAGAATTTGAAGTATTCTGCGTCATTTTCAGTTTACAATTGTATCGACCCGTTTTCCAGGAAATTTCGGAGGAATCCGTCCTTTCTTAGAAAACGAATGCATGTGATGTGATGTGATGGGCAGAAACCTGCTCCCTTCACCCTGAAATGGAAGAGGTGACTCATCGTCGTATCTCGGTGGGCGTGTGCCGCGATCATCAAAACAAAGCTCGGGGGAGTGCAATAATCGTGTAATAAGGAACTAGAGCAGCGAGAAAAAGAAAAACACGTCACGAGACAGAGAGAGAAGAGCTAAAGGTCCCTTGCATGTTGGCTTCTCCCCGGAGTGACCCCGAACACTCCTAACCTACTGACCTTGACAGTGGGCCAAGCGAGGGTTGACCCATTTTGTTCTCCGCGGGGTAGATGCCACACTTGGCGGGTTTATCGCCGTTCCTTTTCTCTCGGTGGCGTTTTAGGGGGAAAAAGGGGGGAAGATTGGCGGATTTACTGGTTGATGCGGATCTACCGAGCTTCAAGGAGAAAATGTTTTACAAGGAGACACAACTGCGTATTTATGGAGCACGGAACATAAAATTATATTTTCATCGTTTAGGCATTTTGAAAAAGTTCTGTTTTCTTATATGTGTTTTTTATATTAGGATTATTAACCTTTAGCTTACGGGCACCATTTTTTTAATTCCCTCTCTTAAACAAGAATTTTCATACCCCTTTTGAAGAACGACCATTAAGGGGGTTATATATATATATTATATATATATATATATATATATATATATATATATATATATATATATATATATATATATATATATATATAAAACAGTTCCGTAACTGACTCACTGACTGAGATACAACGCACAGACCAAACCGCTAGACCTAAACGGCTGAAATTTTGCATGGCGATTCTTCTTATGGTGTAGGGGTGCACTAAGAAAGATTTTTGAAAAATTATTCTTAGATTTTTTTAAATTAAATTTTTGAGCTGATTTTGTAACTTTTTTTAAGTTTGCATTTAAAATAATAATTTGAGGGTTATAAAATGTATTCACGAGAAAGATCCTTAAAATTCCTTTAAAATTAAATGTTTTTCGAACCTTTACCTCGATTTTCTGATTTTTGGTGAATTTTTAAAGATTAGAATTTTTAGAATTTAATTTATTAAATACTGGTCACGTGATTTCTTTTTCTGGTTCCTTAAATAAATTTATCGTCACGTGCATAACAACTAAATAGACAAAAGAAAATTTTTTTTTCTTTCTAATGCGGCAGACGATTGGATATTATCGAAAAAAAAATAAATATCCCTTACGATTTTTTTATAAATATATATATATATATATATATTTATATTACATCAATTGTATTCATTGATCGTCGCATTTATTATAAATATATATATTTTTTGGAATTAATTGCATACATTGACCGTTGTATTTAATTTGAATGTACTCCGTAGCGAAGCGCGGGGTTTCAGCTATTATATATATATATATATATATATATATATATATATATATATATATATATATATATATATATATATATATATATATATATATATATATATATATGCAAATTGATATTCAATTTTGGGCCCGTATTTTGGGATACATACTATCCCCCGTAAGAAAAGGTTAAATACAAAAAATCCTTGAACAAATGGAATTGTTTAAAAAAAATTAAATTCATAATACAAAGTATGTTTAGATGTTATTTTATATCCTGATCTAATAGTTCCATTTCCAATTTTTTTTTCGCTGTTGGTCATAAAAAAGATTACAAAAATAATTTGTTGACGAAATTTATAAAAATCTTTAGTAAAAATTTCATTTTAAGGGACAAAATAAGCAAAAATTTTTTTCGGAGTAGTTTTTCCCTTCTGAGAAGATGTTTTCTGAAATTTTACACTGAATAATCTGACGACAGTTTAATAAATAGAAAAGAGTCTGACACTGCAGAAAATGTTACTTCCAGACACATTATATATTTATTTTCTCCTACATTACTGCTATATATATTGCTTTGATAATTACACTGACTAATTAAATAAATAATGTCGATGCGAGTGAGGAATCAGGTCATTAAAAAAGAAGGTATAAGGGCCTGTTCACATAGGAGTCCGTTGCGTTGCGTTAAGGGAAAGATGACATTGAGACGAAAATAAACCAATCATAGGCCTCCAAACGATTAGCAATGAAATTTTTAACGCCTATGATTGGTTTATTTTCGTCTCAACGTCATCTTTCCTTAACGCAACGCAACGGACTCCTATGTGAACAGGCCCTAATTCTGAACAAACATAATTCTGAGGAAAAACGTATTTAAAGTTGTTTGTCACTTCAATTTTGTAGCAGACGATGTTTTTTTTAAATAGCTATAACTCTGCTTCTAATTGATGTAGAATGAAAATCAAAACGGTTTTGAAAAAAAGAAAAGATTGAATTAACGATTCTTTCAAAAAATAAAATTGACCACAATTTTATTTTTGTGATGTTATGATTCGGACCAATCATAGGCGTTAAAAAAATGACATTTTTAACGCCTATGATTGGTTTATTTTCGTCTCAACGTCATCTTTCCCTTAACGCAACGCAACGGACTCCTATGTGAACAGGCCCTAATTCTGAACAAACATAATTCTGAGGAAAAACGTATTTAAAGTTGTTTGTCACTTCAATTTTGTAGCAGACGATGTTTTTTTTTAAATAGCTATAACTCTGCTTCTAATTGATGTAGAATGAAAATCAAAACGATTTTGTAAAAAGAAAAGATTGAATTAACGATTCTTTCAAAAAATTAAAATTGACCAAAATAATAAAAAAAATGACATTTTCAACTTAGGCAGTCACCTTAAACAAACTACAAAGCTGGGTTCTTCAGGATCCATTCCTTCAATCAACACAGAATAAGCAAGAGTGTCAAATGTTATCCGTAATTTTTGGGTGGTCGTAATATGCATATTATATACAGAGAAATATATGGATAGTTTCTTTTATAAAAATCAAATTTCTAAAGTATAGTCGTATTTGAATTAACAACTCAGTAGCATATTTATTGCCTTTCAAATCACCTTCATATTAAAGAGAGGAGAAAAAGAAAAATTTCGACGAGACTGCATATCGAAAATTGGGCCTCTTGAACTTTAGAGACCCGAATGAATATTTTATTTCCTGGGCCAAACGTCAGCTCTCGAAAAAAAGTTTTGATAAACCTTGCAAAAATTTTTGAGTTAGAGTTTTGAATTTTTATGTACTATTTTGAGTTTCTAGAAGTTCGATAAACAAAGCAAAAATAGACTTAGCATTATACTTTCATTATTAGGCCTTTTTTCCAAGTCAATCATTCTCTAAATCTCTTTTAATCAATATACAATAACCAAACATGTATTGAATATTTTCTAAAATCATACAGCTAGGTGATGGCCAAATGGCTAGGGCACTGGTATTCGGTTCAGATCCTGTGGATTCGAGTCCCAATGTTGGCATAGATGTTTGTAGCCGTTCGGAATTGGCTTTAAACTGTAGGTCCCGGTCTAATTAGCCCAAGTGTAGAAAAAAGTTGACCGTAGCGCTCCAAACAAAACCAATCTAAAATCAAACATTGTCCTGGCACCAAATCTATTATAGACTAGTAGGTAACACATCATTTTGACGTCATAATACTAATAATAACGTCATAATGGAAAAAGTATATGAAAGTTAAAAAATATCCCGAATTATCTAACAATATTGCATTTAATCCACACCTTGTAAAAGCAAACCCTTTCATTATTTTTTATTTATTTAGTTTTTCATGCGATTGGAGTAGTAGACTGCCATCCAACCTGTCATTTTGACTTCATAATACTAAAAATGACGTCATAATGGAAAAAGTATATGAAAGTTAAAAAATATCCCGAATTATCTAACAATATTGCATTTAATCCACACCTTGTAAAAGCAAACCCTTTCATTATTTTTTATTTATTTAGTTTTTCATGCGATTGGAGTAGTAGACTGCCATCCAGTTTTTTACAGCTCACTACGCGATATGAATACTTGAGCTACTTGATTCATTCACATTCAAGTTTGTTTACTTCCAGAATTCATCGCAAAAGTAAACAGATTTTTAAAAACTGTTAAATATACAGCTAAAAGCAACCAATTTTTTTTAGTTCTGAATGTTTTATAGAAAAATAGGCTGAACAAACGTGATTTGATTTAGAAGATATTAGTTTTTAGGTAAGAAAAAATTCTGATCCACATCTGAAATTGAAATTAAGCCTAACCGGCTGTTTGTTTACTGGGGGCTTCAATTGAAAGATGAGTACAGCCCGGAAGTGTTATACAGAGACAATGGCTATTATATATATAATAATTACAAGATAAAAATAACTTTTTATATACCACGTTTTTAAATTTTCTGTTGAATCATATAAACTTGACAATTCTATGTATTAATAAATACTTTTTTAAAATTTTTTGATGAATTATCCCACCAACTTGAAAGAAAATGATCAAATACGTAATGAAGAGAGCAATTTATAAGAGATTTTCATAAAACAAAATTAACTGAAAATGAATTCAATTCTGCTGAAAGATGGCTAAAAGTATTAAAAGAAGGCATTGTCAGCGTGCTCTGAGCTATTCTAAAAGTTTCAAATGTCTAGCTAGTAGGGAAGTTAGTTAAAAATCGATTGTAAGATTTGTAGTGGACAAACAAGAAAGCGAGTTAATAAAAACATGGTAAAAATGAAAAGTCGGTTCAGAGAAAGGGAGTTTGATTTCTCGAAAATTCCTTTAAAATAAACTTTAACATTTTTTATATGATACTTTGTCAATTCAGTCATAATTTAATGTTTCTTAATAAACATTCTAATATAAAGTTTCGGCTAGGCGACACTTAAACAACGATCATTTTGACCCAAGTATCCTAAACACGAGGTAATTGTTTTGCTAAGTGAATTTTCCTACGAAAGTTAGCAGTGGTGTAGCGAGCATAACTGGCGCCCGGGGCACGATACCTTTGTGGCTAACCCCCCCCTGAAAAACATATAGTAATATAATATATAGACCCTATATTGGTGCCCTCAATAAACATATAACATAATATAGACCTTATATTGGCACTCCCCCCCGAAAAGCATATAGTAACATAATATATAGACCTTATGTTGGTGCCCTCCCCTAAAAACATATAGTAATATAATATATAGACCTTATATTGGCGCCCCCCCCACAAAATAATATAGTAATATAATATATATACCTTATATTGGCGCCCTCCCCGAAAAACATATAGTAACATAATATATAGACCTTATATTGGGGCCCTCCCCTGAAAAACATATAGTAATATAATATATAGACCTTATATTGGGACCCTCCCCTGAAAAACATATAGTAATATAATATATAGACCTTATATTGGCATCCACCTCGAAAACATATAGTAATATAATATATGGATCTTACATTGGCGCCCCTCTGCGAGTGGCGCCAGGGGTATGATAGACCCCCTTGCCCCCCCTTTGCTACGCCACTGAAAGTTAGGAAACGTTATTTTCATAAACTTCACTCTCAGGGATTAAAAATTAAATGTCACGGTGAACTAAGAGAGCAGATCTTCTTACATTTATCAGCAAATCATCTACAGTTATTTTTTTTTTTCTGTGTCAACAAAATATTATGTCGATCAACAGTTATATCTCAGTTAGAAGGTAAAAAAAAAAAAGTGGCCTAACATGATACACACGGCAGACACTGATAGAAGCTTCGAGATTTCCCATCCTACTTTGCATATCTCCGATGAAATTTCGCAGATAGCAAAGCGGAACACACGGTGGAAAAATTTATGGTGCTCCCACACGAGTAAATACGAAATGCGCATTTTTTCGTTTTCAAGGTCAGCGTCGTTCAAGATATACACAATGTTCCACTCGAGATTATCGCTCCATGCCCGAGAGCTCGGAGGATAAACAGCTGTTTACATTTTAGCTGGGTTTGTTACACGTGCCAGAATATAATCACTTATTTACATACCACCGAGATTATTAAAAGTCCTCTTCCGTTTTTTAACCTTCTCTTTTCAGATGCCTCCCGAACGATTTATAACTGTAGATAGATCCTAGTTGACCCAATGATCAGGGAGCTTGACCTTACTCTCTCTGAGTTTGACGACCGTGAGATCACAGAATTAAATCCATGTTAGAGACGTAAATCCTAGGGTACGTGCCCAAGGATGTGAAGAAGTTTGGATCGTCACCTGCTTTTTCTTAAATCATATTTGATATTTTGAGCGTCAGGGGTTCGGTAGATCACCAGACTATGCCGCATTATCAAGTACAGGTAGCCCTCCTACAGCACGGCATATTACAACACGGTTTCGCTCTAACACGGTAAGATAAATTGCGGGAACCCTCGTGTACAGAGTGGCGCCGGAAGAGTCAAATATAGAGGGGAGCAAAGTAAAATAGATTAAAACTTTTACACCTTTATTATTAAAAATACATACAGTCCGACCACAGTACGAAGAACCACGGTTGGCATACTGCCAAGACGATTCTATTCACTCTGTAGGTAAGGCTGCTGAGGAAGGAGGGGGAAAAGTCTCGTAGTCTCTCGACATTCTTTAGAATCGGTTACTAACTGCTCTTGCTTGCTTTTTCCTCGTCTGTTATTTTGATTATTATATTGAAATTAATGGATCCTTTACCCAACACAACTGCTCGGAATAAGCCGTTCCGTAGTGATTGTAAACGTATAATACACAATGTAATTAAATTGTGTGATAAAGAAGCACTAGAATGAAATGTTATTGTTCCACTTTCGCAATCCCTAAAGAGAGCTAGTGAAATGACCGGGATATCGATGTCCAGTGTAAAAAGAATACGCAGAGAAGCAAAGGGTGAAGAAACTCCAAAATTTGAATCTCCGAGGAAACTTCAGAAAAAATGAACCACCGAAAACGTAGCTTTAGATAATTTTGATTGTGATGTAATCCGAAAATATCCACTCCTATAAAACTCCTATTTTTTAAATAGATTTGCTTCTTTCTTTTTATTATTTTGAAATTATTATTCACATATTCGATCAAAAATAAAGTTTTAAAAATTAACTTTAAAATTGCGGACAAAAAGCAGCCTGAAATACATTCCGTATTTCACAAACAAACACATCCGAAAATATGACGTTTTCCCCTATTTTCTAAGTAGACTAGCTTTTCTCGCGCATGCGTAACAGCTTCCAGGGACCTCGCTTCCGTGGTCGGACAGTATATACGGTTATAAAAAATACACTTTTGTGTTATTTTTCTAATCGAAGAAAAAAAGTAATGAGAGATTTCTTCTGTTTTGAGAAAATCTATTAATTACTTTTTCAATAAATATGTCTTTATTTTTGCTCACAGATTCTCTGTGAACGCTAAGTATAGAGACCAGAAAGTCTCTCTTGAGACGTGGTTGATCTCAACCAGGTTTTTGCCCGTCGGAGCGTACTAAAAGATCGTTCAATGGTTGTTGTGGTAGGAGGTAAGGCTAAAAAAATTTGTAACACTTCAAATTAAAAGTAAATGGTAGTTAATATTTTGTACCTGAAATTGGCGATTAATCGCTCCTGCGTATACGGAATGACGTTTATCGCGCTTGCGTTAACGAGTGTGAGGTTGCAATTTATTATTCAGTTTTGTTAGGCTTTATGATTTTAAATGAAAATTCTAATATTTTACGAGCGCTATCTAGGTAGAAACAAAAATTCAATTTTCTAGAGGGGGGGGGGGCAAGAGCCCTCCCTTGCCCCCATTTTACGGCGCCACTTCTCGTGTAACAACACTGCAACTTGTAGCACGGTTTCGCTCTACTACGATAAAGAATTTCGAAAACCTTTGTACAACATTGTACTTCTATAGCAATAGATAACCTGACTTTTGTTTAACACATTTAAAAACTAAATTACCTTAAAACGATGACGGGAAGGAATAACGAACTATAGTAGTTTTTAAACATTTAATTTATGTTTTTTATTATATGTATACATATGTTCATATGATTTCTTTTGCTTTTGTTTATATGTTTATTTTTTGAATTTCTGTTTATTATTACATTGTTTTGTACTTTTATTTTTATGTAAGCATGTTTATACGAAATAAAAAGAATAAAATGCTTTATGAACTAAAAAACTACATTATTTATAAAAAATTGGAACAGATTCAATTAAATTTGTATGGGTTTGTATCAAAATAATTGATTCTCTATACGGCTTTTCGCTTTACGGCCAACTTTTCAGGAACCTATCTAGGCCGTAAAGCGAGGTATGGGTGTAATGGAGTTTCGAGACCAGTCCAACAGAAGGGCAATAGTACGTCAAATTACGGATAATTTCAATCATGGTCCAACTGCGTTAGCCTCTCAACGTACTGTTCGCCACACTTTACACAGCATCGGGTATGGAAGCTGAAGGCCTTTTCGAGAACCTTTTCTGTTGAGGCAAAAAGGATGACTCCAAATACGGCCATCTCTAATCTTGGTTAATATTTATTCATTGTCCAATCGTCCATTAAACGGACACCATGCTCGGTGGTTCTAACAAAGACAATACACTACTACTGACACTATACGGAACACTACTGAAAATTACATAAGACAAAGCAATGTTGAAAATACATCAAAACATCGACGACTAACGCCCTCTACACTAGAAAAACACAAATTATTTCCGTTACATCTGTCTTTAGTAAAAGACAGATACTAAAAAGATCAAACTTATCCAGTTCGCACTAGATCAACACCGACTCAAACACAACTGTGTTTGAGTCGGTGTTGACTAGATCCCTAGGATTGGACAGTAAAGGAATGGATGGAGAAATTCAAGAAATATATAACCAAGAATTCAAAAAATATTAAGTCACCAAGAATTCAAGGGTCAGGCTTTTATTCGTTCAAGAGAACAACAGAAAATACACACGCTTCGCGCAAAACGAAGCAGCCAGGTGGCGCCACCAGTATGCCCAAAACAAATACAGTGGAATCTCGATCGATCGTTTTCGGATCCATCGATTTTCCGTACGTACCGTTCATTTTATCCAGTCCAAACGATCATATTGCTTTGTTATGTTTCCGCATCTATCGTTTTCCCGCATTTATCGTCCATTTCAATCGGTCCCTTGAAAAACGATAGATCGAGATTCCACTGTATATCATTTCAATTTGCAACAATGGATAAGGGTTATGAGGTCCTATAAATCCCGTTTTCAACTTCACCATGGAACCGGCAGGGTGCGAATATGGAGAAAACAGCACGAAAGCATTAAAAGTAAGCGCATTGCCACAACACTGGCGGAGGCAGTGTCATAGTTTGGGGGATGCCTTCCTGACATTGTTTGTGGCCTTTAATTCCCGTCGAAGACCGTTTGATTGCCGAAAGGTATTTAAATATTGTCTCTGACCAAGGACGTCCAATTATGTCAATGGTTTTACCCCAGTAGAGCTGGATACTTCCAGCGGGACAATACTCCATGTCACGAAGTTCACATTGTCTACTGATGGTTTGAAGAGCATGACGGCGACTTCCGACAAACATTTCACGCCAACGTCCGTGCCAAAGGGAATTGCAGAAGCACTGCGAACAAATGGTGGTTCAACGATGTACCGAGTGGGTGGTCTTAACCTTTAGCTCACGGGGCCATTTTCCCGATTCTCTCTTTAGGACGGGAAATTTCATGCACCCACGACCTTTAAGGATTTATATATATATATATATATATATATATATATGTATGTATGTATATATGTGTGTGTGTATGTATATATACAGTGGAATCTCGATCTATAGTTTTTCAAGGGACCGATTGAAATGAACGATAAATGCGAGAAAACGATAGATGCGGAAACATAACAAAGCAATATGATCGTTGGGACTGGATAAAATGAACGACACATACGGAAAAACGATGGATCCGAAAACGATCGATCGAGATTCCACTGTATATATATAAATATATATATATTCATTCTTGGGCCCGTATTCTTGGGATACATGCTATCCCACCCCGTAAGGAAAAGGTTAATAAATTGGCCTCTCATTGTACATACATATGAGACAGAGAGGTGTGGGTGGGTGGTAGAGATAAAAATCATCACTGCTACAGTTTCAAACATCGCATAAGATCAGAACAGAAAGATTATTTTTAGAAAGGGTCTAAAAGGTCAAATTTTAAAAAGATATGAAATTTGTGCTTGATAATATACAATATTTACTATCCGTTAATTTCGTATCTCGACCGGATAGGGGCACGTTAAATCTGTAGACCAGAAAGTTCTAAGAAGTCAGAGAAGGTGGGAGATGGTACGATCTCTCCAAAATGTTGTCCGTGTGGGCCGCTCGGTCAAAATTCAAGTGCACCACGGGGTGGTGTTGGTTCACTTTTTCGGTGCTCCATTTAAAGCAACCAACGATTCTCGCCGATTAAGTTCGCATGTCTTAAGGCTGTCGTATACTAACCCTATTGGATTCGCCCATATCAATGTTAACCTACGGGGGGGGGGGGGCGAGGAGTAAAACGACTTACTTGTGTCACATTGCTTGCCGGGTTGCGATGTGTCTTATGATATTGTGAAATGAGGTGTCAAACAATCTTGCAATAAAAACGCCAGAGAATTTACACTTATACCCTAACTTTGTGTATGTATATCTTGAAGTGGCACTCTAAACAATTTCATTCAAACACGGTTATTACAACTTTGTTATGTAAGAACACAGTTGTTACATAACGCATGTTTATTCAAGCATTTGCACATATATATTTTCTTTCCAACGTAAGTAACGCGTACTACTAGTACGAGGTACATAACATTTATACAATTCAATATATTTCCTGGTATAACTGTTCATGCAATGACAATACAACTTGAGACACTCACAAATTCTTCGGAAAGTCGACCAGCAATGCTGCGTCGTAAACTTTGGGCCTAACAAGAACTCGCGTAGGTTTGAAGCAACCTAGCTATGCCTCGAGCGGCTGCTAGCAAAACTCAACTATTATTAAACCAGACTCTAAACCTAGCTCCAACTCGATACTTCGTTTCGTCACCTCTACTCCTCCTTTCACTTCCCTCCTTAACACTTCTTCGTCCGCAC
>OU015500.1:131777148-131797148 GCA_907164885.2 Dolomedes plantarius
AGCGAAATCAAAAGATAAAGCAAAAACTGTGATATCTTTACTTTCCGTATATGTCTCTAGGAAAAGTAAAATTATCTCACGCATTTTCTCCTCTCAAATTGACCGCATATTAAGGGAGATAACTCTTCCAGAACCAAAATATATCACTGTTTTACTGACACTTGTCCATTCAAGTGGAGAAAAAAACAAAACCGTCGTCTCAAATTCCACATAATCAATACATCAGTAAGTCTGTCCTATTGACGCTTTGTATACGATCGGCCTTAGTAAGGAAAAACAGAGACAGATTTCTCAAGATAAGCAAAGCAACTGCGATTAACTTCCAGAAATAGAGCATGTTAATGAACTTGCGCTTCAAATGCTTCCTTTCATCAGGAGGTTGAAATGTTCTTTCTTTTCAAACTTGGAATTGAATTACGCTTTGGATAAAGCAGCACGACTCAGCTCGATTATGCTCGAATCGATTTTTTATCGCATGCCTGAAAAATGAGCCTTGCCCGTTTTTATCCATCTTTATTTATCCTCTTGCTCAAACTGAGTATCAGAGAAGTACAGGTGGACAGTCTCGCCTGAATTGACAGTAAAGACAAGTGAATTTCTCGGACAGGTTAGACTAGGTAAAAAAAATTAACCCATGTGGCATATACTAACGGCTGGAATTGTAACATTCGCCCGTCAACAATGTCTTTCTATAAAGAGTGTAAAATTTTACACCTTATCGTGGTCTATAGTCCATATATATTGTGTTTGTGAACACTTCTAAAAAATAGTTATCGAAATTCAAAATATAAGAATACGTCAAGGTTAATTCGTTGAGAGCGCTACCTTAACCCTCTAATGCTGCGTTTGCATTCATGCACTCTGCTGTGCTGTGCCTTGGGGAATCCAGTGATTGATGTTCACTCCGTACTCTGTATATGCGTGGATCGGCTCCTCTTTCGGTCCTGATGCAGAGTATCAAAGAATGGTGACAATGGGGGCGGGGGACACTAGATCAAGAAACACGAGGGACCTTGGGGGCTTACCGTGACTAATGTGACTAATGTTACCGTGACTAATGTGATGACAGGAGTCGGGGGTCTGCATGCAGAGAACTCTGCACGAATACATATGCACCATAACGGTATGGTGGGGGTCGGATCCAACCCAGGGGTGTGTTTTCCCTCTCCCGTACTCTCCCCTCTCATTTCAAGAGATCGAGTTGACAAGAAACCCTACCAGGCAATCTTGCAAGAGGTTTTGGAGCATTTGCAGTTATAAGTTTGCAGTAAATATGAGTGTCTTTTGTTGAGAAACGTTATTCATGATTACTAGTCAATTTTTAATTTTTTTTATTTTAGATTTTTAATTTTTTTATTTCGATTTTGAAGTCCAAAAATGTCAGTATATATTATTTTTTACATTTTTATTCTCGGAAATTTGGTTCAGTGACTTCTAAAACTAGTTACAAGACTAAATTACATATTAGACCTAATATATACAACATTCTATGTAAATGCCAGACAGATTTTCTTTGTTTAGCAAAATTACAATTCGTTGGTCATTTTTTTCTACAAAAAGGTTTTTGTTTCATGTAAAATATTATCAATAAATGTTATTATTATACAACAAAAATGCTCATTGTGTACTAATTTCTACCAAAAACCTCATCAAAAAGCCATCAGTTCGGATCCGACCCTACTGTACCATCTATTTCGTCTCAAACCACAGGGTTAATTTTTGAGTGCACAAGGGATAATTAGATTACACCGGGACCTACTGCGTAAGGCTGCTATGTACTAAGAAAAAAAATCGTATTTCCCTTTTCCTCTTCTTGCAGAGTCTTGTGGTGGAATGAGTCCAGTTGACAGTTCGAGAATTCCACCCCCCTTAGGATTGACATTTTCAGGGATTGTAATGGCTCTGTCTCTATATAGGGGGGGGGGGGGTTAAGCGCTGCCCCCAAATTTTTTATTTAAAATATATTTTTGTCAACTATTTACAGGTACATAAATGCTGATAATCAAATAAAATTGGTATTGTCAGATAGCCTGAACTTTTCTGCAAAGCGCTACAGGATTCATTTTATAAATTTCGTCCACCGAAGGAATTTATGAGCGTTTAAAACACACTATACCAGATTTTTCCCCCGAATAATTTAAATTTTAACATATTAATTGCATTTTTTAAAAAAAGCGAAAAATATACACACATGTAAAAAATTTTTTTCTCTATGACGAAGTACAATTTTTAAAAAAAAATCTTTGAATCCAAATCGGCAATCCGTGGACATATTTTCTCCATAGGTTAACATTGAGGTGAGCGAATCCAATGGGGTTAGTACATAGCAGCCTTAAGGCTGATTCCGAACCGCTACAAGCGTGGGACTCGAACCCGCAGACTCTGGTACTGAATGGCAGCGCCCTAACCGTTCGGCCATCCCCGGCCCTTGCGGCATGGTTAAAACAGGAGCAAAGGTTGTGAACTTGTAAATTGTTCCGGGTGACCTAATACGCCAGACACATTTCCGGCGCAATCTGAAATAAAATGAGCACATAGTTTTCTATGGCTGAAACCATTCAGTTGTGATTATATCTATTTTTTTTTCCCGTTGAGAGAGAATACGTATAGTCCTTAGTATGTTTTCACCACACCAGACAATTAGGCGACTGCTCAAATCCTCTGAGACGCCGAAGTGTCTGACGCCCCAAGGTGGAAGGTGGAGGTTATTCCATCGACATGCCTTCAGAGAGGAAAAGTTTCCCTCTCGGCTGGCCAAACTCTTCGTTCTACCAAACACTCTTCCCCCTTCTTCCAAAGGAAAATAAAACGAAGAAGAAGAAGAAAAAAAAAATTATCCGGTTTCGCAGAGCAAAGAGATTTTCCGTCTCTGATGATCCGGTCGCAAGTTGTTATTTTCCCCTCAGGTATCTGTAGTGTGTCAGTGTGTCAGTAATCGAGGTGAAGTGAAAATGCAGTTCTGAGACTTCTTCAAGCGTGATGAGATCGTGAAATCGTTCCATAATTCAGGCTCAATGATGCCTCTCTGTTTATATGAGCTTGTTTAATAAACCCCATTCGGTAGACAAGATGGTTTCAGTTTGTTTTGCTTTGCTTTCATTGTTCTTGTAAACTGTTCTTCGAACTTTCTTATCGGTTGGATACTTCCAGACTTGGCGTAGAACGATGGGAGAATTTTAAATAGTTAATATCTCACAAACATCAACTTTTATTCAAAATAGCTTTCACGAAACTAAAGATACACAATTTCCACTACTTTCTTGTCGCCATTCTGTCAATTAATAGTAGCCACACAGTCATTACGGTTGTTTATGATATGAGGATAAAGCTCCTAGCTTTAGTACAAATGAAAATCATGCATCTCGCAAACGAGGCCTCTCAGTGGTGGACGAAAGACCATTTAACATGTGCTAAAATTTTCATAAGTGCTAACAAATAAAATATGCTATAAATCTTTTAAAATTAGCAATAATTAATCTGAGGTTTAACTTTAAAAAAGGGGTTCAATATACAAAAACACTGTATCATTTTGCACTGGAATGTATTAAAAATTAACGCTAACGGACTAAAAATTAAAACTCAGGAAAGACGGTTTCTCTCTTGAGAATTATAGCGGGTTTGAACTTTTTAAATTCCCTTTAAGACACTTAAATCTTTCTCCGCTGATACAGTAAAAGCGGGTAAACTTTAAAATATTCCGTAGAGTATAAACAAATTTGAAAAACAAGATAATGAGACTGCGATCCATATTTGCTAAAGATGGTTTTAAGTCAAAATATTCCGTAGCGTATAAACAAATTTGAAAAACAAGATAATGAGACTGCGATCCATATTTGTTAGAGATGGTTTTAAGTAAAAATATTCCGTAGCGTATAAACAAATTTGAAAAACAAAATAATGAGACTGCGATCCATATTTGTTAAAGATGGTTTTAAGTCAAAATATTCCGTAGCGTATAAACAAATTTGAAAAACAAAATAATGAGACTGCGATCCATATTTGTTAGAGATGGTTTTAATTCAAAATATTCCATAGAGTAGAAACAAATTTGAAAAACAAGATAATGAGACCGCGATCCATATTTGTTAAAGATGGTTTTAAGTCAAAATATTCCGTAGCGTATAAACAAATTTGAAAAACAAAATAATGAGACTGCGATCCATATTTGTTAAAGATGGTTTTAAGTCAAAATCTGTTCCATAGTTCTTTTCAAAAAATTTAATTCATCGCAAATTTTGTTGAACATTTCATTATTATATTTCTTGCGCATTTCATCATGTATCTCCCACTGTTTTAGCTACTTCCCTGATTTCATCTTCATCCACTCGTAAGTAAACTACGGTTCCCCTTATATCCTAGGAGCAGGGCCGCCCAGAGGTGGGGGGCAACTGAGGCACTTTGCCCGAGGCCCCCAACTGCCGGAGGGGCCCCAAAAAATTTTTAAAAAATTATTTATGAGATTTCCTCCGAAAGAAAATTCTGAAACTTGTACCGTACTTCAAAATTCAAAATAATCGCCTGACAAAAGGGCCCCCCCCCCCCCAAAAAAAAAAAAAAAAAATTATTCGATTAATCAGATTTCTTGGGGCCCCCAACAGAAGTTTGCCCCAGGCCCCGTAAAGTCTCTGGGCGGCCCTGCCTAGGAGCTCTTCCCTTCACTGGTTAGGCTTGCTTGTGTATACATAATGCTATCTTATAAGAAGATTATTAACCAATCAATTAGGATTCATGGTTTATCTACAAAAAACAACATAAAAAATATATTTATGCCGTGAAGCAAGTATGGCCGACCTTCTCTATGAAATGGCTTGGACGCAAGAAATATTTTGGGACCCCCAAACATTTTAAAGCAAATCGTTTTTTTGCGAAAAAAAGAGCTATAACAATAATTTCTAAAGAATAAAAAATAAACTAACATGTTTAAATATGTGACTTTATTATTGCCATATAATTTTTTATTAGATAAAATCACAATATTTAACGATGATAATTAATATAACAAGTGTGTTTAGTCACTTCGCACTCATTGCTTAACGAAGGTAATTTTTAATTAGCTAAATCCTTCTACAAGACATTTTGATACATCTTTTTCTGATTCTGAAAATAACATTTTCTTTCTTTTTCGTTTATTCCGTTTTCTGGAGTCCCTGTACATACACTGGGGAACTGGTGTCTTTAACAAGTCCTTGCAAATAAAATCCATCCTGTAAATCTAGTTGAACACATAAGCAGCTTTCCCTTAACATAATACAAATTATTCTAAAGGATTTATGTTGAACTTGTGATTCTGGTAATTTTCTAATTCTAGTTTCTTATCTCACGCGTCTAAAATCATTTTTAATAATGAGTTTTTGCAGGCCATTAATTATAAGCTGAAATATTCAGTTAAAAAAATCACAACCATAGGTTATTCATGTCATTAGGATTTATCATACTAACCGGTTATAATTTCAGCCATGGTTTAAATTAATCAGTAATTTTTTTAAAGTTTTTTTTTAATAATAGCTTCAGTAACATAGCATTCTTACTCTGCAATCAAATGTTATATTTCTCTATACAGCTTTTCCAAACTAATACTTTACATAGTCTTCTCAATGACTACTAGGTAATGTAAGTCAATTTGAGAAACTAATACATCAATATCTGGGTCAATTGAAGTGGTCACAATTCTCAGGGAGTTCTCAAGATGTTCATCCGGTATTTTGGGTTCTAATTCGACTCTTAGTGTGCTTCACTCTTGTGCATATCAATTTTAAGATCATTACAAATATGAAATATTAAATCTGTAAAAATGCACATTTCATTTTTGTAATGAAATTAATATACAGAATTTACACAGTATAGAATTAAAGATATTTCAAATGATGTATTGTCGATTTGTTGAATGAACAAAGTGGGATCTGTAATGGCCACCTGCCATCATCGTCGAGGCAGGCTACTGGTGTTTTTTTTCGCTTTGAGCTCTTTTTCTGGGCCGCAGTAATACTTGTGTAGAAGTGAAAATGGTATAATTCCCCACGGTGTGTGGCCAATAACGAATGTATTATAAAGGATGCAGAGGCAGGGGTACATACAGGATTGTAAACCAATAAAAAATAGAAGAATAGCTGTCGGTGTGGCCAGTGATAGCGATCTGAAGTCTAACAAGTACAAGATGGATGGTCGTTATTTTATGGCCCACAGTAAAAACGTCAGATGAGAAGGGTCAAAGTTGTTTTGCAAAATAAAATTATGTTGGGGGAGGTACTTCATAGACTATGGACAGAGGCGACAGAGGCGGTGTAATAAAGAACCAATTGGGGCAGGAACCACTGAAAGAAAAACAGTCCACTGCCCAATGAAAGTGAGGGGCGGGCCTGAATGCCCCCCCCCCTGTAAACGTACAACAGCTTCGCTAAGGACGGAAGGTTTTGAAAAGAAGGTGACGACTCTTGGATTTGGTTCCAGAGAGTTAGATGTTAGAGACTCTCGTCTGCCCCAGAGCCTTGAAGAAGTGCGAATATCCCGCCAAGGTGTTCCTGTACTAGAGATGATTCTGGGTCCCGGTCGCCGATGCTACCATCATCGCTGCATACATCAGCTATAGTAAGTGCCTCCCCAATAGACTCTAAAAATCATCTTTGACAATATAGTTTACCTCTGCTTCTAGGTTCTCAATGTTAAAATTGTTAATATGAAACGGATTGTTACATTAATAGCTATGACAAGTTAATTGAAATTTGTGTTATCAAATAAATTTATGTTTAAGGTCAATGCTTCGTCTTCCTTGCTTGTTCCAACCCATGCATGCATCCATTGTTTCAAGGTAAATAATACCCTACAACTTGCTTTGGGCCGCGGGTTGGACACCCCTGGATTAAAGCTTTTTAAACTTTATTGGATTAACATTAGAATATTTCCCCTGACAGATCAGATATGGGTAATTTGAAAACTATTCCGAAGAGTTTAAACAATTTTGTTTAAAAAATTAAGTTTGTATAGATTTCGAATATTACGAAACAATTTTGTTGATTTCATAACAAAATTTCTCCGTTAAATATCTCACCGATTTCGTACAAAAATTTTATTTTTTTATAATTTCTTAAGTAGTTTTTCCTATTAATTTTTTGTCCTCATCTTTGTTTAACGTTTCAAATGTCCGAAGAACTGCATAGAATTCCAAAGAACTACAGATTTTCCTTAATAATTCAAAAAATGTTTATTCAATATAGATAATAGAGTCGACTCCAGGAAGAAAAACACTGATTTTGAAATGATTCCTTTTAAATATTTCATTCGCTTTAATGTTTTGAATAATCTAGTCACAATTTTTAAGACAATAAGGAGATTTTTTCTCTCTCTGAAAAGATATTACTCCGATCGATGGGGAAAAATTTCCTAAAATTCCTTCCAAAAGTTTAGCAATAGTATTCGTTTCAACACCAGAAGTTTGTATTAATGTGACCATTGTTTGCATTAATGTTGCATTAGTGTGTATTCACCCAGTGAATAAACTTGCTTTGTTGCACAAACCAAACTTCTTATTCTCACTGAATCAAAGATTACCTTTTCAAAACGTATCAAACACTGTACAAGTGGAGCAAATAAGTGACTACTGATTCTTTTTCTTGAGTTTTTCAGGTCTTTGAGAGCTGATTTAATTGAATCGATTCATGGCTGATTCATTATCGTGCGAATAAGGATATACTTTTGCAGGCTTCAAACCTTTTCCAACTTCTTAGGATTGCTGCCGAAAAAGTCAAACATTCTCTGCGCTGTCAAAGGGCTGAATTCGATTCATGTCAAGCACTGACTGACCTGCCAACAATTTTTTTAACAAATGTATATCCTTTTCAATTTCAACACATTATCGGGTACTACCCCCTATAACTCGTTATGATATAAAGAAATAAACAAATTTTGGCAAACTATTTCTAAAATCGATGAACTTTAGATTTGGGGTAAATATCTACTCAGCAAAATAGCAATTAAAAAAAATCTTGTTTTCATCTTCTTGTTAATCAAATTCTACACTTGTTTTTACTAAATCTCGTATGACTACAGCTTCATGTTTAAAAATTAATATATATTTATTTTAATTTGAATAAAAAATAACAATCTTTAACATTAAAAAGGAGTAGATTTCAAAATCATAAACTTCTCATGAAAACACTGAACATTATATATTTAATTTATCAAACTAAAATAGAAAAAAATAATAATTTATACTAATAATTACGAAGTTGTGAGTCTGAACCTCATATAATATTCATTTAACATTTGGTGAAATATCTGAGAGTACTACTCTCATATCATCTTCCGGGTTAAGTCTCGATCGTTGATTGATTTTTATAGCTACTCCTTTTGAAAACCCAATTTCTAACACACAGGTAGAGGCCAATGTTAAGAAAAGCCTTAAAAAACTGTTTGACACATTATTTAACAATGTCACATCTTATATTTTTTAACATATAAAAAAATTAAAATGTTAAAAGTATACAGTTATAGGAAATGTAAAGCATATTTTTTAATTAAATTATTCAGTACGATATAAACTGACTTCAAAGTGTCCGCGACCCCTCCAAATTTTTTCATGACTCCTCTGTGAGTCGCGGTCCATAGTTTCCACTGTTCTATAACACCACTATTCTATTACATACCACTGTTCTAGACATCACTGTTCTATAACAGTGGTGTCTAGAACACCAGTCCTAGTGGGTGGTCATAAAAAAAACTTTGCTGATATATGGACCTCTAGCGGCTGTTCCGTTCAAACGATAGAGATGAGATTTCAGATATAGTTATTCAGAGATATGAGCTCGGGATTCTATGAACGGCAACTAAGTAGCGCTCAGTTACGGTTATAGGTACACAAACTCGAAATTTTCTAATAGCAATTCCCGCTTTTTACCGTCGCAAAATGCTCAGCGCCTGCGAAAACCCCAAAGAGCGTTGGAATGGTACGTGTATCCCCAAAAAAAACGGACGCATTATGCACGCACAAAAAAAATAGCTCTGCGAAAGGCCTGGGATGGCACCCATGTGGAAAATGTGTGATCCATATAAAAGTTTTCTTTTGTCCGATCTGTGTTTTCATCAGTGATTGGTGTCTTGCCTCTGTCATATGCAAATTTCCTTCGCGCGCACCGATCGTGCTTTTGTTGGCCGTTCACAGATCTGTTTTTAGTGCATGCATAACGCATCCGTTTTTTGTGATACACGTACCATTCCAACGTTCTTTAGAATTTTCGCACGCGCTGAGCATTTTGCGACGGTAAAAAGTAGGAGTTGCCAATCTAAAATTTCGAGTTTCTGAACCTATAACCGTAACTGTGAGCGCCACGTTGTTGCCGCTCACAGAATCCCGAGCTCATACCCCTGAAAAACTATATCTGAAATCTCATCTCGATCGGTTGAACGGAACAGCCGTTCCGTTCAACTAGAGGTCCATATATCGGCAAAGTTTTTTTATGACCACCCTGTACATTATAAATAGCGTCTGTTTCAGTAGCATAAATTACCTAGACTATGGCGGCAGTTTTCATGTACAGCTATTTGTCTGAATAAAAGTGAACTAAGAAACTCTTTTTAGTTCTATTTTCTCAATTTCACTATCAATTTTCAATTTTCCCTGTGTGAGTAAGCTATTGAATTACTTATTTTCGATCAACCGCGACTCTTTTTAATACCTTCCATTACAATGGTTGTAATGTTTTCCTTATCATCACGAGACGGCTTACGTACCTGATTTTCAACAAAAAAAAAAATATCCTTCAATTCTGTGATTAAACTTGTCAAAATTTCAAAAACAGAACGTTCTCTTTTTTTAAGCTTGCGTTTTATATTTCTTGCAACAATTTCTTCACGCATGAGCGACGCGGTAATAGTGTGAAATTGGGCTGCGTAATTTCGCCTATGCAACATTACGAAGAGAATTGATGCTTTCCTGTGCATATAGGATAATCAGTGATTCCCCGACGCGGTATCACTTAGCGTCGCCATTCTTGACTTTCAGATTTAAAAGAAGAAAAAAAAAAAAACCTTCAAGATTCTTAAAATGTGTTTTCTGCATGAGTAATGCCACTGATCTCTCCAATAGTCATTAATGAAATCCACTAAAAGTAGATTTGATTCAATCACATGGCAGTGCTTTTGACTTGAAAGCTTATTCGCTTCATTGCGTAACGGATAAATTCACATTAACACGGCTAGTGTATAACCGTATGAGCCGTGCTCAGACCGTCAGATGTTTTTGTGTGTGCATCAAGACAAAACGAGTCGCCGGATCTGAGACGCGTTTTTATAAATACTAGCTGACAAGTTTATGGCGAGAATAACGTGCTAAATGTATAAACAAGTGCCAGGAGATTATACAAATCCCGAAGCTAGTTCCTTTAGGAACGGGAGAGAAATTTTGATTCATTAAGACGCTTATGCAGGATGAAAGTTGACTACTTAACTCATAAGTATAGCAGATCTGCAAGAACTAATGCTGCAGGCAATAATACTCTTGGATTTCAAAATAAAATGTAATATGGATATAATTCCGAGACGTGTCTAACAAGAAAATGTCATAATTTATTTTTAAATGTCATTAATTATTTTTACATGATGAATTTCATTAATAATTTTGTTTAACGCGCCCGTGTACAAAGTGCAACATTTTCGTAATTTTGAATGGTTTGTTTTTACATGTAAGGTTTGAATGCCTTGAAGTTCGTTATAACGGGGTTCGACTGTACAAATTTTAAAGTAATTACAAGATAAAAAGAACTTTTTATATACCATGTTTTTAAATTTTCTGTTGAATCATATAAACTTGACAATTCTATATATTAATAAATACTTTTTTAAAATTTTTTGATGAATTATTACATCAACTTGAAAGAAAATGATCAAATGCGTAATAAATAGGTATCAAATGCGTAATCAATCCTTTAGCTCGAGAATTGGAAGTTAACTTGCGTTTAACTTTTCATTCCCGTTCCGTCCGATAGATGGCTGCACCATTCTACAAAACAAAACTAACTGAAAATGATATCAAATCTGCTTAATGATGGCTAAAAGTATTAAAATAATGCAATGTCATCGTGTTCTCAGCTATTCTAAAAGCTTCAAATGTCTAGCTAGTAGGGATGTTAGTTAAAAATCGATTGCAAGATTTTTACCGGACAAACACACAAACAAGAAAGCGAGTTAGTAAAAACACGTTAAACAAGTAATATAAAAACAAATTTTTTTAAAGTCAATTCCTACTTAGGTCAACAGAGAAAAATTTGAGTGTGAACTAATAGTAGGAATTGAAAAAAAGGATTGCCTGCCAGAACCTTGCCTACTGTGCGAGATTATGAGGAGGGGGGGGGGGGAAAGAGAGAGAAAAAGTTTGTCAGGTTGGGGATTCGATCCCGCAACCTACAGGACGGGAGAAGCCCGCGCTACCGCAGTGCTACCGTTTACACAGTAACAAGAGGGAAATTACTATTCAAGAGCAAGAGACGCTCTAGGTCTAAAACTAAAATTGATTAATTAAATTTAATTAATGAGTTAATATTTGAAAAAACTGCATTAACATCAAGTGTCATCCACTACAAGCTTTTAAAAAAATGTATTTGAACTTGAGTGGATGAATAAAAAGTACTTTTATTAACGATTGAAAATTTGAACAAGATATATATAGAGAGAGTGTGTGAACTAATAGTAGGAATTGAATAATTAATTAAATTTAATTAATAAATTAATATTTGAAAAAACTGCATTAACATCAAGTGTCATCCACTACAAGTTAAAAAAATGTATTTGAACTTGAGTGGATGAATAAAAAGTACTTTTACTAACGATTGAAAATTTGAACAAGATATATATAGAGAGAGTGTGAACAAATAGTAGGAATTGAATAATTAAATTTAATTAATAAATTAATATTTGAAAAACTGTATTAACATCAAGTGCCATCCACTACAAGTTTAAAAAAATGTATTTGAACTTGAGTGGATGAATAAAAAGTACTTTTACTAACGATTGAAAATTTGAACAAGATATATATAGAGAGAGTGTGAACAATAGTAGGAATTGAATAATTAAATTTAATTAATAAATTAATATTTGAAAAACTGTATTAACATCAAGTGCCATCCACTACAAGTTTAAAAAAATGTATTTGAACTTGAGTGGATGAATAAAAAGTACTTTTACTAACGATTGAAAATTTGAACAAGATATATATAGAGAGAGTGTGAACAAATAGTAGGAATTGAATAATTAAATTTAATTAATAAATTAATATTTGAAAAACTGTATTAACATCAAGTGCCATCCACTACAAGTTTAAAAAAATGTATTTGAACTTGAGTGGATGAATAAAAAGTACTTTTATTAACGATTGAAAATTTGAACAAGATATATATAGAGACAGTGTAAACTAATAGTAGGAATTGAATAATTAAATTTAATTAATGAATTAATATTTGAAAAATATGTATTAACATCAAGTGCCATCCACTACAAGTTTAAAAAAATGTATTTGAACTTGAGTGGATGGATAAAAAGTACTTTTATTAACGATTGAAAATTCGAACAAGATATATATAGAGAGAGTGTGAACAAATAGTAGGAATTGAATAATTAAATTTAATTAATGAATTAATATTTGAAAAAACTGCATTAACATCAAGTGTCATCCACTACAAGTTTAAAAAAATGTATTTGAACTTGAGTGGATGAATAAAAAGTCCTTTTATTAACGATTGAAAATTTGAACAAGATATATATAGAGAGAGTGTAAACTAATAGTAGGAATTGAATAATTAAATTTAATTAATGAATTAATATTTGAAAAATATGTATTAACATCAAGTGCCATCCACTACAAGTTTAAAAAATGTATTTGAACTTGAGTGGATGGATAAAAAGTACTTTTATTAACGATTGAAAATTCGAACAAGATATATATAGAGAGAGAGTGTGAACTAATAGTAGGAATTGAATAATTAATTAAATTTAATTAATAAATTAATATTTGAAAAAACTGCATTAACATCAAGTGTCATCCACTACAAGTTAAAAAAATGTATTTGAACTTGAGTGGATGAATAAAAAGTCCTTTTATTAACGATTGAAAATTTGAACAAGATATATATAGAGAGAGTGTGAACTAATAGTAGGAATTGAATAATTAAATTTAATTAATGAATTAATATTTGAAAAAACTGCATTAACATCAAGTGTCATCCACTACAAGTTTAAAAAAATGTATTTGAACTTGAGTGGATGAATAAAAAGTACTTTTATTAACGATTGAAAATTTGAACAAGATATATATAGAGAGAGAGTGTGAACTAATAGTAGGAATTGAATAAAACTTCGGTTCGACGTCCTCAATCCAAATTTCTGTTTATACACCACAGCGTGATTCTGTAAACCCATACAAATGGGGCCAATCGCCGGGGATTCTCGTTACTGCTTGGGTGTTTCTGAACAGTGCCCCCTCCACTTGACAATGCGACTTCATCGGGAGGTTTATTAGCCTTGATAACTCCTAGCAACCGGAGTATGAACTCCGACAGTCCTGTTTGGTTACCTTCTCCCAGATGCAGAGGGATTGCCGCGGCGATCCCATTTCTCGATGCTTTTCCCCGCGATATCCGTTTCGAAAATCCCATTTTCCATTCAACCTAGTTCTCTCGTAAAGACAATTCCCTCCGTTTTGTTTTATTTTTTTCTTCCCTTTTTTTTTTCTGTTTGTTTTCTCTTTTTCCCCCAGCGTCGTGTTCACGATGAGGTGACCCCGTTCGAGATCGAATCCAAAGGCCGACAAATCGGCGTCAGAAAACCTACCGATCCGATCTAAAGATAGTAAAAAAAAAAAAAAAAAAATGGATGCGGTTCCCGACCGAACGGATTTGTCAAGTGGACTCGGAAAGCAGCTTTCCCGGTGTTAACTACAACTGGACGTGCACTGACATAGGTCTTTCAAGATGTCAGTTCCTACCTACGAGAACGTTAGAGAGCAGAGCTTCCATGATGTACTGACATAGATTTCACACGTATAAAACACTCAGTGGCGTAGCAAAGGGGGAGGGGGGGGGCAAGGGGGTCTATCATGCCCCCGGCGCCACTCGCAGAGGGGCGCCAATGTAAGATCCATATATTATATTACTATATGTTTTCGAGGTGGATGCCAATATAAGGTCTATATATTATATTACTATATGTTTTTCAGGGGAGGGCCCCAATATAAGGTCTATATATTATATTACTATATGTTTTTCGGGGAGGGCGCCAATATAAGGTATATATATTATATTACTATATTATTTTGTGGGGGGCGCCAATATAAAGTCTATATATTATATTACTATATGTTTTTAGGGGAGGGCACCAACATAAGGTCTATATATTATGTTACTATATGCTTTTCGGGGGGGAGTGCCAATATAAGGTCTATATATTATGTTATTATATGTTTATCGAGGGCGCCAATATAGGGTCTATATATTATATTACTATATGTTTTTCAGGGGGGGCGCGCCACAAAGGTATCGTGCCCCGGGCGCCAGTTATGCTCGCTACGTCACTGGATTTCACCCGTATAAAACACTGTCATAAAGTCAGTACGGAGTGAGGAAAAACATAGGGTAAGTTGTACAAAACTGGAAACTAATTGTTTTTGTCTGCCCCGAAAGCCATGAATTTAAAGAGCTTCAACGTGTTTTCAAGGCTCAAGTTCGAGGTTGCTTATTAGAGGTTGCAAGTTAGAGGTGATTATTACCTTCAATATGCTTTTGATTAAAGGTAAAAAGATTTATTTAGCATTATCACCATCAAGTGCCATGAAATAGATAATTTTTATATTAATGCGATTTGATCAGTACTATAAAATATAATCAGCAGAACTACAATTATCATGAATTAGTCTTTTTAGTACAGGTATTCCTCGACTTATGACCACTCGACTTATGACCTCTCGAATTACGACCGCTCGTACTTACGACCGAAATATTTAAATTCAAAAAAAAAAAATTTTCTTTCTCAAAAATACTGTCCCTCGAATGTACAGTACATACTTATATGTATTACATAATTAATAAAAAATATGATGCAATATTCTGCAATACTGCAAAAATTTATGCCACAATAATAAAAATGTATGATGCAATAATTTCGATATCCACACGACAAATCAAATAAACCTTCATTGGCTTCAGCTTTTCATTATATTAATAAAGGAATACAAGAATTAGGAGCAATGGATCCAAATGAAGAAATATTTACAAGTGTAAATCGTCGTATTCGGGAAAATCTGGCTTGCTACCAGACAATATACAAGGAAAAGAAGACGCAAAATGTTCAAACTACCTTGGATATTTTTTTTGCAACTTGCAACGTATCTTCTATCGCAAATTCTGAACCAATGGATTGTACTAACATAATAAGTAGTGATGACGAAGAATAGTTTATGTCTTATAAATACAATGTATTTTAAATTACGTCTGACAGTAAAAAAAAAAATATGTATGTGCATGTACAAAAAAAGTTGTTTGAAACTCGACTTACGACCAATTTCTCGGTTCCTATCTCGGTCGTAAGTCGAGGAATATCTGTACAAAGGTCTAGCGCACACAAAGAGGTTACAAGGTCAGGGGATGAGATACCCAGCAATTACTGGAGGCCATGTCAGGGTTCTAGAGCATCGCCATCTATTAATTTTATAGACCTTATCAAGAAAACTTTATTCTCTTAGGCCAAGGTCATTGGCTTTCGATGTCCCTGTAGACAGAAAGTGGTTTCAGGGCCGCCTCAAGATGTATAGGGAATGTATAACTTTTAAATGAAAATTCGGATATATCATCTTAGCCTACTTTCTACTTAAAGTCTTAGCGCCCAAAACGATTTATACTGACGATTTTTCGTAAAGATTAGTTTTATTTAAAATGTAATAAGTAAATTAATATATTTTTAGGCTTGTAACCGGTAGAGTATTATTAAAAAAATAAACCTTCCAGTCATGTTCACTTAGCTTTAAAAACCTGTCTGAGGTCAGAGCAACAAGTAGGTACGGTAATTTAATGATGGTTCTAATACTTTTACCTTAGTACAGTGGAATCTCGATCGATCGTTTTCGGATCCATCGTTTTTCCGTATGTGTCGTTCATTTTATCCAGTCCCAACGATCATATTGCTTTGTTATGTTTCCGCATCTATCGTTTTCCCGTATTTATCGTTCATTTTAGTCGTTCCCTTGAAAAACGATAGATCGAGATTCAACTGTATTATAATTACACATATTAATTTAGTCCCTATAATCATTCCCAATTAAATAATCCTAGAACTTCCATATTTACGTTAGATTTGTTCGAAGAAACTCACGAAATAAAGGATTGTACTCGAGAACACATTAAAAAGAAAAAAAATCCTGAAAAAGAGAGTAGCACCGCAACAATATACTTTTAAATATCAAAGATCCAGGTGGAGCAGTTGACCTCGCAAAAATATTTCATCTCCGATGATCCATGGATAACTTTCCTCTCAGTATTTTTAAAATCATAGCTCAGCGTATTTTTGAAACCTGTTTTAACGTAGGATTACGTTCCTCCATAACGGTCCTGCGGAAAGGAAAATTTCAGATGTTAAAACCGTCCGTTCAACCGTCCTCGCGGGTTAGAAATTTTGACAGCGCGCCAAACCCAGTCTATCGCTTGGATAAGCAGTAAACAGTTAAACAGAAAATAACTAAGATGCGTCAAAATTTTGATATACATATGTGTATATATATACATACGTAAATATATATATATATATAGTTAGATACATATATACATAACACATGCATACATATATATGTACATATAAAAGAGATAAGCAACGATAAGTAATTCTACGTTAATAACCCGCGGTAATTTCGTTAGAAGAGAGTACCTGAAATATTTCTTTTTTTGCTTATGATGGAAGATATTTAAGTACAAAACACACATTATTTCTAAAATTTTAACTTTTTCAGCTGTTAGTTTTTTAAGGGACATTAGTCAATGTGTATTGCAGCAAAAATACTTTTTTTAAATAAGCTAAAATGGAGAATTTTGATTATTATACGCACTGCATTTCAAGATCTATTTTCAAGTGCTAAAACAGAATTTGGAAATATGCATAAAAATACGGGAAGAAAAATTACCCACATGTTTAAAACATGAGGGATCTGCGATGTCAACATATTCACGTCTTAAATAAATTACAGATTCTGCAATGAACTTATTGACTATGAAACTGCGACATTTGCCAGTCATGGAATTGGAATTCCTTGGGTATCTTTCAATTTCATCTATTTCAAGATTGCAGGGGGAAAAAAATCAAGTAGCCAGATGCCAAAATCTTATACATTAACCTGATTTTGCTAAAAAGATAACCAACTGCCGTCATCACAGGTGTTCGCTTTTGAATCCATGTACAGTGGAATCTCGATCTATCGTTTTTCAAGGGACCGATTGAAATGAACGATAAATGCGGGAAAACGATAGATGCGAAAACATAACAAAGCAATATGATCATTGGGACTGGATAAAATGAACGACACATACGGGAAAACGATGGATCCGAAAACGATCGATCGAGATTCCACTGTATATAAATATTTTGCATATACAGTGGAATCTCGATCTATCGTTTTTCAAGGGACCGATTGAAATGAACGATAAATGCGGGAAAACGATAGATGCGGAAACATAACAAAGCAATATGATTGTTGGGACTGGATAAAATGAACGACACATACGGGAAAACGATGGATCCGAATACGATCGATCGAGATTCCACTGTATACGTCGCAATTATAATTTCGGGACATAACGTTCGAAGTTTCCACGGAGGTCAGACGTCGTTCTGAAACTGACCTTCTGAGGAGCGAGCGCATCAGTCAAAACAAACATGAACCATTTAACATTGAGCTCAATCGTGGCAGTGAATGCAAATGGAATACCTGATCTTGATTTCCAGCCCTAAACTGTCCGTGAATGTTTGTTTAGAACTCAAAATGATAAGGTATCTCCAAGATTGAATGCCGTGGATTGTACTCGAGGTCGTTTCCTTTTCAGAAAACGTTCGCTCCTCTGTTCATGACTTCTGATCATTAAATTTTTTTTATTTTGTTTGTAAGCATGCTACAACAAAGTTTTCTTGCAGGACGGGAAGGATATATTCTTTGAGAAGTGATATTAACTCTTTCCGTGTGGGTCTCTTCTAGAGATGGACAGAAGACGTTATTGTAGTGGTTTCCAATGATGTTCCTCAATTAACGTCACAGGAAACAACACTCAGTTTCCAATTAAAAATTCTGCACAGGTAGCTAATTCTTAACAGCTTCTACCGATAAATTTCACTATCTTGAAAACTTCTACGGTCGATTTTTATACTTTGAAAATCCTCTCAATTTTAAACAGTGTTTCAGTTACATTCTTGCTTTTGGTCGGTATCCGGTTTTGAAGGGAATAAAATGTGTTAATTTTTTTATGAATGTATTATTTTTTTTAATGTATTATAATTTTTTATTAGCTTGCTATAAAACTCTGAGCCTAACAATTTTGCTTACACATAGTTGCCTATTTTACTGTTATGTATTTTGGTTCTGAATGCTGTTTATACACTGTTCGTTTAATGGTAGTCAAAGGAATTTCTAAAACTTACTTTATCAGACAAAAAACTGTGAAAAATAAACTTATGGACTTTTTACAGAAGTTAAACTGATATCATGAAATCCTATGCTAGGATTCGAAAACTTTTAGCAACCTCACGTAAAAGAAAAGCAAGCAAGCAAGCAAGCAAGCAAGCCCCCCCCCCAAAAAAAATAATAAATAAATAAATAAAATAATAAATAAATAAATAAATAAAATAATAAATAAATAAATAAAATAATAAATAAATAAATAAATAAAATAATAAATAAATAAATAAATAAAATAATAAATAAATAAATAAAAATAATATCTGAAAATACTGTTCTAAAGCGTTTTCCCTCGTTCAATTATAAGGTATTTTCAGCTTGCGGATCCTTTAAAATATATTTTGTAAATTTAATATGCTCGAAGTTGGATCTTAATGAATATTTTCATAGTTTTAATAGAGCATATTTATGCCTAAAGTTAAAGGCTTTTCTACACCTGTAGATATTAATATAGAATAAATATTTAAATACACATTAAAAAAAATATTTGAATACTCTATTAGGAATTACTCAGGGAGACCTATCTGTCCTAAGGGGTCATTTCCTGATGTTATTGGTGAACATACCCGACAATGGGTAATATAAAATAGATATAAAATAAAGTAACAGTATAACAACCTATAATAATATAACAACCGATATAAATGCAGTTTAAAGTTAATACTTTATTAAAAGAAATTTTACGTATTAATGAATTAACAACTCCACTTAACATTATTTTGTTTTGACAACAGTGAGATACTTCTGGAGTAATCGTATCCCCTCACATCTTGAACTCATATTTGAAATAAAATCTCAATGGCTAAACAAACTTCTTTCTTTAGCCATTGAGATTTGTTGGAGTCTCTGTAGGTAAGGGTTTACGATGAAGGGGGCGGAAATATAACAATGGAGTTAATTTTTTAATGAACAATTTTCCAAGAGATGGGAAATTGGGGGGGGGGGGTCTCTTAGTTCCTCTCCCGGCTCTCGAGTTGGCGTCTGCGCATTCTATCTTGCGTATTATATTTCCAGATCATACGAATAAATAATCTTTTCCAAATGCATTACGCTAATGTGATCATGATATCTGTTTTTAGTGTGCGTAAGAAATGTGCAAAACCATTCCGTAAATGGCTTACACAAGAATTCAAACCGAGTAAATTCTCAGTATAAAATTCGGCTCATTACGACGATTCAAACAATTTGGAAAATAATTTTAATTTTTGTCAATACCTCGCAATTGATAATTTTTATTGGTCTGATCTAATGAAATCTTTTGAGGTCACTATTTTGTAGCGAGAGGGTCATTGAAAGATTAATGAAAGGAGAG
>OU015500.1:131802148-131842148 GCA_907164885.2 Dolomedes plantarius
AGCGGTTGATTCTTATAGCCGAAATTTTGGTTTTTGGACAGGCACACTCACACCTGTGTATACATATATTAGATAATTTACCCTAAAATACTCTTTAATTTAAGTTAATTATCATTTATTAAAATTATTTTTTATAATTTAAAAAAATACAACTTAATTTTCAGACTTATAAGTAGATACACATGATAATAGTAAGAGAAGAAAATATTTGTTCCAATATTTATTACAACATATCTGCTTAACAGTTTTAACATTTCACTACAGGAAGGGAGCAAGAAAAAGATTTCTATGGCAGTTTGAGGTAATGAAGTGTTCAGGAGGCTGTTTATACCTCTTTCAATACCAATAGTCTCAGACGAAGATTCACCTTCTAGCTTACGTTTCACGGTTTGATAACGAGCTGAATCTACTAATGTCACGTTTGCCTAAGTGACAGTGGACACTTCGCAGGAAAATTTGTGTGTTTCAGAGTCCAGGAAGCCGCAACCAGGATGTGGGAGGTGGGAAAAAAGAGTTCCTGTCTTTGTTTGTCAGTGGAGAAAAATAAAATCGGACCCGGACGGGTGAAGATGCCCCTGGGTCAAGCTAGTAGGACAGTGTTTAACTAAAGCGTTTAAGGGGAAACTATTATGTTATGTCTAACAAAGAAAGGGACGCATTTTGCGACTGTATTCCCTCCCATCTTATCACTCTTTCTTTAAAAAAGAATAAAAAAAGAACTTCGTGCCTTTTGAGGGTTTGAGTGACTTTTTTGGAAAAATGAAAGGAAAGCGAAAAGTGTAAGCTGATTCTTAAAACCGGTGGATTGATTCTATAAAGCGAAAATTTTAACATGGAAGTAATACATTTGTTTTTGTTTTTGCGATATTGATTCTTATAAACGGTTGATTCTTATAACCACTGATCACTATAAGCGGTGGTTACTGTGTATATATATATATATATATATATATATATATATATATATATATATATAATATATATTCATTATTTTAATGCTTCCTCTAGACCATAAAATGCAACCAAATTTTAAGTTGATTTTTTTATGTTAAAAGGTGCGTCTTGTGGTAAAATACGGTAAATACGTTAAATACGAAAAATACGGTAATATCCGAAGATGTACGTGAAATGTATTGCCTCGTCTTATAAAGTTTAGCGGAAAATTTGGGCAAACAAAAATGGCAGAATTTTCAGTAAAATACTATGTAAAAGTTTTCTATTTTTTAATGATCACCACACAAAAGTAGAAATTGCTTTTTTTTATGAAGAATTTTTATACTTTGTAGATGTTGTAGGAATTATTTAGTAATAATTTATTTTACACAAGAATATTAACAATAATTTTTTATGTTAAATTATATTTTTGGAATTAAATGTTTTTTTGTACATTATGTGTATGAATTATTAACATGTCCAGCTATAAATTCCCCTTGAAAAAATAAATGGTGCCCGCCGTCCAACCGGCATTCTAGAATGTGCTCTTAGGTACAAAAAGGTTGGGGACCCCTGCTCTAGAACAAGTTACGAACTCGAACAAAAAAAGCAAATATTTTCTATAAATAATAAGAATGACTTATGTTCAAAAAGTAAGGTTTAGCTTGGCTGTGAATAGTAAATGTCAACGGCTTCATATGAACGCGATCCAAAATAACCTATTGTTCTTCATTTTTATATCCGTCTCGTTGGATCTCTCTCGACTGCTTGAAATTCTTACTGCTTGAACTCTTTTAACACACTCCAGGTGTTGGGAGGTTTTTACGTGATTTTCCATTAATGGACTTCCCACGTTACTGATTTGATTATAAAAAATGGTTTATTAGGTTACAAAAGAAAATTGGTTAGAAGAAAAGGTAACATACATAAGACACGCTTTGGTTTCAATTATATACCAGTTAAATGGAGTTGGGAAAGATTTATAATAATGTTTCGTTACATCTGAAATAGTACGAGTATAAACTAGGCATTCCCAATGGGGTCCAGGTGGACCCCTTGGGGGCCGATGGAAGTTTAAAAAGGGTCTATAGTATTGCAGGGGTCTATTGGGGGTCGATGATAAATTTTTCTGCTTTAAAATTTAATTTAATTTTTTAGGAATGTAATTATGAGATAAAATATAGTATACAGTGGAATCTCGATCTATCGTT
The DNA here is from genome assembly GCA_907164885.2 of Dolomedes plantarius. Classification (NCBI taxonomy): domain Eukaryota; kingdom Metazoa; phylum Arthropoda; class Arachnida; order Araneae; family Dolomedidae; genus Dolomedes; species Dolomedes plantarius. Next base: position 131,804,293 of record OU015500.1, read on the forward strand.
TTCCAAGGGACCGATTGAAATGAACGATAAATGCGGGAAAACGATATATGCGGAAACATAACAAAGCAATATGATCGTTGGGACTGGATAAAATGAACGACACATACGGAAAAACGATGGATCCGAAAACGATCGATCGAGATTCCACTGTATTTATATTCGATATGTTAGTTATTGTGACTATACGATGATAAGCAATTTCAGGCCAAACATTAAAAAAAAATTATATCAATGCATCAAAAACAACCACCACATTAATTGAAAGCGAACTTTTGTGCCATTACAATCTGTTTCTGAAATCTTGTTTATATTTGAGGCGGTGAAAGGCAAAGTGGTGTAAGTCAGTCAAGTTGTGTAAGTCAAAAGAGTTTAACTGCAAAAACTACAAAAAATTCCACCATAAATTGAACAAATTATAATTCATAGCAATTATTACAATATTGCAAATAATAACTATTTCCACTATAAATTGAACATGGAGATTACATATTTGCCCCCAAATGAAAAAAGTTGAAAAAGTGATTTACACCACTTTGCCTTGCAACGCCTCATTTGTGAAATTAAAAAAGAAAATAGTACAAAAATAATAAAAAATAAACCCAATGAACCATTTTTTCTAATTTTTTTGTTCATATTCTTAGTCAAATTGTTATCTTTAAGTGTTTTATGTGCAATTATTAGTATTATGATTTTGTTTTATGCTGCATATTATAGAGAAAATGTGATGGTTCGATAAAGAAAATCCTTCTTTTAAAAGGGGTCGATGTAGGGAAAAGGTTGAGAACCCCTGTATAAACAGCCTGAGAAGATGGTCCTGCGTGACTCTTCGGTGGCCCACGTGAATCTGAACAGTTTTTAAACAAGATGGCATCGACGTTTTCAATATGCGTCAAATTTTCTATAGAAGAAAAATATTTGAAAATAATTAGTTTTAACTTCAGCAATAATATTTTATATTCTAGAATAATAGCTTACAATATAAAACTGTGGTCTTAAAATTTTTTTTACATTGTAGTCCCTGGTCATGTTTGAAAGTCTAATGAATTAGAGGTATCTCTAAGTTTAATAAAAAGAACACCTGGAAGATTATGAAGGCAGTTTTTCGGGTTTTATAAAGAAACGCATCCGTCATGAAAATATTTAACGTAGCAAAGCTATTTAAGGAATCATATTTTTATGACCTCTTCTTGAAAAAAATTATGCTTATACATGCATAGATAATGTATTGTCAAAATACTTTAGTCATAAAGATGAGTCTGTTTGATTTGACTCATCTCTCTGATGACTAGCTGCCCATCTAAATCTTTCAAGTACAGATCCGGTGCTGGATTTAATCGGTGGGATTATTTTATGACAACACTTTTTTCGACAAAATTTACTGAGTGAGCGATTTAAAACCACGCTAAGGAGGAAGATATTTTGTGGATGCATTCTATGGAAAAAAGTTAATTGTTAGGGTTATAGGTAATAGTTCAAAAATAAGATAGACCAAGTTCTTGTGTAATAAAAAATTTATAACTACGTTTGCTTCAACGGGAGATTAACAGTTCCGCATATAATTTTTTCAGTTTATGAACGGAGAAATTTTTCCTCCACACATTTTATCTTTTGCTAATTAACCGAGAACTCCTCAACTCATACCCTCTAAAAGTCAGGCGCAGTATGCACTGGAGATACCCGTCCATCAGTTTGAAACCCGCTGTTCATATGTTTAAATGTTAAACTAGTACATATGTTTATATCTGTGAAAGCCTCATCGGTACTTTTTTTTTTAAATCTCGAAAACCGTTACCCGATGCATGAAGTTTCATAGTTAGAAATGCACATGTTTAAATGTGTAATAAATGAACGGGCGTAAAGCAGTTACCTTTTGATTTTCTTTAAATTTGCTGAAAAAAAGAAAGTTTCGTTGGGCTTTTTTACGGTGCTAAGTCAGCTTGGGACGCATTGCGCCAAACGAATTAAAACTTTACAACATTAATAAAGATAATTGCACACGATGAAAGGGTTGTAAACTGTCATGAACCATAAAATGAAGAATAAAAAAAACTCGAGGTATAAATAATTGTTCTAGTGGACAGAAATAAATTTGGTTCGAAGTCTTAAAAAAAGTTGTGCCATTTTGAGGACAGAAAACTCTAAATATCTTAGTTCTTGAGTTCTAAAGGTAAGAAACATACAGGTAAGGTAGATACAGGTAAGAAAACCGAATTTCCTCAGCTGACCTTACTTTTTGGTTTCGAATCAGTACTCGCCCTTGTATGTGACTAGTTAAATATTTCTATGTATCGAGCTTCAAAATTTTAATCTTGTTAATATTTAAAGTACCGAGAACATCACTCCTATTTTGTTCCAAAGTCCGTGCTGTCTAAGACATACGATAGGCATCGGTGAATGAATGTCTAGGTCAACTGAAAAAAAAATTTTTTTCTTAACTTGAGATCTACGAGACCTATTAGTGAAATGGGAATCGTATCCTTTAAACCTTCCACCCGCATAAGTTGATGAAAGTTATACGTCGTATCTAGTTAAAATGCCATGATAATTACTTGTTTTTTTAATCTGTATGTATAAAACAATTCCGTAACTGACTGACTGACAGACAACGCACAGACCAAACCGTTGGACCTAAAGGGCTGACATTTTGCATGGCGATTCTTCTTATAGTGTAGGGGTGCACTAAGAAAGATTTTTGAAAAATTCTTCTTGCATTTTTTAAAATTAAATTTTTAAGTTGTTTTTGTAACATTCTTTAAAGTTTGCATTTAAAATAATAATATGAGGTTTATAAAATTTATATCACGAGAAAGATTATAAAAATTCCTTTAAAATGAAATCTTTTTCGAATCTTTACCTCCATTTCTAGTTTTTGGTGAATTTTTAAAGGTTAATTTTTTAAAATTTAATCTATTAAATGCTCATCACGTGATTTCTTTTTCTGGTACTTTAAATTAATTTATCGTCACGTGCATAACAACGAAATAGACAAAAAAAAATTTTTTTTCTTGCTACTGCGGCAGACGATTGGACATCATCAAAACAAATATTAAAATACAGTAAAAGATATGTTCCTCAAAATGTACTATATTAACTGTACTATATTATTTAGTATGTTCTATTACATTTAATTTGAATATTTTCTTCTACATTATTTTGTCTATAAAAATATCCGTTACGATTTTTTTATAAATATATTTTTCCGTATTTTTTTTACATCAATTGCATACATTGATCGTTGTATTTATAATAAATATATTTATACATATTTTTGGCATTAATTGCATACATTGATCGTTGTATTTAATTCGAATGCCCACCGTAGCGATGTACGGATTTTCAGCTAGTTACACTTATAAATGTGCTAATTTATTTCTTTTTGCATTTCTGATCTTGCATTTGTAATCAAAAGTTAAAAAGGTTGATAAATAATCGTCAATAAATCTGTGAATTGTTTGTTTTATTGCTTGAAGATCATCTCTGGTAACGAATAAAACATGACAATGCATATTTATGACGAGTGTAGATGATCCGAAGAACAATGAATAATTTTGCGACGGAAAATGCGCTTATAAAAGGTAAAAAGAAACTGTTCACATTTAAGAAACGTGTCTAGGAAATTAACGTATTTTTCGGACCAAAATACGTACATAAAAAAATCGACTCAAAATTGGGGTGTGTCTTATGGTTTGAAGGTAACATTAAAATAAAATGAATATTTTATTATATATATTATGTATATTTATTATATTTATTATATTTATTATATATATATATATATATATATATATATATATATATATATATATATATATATATATATATATATATATATATATATATATATATATATATAAATATATTATTTATCTTAAGTAAGAAATTGTGAATATCTTTATTTACCTAACAAAATACAAAATATTCTTTTTTTTAAATCCTCCCATAAATTTGATTGTCTTATGGTCCAAAAATCTAACAAACTATTCTTTTCTTAAAATCCTCCCATAAATTTGATTGTCTTATGGTCCCAAAATCTAACAAACTATTCTTTTCTTAAAATCTTCCCATAAATTTGATTGTCTTATGGACCAAAAATCTAACAAACTATTCTTTTCTTAAAATCCTCCCATAAATTTGATTGTCTTATGGTCCAAAAATCTAACAAACTATTCTTTTCTTAAAATCCTCCCATAAATTTGATTGCCTTATGGTCCCAAAATCTAACAAACTATTCTTTTCTTAAAATCCTCCCATAAATTTGATTGTCTTATGGTCCAAAAATCTAACAAACTATTCTTTTCTTAAAATCCTCCCATAAACTTGATTGTCTTATGGTCCCAAAATCTAACAAAATATTCTTTTCTTAAAATCTTCCCATAAATGTGATTATCTTATGGTCCATAATATACGGTAATCCTGAACCTTCTGCTTTATAGTTGAATTAGGAAGATCTTTATTTTCAATTTCATAAGATACTGCTTCTTAAACATCTTGTGAATCAAATTTTGGATGACAGGGAGTAAACATCACATTTATATCCTGTTCTATAAAACTCTCACTCTCAGTCATTTATTAAAACGCGAAATAAAAACAATATAACCCTCTCTTTACACCTCTTTTCCTGCATCGTCTCCCAGTGCCTCCTGCTTGCAATCAGAAAGGAAAACGCTTAAAGCGTTTACGCCCGCATCTCTTTAGTTTTTCTTCCATTGATATGCATGTATTCCTTTTCCATCCTCATAATCGCGTCATTATCGTCTCGCCAATCCATATTTAACTCTTATTCTTGGAAGTCTTTTGTTTCCTCCCTCCAGAAAGAAACTGTTTTGTTTTCACGTCCCTTTTTTTTTTTTTTTGTTTGTTGATGTTGGTTTCGTTTGTTTTCTACGCCGTGCGTGTGTCACACGCTCACCGTTCAGTGGTCTCTTCTGGCGACGGATCTTTTGTATGTCACTAGAAATGTGTTGCTTGTTTGTCTGCCTTTGGGGTCAGTGTGTCGAAGTAGGAAGCATCGATTTTTGGGAACGACGTCAAGGGAAAAAAAGCACTCGCTAACCAACGGCGATAAAGATCAATTACTCAAACGAGGATATGGACAGAAAGCGGAGAAATCGGTAATTGACCAGATTAAAAAAAAATAGTGCTTTAACACTAGAAAGACGGGAATTTTTTTTTCTCGCTAAAAAGACAGATCGCCGTCATTTTGACGGTTTGAAATAAAATCAAGAATATAAAATAGTTAATGCATTTTTAAATGGTTAAGCACTTTAAATTTTGAACTATTTCATACCAATCTATATACAGTGGAATCTCGATCGATCGTTTTTCAAGGGACCGACTGAAATGAACGATAAATGCGGGAAAACGATAGATGCGGAAACATAACAAAGCAATATGATCGTTGGGGGCTGGATAAAATGAACGACACATACGGAAAAACGATGGATCCGAAAACGATCGATCGAGATTCCACTGTATATAAAACAGTTCCGTAACTGACTGACTGACAGACAATGAACAGACCAAACCGCTGGACATAAAGGGTTGAAATTTTGTATGGCGATTCTTATAGTGTAGGGGTGCACTAAGGGAGATTTTTGAAAAATTCTTCCTAGATTTTTTAAAATTAAATTTTTAAGCTCTTTTTGTAATATTCTTTAAAGTTTGCATTTAAAATAATAATCCGAGGGTTATAAAATTTATATCACGAGAAAGATCATAAAAATTCCTTTAAAATGAAACCTTTTTCGAATCTTTACCTTCATTTTCTGATTTTTGGTGAATTTTTAAGATTAATTTTTAGAATTTAATTTATTAAATGCTGATCACGTGCTTTCTTTTCTTTTATTTTCTCGTTACGTGCATAAGAACGAAATAGACAAAAAAAAATTTCTTGCTAATGCTGCAGGCGATTGGACATTATCCAAAAAAATATTAACATACAGTAAAAGAAATGTTCCTCAAACTGTACTATATTAACTCTACTATATTATTTATTATGTTCTATTAAATTTAATTTGAATATTTTCTTCTACATTATTTTGTCTATAAATATATCCTTTACGATTTTTTATAAATATGTTTTTCTGTTTTTTTTTTACATCAATTGCATACATTGATCGTTGTATTTATTATAAATATATTTATACATATTTTTGGCATTAATTGCATACAGTGACCGTTGCATTTAATTTGAATGTACTCCGTAGCGAAGTACGGGTTTTCAGCTAGTATATAATAAATTAGTATATATTTAGGTATATTTTTATGCAGGTATGCTGAGATGACAACCTGGTATGGTTTATCCGTAAAAATATATGCTTGGTTTGTGCAGTTCTTTTTTTTCAAAACCAATATTTCCGAAAAGAAATCGTCGGAAGTTATTTGCAAAAGGGGGAAGAGACGAACTAACATTTTTCCGGTACTATTTTAAAAATTTCTGCCTGTTTTCTATATTGCCGCCAAAATCGACGGCTTTCAATCTTAGAAGGTATACAAAACATTTTCTCCCCCCTCTTTACTATCGAGTATAATTTTGTAAATCTGTGTGCATATTTCGCGAAAAATTAGAAAAAGTCATAAAATTTGAGAAACCTGAGTACATAAATACAGACATAGCGCTCAATAGTATGCCCAAAACAGTCAAAATGACGGCACCCGTCCTTCTAGTGTTAAAAATATAATTGCATTAAAAAATATTTCCTAATCTAGTAGAGCATTCACTCAAAAAATTCACTCAAAAATAAATACAATTTTATACAAAAATAAAAATTCAACAATAATCTATATATATAAAACAGTTCCGTAACTGACTCATTCACTGACATAGAACGCACAGACCAAACCGCTGGACCTAAAGGGCTGAAATTTTGCATGGCGATTCTACTTATGGTGTAGGGGTGCACTAAGAGAGATTTTTCAAAAATTCTTCTTAGATTTTTTAAAATTAAATTTTTAAGCTGTTTTTTTAACTTTTGTTACGTTTGCATTTAAAATAATACTTTGAGGGTTATAAAATTTATATCACGAGAAAGATCATAAAAATTCCTTTAAAATGAAATCTTCTTCGAATCTTTACCTCCATTTCCTGATGTTTGGTGAATTTTTAAAGATTAATTTTTAGAATTTAATTTATTAAAGGCCGATCACGTGATTTCTTTTTCTAGTACTTTAAATAAATTTATCGTCACGTGCATAACAACTAAATAAACAAAAAATATTTTTTCCTTGCTAATGCGGCAGACGATTGGACATTATCCAAAAAAATATTAAAATACAGTAAAAGAAATGTTCTACAAACTGTACTATATTAACTGTACTATATTCTTTAGTATTCTTTATATTAGATTTAATTTGAATATTTTCTTCTACATTATTTTGTGTATAAGATTATCCTTTACGATTTTCTTATATATATATATATATATATATATATATATATATATATATTACATCAATTGTATACATTGATCGTCGTATTTATCATATAATATATATATATATATATATACATATATATATATATATATATATATATATATTTGGCATGAATTGCATACATTGACCGTTGTATTTAGTTTGAATGTACTCCGTAGCGAAGTGCGGGTTTTCAGCTAGTTTTTTTCATAAGTCGTATCAACAAAGTTTTTCGGTGATTTGAATTCACTCAAAAATAAATATTTCAGGTATCTCTACAGGGCCGTTAAGGTCATAGTTTAAATCTCCTAGTTAAGTCTGTAAGTACAAATCTTTACTTTCAAGTAAATAAAAAGAACAAGAAATGCAACCGAAGTTTCGAAATACGATTGTTTTATTTTAAGTATCAATCTTCTACAGAGAATGAGAAGTTTCCAACAACTTTAACATATCGTTTCCATGTTACCTTAAAGAACTTATTCGTCATAGACCATTCACGACTTGAAAATTACATTAGTAGATTTAAAATTACATTACAGTAAGTGATGACTTTTGAAACAGGTTACTGCTATAAAAATCAAAAACTTGATTAACTTATATATTACATAAGAAAGCATGTATATATATGTAACGAAATCTCACATTATTTTTGTTGTTTATGTGTTAATGACTAATTTAAAAAAAATGAAATTCAGTTACGTAAGATTTTAATGGTTGATAGGTAAACAGTTGAAAATCTCTCCAGTTAACAAATATAATGAAAAACTAATCACTTTACACAGCGTTAACTTTGTTTGAATGAAAACAAAGAACGACCTATGGACAATTAGTAATGCTTGACGCAAAAATAAAGGCTCGGAAACGTCGTATATGACTGAAGCAGAAATCCTTATTGTTCAAGATTAAATTTTGTTAGTTCCTGAAAACTACAGACAGTATGAAGACCGGAATTAAAATTATAAAGGGATCTTTACATCACCAATATCATTCAATTGGTATTGGTGAACCACTGGCTCGTAATTTGGAAACCCAGGCTCAAATAAACGGTCCTAGCAGACGGTTGTTCGAACTTGAAACAATTTCAGCTAGTTTCAGCAATAAAGTAGCATTTTTATAGAGAAATAATATGCGTAAAAAAATTACGTATCAAATCACGCTGAAATGTGATTTTACTCTTAAGGCGACAATGGACCATGAAAAACTTTTTATTTATTTATTAACCAATTGCTATGAAATTTTGTATACTTATACAGTGTTGTTTTGAGATGGAAATTCTAAATTTAAAAATAAATCAAAATGTAATTGATTAAGATATTAATTAAAATGAGTTTGTTAATTACTCTATTTAAAAGCGCTCTATGCGCATCAATTTTTGTCTCAGATAACTAATTTTCTCTCTTAAGCTAGCTTTATATAGTTATAATAAAAGTTAGTAGCAATATTTGATTTACAGTCATATTTATAAAAACTAGAAAAGAAATCGATAAAAATAGGTCATTTTATGCAAAATGTTATCAAAATTTTTTTTTATTGTAAAAATTTTAAGTTGTTTTAAAATAGTATAATGAATTGATTACTAAGTTTTATTCTAACATGTATAAATAATCATTTTATGAAATTTTATGAAAATTCAAGAAAAATTATGACGCATGGAACATTTTGAACTTACCGAAACGACATGAAAACTTGTTTTGAGAAAATGGCATTTAAAGTTTTAACTTGACTAACATTTCCATTGTTTACGTTTGAAAAAAAATACTTATAACTCGGTTAATAATGATCGGATCAACAAACTTTTTTTTATTTCAAGCTGATGAGTTGCAGAATCATTTTCAGAAAGAAAGAAAAAAAATCGTTTTGTGGACATGTTTTTGGTCAATCTGAAGGTCCATTGTCGCCTTAAACTAACGTTTCTCATGTAACAAAAGATTATCGAAAAAATTGTACGATTTGCAGCTTAATTCAGAATTATTTTGAAACTAATATAAATAAATGCTCTAATCAGACCCATACCTTTTAGAAATTCTTACAACAGAAATAAACATATTAATAGTTAGTGTGCCACTTTTACTAATTAATTTCCTTTCAACCATAAACAACAATTTCAACTTAAGAGAAATTCTGATTTCTCTTAATTGTTGAAAGAAGAAATTTGTATTTCCACAAATCTCCACAAATCTCCACTGATTTGTATTTACGATGAAAGGACAATCAGAGGAAAAATATATTATAATTTTTTTTTAATTCATCGGGATCTTTTTTATGTATTAGTATGAGACGATTTCAATAAATTATCCCTTTTCTCAATCAATCAATAGACTTTATCACGTCCGGATATGATTCATTTTTACGACTGTTTCTTATCTTATGTTTAAATGGATCAAGGTAGCGCAATGAATACGATGAAACTCTAAACAAAACGGGCTTTTTCCTTATTTGTAAATTCGTTAATATGACAGGGAGTCAACCGTAAACAAAAGGTTTGCTGACGTAATTATACGTAAGAAAGGTCACTTTTTTTTTTCTACCGGTTTGAAACAGATGCGTGCCATGGTTATCTCTGATTGGTGGTGATTTGGGAATGCAGTAAATAAAATGCATGAAACTTTTTAAAGTGCGGGCAGTTAACTTTTTAAGGCGACAATGGACCATGAAAAACTTTTTATTTATTTATTAACCAATTGCTATGAAATTTTGTATACTTATACAGTGTTGTTTCGAGATGGAAATTCTAAATAAAAAAAAAATAAGAATGCAATTAATTAAGATATTAATTAAAATCAGTTTGTTAATTACTCTATTTAAAAATGCTCCATGCGCATTAATTTTTGTCTCAGATATCTAATTTTCTCTCTTAAGCTAGCTTTATATAGTTATAATAAAAGTTAGTATCAATATTTTATTTTCAGTCCTATTTATAAAAACTAGAAAAGAAATCGATAAAAATAGGTCATTTTATACAAAATTTTATCAAAAAAATTTTTTTTTGATTGTAAACATTTTAAGTTGTTTTAAAATAGTATAATGAATTTATTACTAAGTTTTATTCTAACATATATAAATAATCATTTTATGAAATTTTATGGAAATTCAAGAAAAATTATGACGCATGGAACATTTTGAACTTACCGAAACGACATGAAAACTTGTTTTGAGAAAATGGCATTTAAAGTTTTAATTTGACTAACATTTCCATTGTTTACGTTTGAAAAAAATACTTATAACTCGGTTAATAATGATCGGATCAACATACTTTTTTTTAAATTTAATGCTGATGAGTTGCAGAATCATTTTCTGAAAGAATAAAAAAAATTGTTTTGAGGACATATTTTTGTCAATCTGAAGGTCCATTGTCGCCTTAATGTTACTCGAAAGAAACTTTCAAGTGTCTTCTTTCGCTTTTAAACAAGTCAGAGGATTTTATCAACTGTACACCCGTCGTCATTTGATGTCACATGAGGGTTGAAACACGAGACAAGTAACACTTTTTATAAGGAAAGACTGTAAATGAGAAACCACTTACAGTCCGACCACGGTACGAAGAACCACGGTTGGCATAGTGGCAAGACGATTCTATTCACGCTGTAGGTAAGGCTGCTGAAGAAGGAGGGGGGAAAGTCTCGTAGTCTCTCGACATTCTTTAGAATCGGTTACTAACTGCGCTTGCTTGCTTTTTCCTCGTCTGTTATTTTGATTATTATATTGAAATTAATGGATCCTTTACCCAACACAACTGATCGGAATAAGCCGTTCCGTAGTGATTGTAAACGTATAATACACAATGTAATTAAATTGTGTGATAAAGAAGCACTAGAAGGAAATGTTATTGTTCCACTTTCGCAATCCCTAAAGAGAGCTAGTGAAATGACCGGGATATCAATGTCCAGTGTAAAAAGAATACGCAGAGAAGCAAAGGGTGAAGAAACTTCAAAATTTGAATCTCCGAGGAAACTTCAGAAAAAAAGAACCACCGAAAACGTAGCTTTAGATAATTTTGATTGTGATGTAATCCAAAAATATCCACTCCTATAAAACTCCTATTTTTTAAATAGATTTGCTTCTTTCTTTTTATTATTTTGAAATTATTATTCACATATTCGATCAAAAATAAAGTTTTAAAAAATAACTTTAAAATTGGGGAAAAAAGCAGTCCGAAATACATTCCGTATTTCACAAACAAACACATCCGAAAATATGACGTTTTCCCCTATTTTCTAAGTAGACTAGCTTTTCTCGCGCATGCGTAACAGCTCCCAGGGACCTTGCTTCCGTGGTCGGACAGTAACTGCTTCACTCCCTAACTACTTAACTCAGTTATTTTTTTAATTTCCAAACTGATTATCCCAGATATGCCTTTGAATCAATCAATGCATTCTTTGATAACAATATTCAGGTCAAAAATGTTTTGACTCTTCTTTTGTACACAATTTTTGTAGGATATTAAAGTCAAAATTTATCTATGATTATGCCTTATAACTCATTTTTCCTTTCATAATATTAAAAAAATTCTGCCGTTCCTCAATACATGTAACTTCTTACGTATAAACCTCTCAAGTTTACTAACTTCTTAAAGTTTATATTTTCAAAGTTGTTTACTTTAGAAATTAAAATAATATAAATCTCTCAGATTTGATATAACTAACAAGGACATTCTATAACAGTATAAAATCAGGAATTCTGAAAACTGAATTTAATTAGACAACTAAATTTTAATAAGTTGATGTTCGTTATTCATTAACAACTGACTTTTATTGGACAACTTAATTTAGTTAGTTTATGTTCATTAATAAGCATTTTTTCTCAAGATATTTGACTATTAATCAGACTTTATGACTTTAAAAATCCCCTTTAATACAATTATTTAGGATATCTGAATCATATTCGACAATTTGTTACTCCTCTCACATTAAAAACAAACGAATATCTTAAAAATAAATGCCTAAATTTTACGAAATTTATTATTTCTAATTCTGCAAGTAAGCTTTTTGAAAATTCGAAATATTTCGAGTTTTCAAAAAGCTTACTTGCAGAATTAGAAAGAATAAATTTTATAAAATTCAGGCATTTATTTTTAAGATATTCATTTGTTTCGACTAATACTTCGACTCGAAATACTTTGCACTTTCTTTGTGCTGCTTTGTCATGTTCAAACAAATCAGAGAGCAAACGTAAACGAGTCAAGTACTCAAATTATTGTTTACTCAGATAGAAACGTAAAAAAAAAAAAAAAAAAAAAAAAAACTTTTCAAAGTATTAATAAAAAGGTATAATTCATGTGCTCAGTTTACGCCTTATTAACAGGATATGAAAACAAGGAAACTTGAAAAAAAAGCTCAAAATAGCTCCAGTGTGTAGCCCCTGATTAAATTAGTACACATAAAACATATTAAAGCAACCTGAATGATGCCCTTAGATACGCGGGTCACCCTTGCCTTTAAAGCAATAAAATACAAGGAAGGGAAACTTTGAAGGAAAACTCGATTTCGTTGGCTTGATATTAATTGCATTTAAATAAATAATAGGCAAGACGAGGAAAAGGTGTTAGAATATTCGCTAAAGAAAGCACGAAAGCTTCTGACTTAATTCAGCTCTGAAAATAGTATTTCATTTTATCACGAAAATGATAAGTGGAATAATGACATGATACATTTCTTCAATTATTTAAATGATGTTCTAGTTTTACGTTTGTAATATAGCTTTTGTAAAAAATGTTATAAATACGTTTTTCCTCTCAGCTCTAGGGGGAAAAAAATAGATACTTGAAAAAAGGCCACATTTTAAAAAGATATGAAATTTGTACTTAGTATTAAAGTTTAAAAAGATATGAAATTTGTAGGGGCACGTTAAATCTGTAGACCGGAACGTTCTTCTATGAGGTCAGAGAAGGTGGGAGATGGTATGATCCCCCCACAAATATTGTCCGTGGGGGGGGGGGTGCTCGGTCAAAATTGAGTTGGCACCACGGGGTGGTGTTGGTTCATTAATATGGTGCTTCTATTGAAAGCAACCAACGATTCTCGCGGATTATGTGCGCATGTCTTAAGGCTGCTTTATACTAACCCTATTGGATTCGCTGACGTCAGTGTTAACCTTTAGCTTACGGGGCCAAATTTTCCGATTTGCTCTTTAGAACGGGAAATTTTATACCCCCTTTGTAAGAACGGCCATTAAGGCGGTTATATATATACTAGCATTATTGCCCGGCGTTGCCCGGGTAGATATATAGATATAAAATATTTCATGCATTCCATCAAAAAAATACTGGGCTGCACTCCCGCTCTTCATGTTCATCTGGCCAGACAGAATGCGCTTAGCACGTTTCTACTGAAATGATATACAAACAATAAGAAAGAAAGAAACTTTGAGCCTGCGGACCTTCGTCTGATTTTAAGGTCATTCCTAACCCTCTTTCTCCCGCGCATTGAAATTTGACCCCCCCCTCCGTCATCCTCAAACCACCCCTCTTAACGCAGCTGGTCGAGGGGAATCCACAGGGGGTAGACGCACCTCTATCGGGCACAAAAAACATTAAAAAATTAATTAAAAAAACTAATTGAGCCCCAAATTTCGTTTTTCCTCATTTAAGTTTCTCGGGTCCAAAACATTAACTGTGCCGAATTTGGTCCCGGTGGGTGAAACAGTCTATGATTCTATAGCGGACAAACAAACAGACAAGCTCTTTTATATATATAGATATATATAAAGGACATGTTTTCAGAAAATAATGGTAGCATTTCATGTCAATAATGACCCAACTTATCAGCACAGATATGACATTACTAGGTTTCAAACTAATCAGAAACTATTTAAACGAACCGAATGAACAAGGAAACCTTATTTTAATTCTACAGAAATGAACTAGATAAAATAACAGGGGGGCCAAAGATTCTGTTCTCTCTCTCTCTCTCTCTCTCTCTCTCTATATATATATATATATATATATATATATATATATATTCATTCACTCTTGCCCGTATTCTTGGGATATATGCTATCCCACCCCGTAAGGAAAAGGTTAACATACAGAGAAAATATGTCAAGGATTGCCGACTTGGATTGAATTTTTTTTAAAAATTATACTCCGTAATAGAGAGACAAATTTTACACCTTAGGACATTTTTCGTTTTTTTTTTAAATGCAAGTAATATTTTTAAATTTAAATCATTTGGGGGGGGGGAAATCTCATGTAGTGCGTTTTAAATGCTCATCAGTTCCTTTGGTGGACGCAGTTTATAAAATGAATGGTGTTGCAAGGGGCAGATAAGTTCAGGCTATCTGAAAATACCATTTTCATTGGATTATCAGCATTTATGTATTTGGTAATAGTAGACACATTTCCTCCATAGGCTAACATTGAGGTGAGCGAATCCAATGGGATTAGTACACAGCAACCTTAATAGACAAGGGTCTCGCATTGGCAAACAACAAAATCTATCCGTATTTTAAATATTCATTTTCGGTGTTACTCAATCAGTTTAAAAATTTTAATTATCTTTAAATTTCGTGCTACTAATTACTCAGGGCTGAATCTTATTTTTCGATTCCCTATCATCACAACTAGGTGGTTTAGAGACTTGAGTATTCTTTCAAAACTTCGAACCAATTTTTTTTTTTTTTTTTTTTTTTTTTTATGGATTTCAAAATTTAAGACCTATTGAATCCACACATAAAAGAAAGTCTGTCTGTTTCTCAGATAATTTTGGGTAAATTTACTTGAAAACCTCAGGAATGTTGAAATAATTTTTTTTTTTTTTTTTGAAAAGTCCCACACAATTTTTCTTTGAGTTGATAAATTTTTTTAAAAAAAATTTAAAATGAAAATAAAGTCGAATGTAACCAGTACTCAGTTTAGGTATACGCGATGGTTATCCTATCATGGAATTTGTGTTATAAGTCAACCGATGACGTTCGTAATCTTTTGTACCCATAGGCGTAGCGTCAGTGGGGGGGGGGGGACTTCCCCCCCAACTTAACTTGAAATAAATCAAAACGTTAATAGAAGTTCTGTTAAAATCGGAAAACTGTAGAAAACTTTTAAGAAAGTGGGGTTTTTTTTCACGCTTTTTCAAACTGTGAAACTGATGACTTCGATTATGCCTTTAGCGTTAACATCGTTTTTAACGATATGATATGATCCATAACAAAAGTTCGATGCTATACTTTTTTATCATTTTATTTATATTATATTTATTTTTCTCATTGTAAAACTTTTAAATATACTCAAAAATCAATTCTTTTGTTATTTAATTTAAAAATAATCATAATATTTCAAATTTTAAGGACCGCCAGACAGTCAATGTATGGAGGAGGGCCCTAACGGAATTCAATTCGTGCCCCCCCCCCCAAAAAAAAAAAAGTTAGAATCACGATACACCTATGTTTGTATCCATTGAACCATGGTTAGCTTAACTCTTTTGTTTTTGGCGACATTAGGTACGAGTAATTATAAATCACAACCTGATGGTAATGAATAAGGCATTACTGAAAGGGTCAAACCAAACTTAAAGATTTTAAAACAATTTTCATATAAGGGAGTGACTGATTTTGTAAACCTCAGATATATCCACTAAGAAATAATAGCCACTCATTAGATTCTTCTACCTGCCAAAAAATTCAATGGAATCTGGTACCTTTTAGATGTTTACGTTAACGGTCGCGAATAGTTTTAGCCGTTGTTATTGACGCTTTCGCCTGTTTTCATTTGTAAATGCGCATAAAAAGGAGCAATTTTTAGTATCATTCTCAATCCGTTAACGCTGCCACCCTGGAATGAATCCCTAGGAAAGTAACTTTGATAATACAATAACTAAACGTTTAGTTCAGTTGACATTGATTTCTTGAGATCGTTATTTTGGTTCAACCGACTGCTCTATGTTCGAAGAAACGATGATTTACACTGTGTAGTCTCTTAACACTTCAGCGGGAGCGCCAACTTTTGAAACACCAGCAGGCGCGCGTGACACAAAGTGCAACGTCTCTTTCAACCTTGATTATTCCTTTTATAACAAACTTTATTGTTTCAAATTGAAAATAATAATTCTGCGTTTTATGACAAGATATAAAATGTTGATAATATTGAGATATATTTATAATCAAAGGCCAAAGAATGCAAATGCAATCGTCTTATTTCAAAACTGTTCGGTTTATTGGATCTAAGAACAATTTGCGAATGGATTCCTATTATGTCCAAAAACCTGAAAAACAATGAGAATGTCCATCTTCGTGATATGCGGGATATCGTGTAACAGCTGCACATTTGATCGAGTACATCAACTCCTGATTTTGTCGCATTGTAATCCAGTATAATCTTTGGTTTACTACGGTTAAATCACGACTACCAATGAATGGAAAGTAATAGAAGGGTCAGAAAATCAGACCTGCATTAGAAAGGGTGTAGCTATAAATAGAAACTGCTTAAAACATTCAAACCTTACATGTAAAAACAAACCATTCAAAATTACGAAAATGTTGCACTCTGTACACGGGCGCGCCGGTGAAGGGTTAAATAAGAAAATGTTTGGTAAGGTTTGGTAATGAAAAACTCTGTCTGAGAAACACATGAGATCAGCAAACATGTGACGTCAGTGCAGGAGTATTAATTAAGTTGACTTTCACCAACCAAGATATACCTACTTATTGAGATTGATTGCCAACCACTTGAAAGACTTCTAAGGTGGTGGGATAACTGGTCAAGCATGTGGGAGTTTTTCCCCTCAGTGGTTAGATGAGCGTGTGATACGTAAAGAATATAAACTTTTACATTTCTAATTAATAATATAGTAGGTTACCCCTTGGAGATTCACAAAACGATTTTGAAAATGCTGTTTAAAACATGGACTGAATTTTTAGAACTAATTCACGTTCTTTGAAACTATTTTTGACGTCTGAAAGCAGTATAATAAAATACACGGCCCAACGGTTTTCAGCATAAATCGTTTTCCAAGTAACAGTTAAATTCATATGCGACGAATCATTTTCATTCAAGGCCTGTACGCCAATCTAGAACGCTGATACTATGGAGATCCTCTTTATTACACATTTTCCTCCCTTCAGCGAACTTTTGGAGGAAAGAGACAGGGAAAGTTTGATAAACGCTCTAAATTGGAGATGACAGAAAAATAGAAAATCGCGCGACTGCTGCGTACAGCGAAATTTCAGTTTACCGAGAAAAATAATAATAAAAAAAAAATCATCCGCGCACGCGAAAGCAACGTTAATGATGAGCGAGCAGAGAGAAACAGGAAAAGCGAGGTTCCCGCAGTAACTTTCCTGCTTTGCCGCTCGACTTTCTCCTGTAGATGTTCGTTCTAATGCTAGACCTTGCAGCCGGCTCGGCTCTGGGCTACAAACGCGGAATTCTTTGCAGGAAATTATGCAAATAACCGCATTAAAAGTGAAATGTGAGTGTGTTACAGACGCTCAGGGTTGATAGGTGAATCGTTAATGGCTCCTGGGACATCACACTGATGCCAAAAATACACACTCAAGATACGGGTCGTAACGAATGAGTAAAAAACAGCTCAGCCTGGACATCCAGTAATTGAAGTTAAATGCTAATTATTATCAATTGCTCACATTGTTTTGTATCCTAAGGTAACCGTGACGTGTTATAGGGATTTGGACAAGTTGTAACTGCTTGGAGAGTTTCTTTTTTGGGGAAAGCGGAGGAAGGAAGTGTTCACAAATGAAAATACACCTTCAAGAAAATCTGCCACATAATAGAAATGCTTTCTGAAGAGCAATTCGTCATATGAAAAAGAACAGCGTATTTACGAGTTGATGGAAAACACCAGTGGCGTAGCTAGGGGTGTGCGGTGGGTGCGGTCCGCACCGGGCGGCACATATTTTGGGGCGGCATATTTTTATTTAGTATTAGTTGTAAAAAACCACTTGTTCAATTCATAAGTTTACTATTCCATTTCTATGAATTATGAATTACTATATGATTTCGAATATTTTTCCTCATCGTCAAGTCAATGTTATTTTTATTTATAAATATAATAAAATAAAATAAAACATATTTTATGGAATAATTTTTTTTATAAATTAGGTATATGTTTTGTCTCATAGGTGGGGAAACTGCGGCCTCCGTAAGATTCTTGTGGTCTTTATAAAAGTTGCATTTATAGGTATTTCAACTTAAGCGGCCTCCTTTATTACTGCCTAATTTAAATATGGCATCCAATGGTAAAAAAGTTCCCCACCTATAGTTTGTCTCAATTACAATTATTTATTTATGTTTATTAATTTATAACAACCACCAATTGATTGATTTAGAAAGGGCGGCAAATTGGAGACCGCCCCGGGCGGCAAAAGTTCTAGCTACGCCACTGGAAAACACAGAAAAATTAGCTTACGTACCTCGCCAAAATTGTAAGCATTGGGGTTGTAACTCTTGACCAAATCTAAAGAGATGGTCACTCAGCCACTGATCAACCTTTATTTAAGGAGGTGAGCCAAAAGATATGGCTTGGAAAGTTAAGATGCGGATAATATATTAGATGCAATATATAAATCTAATATGTTAATATAGAGTTGAGGTCATTGAACGCTTGTAATTGAGCAAAAACTGGACATTGTTTACAAAATGTAGAAAAAAAACTTTATTGATGCCAATACTGTGCAACCGAATGAAACTAGAGCCAAAACCTTATAAGTATTAAAAGGTTTATAGTTGCCTCCTAAATGAAATGCTCATAGATTTATTTCATTAGATTTAGACTTCCCAAGTTCTCACGTCATACCCCTTACAACGCATTGGAAATTTACACAAATCTCTCCCCCCGCCATCTCAATTAGATAGTAGTTTCAGACTGTCTATAACGATAAAAAACAAATAAAAAACATTAGATAGTTCCTTGGACTATATAAGTATCCCGAACTTGTTAGTATGTTAAGGGATTTTCCATTATTGTACTTTAATCACTCGTCAATCTATGTATCCGGATATTGAAATACACTGTTTTTTTTTAATCAAAGCGTGAAAAAATATTTGAGCAAATCATAAATTTTTCATTAGTTTCGCTGTTCTGTTACAAATTTCAACAAAATTCATCCCCAAGGACAGTGTTGCAAAACTGTGGGTCTCGACCCACAGAGGAGTCGTGAAAGAAAAATTAGAGGGGTGAGGATTATCTGATGTAAATTTATGTACTGAAATATTTAATTAAAAACATCTAAACCAGGTTCTAAACCAGGGGTTCCCAACCTTTTTCCTACACCGACCCCTTTTAAAAGAATGATTTTCTTCGACTTCGTTATATTTTTCTCTATAATATACAGCAAACAACATAATTATAATACGAATAATTGCACATAAAACACTTAAAGATAACAATTTGACTTAGAATATGAAGAAGAAATTACAAAAAGTGGCTCATTAGTGTTATGTTTTATTATTTTTGAATTTTTTTAATTTTTAATTTCACCAATATTATAAATATTTCAGAAGCGCATATTGCAATTGCACAAAAGTTTGATTTCAAATAATATGGTGGTTGTGCTTGATGCATTGATACAATTTTTTTAATGTTTGGTTTGAAATTTTTCATTCTCTTATAGTCACAATAACTAACATAACGAATATAAATATATATTTTACTAAACAATTTTACAATGCGTGGATCACTCCGCCCTCTGCAAATCTGTATTTATACATATTGAAACGGATATTATTATCTAACAATCACATTCCTAAAAAATTAAATTAAATTTTAAAAAAGAAAAATTTATTATCGACCCCCAATAGACATTCGGAATACTAAAGACCCTTTTTAAACTCCCATCGACCCCCCAGGGGTCCACCTAAACCCCGTTGGGAATCCCTGCTCTAAACTTTCTATAATTACATATCTTTAATATTTTTTATTTTTTATATATTAAAAAAATATGATATTGTTCAATAAGGTTCTAAACTTTCTATAATTACATATCTTTAATATTTTTTATTTTTTATATATTAAAAAAATATGATATTGTTCAATAAGGTTCTAAACTTTCTATAATTACATATCTTTAATATTTTTTATTTTTTATATATTAAAAAAATATGATATTGTTCAATAAGGTTCTAAACTTTCTATAATTACATATCTTTAATATTTTTTATTTTTTATATATTAAAAAAATATGATATTGTTCAATAAGGTTCTAAACTTTCTATAATTACATATCTTTAATATTTTTTATTTTTTATATATTAAAAAAATATGATATTGTTCAATAAGGTTCTAAACTTTCTATAATTACATATCTTTAATATTTTTTATTTTTTTATATATTAAAAAAATATGATATTGTTCAATAAGGTTCTAAACTTTCTATAATTACATATCTTTAATATTTTTTATTTTTTATATATTAAAAAAATATGATATTGTTCAATAAGGTTCTAAACAGTCTTAAAACCTACATTGCTTCCATTCGCTTTTACCTGTATGCTCGAGATTGGGTTTTCAAAAGGAGTAGCTATAAAAACCAAACATCGATTATATGAGGGTAGCATTCTCAAATATTTCCTCAAATAGGGAACAAATACTATCTGAGGTCCAATTTTTTCTAGTCCATATATATAAAATAGTTCCGTAACTGACTGACTGACTGACAGACAACGCACAGACCAAACCGCTGGACCTAAAGGGCTGAAATTTTGCATGGCGATTCTTCTTATAGTGTAGGGGTGCACTAAGAAAGATTTTTCAAAAATTCTTTTTAGATTTTTTTAAATTCAATTTTTAAGCTATTTTAGTAACTATTTTTAAGTTTGCATTTAAGATAATAGTCTGAGGGTCATAAAATTTATATCACGAGAAATATCATAAAAATTTCTTTAAAATGAAATCTTTCTCGAATCTTTACCTCCAATTTCTGATTTTTGGTGAATTTTTAACGATTCATTTTTAGAATTTAATTTGTTAAATGCTGATCACGTGATTTCTTTTTCTGGTACTTTAAATTAATTTATCGTGACGTGCATAACAACGAAATAGAGAAAAAAATATTTTTTCCTCTCTAATGCGGCAGACGACTGGACATTATCCAAAAAAATATTAAAATACAGTAAAAAGATATGTTCCTCAAACTGTACTATATTAACTGTACTATATTTTTTAGCATGTTCTATTAGATTTAATTTGAATATTTTCTTCTACATTGTTTTGTCTATAAAAATATCCGTTACGATTTTTTTATAAATATATTTTTTCGTTTTTTACATCAATTGCATACATTGATCGTTGTATTTATTATAAATATATTTATACATATTTTTGGCATAAATGCGTACATTAACCGTTGTATTTAATTTGAATGTACTCCGTAGCGAAGTACGGGTTTTCAGCTAGTTCAGTTTTATATAATTAAATAAATTTTATAATTTTCAATGTTTTAATATGGAGCTTATAATCTTAAAATCATGCTCTGTTTAATTTAAATTTTTGCTTTTACCTTAATGAAATACAAACGGATATTAATATTTAAATATGAAGTTTTATTCACACGAGATATGGAAAAAAACAAGTGTATATAGTCAGGAAGACATTTTTTTTTAATTGCTATTATGCAAAGTAAATATACATCCAAAATTGACAGTTCATGTATTTTTATATAGTTTCTCAAAATTTGCCTATTTCGCTATTCTATGCTTTTGTTAACATTTTCGTAATTTTTCTTTATTTTTAAATTACTGTTACCAATAAATTTCCACTGGGGTCGCGTGATTTTTCGTTAAAAGCAAAACGGGTCGCAGTCGACAAAAGTTTGCGCACCACTGCACTAAGCAACGTATATATCTTTGAAACCCGGTATAAAGGACTTAAGTCAAAAACAGTGATTTTTAGATATTTGTTAGTATTGATAAAAACATCTTTTGACTGGTATCAAAGGCTTAAATTCTATCAGTTTTGTATACAAAATTATAATTCTTTGTACAAAAGACTCAAGTCGAAATTACAGTTCTGCGACTGGTATAAAAGCCAATAACTTGGTACTGTAACGACTCCCGTACAATAGCGAATTTTTTGCGCGGGGAAATTCCATGAAGACCAACCAACGCGCGGTTTGTGCACATAATCGATTTAGACGGCTGGAGACAGACAATCTCGGCGACATAAAGACCGGAAGTGCTACTGACAGCTTCGTCAGCTACCAAAAAGGAAGTGGCCGTACGGAGGGGCCTAGTCGTCTGGGAATGTAACTGAATAAAGAAAGGCCGCGTTTTCCAGACCTTTCGAGATCGTTCAGCAGTGGTATATAAAGTTGCCGAACGCGGATTCGTTGCTGAGAGTCAGTGATTCAGAGATTTAGTTATTCAGGGTGACGCTAAAGTCGGGGAGACAAGGGGATTCTGTCGAGCCTACATAGATTTGAATGAGCGCAGAGACAACTTAAGTCTGACCTTCCTCGTCGATGCCGTGAACCCACGAATTTAATCTTTTTATATATATACTAGCTGAAAACCCGCACTTCGATACGGAGTACATTCAAATTAAATACAATGGTCAATGTATACAATTGATGTAAAAAAAATATATATATATTTATAAAAAATTCGAAACGGATATTTTTATACACAAAATAATGTAGAAGAAAATATTCAAATTAAATCTAATAGAATACTAAAGAATCTAGTATAGTTAATATAGTACAGTTTGAGAAATATATCTTTTACTGTTTTTTTAATATTTTTTTGGATAATGTCCAATCGTCTGCCGCATTAGCAAGAAAAAAAGTTTTTTTTTTTTGTCTATTTAGTTGTTATGCACGTGACGATAAATTTATTTAAACTTCCAGACAAAGAAATCTCGTGATCGGCATTTAATCAATTAACTTCTAAAAATTAATCTTTAAAAATTCACCAAAAATCAGAAAATGGAGGTAAAGATTTAAAAAAATTTCATTTTAAAGGAATTTTTATGGTCTTTCTCATGATATAAATTTTATAACCCTCGAATTATTATTTTAAATGCAAACTTTAAAAAAGTTACTAAAAGAGCTTAAAAATTTAATTTTATAAAATCTAAGAAGAATTTTTCAAAAATCTCCCTTACTGCACCCGTACACCATAAGAAGAATCGCCATGCAAAATTTCAGCCCTTTAGGTCGAGCGGTTTGGTCTGTGCGTTGTCAGTGAGTCAGTTACGGAACTGTTTTATATATAGAGATTGTAAATAGCCTGTATTTAGTCGAGAAATGCAATTAAACAATTAAATACAAAAAGGCTGGCAGTCTTTTATTTAAGGCAAAGTCCTTACTGCAAAGGCGAATCCAAGGGGGAGGCAGTAGGGGCAATTGCCCCCCCCCCAAAAAAAAAAAAAAATAAGCCTAGTGTATTTTTTCCCATAGCCTGAAATTATATAATCGTAGACCTAATACTAAATGAGTTTAAATTTAAAATGAAAGGATGTTTATTTCTTTACATATATATATATATATATATATATATATATATATATATATATATATATATATATATATATATATATATATATATATATATATATATATATATATATATATATATACATACATACATACATACATACATACATATATATATATATATATATATATATATATATACACAAAACACTAAGAGCCCCCCCCCCTCGCCAAATCTGTGGCCTGGAGCCGTCACTGCCTTACAGTACATTTAAATCACTGTTTTTGACTTTATACCGGGCTTCAAAGATATTTGAGATCGTGAGATGATGCGCATCTATCCTTAAATTATGCTGAAACATTCGAAACAAATTTAGCATCTGCAAAATACCCCATACTTTCCAAGATCGAAAAAAGTCTTTAAATCACAATTTTGTTACATTAATCTTCGTAACGGCCGCTTAAAATTACTCACCCATTCCCATTTTTAAAAAAAATTATTTTTTTCTTAATGTCGTTTTAACATGTGAAAATGTCCGTCCTTAGATTGAGTGTGTGCGAATTATCATCCTTCTGGCGGGCATTTCTGTCATCTCCACGGCAAATGAATGGGATCTAGAATATTATATAATTAAAAAACCGTCAATATGAAACTGTCATTTCCGTTCCATCCCCAAAAGTGACAACCCACGCACAGCTTCTAAGGATCGGCCTACACGTTTTTCACGTGGATGTCTCGCTAATAGGGTCCATGTCAGTCATCGTTAAGAGGCGACGCCACCTTCGAGTCAAGCTGCGTTTAATAATTAAATGCACGTAGCTGATTTCTTCTTTCCTTCTAATTTTTTTTTCGGAGCCAATTATTTTCTCGTAACCACCCTTCGGATAAAATTTAAAGAAAGATCGGAAAAATACGAGGAAAAATAATTTAATTATGGATGACTATGATAGAGTATAATTTCAAATTCAGGCAATATCCTTGTGAGAATTGAACGTTCACGCCTTTGATACTATTTTTTTTATTTATTTAACTATTAATTATCAAATAGAATTACAGAGAATTTGATTTTGCCTCAAAAGGGAGGGAAAATGTAGTCAACGATACTATACAAACAAGCCTCGTTCAGGTCGACTTGTTTTAAAATGCGGTTCAAATTTTGGAGAAAACTTTTGGAGAAATACGGGGAAAAATAATTTAATTATGGATGACTATGATAGCGTATAATTTCAAATTCATGCAATTTCCTTGTGAGGATTGAACGTTCACGCCTTTGATACAATTTTTTTTTATTTATTTAACTATTAATTATCAAATAGAATTACAGAGAATTTGTTTTTGCCTCAAAAGGGAGGGAAAATGTAGTCAACGATACTATACAAACAAGCCTCGTTCAGGTCGACTTGTTTTGAAATGCGGTTCAAATTTTGGAGAAAACTTTTGGAGAAATACGGGGAAAAATAATTTAATTATGGATGACTATGATAGCGTAAAATTTCAAATTCATGCAATTTCCTTGTGAGGATTGAACGTTCACGCCTTTGATACAATTTTTTTTTATTTATTTAACTATTAATTATCAAATAGAATTACAGAGAATTTGTTTTTGCCTCAAAAGGGAGGGAAAATGTAGTCAACGATACTATACAAACAAGCCTCGTTCAGGTCGACTTGTTTTGAAATGCGGTTCAAATTTTGGAGAAAACTTTTGGAGAAATACGGGGAAAAATAATTTAATTATGGATGACTATGATAGCGTATAATTTCTAATTCAGGCAATATCCTTGTGAGGATTGAACGTTCACGCCTTTGATACTATTTTTTTTATTTATTTAACTATTTATTATGAAATTGAATTACAAACAGTTTGATTTTGCCTCAAAAGGGAGGAAAAATGTGGTCAGCATTTGTATACAAACCAGCTTTATTCAGGTTGGCTTGTTTTAAACAGCAGTTCAAATATTGGAGAAAACTTTTCATAATTTTAATAGACTAGTTAAAACCCCGCTACCTTTCCGATAAAATTTAAAGAAAGATTGGAGAAATGCGAGGAAAAATAATTTAATTATCGATGACTATGATAGCGTATAATTTCTAATTCGTGCAATTTCCTTGTGAGGATTGAACGCTTACGTCTTTGATACTAATTTTTTTAACTAATAATTATCAATAGAATTACAGAGAACTTAATTTTTCCTAAAAAAGGGGAGGAAAATGAAGTCAGCATTAGTATACAAACCAGCTTTATTCCGGTTGGCTTGTTTTAAACGGCAGTTCAAATTTTGGAGAAAACTTTTCATAATTTTAATTGACTAGTTAAAAGCCCGCTACCCTTCGGATAAAATTTAAAGAAAGATTGGAGAAATACGGGGAAAAATAATTTAAGTATGGATGACTATGATAGTGTATAATTTCTAATTCGCGCAATTTCCTTGTGAGGATTCAACGTTTACGCCTTTGATACTATTTTTTTTTGTATTAACTAATAATTATCAAATGGAATTACAGAGAACTTAATTTTGCCTAAATGGAGAAAAAAAGAAGTCGCCGTTACTGTACAAAATAGTTTTGTTCAGGTTTATCTGTTTTAAAATGCGGTTCAAATTTTGGAGAAAACTTTTCATAATTATAATGGACTAGTTAAAAGCCCGCCACCCTCCTGATAAAATTTCGAGAAAGTTCAGAGAAATAGAAGGAAAAATAATTTAATTATGGATGACTATCATAGCGTATAATTTCTAATTCGTTCAATTTCCTTTTGAGGATTCAACGTTTACGCCTTTGATACTATTTTTTTTTTTTGTATTAACTAACAATTATGAAATAGAATTACAGAGAGTTTAATTTTGCCTAAAAAAGGGAGGAAAAATATAGTCAGCATTAGTATACAAACCAGCTTCATTCAGGTTGACTTGTTTTCTAATGCGACTCAAATTTTTGGGAAAATTTTTCATAATTATAATGGACTAGTTAAAAGCCCACCACCCTCCTGATAAAATTTAGGGAAAGTTCAGAGAAATACGGGGGAAAATTGGGAAGAATTAGGGCGATTTCACATCATAACACTGACTCCATAAATTTATACAGGGGACATGACGAGTTCATCGTACCATCGACAAGCTTCCACTGCAGTTAGTCTGTATAACGGTAATCTGTTATATTGTTCCGAAGTCTAATTTATTTCCTCTCTAGGATACCGGGGTCATTCTATTTCTGCCGGTCATACTAACAAGTGGTTTTCCTAGTGACCACACAGATGTTTAATAGCACTCTTGCAAGCCCTCACTGTATCGTTCTTGTAGAGCAGGGATTCCCAAAGGGGCCCAGGTGGACCCCTTTGGGGGTCAATGGAAGTTCACAAAGAGTCTATAGTATTCCAGGGATCTATTGGAGGTCTATGATAAATTTTTCCTTTTTTAAATTTTATTTTATTTTTTAGGAAAGTAATGATTAGATAATAATATCCGTTTTAATATGTATAAATACATATTTGCATAGGACGGAGTGATAGACGCCTTTAAAGTGGAATGTCGTGACGCTTTTCTAGATGCCTCGAATGCCGCCGTCGGCCTTTATTTGTGTACCAACACTAGGCAGAACTGGGGAAATGCACTGGACCTTAAACAGCACATGGGTCCTCCCGATGCAACCAATAAGAAGGAGTTTCGTTTTTTCTGTTGGCGATGTTTGTGCAATTACAATCTGTGTTTCTGAAATCTTGTTTATATTTGTGAAATTAAAAATTAAAATAGTACAGAAATAATAATACATAAACCTAATGAGCCAAT
This sequence comes from Dolomedes plantarius, assembly GCA_907164885.2. Taxonomy (NCBI): domain Eukaryota; kingdom Metazoa; phylum Arthropoda; class Arachnida; order Araneae; family Dolomedidae; genus Dolomedes; species Dolomedes plantarius. Next base: position 131,831,869 of record OU015500.1, read on the forward strand.
TTCTAATTTTTTGTTCGTATTCTTAGTCAAATTGTTATCTTTAAATATTTTATATTCAATTATTAGTATTATAATTATGTCGTATGCTGTATATTATAAAGGAAAATGTGAAGGGGTCGATGCAGGAAAAAGGTTGGGAACCCCTGCTTTAAAGCAATTGAAGGGTTTGCGGAAAAAAGGCGATAGCTACATCTGTTTTAATATGTATAAATACAGATTTGCATAGGGCGGAGTGATCCAGGCATTGTAAAATTGTTTAGTAAAATATATATTTATATTCGTTATGTTAGTTATTGTGACTATACGAGGATAAAAAATTTTCAGGCCAAACATTAAAAAAATTATATCAATGCATCAAGCACAACCACCAAATTAATTGAAATCGAACTTTTGTGCAATTGCAATCTGTGTTTCTGAAATGTTGTTTATATTTGTGAAATTAAAAATAAAAATAGTACAAAAATAATAATACATAAACCAAATGAGCCAATTTCTAATTTTTTGTTTCTATTCTTAGTCAAATTGTTATCTTTAAATATTTTATGTGCAATTATTAGTATTATAATTATGTTGTATGCTGTATATTATAAAAAAATGTGAAGGGGTCAATGAAGAAAATCATTCTTTTAAAAGGGGTCGATGAAGGTAAAGGGTTGGGGACCCCTGGTGTAGAAGAAGCTACAAACCAGGAGTGTCTTTCTATTTTCTCATCCACATTGAAACTGAAAAGTTGACTGTTCTCCGCTATACTCCCATTTTTCAATTCCTACTATTAGTTCACACTCTCCCTATATATATATTGTTCAAATTTTCAATCATTAATAAAATACTTTTTATTCATCCAATCAAGTTCAAATACATTTTTTCAAACTTGTAGTGGATGACACTTGATATTAATACAGTTTTTTCAAATATTAATTCATTAAATTTAATTAATCGATTTTAGTTTTAGACCTAGAGCGTCTCTTGCTCTTGAATAGTAATTTCCCTCTCCTTACTCTGTAAACGGTAGCACTGCGGTAGCGCGGGCTCCTCCCGTCCTGTAGGTTGCGGGATCGAATCCCCAACCTGACAAACTTTTTCTCTCTCTTTCCCCCCTCCTAATCTCGCACAGTAAGCAAGGTTCTGGCAGGCAATCCTTTTTTTCAATTCCTACTATTAGTTCACATTCAAATTTTTCTTTGTTGACCTAAGTAGGAATTGACTTTAAAAAATTTTGTTTTTATATTACTTGTTCTCTACAACGTTGAACATTTCTGGATGAAAATCCTATGATTTCACCGATATCCTTAGATTATTTTGTTTTCACCATAAATGCTTGAAATTCGGTTCCTGGGGAAACGCGAAAGACCACTTCGCGGGATCACTTGATACGCCTACAGATGCAGTTGTTAAAGTAATTATTACTTACAGACATTAATTAAAAGTTGTGTACACAGAAACGCGTAAACCATTGCAGAACATACGTATTTAAATCTAAATGACTAGGATGGACGGAAATTTGAATTGAAAGAGATATAGTTCTGATTTTACTTACTTAAATAGATTCTTTAAACCAATAGATTCGAGTTTGATTTTTTTTTCTTGTGTCTACTTCAATAAAAACATCACTTTATGACGCTTAATAAACTTTGTTTCCGTCTATTATCAGAAGAAAAATAGAATTTAATGATTTTAACTTTTAGCTTAAGGTAGCGCCGCATGAGATGACCTCGCGGATTTTTCATCCCCTATCTTAAGCTATAGGAAATGTTTCTATCAATTTCAGTTTCCTATGCATATATTATACACTTATAAATTCAAGTCCTGTAAAAGATTACCGTATTTTTCGGCGTATAACGTGCACTTTTAATACAAAAATAAAGATCGAAGTTTACGGGTGCGCGTTATATGCCGGATATAAAAAAGGATAGATTTACAAATGAGGAAAAGGTTAACATAAAAATATTGGATTTCTACATGTATCTAAATGCTGAAAGTATAATAATGTAAACAATTGAACGCAAACTAAAACCTATAAAGTGGGCATAGACTGCCAAACAAATTAACTGAAAACCTACCCTAGCATTGGAAACTTTTAACTTTTCAATAAAAGATTACGCAGTTCCAACAAATCCTCATATTGAAAACGGACAAATATAACTAAATTAAATATTTCAACAGAGCTAGATAAATATAGGAAGAATGTAGACAAAAAATAAACAGAAATCAAGCACTTAAGTCTCTACGATAAGGCAAGATTCTGTAGTAGTGTCGGAACTAAACGAAATATCGAAGTAACCGACTGGTGTCGTCATCAGGGAGCTTAACAAAATCAGTTACCTCAAAGGGGAACTTTCTGAATAGGATGCAGGTCTAACAAAAAGACATCCCAAGGCCCCGAGATCCCCTTTGAAACAGATATTTTATCTAAATGGTGTTTATTTAAAAGAAATGACATACCATATGAACTTAAAAATTTCATTTATCTGATAACATGAATACAGTAACCACCGCTTATAGTGATCAGTGGTTATAAGAATCAACCGCTTATAAGAATCAATATCGCGAAAACAAAAACAAATGTATTATTTCCATGTTAAAATTTTCGCTTTAAAGAATCAATCCACCGGTTTTAAGAATCAGTTTACACTCTTCGCTTTCCTGTCATTTTTCCAAAAAAGCCACTTAAACCCTCAAAAGCCACGAAGTTCTTTCTTTTTTTTTAAAAGAAAGATTGATAAGATGGGATGGAATATATTCATAAAATTAATCCCTTTCTTTGTTAGACATAACATAATTGTTTCCCCTTAAACGCTTTAGCACAACACTATCCTATTAGCTTGACCCGGGGGCATCTTTACCCGTCCGGGTCCGATTTCACTTTTCTCCACTGAGAAGCAAAAATAGGACTTTTTTTCCCCACCCTCCACATCCTGGTTGCGGCTTCCTGGACTCTGAAACATACAAATCTTCGGCGAAGTATCCACTATGACTTAGGCAAACGTGACATTAGTAGATTCAGCACGTTATCAAACCGTGAAACGTAAGTTCGAGGGTGAATCTTCGTCTGAGACTATTAGTATTGAAAGAGGTATAAACAGCCTCTTGAAAACTTCATTACGTCCAACTACCATAGAAAACTTTTTCTTGCTCCCTTCCTGTAGTTGAAATGTTAAAACTGTTAAGCAGGTATGTTGTAACAAATATTGAATTTTTCTTCTCTTACTATAATCATGTGTATCTGCTTATAGGTCTAGAAATTAAGTTGTATTTTTAAAATTATAAAAAATAATTTTAATAAAAGATAATTAACGTTAATTAAAGAGTATTTTATGGTAAATTATCTAATTTATGTATATATATGTGTGTGTGTGCCTGTCCAAAAACCTAAATTTCGGCTATAAGAATCAACCGCTTATAAGAATCAAATACAGTCATAACAAACGTGATTCTTATAAGCGGAAATCACTGTAATTCGTTATATTCGTCTTCCGTAATATCTTCAAGCACATCATCAAATTCTGTTTCTGAAAGAGGGAGTTCTGAAAGAGAAAAAAACCTGACTCCTAATTCCGCGAATTCATTCGGGTCAGAAGTTCGTTTTTACCCCCCGTTTGCAGAATTATTTACTCCCTCAAGCATTTCCCCCAGACACATATTGTTCCCCTTATCGCTTGTCAATTGAGTATACCATTGTTCGAAAGCCTGAGAAAATCCTTCGAATGAATGACTTCAAAAAGTAAGAGTATCGTACACATGTACATTTCAGCTTTCTTCGTCAAGGAAAGGGTGCGCGTTATACGGAGAATATACCTAAAAATTTAAAAAATGTAGTTTAAAATTATAGTTGCGCGTTATACGCCGTTAAATATGGTAACCATTGAAATATTTAAATTGAAAAAAAAATTACGCTTTCTTAAGGCTGTTGTGTACTAAGCCTATTAGAGACGCTGACCTCAGTGTTAACCTAGAGAAAATGTGTCTACTATTTCAGTGGCGCACCCAGGGGGGGCCCAGGGAGCCCTGCCCCCCCAAAGAAGTAGAAATATTGATTTTGCATTATAAATATTTTTATTTGTTCATCTCGGCCCCCCCATGCATTATAAATATTTTTATCCATTCATCTCGGCCCCCCCTCAGAAAAAATCCTGAGTGCGCCACTATACTATTTACAACTACATTAATGCTTTTAATCCAGAAAAATGGTATTTTTAGATATCCTGAACTTTTCTGCACCTTGCAACAGGATTCATTTTATTATTTGCGACCACTAAAGGAATTTATGTGCGTTTAAAAAAAGCTATACCTGATTTTTTTCCTCTGAATAATTTAAATTTTAAAATATTATTCGCATTTAAAAAGAAAAAACGAAAGGTGCCCTGTAGTGTAATGTTTGACTAGTTGTCACAAAATGTTGTGACCCGTGATTCCCCCCCTTCTCTACCAATCAGAGGATTGGATGCGTGGGTGGAGGGGATCGTCGGGCAGTCAGTAAGAAAGAAACAGAAGGGTCGCGTCTATAGTAGGGATCGGAGGTATGGCGAGATATTGCAGGCTCGTCTAACCTCTGTGTAGTTAGTTATTCTGTGATTAGAATAGAGTTAGAGGAGAGCGTCTATAGTAGGGATCGGAGGTCTGGCGAGATATTGCAGGCTCGTCTCACCTTTGGGTAGTTAGTTATTCTGTGATTAGAATAGAGTTAGAGAAGAGCGTCTCTTGTACAGATCCGAGGTCTGGCGAGATATTGCAGGCTCGTCTCACCTCTGGGTAGTTAGTTATTCTGTGATTAGAATAGAGTTAGAGGAGAGCGTCTATAGTAGGGATCGGAGGTCTGGCGAGATATTGCAGGCTCGTCTAACCTCTGTGTAGTTAGTTATTCTGTGATTAGAATAGAGTTAGAGGAGAGCGTCTATAGTAGGGATCGGAGGTCTGGCGAGATATTGCAGGCTCGTCTAACCTCTGGGTAGTTAGTTATTCTGTGATTAGAATAGAGTTAGAGGAGAACGTCTCTTGTAGAGATCCAAAGTCTGGCGAGATATAGCAGATTCGTCTCACCTCTGGTGTGTTAATTATTCTGTGATTAGAATAGGGACAGAGAGGGCGTCTCTAAGAGTGTTAGGAGGCCTGGCTAGATAGAGCAGGCTCGTCTCGCCTCCAGGGAATTTATTAATCTGTAAGCAGATTGGAGTGTAGTAGGAGTCAGAGTCTGGCAAGATGCTGCAGACTTGCCCACCTCGTGCTCAGAGTTTTCTGTAATTGTTATGTTAAATGTTTAACTGTAAATAAATTTATGTTCGTGTCGTAACCCTTTCAGGGGCGCCGTTTGCACAGTGAAAACGCCTAATTCTGGTCTTGTTTTCACTTGCATTCAATATATTCCTTTTAAATGAGCAGAAAAATGGTTTGTACTGCCATCTGTTATCAGTTTAAAGAAATAAAAACATTTTGCAACCTTTAATTGGAAAAATTTTTAAAGATTCTTTAGGTTAAATAAATCGAGAAAAAAATCTGCACCGTTCAAACGGTGGAGGTTTTTGCCCCTGAAAGGGTTAAGAGGGACTCGTTTTTGCACTACCTCATTTGTCCCCATGCCATGTAGTAAAAGAACCTCACGACATGTCCCAAGATGTAAAATTTCTTTCTTTAGTGCGATTTAAAAAAAATATTTCAGGTAGTATCTTCTAACGAAACTACCGTGGGTTATTAACGTAGGATTACTTATCATTGCGTACCTCTTTTTTTTTTTTTACGCATTTTTCTGTTTAACTGTTTACTGCTATGGGTTTGGCGGGCTGCTTAAATTATAACTTGCAACGCTGGACGGAATTTTTTTTCTTTCCGGAGGACCGTTATTGAGGAACGTAATCCTACGTTAAAAAACTTTCAATCCAAGTCGGCAATCCTTGGACACATTTTCTCCATAGGTTAACACTGAGGTGAGCGAATCCAATAGGGTTAGTTCACAGCAGCCTTAATATCAGCGTAAACCTTCAAATGAAAAAAAAAATGGCATTTGCTAATATGTTATTAAGAAAATACTGAGAGGAAAATTTTTCACAGCTTAAAATTGTTATTGAAGATCTGAGATGTGTTGAAAACAGATGCTGAAATCCTCTTATACGTAATCTCATAACATGGCTCGACTGCCGTGAATATTTTTATTTTGTTCCACAGTATGCTCTGGATTTTGACGGAGAGATGAAACATTCTACCACATCAGTTCATCAGAATTATAAAATCTCACGACTAGTTTCTACACTGAAAAATTTCCTATAAATTTTACCCATCTATATATATAAATCAGTTCCGTAACTGACTCTCTCACTGACTGACTGATTGACTGACTGACATACAACGCACAGACCAAACCGTTGGACCTAAAGGGTTGAAATTTTGCATGGCGATTCTTCTTATAGTCTAGGGGTGCACTAAGAAAGATTTTTGAAAAATTCTTAGATTTTTTTAAAATTAAATTTTTAAGCTGTTTTAGTAACTTTTTTTAAGTTTGCATTTAAAATAATAATTTGAGAGTTATGAAATTTATATCACGAAAAGATCATAAAAATTCCTTTAAAATGATATCTTTCTCGAATCTTTACCTCCATTTTCTGATTTTTGGTGAATTTTTAAAGATTAAATTTTAGAATTTAATTTATTAAATGCTGATCACGTGATTTCTTTTTCTGGTACTTTAAATAAATTTATCGTCACGTGCATAACAACTAAATAGACAAAAAAAAATTTTTTTCTTGCTAATGCGGTTAGACGATTGGACATTATCCAAAAAAATATTAAAATACAGTAAAAGATATGTTCTTCGAACTGTACTATATTCTTTAGTATGTCCTATTAGATTTAATTTGCATATTTTCTTCTACATTATTTTGTCTATAAAAATATCCCTCACGATTTTTTTTATAAATATATAATTTTTTTTACATCAATTGTATACATTGATAGTCGTATTTATTATAAATATATATACAGTAACCACCACATATAGTGATCAGTGATTATAAGAATCAACCGCTTATAAGAATCAATATCGCAAAAACAAAATCAAATGTATTATTTCCATGTTAAAATTTTCGCTTTAAAGAATCAATCCACCGGTTTTAAGAATCAGCTTACACTCTTCGCTTTCCTTTCATTTTTCCAAAAACACCACTTAAACCCTCAAAAGGTACGAAGTACTTTCTCTATTTTTTTAAAAGAAAGACTGATAAGATGGGGTGGAATATAGTCGTAAAATGCATCCCTTTCTTTGTTAGACATAACATAATAGTTTCCCCTTAAACTCTTTAGCTAAACACTGTCCAATTAGCTTGACCCACGACCATCTTTACCTGTTCGGGTCCGATTTCACTTTTCTCCACTGATAAACAAAGACAGGGACTCTTTTTTTTCCCACCTCCCACATCCTGGTTGCGGCTTCCTGGACCCTGAAACACATAAATCTTCAGCGAAGTGTCCACTATCACTTAGGCAAACGTGACATTAGTAGATTCAGCACGTTATCAAACCGTGAAACATAAGGTAGAAGTAAACGTAATCTTCGTCTGAGACTATTGATATTGAAAGAGGTATAAACAGCCTCCTGAAAACTTCATTACGTCAAACTACCATAGAAAACTTATTCTTGCACCCTTCCTGTAGTTGAAATATTAAAACTGTTAAGCAGGTATGTTGTAACAAATATTGAATTTTTTTCTTCTCTTACTATAATCATGTGTATCCACTTATAGGTATGGAAATTAAGTTGTATTTTTAAAATTATAAAAAAAAAATAAAAGATAATTAACGTAAATTTAAGAGTATTTTATGGTAAATTATCTCATATATGCGTATATAGGTGTGTGTGTGTGTGCCTGTCCAAAAATCCAAATTTCGGCTACAAGAATCAAAAACAGTAATAACAAACGTGATTCTTATAAGCGTAAATCACTGTTTATATATATATATATATATATATATATATTTGGCATTAATTGCATACATTGACCGTTGTATTTAATTTGAATGTACTCTGTAGCGAAGTGCGGGTTTTCAGCTAGTTATCATCTAATTCAGCGGTTCTCAACCTGGGGGGCACGCCCCCCTGGGAGGGGCGTGGAAGAATTTCAAGGGGGCGTGAGTTTAAAAAAAATAAAATAAAACGTAAAACTAACTGTCAAAAACTTGTCAAGGACAAACAGTGCCAGCCCTCTCATTAATGTTGTGAAAGTGACTGGTATAACATGCCAACCTCACCTATATTCTTGATTACCTCAAATATATTTGATCTGCATTTGATTCTTTGATTTCATATGTTCTAATAATAATATGTTCCAAATTAAGATATGTGTAGTAATATTAAATTTTGTGTATGAAATTATCTATTCTATATTTTCATTTAATAACCAGCTTCAGTTTCAAGTTCCGATTGTACTTCTTGTATTGACCACATATGGTGGTGGGGGAGGCGTGACCTCACATCAGTGTTTATAGGGGGGCACAGAGCCTGAATGGTTGAGGACCCCTGATCTAATTGATTTATTACTCGAAAACGTGACGCAGCGACGCATCAGTTGAACTCTCTCGAGTCTTCAACCCCCATGAAAAGGAATGGGATTTTTCCTCTCAGAATTTATAAAAGCGGATTAAAAGATGAATATTTTTTCTATTCTGTATCCTGGTTTTGAAAGTAAATCTTGAAAGGAAAAGGCAATAATGCTCCTGCTTCTCACAATTTTATTTTCTCAGAATTTTTTTGCCGTGATCATAAAATACTGGAAGGGAAATTTTACATAGATTGGCATAAGGGCTGCAAATCTGCGATATCAACTGATACATTGCCTTAAGGCGAGAATGGACAGTGAAAAAAAAATTTTTTTTATTTATCAACCAATTGCTATGAAATTTTGTATACTTATGCAGTGTTGCTTAGATATGAAAATGCTAAATTAAAAAAAATCAGAATGTAATTAATTCAAATATTAATTAAAATCAGTTTGTTAATTACTCTATTTAACCCTTCAACGGGCGCGCAAATTTTTGGGTACACCAGCAGGAGCGCGTTGCATAAAGTGCAACGTCTCTTTCAACCTCGATTATTCCTTTTGTAATAAGCTTTCTTTTATCAAATTGAAAATACAGTGGGTGATCGGTTTGCAAACATAATCCGTTCCAAGACTATGTTCGTAAACCGAAATGTTCGTTAACCGATCATCGATTTACCATAGATTTTTATGGGACTTCAATAAATTCGATCTGGAGGCCCTAAAAATTAAATTAAAAAATATATATACATATATATATATTTATAATTTATTAGTAAGTTTATTTTTTTTGCCAAAATAATACAGTCTTGCACATTAATCAATCTTTTTTTTTTCAATGGGTCGTTAAAGAACATGTCGAATGTCAATTGCTTTTCTCTTTTCGTATGACGTAGCGACCAGCGCCCCCACCGTTTTTAGAGTTTGACTAGATAGAACTTCTCCATGTAAGCATGGCTCTTAGATTAGTGCAATTTGTAGACCCCCTTTAAGGGTTGTACATACATGTAAAATAAATGTTTATAACTAAAATTGTATCGTTTGTAGACCTTTTGATTACAATTATTATATAAACTCACTGAACCAACCCTTGGTTGATCTTGGACTACTAGAAACTTCTTTCGACCTTTTGTCATAGAGGTGTTCGGTAGAATTCGTTTTAGTTCGTTATCCGAACATATGTTCGTTGTCCGAACACAAAAATCTTTCGTTAAGGTGTTCGTTAACCGAATTGTTCGTAGTCCGAACTGTTCGTTGACCGATCACCCACTGTATTAATTTTCCGTTTGATGACAAGATATAAGATGTTGATAATACTGAGATATGTTTATAATTAAAGGCCAAAGAATGCAGATACAATCGCCTTATTTCAAAACTGTCTGGTTTAATAAGGACCATCTAAGGGCAACATGCAAATCGATTCCTATTATGTCCAAAAACTTAAAAAACAATGAGGTTGTCCATATTCATGATATGCGGAATACCGTGTAATACCGTGCACATTTGATTTACTACATGAACTCATAATTTCGTCGCATTGCAATTCAGTATAATCGCTGGTATACCACGGTTAAATCACGATTAACAATGAATGGAAAGGAATACAAGGGTCAGAAAAACCTGCATTAGAAAGGGTGTAGCTATAAATAGAAACTGCTTAGAAGATTCAAACCTTACTTAAAACCTTACTAAAAACACACCATTCAAAATTACGAGAATGTTGCACTTTAAACACAGGCGCGCCCGCTAAAGGGTTAAAAA
>OU015500.1:131847148-132007148 GCA_907164885.2 Dolomedes plantarius
AAAATCGTCCTTAAGTAGAGATCGCCCTTAAACAGAATTTGTTAAAAAATAACATTTCCCATAACGTCGGAGAAGCCGAGACCCAGGAAATATCGTCTTTCAATAGAGGTCGTCGTTAAGTAGAGCGTCGTTAAACAGAGAGCCAACTGCATTAAAACTTGGTGAGACGTTCTTTCTATTTAAATAATTCTTTTTAATTCTAATGGGTAGTTCCGTAAAAATAAGCCATAACTTAGGATATTTTTAGCCCGGACCCTGTATTGCAGCTTAAAAGAGCCTTAGATTTTCAAAAATCAAACAGATATGTGCAAGCAACGAGAAAAAAATCGTTATGGCATGTGAATCCGTGTGTTCTATTTCTAATCCATTTGTCGAGAGTTCAAAGAAATCAAAGTTCGTAAACACAAAACTAAACTTTATTTTACGTACACGAACATTACACTAATAAACATTTAAATTTAAATCTATAATTCCAACGGTTATTATGGTGAAAAGGTGGGGAAATCCCATCAAGTTATATTCTCAAAGAGCTCTGAAAGCGGAGGGAAATTTCCCATTTTATTATTCTTCTTTTTTCTACCGTTGCCAATCGGCAAACCTAAACTTCGCGCTCGGAACTACGTGCCTCCATACCTATTTTCATACTATCTATCCTGAATGATAAAAATATGACAGAGTTAAAAATCACGGGTAGCCAGTGGCGTAGCGAGCATAACTGGCGCCCGGGGCACGATACCTTTGTGGCGCCCACCCCCCCTGAAAAACATATAGTAATATAATATAGACCCTATATTGGCGCCCTCGATAAACATATAATAACATAATATATAGACCTTATATTGGCACTCCCCCCCCCCCCGAAAAGCATATACAGTGGAATCTCGATCGATCGTTTTCGGATCGTTTTTCCGTATGTGTCGTTCATTTTATCCAGTCCCAACGATCATATTGCTTTGTTATGTTTCCGCATCTATCGTTTTCCCGCATTTATCGTTCATTTCAATCGGTCCCTTGAAAAACGATAGATCGAGATTCCACTGTAGTAACATAATATATAGACCTTCTGTTGGTGCCCTCCCCTAAAAAACATATAGTAATATAATATATAGACCTTATATTGGCGCCCCCCACAAAATAATATAGTAATATAATATATAGACCTTATATTGGCACTCCCCCCCCCCCCGAAAAGCATATACAGTGGAATCTCGATCGATCGTTTTCGGATCGTTTTTCCGTATGTGTCGTTCATTTTATCCAGTCCCAACGATCATATTGCTTTGTTATGTTTCCGCATCTATCGTTTTCCCGCATTTATCGTTCATTTCAATAGGTCCCTTGAAAATCGATAGATCGAGATTCCACTGTAGTAACATAATATATAGACCTTATGTTGGTGCCCTCCCCTAAAAACATATAGTAATATAATATATAGATCTTATATTGGGCCCTCCCCTGAAAAACATATAGTAATATAATATATAGACCTTATATTGGCATCCACCTCGAAAACATATAGTAATATAATATATGGATCTTACATTGGCGCCCCTCTGCGAGTGGCGCCCGGGGCATGATAGACCCCCTTGCCCCCCCCCCCCCCCTTTGCTACGCCACTGCGGGTAGCAGAAGACGATGGAAGAAAACAAAAAAAATAATCCACCAAAATCACGATCGAAAGAAATGCACTCTCTAAATCACGCATTTCGTTCAGAAAGAATCGAGCTGGGACCAAAAAAAAAATCAAAAAATCAACGTTTTGTTTAAAAGAAACCTAATAAATCTCTGGAAACGATGAATGTCAAAAGGGTCAGTTGTAAACAATTCCCGACAGAATTACACATTTTCAAAAACCCGTGGAACAAGTAAAACGACGAAGGAATGCCCACATTTTTGCATCAAATTTCCATTTTAAAAAACAACGCTCGGAGAAGAAAGAATAAGTAAAATCTCCTGACCTTGCCTCTCAAAAACGGATGCCCGTAAACTAACTCCGACTTCAGCAGACTGTCAGAGGACGGAGAAACAGTTTTAGATCTGTTGATTTCATTTTTTCCTTTTGAATCGCGCGTTTTGCAAACACAAGAAGTCCATACCGAGCGGAAAAGAGAAACCTGATATTACGAGCTATCTTTTTTCGTGTGTATATATAAAATATCAATCATACGGTTATAGCAACATATACAGAACTGCTTTTGCTTCGAGACTTGTAATCAAAACCCGTAGTGCATATTAAAATAATTTTTTCTTCCTATCCACTTTCTTTTTTTTCTGTTTAAAGACGGGCTAACCCTTTAGATTCTGAGCTTTGTCCTTAGAGCCGTTTTGAAGGTCACCTACTGACAGATTCAAGGTGGGGGGGCTCAGGAAAAAAGTACTCGCTATAATTTTTATTCTTTTATTATTTTCGTTTTTAAGCTCTTGGTTTATCACGTGCAACGATGCGGAGACGCATTATATCTTAGTTTTCCTCAAGCGGCGATGGCAACACGGCCTTGAAAATGACATGTAGCGTCACCGTGCGGTATTTTACGAGACTTTTCCTTTTAAATAAAATTTGTACAGTTAGGCGAAAATAAGGAATACAATAAACACTTCTGTCTCGTTTTGTTTGGAGCGGAAATCAAATTAATATACGCTGAGACTTCAAACGATTATACAATAAGGCTGAGACAGAATATACTGAAAATCTATATATATAAAACAGTTCCGTGACTGACTGACAGATAACGCACAGACCAAAACACTGCATCTAAAGGACTGAAATTTTGCATGGCGAAACTTCTAGTGTAGGGATGCACTAAGAAAGATTTTAGAAAAATTCTTTTTTGAATTTTTTTTAAAATTAAATTTTTTAGCTGTTTTTGTAACATCTTATAAAGTTTGCATTTAAAATAATAATCTGGGGGTTATAAAGTTTATATCACGAGAAAGATCATAAAAATTCCTTTAAAATGAAATCTTTTCCGAATCTTTAGCTCCATTTTCTGATTTTTGGTGAATTTTTAAATATTAATTTTTAGAATTTAATTTATTAAATACTGATCACGTGATTTCTTTTTCTGGTACTTTAAATTAATTTATCATCACGTGCAAAACAACGAAATAGACAAAAAAAAAATTTTCTTGCTAATGCGGCAGACGATTAGACATTATCCAAAAAAATACTAAAATACAGTAAAAGATTTTTTAGAATTTAATTTATTAAATGATGATTACGTGGTTTCTTTTCTTTTTGTGATACTTTAAATTAATTTTGCATCCCGTGCATAACAACGAAATAAATTGACAAAAGAAATATTAAAATACGGTGGAAGATAAAATTTAACCACTAGACTAATTGAGGTGGAAGTTTTTTAAGAATTTATTTCAAATTAATTAAGAATTTAATCCTCTAAAAATCAATTTCATTATTTTTTCATTGTAATTATCCTAAAATGTACTCCGTAGCGAAGCACGGGTATTCGGCTAGTAAAATATATAGACACTGACTATCAAATATGTCTTACTGACAACTAACAATTATAGACGTAATGCTGACTATTGACTGTAGAAAGTGAAATATGCAATCACTAAATTATACATAATTTTTTTTAATTTGTGCTTTTATCCTAAACTAATATTTAAAAGTTTTTTAATAGGCTTGGAAATCTATTGGATAGATTTTTGCAAATTTAAGAGAATTTCAAATCTGTCCTTTATCCGCTAAAATTGATATTTCGTAAACTGCAAAGAACTTTTGCAGATAACCATATACTATATCAACATAAACATTTCTTAAAGAAGCAGAGAGTTTTGCGACATAGTTCAGCTATACCTACATGCAGGAGTGCCACCTTAAGTCTGCTGTGTACTAACTTTACTGGATTCTTTCACCTCAATGTTAACCTATGGAGTAAATGCGTCTACTATTTACAACTACATAAATGCCGGTAAAAATGGTATTTTCAGATAGCCGGAACTGTTCTGCACATTGCAACACGATTCATTATATAAATTTTCGTCCACCAAAGGAAATGAGAAACGTTTAAAAAACACTATACCATATTTTTTCCCAGAATAATTAAAATTTCAAAATATTATTTACATTTAAAAAAAAAAACGAAAAATGTCCGATGGTGTAAAATTTCTTTCTCTATTACGTAGTACAAGTAAAAAAATTTTCAGGTAGCCTCTTCCTCTACCCCGGGTTATTAACGTAGGATTACTTATCATTGCTTACCTCTTTATATATATATATATATATATATATATATATATATATATATATATATATATATATATATATATATATATATATATATATATATATATATAAATTAATATATATATATAAATATATATATAGTTATATATATACAGTGGAATCTCGATCTATCGTTTTTCAAGGGGCCGATTGAAATGAACGATAAATGAGGGAAAACGATAGATGCGGAAACATAACAAAGCAGTATGATAGTTGGGACTGGATAAAATGAACGACACATACGGAAAAACGATGGATCCGAAAACGATCGATCGAGATTCCACTATATATATATATATATATATATATATATATATATAAATTTTGACGGATTTTGGTACTTTTTTGTTTAACTGTTTCCTGCTTGCCCAAGCGATACACACTGGGTTTGTCGCGCTGCCAAAATTATAGCTTGCGACCAGTGGCGCACCCAGGATTTTTCTTGGGAGGGGGAGGGGGGCGAGATGAACGGATAAAAATATTTATAATACAAAATCAGTATTCATAATACAATTTCTATTTTTTTGGGAGGAGCAGGGCCCCTTGGAATCCCCCCCCCCTGGGTGCGCCACTGCTCGCGACGATGGATGATTTTAGAGTCTGAAATTTTGCTTTCTGGAGGACCGTTATGGAAGTACGTAATCCTACGTTAAAAAATCTTTCAATCCAAGTTAGCAATCTTTGACATAGAGGTGAACGAATCCGATAGGGTTAGCACACAGCAGACTTAATCACAATCCAGAGGTATTATAACTAGAAATTTTCATTACTAATAATTTTCCATTTTCGGATGAGGACGGTTTTTAAACTCACCGTGCAACTGCAAACAAATGGAGATAAATTTTCTGTGAAATTAAGTACAATCTATTGGCTGACTTATCATAAGGGAGGGAAATATCTACTGAATTGACCCGTATCAGCCATTTTGTTTCTCATGGCTATTATTTGACGTTTATACGGAATGACATTGAAAGAGGAGATTTTATCATATCACCAGGGTGCTACAGCTAAATAATGCACCGACCTGATGATCGGAGGATTCGTAGTCCAATACTCTCCTCTGGTTACCTGTCATTACCGTGTTGCACGATCTTTGAAAATAAAAAATAAAAATAAATTTAAAAAATTTCAGGTAGTCTCTTCTAAAGAAACTACCGGGGTCATTAACATTGGATTACTTATCGTTGCTTACCTCTTTTGTATGTATATATGTATGTGGTATGTATATATGTATCTATATATATGTACATATATGTACATATATGTGTGTGTATATATATATATATATTATATATGTATATATGTATCTATATATATATGTACATATATATATATATATATATATATATATATAT
This sequence comes from Dolomedes plantarius, assembly GCA_907164885.2. Lineage (NCBI taxonomy): Eukaryota > Metazoa > Arthropoda > Arachnida > Araneae > Dolomedidae > Dolomedes > Dolomedes plantarius. The sequence goes on from OU015500.1 coordinate 131,852,750, forward strand.
ACATATATTGTAGAATCTCGATCGATCGTTTTCGGATCCATCGTTTTCCCGTATGTGTCGTTCATTTTATCCAGTCCCAACGATCATATTGCTTTGTTATGTTTCCGCATCTATCGTTTTCCCGCATTTATCGTTCATTTCAATCGGTCCCTTGAAAAACGATAGATCGAGATTCCACTGTATATATATGTGTGTGTGTGTGTGTGTGTGTGTCAGTGTCAGTCAAAATTTTGACGCATTTTGGTACTTTTCTGTTTAATTGTTTACTGCTTGAAAAAGCGATACAGACGATTTGGCAGGCTGCCAAAATTATAACTCGCGAGGTACGGACGGACGGTTTTAGCGTCTGAAATTTTCCTTTCCGGAGGACCGTTATTGAGGAACGTAATCCTACGTTCAAAAAAGGGCAATGAACCATTAGGCGGACTAACGGCAAAAAAATATTTGCAGAAAAATTCAGCATCGTCAGATAAATGGATTAATATACGTAGAACAAAACACCCTGTGTTGTTGAAATAAAAAACGGAAATGGGGAGTAAACGGGAGGAAGGACATTCAAAAACGAGACTGTCTTTCAACACCAGTGTACCGTGAATACGGTCGGATCCCGTTATAACGAACTTCAAGGGAGAAAAGGTTTTGTTCGCTTTATCCGGTGGTTCGCTATATCCGAACCATTAAGATAAAATGCTAGAGTTCCCGAAATGTATAACTTATTAGTTGCAATGTGTATTCAATAATAATGTATTAAAAAATGATAAAACCTATGATCATTAATGAATTTAATCGACTAAAATCAATTACATTAAACTGGCACAATACTAATTAAATTACGTACAATAGGAAAACGGAGGGACCACAATTTCCATTCGTTATAACCGTGAGTTCGTTATATACCCGGTTCGCTATAACGGGGTTCGACTGTATTTAATATACTGTTCCGTAGATCGGGAGTTCTCTAATTGAAAAGACCTGACGCTAATAGACAATAATTACACGTTTATAAAAAAAAATTTTAACTATCCTCCTCTATTTTTAAATGGAAATACACTGGAATCTCGATCTATCGTTTTTCAAGGGACCGATTGAAATGAACGATAAATGCGGGAAAACGATAGATGCGGAAACATAACAAAGCAATATGATCGTTGGGACTGGATAAAATGGACGACACATACGGAAAAACGATGGATCCGAAAACGATCGATCGAGATTCTACTGTACTCCAATGGCTAGTTGTACTGAAATATAAGTTTATCATTGAAGAGTTTATCATTACGAAGAGACTGGATTGAAATGTTACACTTTTCGTGAGCACGTGTAACGGAAGGCGTTTACGCTCTCAGATAATAATAGAAGTGAAATAAATAGAATAACAGATAATTTAAATTTAATAAAACTAACGTATTCAGTTCAAGTGCATAGGAAGTGGGGGGTGGGGCAAAACGGAAACTCCAACACACGCACAAGTTAAGGTCACACAGAACAACATCTCGACAACCAAAATGGAGCGAATTTAGTGAAATTTTTATGAACATGTATTTAATTGCAGAATACATATACAGTGGAATCTCGATCGATCGTTTTCGGATCCATCGTTTTTCCGTATGTACCGTTCATTTTATCCAGTCCCAACGATCATATTGCTTTGTTATGTTTCCGCATCTATCGTTTTCCCGCATCTAAAAACGATACTAAAAACGATTCCGCATCTAAAAACGATAGATCGAGATTTCACTGTATATATAATATATACAGTGGAATCTCGATCAATCGTTTTTCAAGGGACCGATTGAAATGAACGATAAATGCGGGAAAACGATAGATGCGGAAACATAACAAAGCAATATGATCGTTGGGACTGGATAAAATGAACGGTACATACGGAAAAACGATGGATCCGAAAACGATCGATCGAGATTCCACTGTAAATGGTCATAAAAATTTCACTAAAATCGCTCCATTTTCGTTGTCGAGATGTTTTGTGTGCCCTTAAAAGAGGTCACAGACACATGGGTTTGACCACTAAACATCATTAAAATACCGGGTGGTCATAAAGAAACTTTGTCGATATATGGACCTCTAGCGGCTGTTCCGTTCAACCGATCGAGATGAGATTTCAGATATAGTTATTCAGAGGTATGAGCTCGAGATTCTGAGAACGGCAACCAAGTGGCGCTCACGGTTACGGTTATAGGTATAGAAACTCGAAATTTTCAAATGGCAACGCCCGCTTTTTCCCGTCGCAAAATGCTCAGCGCATGTAAAAACCCTAAAAAGCGTTGGAACGGTACGTGTATCACAAAGAAAACGGACGCGTTATGCACGCACAAAAAAACAGCTCTGCGAATGGCTAACAAGCGCACGATCAGAGAGCTTTTTATCAGTTTTCTACGCTGAATATCTGACGAACGGCGTTCTGTGATTGGTTTCTAGCCTCTGTCATATGCAAATTTCCTCCGTACGCCCCGATCGTGTCTTTCAACGAGCAAAACAAAATACGACGAGCAAAACGTAAGCAAAATAAAATAAGTCTGCTGCCTGGATTTTGTTTTGCTTATTACCCATATTATCCGGATTTCCGATTGTCCGAATTGCCTATGGTCCTATTTAGTCCGGATAAACGAGGTTTTACTGTACTTCTCTTTCTGATGCCACATTGGCAAATGCATATTTCTTAATATTGTTTCATGCATACGTAAATAAATGCTTAAATATGCATAAGAAAAGACCGTGTAGATTTTAAAATTTACTTTTTACTGATGCTAAGTTTTTATAGAATCATTAACCATTGTTATTTGTAGCTACATCATCAAAATCAGTTTTCTGAAAGAAAAAATTTAAGAAGAAATTAACGAAACACTCAAAATGTATCTTAACGGCTAATTTACGTGTAAAAAGAAATTCAAAAATACGAAATTCCTAATGTGCAATCTTTATGTATATAACAGTTCCGTAACTGACTGACTGACTGACAGACAGATAACTCACAGACCATTTCACAGGACCTAAAGGGCTGAAATTTTGCATGGCGATTCTTCTTATAGTGTAAGGGTGCACTAAGAGAGATTTTTGGAAAATTCTTCTTAGATTTATTGAAATTAAATTTTTAAACTGTTTTTGTAATATTCTTTAAAGTGTGCATTTAAAATAATAATCGGAGGTTTATAAAATTTATATCACGATAAAGATCATAAAAATTCCTTTATAATGAAATCTTTTTCGAATCTTTACCTCCATTTTCTGATTTTTGGTGAATTTTTAAAGATTCATTTTTAGAATTTAATTTATTAAATGCTGACCACGTGGTTTCTTTTCTTTTTATTTTGCGTCACGTGCATAACAACGAAATAGGCAAAAAAAAATTTTTTCATTGCTAATGCGGCAGACGATTGGTCATTATCCAAAAAAATATTAACATAGTACAGTAAAAGAAATGTTCCTCAAACTGTACTATATTAACTGTACTATATTATTTAGTATGTTATATTAGATTTAATTTGAATATTTTCTTTTACATTATTTTGTCTATAAAAATATGCATTACGATTTTTTTATAAATATGGTTTTCGTTTTTTTTTTTTTTTTTACATCAATTGCATACATTGATTGTTGTATTTATTTTTAATGTACTCCGCAGCGAGGTACGGGTTTTCGGCTAGTAAGAAATGTAGCTGTACAAAACTTCTCTTCGAGTACTCAAGATCTGCGAGATCCAACTTGATCACAGCCTTAAAAGAAATTCCCAGCCTTGAGATTCTCACTTGATAGTGGAGAGATCCACTCCCACAGACAAAGATAAACAAATTTCATTCACGCGGTTCGGATGAATGAAGTAATGCTTATGAAATAATATCGCATAAACAGTAAACATCGTGTAAGCCAGTGCGTGCGCAAACTGTGGGGTCGTGCTGCGCGGAGGAGGGGGGGGGGAGTCTCTAAAAAAAATTGAAGGGGTCGTGGATTCTCTAAAGTAAATTTATATCATATTGAATTATATAATTAAAATATGTGCTTTAAATTATCTGTAATCACATATTTTTAAAATTTTGATTAATTTTTTTATGTTAAAAAATTATATGAAACAAAATTATTTAAAAATATGCAAAAGCATTGTCGTGACCTTGTGGTTAAGTAGCTCGTTTATGGCTTCCATGGAAGCATAAACTACTCTTTCCTTACATATACAGGTAGCCCTCCTACAGCACGGCATCTTACAACACGGTTTCGCTCTAACACGATAAGATAAATTACGGGAACCCTCGTATAACACTGCAACCTGTAACACGGTTTCGCTCTAACACGATAAATAAATTGCGAAACCTTTTTTACTGCACTCTACTTCTAGAGCACTAGATAATATAATTTATGTTGAACACATTTAAAAACTAAATTACCTTAAAATAATGACGGAAGGAATAATGAATTATAGTGGCTTTACATGAAAATGTAAAAACAAATTATAATTTATTCATTTATAAATCTGTAAAATTACAACATGGCCTAAGATTAGCTGAAAATCTTGAATCATTTTTCCTGAATGCAGAACCTTCCTCTGAAAGAAGCCGAAAATTCAAAAGGGAGCTGCAAAATTATCTATCTCCATACCGCAATATCTACAATGACCTTCTAAGAACCAGCAAACAAACCAAAATTGCTGATTTTTTAAAGAGGATAGAAGGTGCAAGAGACCTAAATCAAGAAAAAGGTTCTGAAAGTGAACGTGATATCGTTCAACGGAAAAAAAGTTCTGGTTTGATTGAACTGAGCATTGATGAGGAAGAAATTTATTAAATTAATGTCGCATTAAATGAAAGTCATATTTTTTGTTTCGTTTCGTTTAGTGTTGTACATACATTTATATTTTTAATAAAAATTAAGTTGGTTATATGGAATTTAAAAAAAAAAGTTTGTTTTTAATAAGTTTTCCGAACGTAACCCCCCTATTTGTACTGGCTCTGAGTCTCATACAACACGGTTTCACAGAACACGGCATTTTCTAGGAACCTATATACCGTGTTATAAGAAGGTTACCTGTATACAAATCTCTTGTTTATTTATATATATATATATATATATATATATATATATATATATATATATATATATATATATATATATATATATATATATTATATATATATATATATTATATATATATATATATATTATATATATATATTATATATATATATATATTATATATATATATATATAGAGAGAGAGAGAGAGAGAGACGGATACCACCTCCCCAAGTTCTCTGTATCATCAGTTCATAGCTATCTCTCCCTCAGTTCATAGCCATCTCTCCCTCCCATCCATTCTTTCTTCCTTTCTATATCTCCTCTTTCCGAAAATTCCAGAAGATTCTAAAGGATTCGAACTCAGCGTGTGAAACAAACCTATGGTTTCCGCACCGCTCGTGTGTAGTCACATCTGATCTCCCTGCGGTGGCTGTGATTAGTTTACTTTGAATTGTCCGTTAACGACTTTGTTTAACGACTTGTTAACGACCTTGTCAGTCTTATTTAAAATGGTCGCATCTATAAAGGCTTTTCCCCATTTAGGAATATGCAAAATATATCCTAATAGAGGTCTACACATATGATGGTGCGGTGCCCATCATATGTGTAGACCTCTGACAAACATATTGTTAAATAAGGTGTCAAAGGGTCTTGCAATATAAACTTACAATATAGTTTGTCAAAATTTGCTTATGTATTTTTCAATTTTGTAAACATTTTCCTAATTTCTTAAATTTTTCATCTACCAAAATTGTTCGTTCGGAGGTTAAGCGATTTTTTATTTAAGCAAAGTAGGTCGCGGTCGAAAAAAGTTTGCGTACCATTGGTGTACGCTACGCGCTGCATGCATCATATTTCAGTTTACATCCTCTGTTTTCTTCCATATTCTATATTTACCTCACAGTGAGTTTAGCCTTGGAGTTATCATTTTCATCTGTGATTCTCAAACTGTTGGAACGCGAGCATCTCTCGAGGGAAAATTGGAAAAAAAGACAAAAGAAGCAAACGCGACAGGAAAAACTTCCCAAGCTGTTTTTTCCCCTCTTTCGATGACATAGTTATTTTTGTCTAACTTATTTCTATTTTCCATGGTATGCCAAAAGAGAAATGTAATTAGGCCAAATTTCGCACCGGAAACTCAGTTTGAGAGCTAGCTCTCTTGCCCGGCCCTCTGACTAAACATTTTTGAATATTCATAATTGTTCAATTCGATGATTAGGATTAAAAACTTTGATTAGAAACATTTGGGCCCAGATTTATTTTTGACGGAATTTTTGGAGGTTTACTTTTAAACATTTCATTATAAAACTGCTTTATTTTTTATTTGATCATTACGAATCGCAAGTTCAGTGTTAAGCCAATAGAAACAAGTTTCTCATAATATCTTTACCGCGCATGAAATACAGTGGAATCTCGATCTATCGTTTTTCAAGGAACCGATTGAAATGAACGATAAATGCGGGAAAACGATAGATGCGGAAACATAACAAAGCAATATGATCTTTGGGACTGGATAAAATGAACGACGCATACGGAAAAACGATGGATCCGAAAACGATAGATCGAGATTCCACTGTATTTCCATTTTAGATATTTCAAAGTTTTACACATTTGTTATTTTCTCAGTAATTTGCTATGAAATCACATATTTAACTTCACAACCTGTTATTTTTAATGAAATTTTATTCTGGCGATACGTTAGACTAAAATGGCACAATCTATAAAACATCTTAGCCACTGACATCATATAATTGAAATATTTGTCAAGGAAATATTTTTGTTTACATCAAATTGAATTTCTAATTTTTCATTAAGATTTATATTTTGTAAATCAATGCTCTGCTGCGTATATACGCTTTTATGCTGGTTTCGTATAAAAGTGTTTTAGTCATGAAAATTTTTGCATGTTTGTATGGATTTAAAAACATCTGTAAAAGTAACGTCTTGACACAGTGATACCCGTTGAATTTATGGCATGCTTCAAGTTCGATTAAACTTCATTATATAGAATTTGTTTCTTACATAGGGATTTATTCACATGCAAACGTCGCACAAACTGCTGCAGAAAAATTCGTTATATAGATGACTTCTTTAAATAGAAGATAATTTACATGGGGAGTCGACTGTCAAATCAAAACATATTTCAAACTAAAAAACCCACTTATATCAATTAGTATTTTATCATTTTGAATAACTTATGTACCCTACGAGACAGTATTTCTGTTGAGAGGACATAAAACTCTACCCTTAAAGGTAAAAAATCTCGTTTGTCTTCATAATAAATGCACTTTTCGGTAATTGAAGAAAAAGTAAGTTACTTTAAAACACTTTTATCAAATGAAAACCTTGAGACTAACTCACCCGTGATAAATCTAATGGAAAGGTTGGAATAATATTTACATACAGAAACGTCATTTTTATTCATGCTCTTTGAAACTGAAACTTTTTATATATTTTATCAGTTTATCTACCAGCAGTGTTGAAAAATTAAGAGAAAAAACTTTAAAGGAGTCATAAAGCGCCTTCTGTTGGTGCTCAGTTTAACTTGCTACAACGTGATATCCATTATCGGTGACATGTCTGAAGTGGTTTCTCGTATCAAGCAGTGAACTTTTAAATGAATATCTACGAATACGTTTAACTCACTTTTTCAATTCTATTTTTTTCATTCAAATTTGGAACAGGTTATCAAAATGCATTTAATCTTAAGAGCAATACAGTAAAATATGGGAGAATTACTCTGAAGTTACTTAATTCGTGGCATGACATAAAAAAGTTATATGTAGTTTGTACAGTTAAGTTTCCAGTTATATAAATGTTTACGTTCTGCCGACAGACACAAAGTATACTGTCGGTCTTGGTAATTTGGGAGGATTAGGAAAATCCGTGAGGTTATACTGTCCATCTCACCCCTCCTTGACTTTGACTCTTAAAACAGTTAACCACATAAACACACCATAAAAAATAAAACTCCACAGCGTATCGCAACAGCGTGCTTTTTAAATTTAAAATTACAGTAATAGCAATCAGGATGACACAATCACCTAGTGTGTGCAAGGCATTTATAGTAATATTAACTATAACTGCCCTAAACATTAACTTTATTTGAAAACAGTAAAATCATAAAACTTCATAAAATACTCTTCAATGTAGCACAGTTCTAATTTTGATAAACAGCATAATGATTTTAGTACAGTAGTAAAATCATAAAACTTCATAAAACACTGTTCAATGTAGTACAGTTCTAATTTTGATAAACAGCATAATGTTTTTAGTACAGCAGTAAAATCATAAAACTTCATAAAACACTGTTCAATGTAGTACACTTCTAATTTTGATAAACAGCATAATGATTTTAGTAGAGTAGGAAAAACCTTAAAACTTCATAAAACTCTGTTCAATGTAGTATTCTAATTTTGATAAACAGCATAATGATTTTAGTACAGCAGTAAAATCTTAAAACCTCATAAAACACTGTTCAATGTAGTATTCTACTTTTTATAAACAGCGTAATGATTTTAGTACATTAGTAATAAGCAAACTAAAGAAAATTGCGTATTTACTTACTGATAACAAACTCGCGGAAAATCAAACCACTTACGTCGAGGATTAGAGATATTTTTTTTCCTTTTTCTAAATAAATCATTATTTAAAAAAACTCTCGCAGAGCAACGCCAACAAGTTCTGAGGTTCGATTCCTGAGTAAGAAGTCACATATTATATCACTACCTTTACTCCATGTACTCGAACAATACCTCGAAGTCGATTTAATGTACGGGATTGCACACTGAATCGACCTTTACCGAAGTCTTTTCGATTTTGATTGCAAAAAATACGAAGAAGTGACCATTAGAAAAGTAATGACATATCTAAAATACAATCAAAACTGCCATGATAAATCTAGTTAGCATAAACCGGAACAAGATATTCGAATGCGGAAGCAAGTATCTTTGAAAAAATAAATAAATAAGACATACCTTCTTGTAAAGCAATCTCTCTCACTCTCAGAAATTTTTCCTGTTTATTCACTTGTTCCCTTTTGATTCTAAAACCGATATGGAACAAAATTTTGAGCACGCTTTAAAACCCCACGGAAAATATTTAATAGAACGCGGAGTTTTCAACTCTTTGCACTTTGACTGATTTCGTTGACATTTTGCAAATGCAATTTTAAACATTCAATTTACATAGTCTTCAAGTTGGGGTTTTTCAACATAACCCTCCGACCTTCTAGATCTGATTTTCTGCCATTAGTCAGTACATGGCTTAGATTCTGAAGGTAGGCCACATGTTGCTTGCCTCACAGTACAAGTACATTTATGCGCACATTTATTTGTACTATACCAGTACATTTATAAGTGTCCCCCGTAGAAGTGGAGAACGTAAAATAGTGTTTCGTTAAGTATGAGAAATATAAATATTTCATGTTCCGATACTACATGTATGTACTAAATTAATATAATAATACGCAATAAAAATTAGTAAATTATGCTTCATAATGAACTTATTTCATTGTGAATAAAACACATGGGGCACACCCTACTACGAGGGGTCTCTTAATACGCAAGGAATATAGGCTGACACACTTACACATAGTGAGAGAGGCAATTACAGGGTTAGCACAAAAGAATGACCGGATTTTAAATATTTATATTTTCGAAACTATTACACATATTATAATAAGTGATACACAAAATTAAAGAAAATATACCAAGTTTCATTTTCAGTTACACATGTTCGATGTGTGACCCTTTTGTTACACGACAAACATCTAAAGTGTAATCAAATTCGTTCCACACATTTTGTAGTATCACACTGTCAATGGTTCCTAATGCTGCACAAATGCGTTCTTCGAGTTCTTGTAGTGTTTTCGGCATCGGTGGTGCATAAACAGTGTCTTTGACGTAACCCCATAAAAGAAATCACATGGCATAAGGTCCGGGGATCTTGGAGGCCATGTGATTAAGGGTAAATCACTGTCATCCGCACGCCCCATCCGTCGGTGTGGATGCTCCTCGTTTAAGTGAGCACGTACGTGCAAAGACCAATGAGCTGGGGCTCCATCCTGTTGAAACACACAATTTGTGCTGTCGTCACGCAGTTGTGGAAACAACCAAATTTACAGCATGTCCAGATAATTGCTACCCGTTACCATTTTTTAATCGACGGTGGAAAAAAAACTTTGTATATTTTTCTTTAATTTCGTGTATCACTTATTAACCTCCAGTTCGTTGAAAAAATGTAATTAGCTTGTATTCGACACAACGGATAGACAGTGGATACCACAACAGATTACATGTGCTCTAATATCTGAATACATTTGATCAAACTTTGATTCAACCCAGTATCTAGTGAAAAAAGTCGAAGATTCTTAACAAAAAGCGTGGTTCATTTTAAATGTCGTAACCAAATCACTAATGAAGAATTCAAGATGTACATGGTGTTTCAAAAAGAATCATCCGATTTTAAAAAATCATAACTATTAATCTTTTAATCCGTTTTGATCGAATAATATATAGGAAGAAAGAGGGAAATCTCGAGTTTCAAGCAGTTGCCGTCAAGTACCGCTAACGCTCCTCTTTCACTCGCCACTTCAGTGTTTGTATAGATGGCGACTGCACAACAGAAATAAATCACTTTGTGTTCTACGCTTTACGAAGTGTCAGCCCGTAACAACAGTTCAGCGTGATTTTCGTCGACCAAACCCTGCTAGATTGAAGTTCCTACCTCTTGGAGCATTAGGCGATGGTATAAACCAGTGTGGTCCAACCCGCGGTCCACCAATTCATTTGTGTTGGCCCTTGCCCTTCTTACTGGAAAAATATTTTAATTTAACATCTGGAAAAAAATCGTTTGCCCTTTTTACTGCTTTATGCTTTTAAGACTTAAAATGTAGTGACTTAAATGTAATGCCATTACTTAATATTTAAGTATCGGCCATATAATGGCCATATTCTCTCTGCAAAAGTTATCGCTGTTTGGCAGTACATACGAGTGCGAAAGTGCTTTTTCTGCTCTCAAACAAATTAATTCAAAAACGAGAAATCGAATTGAAAGTGCTTCACTGGAATCGAGCCTGAGACCTTTTTCTTACTGAAATTTTAGTGGACGTTGATAAACATGTATCAGGAAAACAGTGCCAATCATCACATTGATTTCTCGACTGTAAAATGAAGTGGAATATTAAACTACAGGGTGGCTAATAAATACTGTAACACTCCAAAAAATAAGAGTTAATTTTAATCATTTGGAAAAACAATTTATCTATCTATTTGTGTGATTGGCAACTTTTTGTAAACGCAGACGATTTTTGTTTAAAGTAAAACATGTAGAATATTTTTAAAGATGGAAGCCAAAAGGTTAATGGTTAAACAGCTTTTTGATCGCGGATTTTCTGCATGTAAAATATTTAAGCAATTAAAATGCCTTGGTTTTAATAGGACGTTTATATATAGGACTATAAATCGATTATTGGATACCAATAGCTGTAAAGATCGACCAAGGTCCGGTCGTCCACGCACTGTTCGTACAAAAGAACGTATCAAAAGAATTCGTGGAAAGATATGAAGAAATCCACAACGTTCTGCAAATAAAATGGCTGCAGAAGAGAACATCAGTCGCAGAACTATGCAACTTATCATAAATGAAGACCTGGGTTTTCGCCCTTATCGCAAAAGAAAAGTTCAAGGTTTGACTACTGCACAAATAGTAAAAAAGTTACAAAGATGTAAGAAATTGCTGAACCGGCACGGTAGCAAAAGTGTTGAAAAAATAATTTTCTCTGATGAGAAGCTGTTTTGTACAGAACAAAGTTATAATGCTAAAAATGATGTTGTATATTCAGCAACCTTCGAGGATATACCTGAAAATCTTCGAACTGTTAAACGCTTTCAGAACAAGAATTCTGTTATGGTTTGGGCTGCAGTGTCACACAATGGAAAACTGCCTCTGAAATTCATCGATAAAGGGGTAAAAATCAATGCTGAATATTACAAACAGGAAGTATTGGCTACACGTTTATTACCACATGCTAACAGATTGTATCCCAAAAAGAATTGGATATTTCAGCAAGATTCTGCACCGTCCCACCTATCCAAAACAACACAGGAATGGCTCCATGCCAATTGCCCGAAGTTTATCAAGCCAGAAGATTGGCCACCTTCTTCACCAGATCTAAATCCTTTAGACTATTGCATTTGGGGGATTTTAGAGTCTAAAGTAAATGCTAAGCAGCACAGAAGTTTGGACTCCCTCAAAGCTTCCATACGGAGTGAATGGGACAAATTACCTCATAAAATGATTCGTGCCACAATAGGACAGTGGCGTAAGAGATTATATTTAGCAATCGATAAAGATGGCGGTCGATTCGAGTAAAATTATTTCATGGTAAACTTTCATGTATAATGTTCATAATATTGTTGTATTTTCCATTTTCTATTTCATCTGTGTGTAATTAAATGATTCGATATTTGTCACAGTATTTATTAGCCACCCTGTAGTATATTGAACTTCTTTTAATATAAATTTTAATAAAAGTTTTTGAATACAATATGTAATTCGTTTTCTTTCTGGAATGGCTGTGGCCCTCACATTCCTATACTACAGTTTGATTGGCCCTCGGGTAAATAAAGGTTGGACCACACTGGTATAAACAATTCCAAGACACGGGTTGTCTGTGTACGCATACCAACCGTGGAAGCAGTGTATGCAGACATCCTCGCAAAAGTTTGACACTAATTTGCCTACCGTATAGACATATGTCGTGCATCCAAAGGTGGGCATATTGAGCACCTTTAATTTGGTTTGTAAAAAAACTTTTTGATTAGCCATGTAATATAAAATTAATTTTAAATTCCTATGTTCAATATTTTTCATAATATACTCATTTCAAATCTGGTCATTCTTTTTGAAACACCCTGTATTTTGAAATTGCTTTTCGTGTACGTATTCATTTAAAAAAGGTAGTAGCTTTTAGTGTCGAGAACACTATGGGAGTACACTCAGGAGGGATGTATCTTTTTTCGTATACATATTTGGCGCCGAAAGAGAAAAAAAAATGTAGTTTAACCGTTTTTCCTTTGAAGCATATAATGCTCCATTAAAACTTGCGTGCTTTTTTATTTCTAAACAAACAATAACTCAGGTATGGACTACTCCCTCACGTCATTCATTCTCTCTTCCTAGAAACGGATAATTCTGATATGAATGGATAATTACGATAATTCCCCTCAGGAGGTCTAAAGTAATTGTTACTTATGCGTAGTGCGGGACAGAATGATCAACCGGGGCTGGCGACGGATCTTTTTGCAATTTATTTTTTGGATACGTTAATTATTCGATTTTAATTCTGTGTCTCAAAATTCTATTCTTTGATAAAAACATTTTCAGGAAAAACAGCCCTTTTTTTAATTCAATTCGTTTATTGGTTTTCTGACGATTGGTTTTTTTTCTGTTGTGAAATTAAAATTATGTTTCTGAAAAGACCCAAAAAATGGTTTGATCAAAAGAGGCCGTAGATATCTATTTGGTAACAAAAGCGGCATGATATTAGTTTCTATGGGCTGATCCCAGCGTTTGTCCATAATTATTTTTCGAGACTGAAGGTAAAAAAAGGTCCCAGTTGATTCTCGTGTAGTACAAGCACTGAATTTCTTAGCACAGCGGTGCGTAAACTACAGTTTGCGGAGTAGCGGATAGTTAATTTATATCATATTGAATTATTTAACTAAAAAATATAGAATAATGAAAGGCTGAATCTACCTAAATTCTGAGATGTGTATAACATTTCAGATGCTTTTTTTTCTATATTATTTATACTGTGTTTTTTAACTAATGGATTTTAGTTTAAAAACATTCTTAAAATCCCAGGAAACGCCGGGTACTGCAGGTAGTTTTTTATATGTTAAAAAATATGATATGACTGACTAGGTGGACCGTGCGACCGTTTCACATGCGATTAAAATACGATAAATTATACAGCGATGTTGGTGGTTTGTAGTAAGATGAAAGAAGAACCGGTTCATTTGTAGCAATTGTTTATTTGTAAAATAACAATGGTGCCTAAGGAAAATGCGTAATTACTTGCGAATGTATAACAAGCCGATATAACAAGGTAACTTTGGAAAAGCAATTATTCTTTTATACGCAAATTAACTGTCAAAATAATAAAAATGCATGTAAATTGCTGTAATCTAATGTATTAATTCACTTTATCTTCCAGGGCGTGATGGCCCAGTTGGCAAGAGCAACGGGCCAGTGATCTGAACGTCCCTGGTTCGATGCTTGTCGCTGCAAATGCATCGCAGTGTTCACTAATGGTGACCGGGGCATGTAAAATAAGTCGTGGCTGCAATGTCCTCCAAGTTCTCAAATTTACCTCTGGATGTGCGGGGTCAAGTGTTTCGGTCTCGTCACTTGACTCGGTTCAAAATTACAGAACCGGTCATGTAGCCAAGTGGGACTCCGACCCTTGTGGTGCTCATTCAAAATAGGAGCCGCCCCTTTCAGCCCAATAGCCTATTAGGAACCTCCAACCAGGGGGCATTAGCAACAACAACACTTTATCTTCCAAGTCGAAGTTTGTTTTATCCGTACCAAAGGCACTTTGTCGTAAACCGATGCCAAAGGCAAACACGGAATAGAAACAAAGGTTCGATTCCACGATCATGACTTAAAAAGTTATTCTTTGAAAGGATAAAATATGCGTTTACTTCTACAAGGTCAAACCTGCCTCTGATGTTTTGAGAGAACTTTTTCTTCTACAGACTGGTCAGAGAGGGATTAGGAAAGCTCAATAGTTGGATGAAAGACGTTTCGCAGAATATTTTTTTCGTTTTTGAAGAGCGACTAATAAGTAAAATTGAGAGTTATATGAACATAATATCACTGGAAAGCTCGCATACAACAAATAAACCAAATTTTGGGCCTGGGGTAGCCTATCTGTAAGGCGTCGGCTTCCGATTCGGTACTGAGGGTACTCGATTCAAATCCGGACAAGCGCCGTTAAATACCTTCGTGTTTAGGCCGGATTTTTTTTTCGCCAATGCTGTTGTTTTCTTCTCCATGCATATTTAGTTCTAAGGTTCCTGAATGCCCACTTACTACCGATAATCCAGCACTGTTGCAAAGACCATCTCCCGAGAGCGGGAATAGAACCTCGAACTTTGAAGCCAGTATCCAGACCCCTGGACCATTTCACCGATGCGAGGAAAATCACGCTGTGAATTCAAACCCGGCCTCCTTATCATGGCTCTGTAATAAGTGATTGCGGAACAATAGGGCGTTGTAGGAGATATTGCATTCTTCTCACCATTTCCAAGCGTTAATAGGTGCACTCAATGAATCCATTAGTAGTAGTTCTGAGTGACTGGTCCATGCACATGGATAGAAGAACATTTTTTTAAAAATATATATGATGTAGCGTCACTGTAAGTAGGTAAGGCGATTCTCTCTGAGGCGTTGCTAAACATTACTACTATGGGATCCATAACAAAGAAAGACAGAGATCTAATTAAAAAAACGAAGGCCAATTCTCTCAAAACAAAAACTCACCGAGGACATTTATTTACAAACAAATTTAACATTAAAACAGTGCAACATATTCAATTAAACCCCGTGCAGATTCACGACGTACGGAGCCTAAAACACACATCCGCACAGGCCGCGTTCTCTAGCGTCCTTCCTCAATGTCTGGATTTTCAGACGGGGTGGAGGGGCCGGCAGATTATCGGCTGACAGCTCTTCTTAGTCCGAGACTTTCGCCCGCCGAATGTCACTCGCATGAAGTTATCGCTAAGAGAAAGACAGCTTTATCACGGGGGGGGGGGCGGGGGGGTGACACTATTTTCGGTTCTCCAAACAGTTCCCGCACCACTTGTTATAGTGCATATACATTGGTGCAGAGTTCTCTGCATGTGCCAGTGATTGATGTTCACTCTGTACTCTGTATATGCGTGGATCGCCTCCTCTGGCGGTCTGGATACATAGCATCAAAGAAGAACCCGGGGTCCCGGGGGTCAAATGGTGACAGTGGGGGCGGGGGACACTAGATCAAGAAACACGAGG
Source organism: Dolomedes plantarius (assembly GCA_907164885.2). Taxonomy (NCBI): domain Eukaryota; kingdom Metazoa; phylum Arthropoda; class Arachnida; order Araneae; family Dolomedidae; genus Dolomedes; species Dolomedes plantarius. The sequence goes on from OU015500.1 coordinate 131,868,838, forward strand.
GACCTTGGGGGCTTGAATGGGGGGTTCTAAATGGGGGAATATCTGGAAGACACGTGTTCATTCACATCGCTTTGGACGGGTAGGGTTACCGTGACTAATGTGATGACAGGAGTCGGGGGTCTGCTGGCAGAGAACTCTGCACCAATGTATATGCACCATTAGGGAAACCGCTCGATAAACACACAGCTGTGTTTCGTGAAATCTGTGAGGTCATGGAAAAAAATAACCCCATACTGGTAGTACGCTACAATGAGGGTTGACTTTCAATATATGAAAGGCCAGATGATTGTGATTGAGTTTTAGTATTTTTATAATTTGTAATAAAACACTCGGAATGTCCCTCCATGAAATTTTTTAGAGGTGGGAGGGGATATGAGCCCCTCAGATGTCGCTCCTAGGGGTGCTCGGTCTAAATTGTGGTAGAAGTCGAACTCCAACCCTTGTGATGCAAGTACTAAAACCAGAGCCTCACCTATCCAGCCCTGCAAGGGGCGTACGGCAGCGAGCGATCCGTATTTACGGGGCAAACTCTAGCATCTTTTACTTAAGGTAACGTTGAAAATGTCATTTTTTGACTATTTTGGTCAATTTCATTTTTTGCAAGAATCGTGTAATTAAATCTTTTTTCTTTTCAAAACTGTTTTGATTTTCATTCTACATTAATTAGAAGCATAGTTATAGCTATTTAAAAAAACATCTTCCGCTACAAAATTGAAGTGACAAACAACTTTAAATGCGTTCTCAGAATTATATTTTTAGCACAAATCTGTACGGTTATCCTGATATCTCACATAACAATGTATATAATTTGATAAAATTTTCACGACATGTTTTAGATGCTATTGTTAATGAAATGACTCGCAATAATTGGTCTATAATAAATAGTATTTTATTTGGGGCTGTTTTTATAAGGAAAGGAATGACGAATCGGGGAAATTTTTCATATTGGAACATAAAATTACGTGTATTATTTTTGCACTTTAAAATTTCTCTTAGGTTGTAGGCCATTTTGAAGATAACAGTCATATGTATCATGTGTGAGAAGGAAATTAAAATAGTAGCATTAGGATTTTGTGCAGAGTGATAGGCATTTTAGCTAAATTTCATTAAAAATTACTTCAAATGGACCAATTTATAAATAAGTATGCTATTTACAGGTAAGTTTTTGTTCTTTTTTTTAATTTTTAAGTGCTATTTTACCATAAAAGACCAAAAAAAATCCTTTAAAATATTTTTTTTTAAATGACTCCGAACGTAGGCAGTCTCATTAAGAATAAAAATACACGTTAGCATAACGTCTGGCTCCAGTCAATCATTTCTTTCGAAAACGCTTAGAGGAATTGGAACTTTTTTCTCTCATTTTGAAATATACCATCCCCTTGGGTGACGTCAAGATCTTCATTCCAATTGCATCTCCGGCGTATGGAAAGAATCTTCAAGGTGTTGCATTCAGACGGTTTGTTCGCAAGGTTGCACACCGATATATCTATGGTGCCCGGTACAAAGGGCTTAAGTCGAAAAGAGAGATTTTTGGATATTTGTTAGTATTGATAAAAAAAACGAAAATTTTTTGACTTGTATAAAAGGCTTGAGTCTATCAATTTTGAATACAAAAGTACATTTCTTTGTACAAAGGACTCGAATCGAAATTATTGTTCTCGATTGGTATAAAAGCCAATAACTTGGTACAGTAACCACCGCTTATAGTGATCACTGGTTATAAGAATCAACCATTTATAAGAATCAATATCGCGAAAACAAAAACAAATGCATTATTTCCATGTTAAAATTTTCGCTTTAAAGAATCAATCCACCGGTTTTAAGAATCAGTTTACACTCTTGCTTTCCTTTCATTTTTCCAAAAAAGCTACTTAAACCCTCAAAAGGCACGAAGTTCTTTCTTTTTTTTTAAAGAAAGATTGATAAGATGGGATGGAATATAGTCGTAAAATTTACCCCTTTCTTTATTAGACATAACATAATAGTTTCCCCTTAAACGTTTTACCACAACACTGTCCTATTAGCTTGACCCGGGGCCAACTTTACCCGTCCGAGTAAATCTTCGTCTGAGACTATAAGTATTGAAAGAGGTATAAACAGCCTTCTGAAAACTTCATTACGTCAAACTACCGTAGAAAACTTTTTCTTGCTCCCTTCCTGTAGTTGAAATGTTAAAACTGTTAAGCAAGTATGTTGTAACTTGTAACAAATATTGTATTTTTTTCTTCTCTTACTATAATCATGTGTATCTACTTATAGGTCTAAAAATTAAGTTTTATTTTTAAAACTATAAAAATTAATTTTAATAAAAGATAGTTAATGTAAATTAAAGAGTATTTTATGGTAAATTATCTAATATATGTATATATAGGTGTATGTGTTCCTGTGCAAAAACCTAAATTCCTGTTATAAGAATCAACCGCTTATAGGAATCAAAAACAGTAATAACAAACGTGATTCTTATAAGCGGAAATCACTGTATATTGAAATCACTGTTTCAGATTTAAGCCCTTTAAACCGGACACCATACGTATATTAACGAGAAGTTTGCTGCATGATGTACACAGATTGATGACGTACACAATATATGATACAAAGGTAAAAATTGCATACTATTATGCCCGCCTTTTTCCGAGATGCATAAAAGGAGAAAAACGTGATAGACAACGAATCTGCTTCCAATAAGAACAAACTAATTTGGATATTAGTTTGGAAACAGAATGGCTCCAGTTTTATACAAAACAGGAAGAGAACTGTCGACAAAATACGTGACTGGTATCTTTTCGGAGCTATGTGCAGAGTATACATGTGAATGACGTGCTAAGTGTCAGATGAATTTCACACGTGCCACAACGGGTGGAGCACAGAGTTCCAGTCCACTTCCGATATGAGGGTATCCCCTTCGTGCTTGGCCGATCGCATTTCCATCTCACGCATCCATCCCGTCGGACGATGTTGGTGTGCAACATTCAATATACCAACATTTACTCTCCTTTGCATACAAAAAGCTGTATCAGTTCAAATTATAGTTATTTCAAATTCTTGCTGGGACAAATGAGCTTTTGCTAATGCACCCCTGTTGTCTTTGGAGAGCTAACGGATAATAGTTAAAGAAGGACAATAATGAGCTGGAAAAACAACAATTATATATATAATAGCCGTTGTCTCTGTATAACACTTCGGGGCTGTACTCATCTTTCAATTGAAGCCCTCAGTAAACAAACGGCCGGTTAGGCTTAATTTCAATTTCAGATGTGGATCAGAATTTTTTCTTACCTAAAAACTAATATCTTCTCCATCAAATCACGTTTGTTCAGCCTATTTTTCTATAAAGCATTCAGAACTAAAAAAAATTGGATGTTTTTAGCTGTATATTTAACAGTTTTTAAAAATCTGTTTACTTTTGCGAAGAATTCTGAAAGTAAACAAACTTGAATGTGAATGAATCAAGTAGCTCAAGTATTCATATCGCGTAGTGAGCTGTAAAAAACTGGATGGCAGTCTACTACTCCAATCGCATGAAAAACTAAATAAATAAAAAATAATGAAAGGGTTTGCTTTTACAAGGTGTGGATTAAATGCAATATTGTTAGATAATTCGGGATATTTTTTAACTTTCATATACTTTTTCCATTATGACGTCATTATTAGTATTATGACGTCAAAATGACGGGTTACCTTCTAGTATCTAAATAATCACACACAAAAAAAGCCTCGGAACTTGACACTTAACTGTGTAATACGCAATATAACGCAAAAAAACTGAAACAACAAAGGATTCCTAAACGTTCCTATAATCGAACTGAAACTAAGAAATTCTCATCTAATCTTATAGTACTCATCAAAAGAACTGACCTCTCGACCACAGGCATTAAAACTTCTTGATTTCTGCTGGTATTCTACCCAAACTTTACAGGTCTAGGAAAGGTCATAATTTTAGAAGCTTGGACCCTTTTCACACGATACATTTTGGAGATCTTGGGAAATAAGCTGTTACATTTCAATCAGTAAAACACAAAATTAACTACAATAAGAAACATTTTATAGTGAGCAAATATTTCTGATAAAACTATCGCATATGTTTGCATTCATAACATCGCATAGTGTTTCCCAACCTTTTCCGTATCGCAACCTCTCTTCTAATAATCAGGCAAGCCAAGACCAAAGTTTTTCGTAGAGTCGAGCAAACCCGTGACTTTCGAGTACATTTACACAAAAAGGCATATTTAACAGAATTTTTAAAAAAAACACGTTAAAAATGGTTTATCTAAATATCATTTTGACTTACTATTTAACTAACCCACCGTAGTAAATAATTAAATTATACAAAATGTTTAATGTATACAGAGTCATCGAGACGGTGGAGTGAGGGAAGAAAATGATTCCCTGAGCCCTAAAGTTCAGATGCATGTTGACATGGGAAAGAAGTAATTCCAAATCATCCTTCTTTTGGCTGTTCTGACGTTCCATTAACTAAATTGATTTTCCAGACTGATATCAAAAAGCTAACATGGGAGAGAATACTTACTAAAGAGTTGTTGCTTCCCTCTTATTGATAAAACTTAACATTTTCTGACTCAAGGGTATACTTGGTTTTGATACATTTATTTCTCTATTTATTAATGTTTATATTATTTTTATGCCTTCTAATTCCAAGTAGATAAAGTGTAGATTTATGTATTACATGTATGTGTGTATCTATTTATAAGTCTGTATCTATAATATCTTATTTCTGTCAAATCCTTTATTCATTTCTGCACAAATATTAAATTAATGAAGTTCCAATTTTGTTCTTTTGCAATAAATAGTAAATACGGCCTCAGGTTCCACTTGATTTACCCAGTTCTGACAGTGAAGTGAAAAAAATTGGTTTATTTTTGTTTGTTCGGTTGGTTTTGGAGCACTTCTGTCATCTTTTGCTACAACTGTCAGAGACTCTCATTTTAAAGTTTATTCCGAACCACTGGGAAAACACCCATTTCGATCGTCCCGTCATGTGTTTATTTTAAAGTAGATCATGCTTTTAAGGGGGTACAGGACACAAAATTGTTCGAATTTTCGAAAAAAAAATTTATTGCATTAAACATTTCTGTGTTCTTTTAGGCTTAAAATGACGTTTAAATCATGTTTCTATCTAAATTAGAACAGCAGAAATTATTATTATTTATTTTTTTTTTTGCAATATTCTAATACTAGCCAAGCATTGTTTAAACCTGTAAGTGCGTTTATCTGCATGATGATTTTTTTTTCCCATTTCTCGTCTTTAAATTGTTATAAATCAAGAACCGTTAAAGATACATGGTTGAAACTTGGAACATGTCTTTTTCAACTATTTTACTTTAATTTTGCTTCAGCAAATTTGAAAAAAATATTTACTTTTGAAAATATGATTTTTTAAATATAAGTTACATAATTTTTTTTTTTTGTAATTTTTAATATAAATATTTTTAATTTTTTTGAAAATTAATATTTTAAAAAATGCTTAACTAAAATTAAAACTGATATATTTCTGTTTAATTAAATGAAAAAAATTTTGAAATTCGACAAATAATATTTCGAGTTATAACAATTTTAAATTACCCCACATTTTTAAAAATTTTAGAATTTTTAAATTTTTAAAAACATTTTGAGAAGTTTTATGACGTGATTTTGTTTACAAATTATATGGGTAACCATCACAAAAAAATTTAAAATTTTAACTCAATAAACAAAATTTTATTTTAAATGTGTCCCGGACCCCCTTAAAATACCTTACTTAGGTTAAGCTTCATTAGAGCCAGTAAGTGGAAGCGAACTCTTCTTGAATCCGTTGTGAAGAGCTTCGACTAGTTTCTGACCAGCTATAATACCATAGTCCCAATATTAAGATTTACCCTCCCCCCTGTAACATTCGCATCAAATACTCGCTTGCCTGATACAGAACTGTGGCATGAGTAGGCACAAATTAGTCTTGACCCTCTGACGACAGAAGGCCCATTTTGCAGCTTACTCTAAAAGACCGTTCCGGCGGAGAACGAGAAGTGTATTTCTCTTCCCCACAGAACATCTGGGGGAACATCTGGGGGTTGTCCTGACGATTGTACAGGTAACCCTCCTATAACACGGTAGATAGGTTCCTAGAAAATGCCGTGTTGTGTTAAACCGTGTTATATGAGACCCAGAGACAGTTCCAAAAAGGGGGTTACATTCTGAAAACTTATTAAAAACAAACATTTTTATAAAATTCCGTATAAGCAACTTAATTTTTATAAAAATGTAAATGTATGTATAACACAAAACGAAAAGAAACAAAAAAATATTTTCATTTAATGCGACCTTAATTTAATAAATTTCTTCCTCATCGCTGCTCAGTACAATCAAACGAGAACGTTTTTTCCATTGAACGATATCAACCTCACTTCCGGAACCTTTTTCTTCATTTAGATTTTTTGCACCTTCTATCCTCTTTAAAAAATCTGTAATTTTGGTTTATTTGCTGGTTCTTACGAGGTCATAGTAGTTTCACGGTATGGAGATAGACAATTTTGCAGCTCCCTTTTGAACTTTAGAGCCAATAAATATACCTTAGGCCTTCTTGTAATTTTATAGAGTTATAAATGAATAAATTTTAATTTGTTTACACATTTTGATGTAAAGCCACTATAGTTCATTGTTCCTTCCCGTCATTATTTTAAGGTAATTTAGTTTTAAAATGTGTTAAACAAAAATCGTGTTATCTAGTGCTATAGCAGTACAGTGTTGTACAAAAGTTTTCGCAATTTTTCTTAGCGTTTTAGAGCGAAACCGTGTTTTGGTGCATATACATTGGTGCAGAGTTCTCTGCCTGTGCCTTGGGGAATCCAGTGATTTATGTTTACTCTGTACTCTGTACTATGCGTGGATCGCCTCCTCTGGCGGTCCATCAAAGAAAGGGCGGGGACTCAGCGGGTCAAATGGTGTCGAGCGGGGTCGGGGGAGACACCAGATCAGAGAAACCTTGGGGGCGGGAATGGGGGTGGTTCTAAATACCGTGTCTAATGTTACCGTGACTAATGTGATGACAGGAGTCGGGGGTCTGCAGGCAGAGAACTCTGCACCAATCTATATGCGCTATTATAGGTTGCAGTGTTATACGAGGGTTCCCGAAATTTATCTTATCGTGTTAGAGCGAAACCGTGTTGTAAGATGCCGTGCTGTAGGAGGGCTACCTGTACTCAAATTTGTCACAATGGAGTGCGGCCTCACAATCAGCATCAAGTCATGAAGTACACAGGGATCGGTTCTAGACAATAAAAGACGACCGAACAGATAAGAGAACAACTTTGCGGTGGCGTTGAACTGTCAGTAGAATGACAACCTACCAGGCACTAGGGAGGAGGGGGCAATCTGGGAGAACTTCGGCCGGCCGCCTGGTCTTCTCAATGTTCAGACCGCTAGGCCAGTTCGGGATTCAGAGGGATATATCTTTACTTTACAGTGATTTTAAAAGTTCTACACTTTATATCAATTATACATTTTATATTCATTGAATTTGGCTTCATTACTAAAAGCAGCAAGATGTAGTTTTATTTCTAACGCTACAAACATACTAACTTATTGTTTTTCATATACTAGCATTATTGCCCGGAGTTGCCCGGGTAGATATATAGATATAAAATTTTTCATGCATTCCATCAAAAACATACTGGGCTGCACCCCCCGCTCTTCATGTTCATCTGGCCAGTTGTGTTTATTTGGGGAGCCAGGGCCAAAGGTCATTCGCAACCCTCTTCCTCCCGCGCATTGGAATTTGACCCCCACCCCGTCACCCCCAAACCATCTCTCTTAACGCAGCTGGTTGTGGTGAAGGGGCTCCACAGGTGGTCGCGCACCTCTTAGAGGCACAAAAATCATTAAAAAATTAATTTTTAAAAAACTAATTGAGCCCCAAATTTCGTTTTTCCTGATTTAAGTTTCTCGGGTCCTAAACATTAACCGTGCCGAATTTGGTCCTTCTGGGTGAAACAGTCTATGATTCTATAGCGGACAAACAACAGACGAGCTCTTTTATATATATAGACTAGCTGAAAACCCGCGCTTCGCTACGGAGTACATTCAAATTAAATACAACGGTCAACGTATGCAATTTATGCCAAAAAATAAATATATATATTTATAATAAATGCGATGATCAATGTATACAATTGATGTAAAATATCTATCTATCTATCTATATATATTTATAAAAAAATCGTAAGGGATATGCATTTTTTTTTTTGATAATATCCAATCGTCTGCTGCATTAGAAAGAGAAAAAAAATTTTTTTTTGTCTATTTAGTTGTTACGCACGTGACGATAAATTTATTGAAAGTACCAGAAAAAGAAATCACGTGATCAGCATTTAATAAATTAAATTCTAAAAATTAATCTTTAAAAATTCACCAAAAATCAGGAAATGGAGGTAAAAATTCGAAAAAAATTTCATTTTGAAGGAATTTTTTATGATCTTTCTCGTGATATAAATTTTATAACCCTCAATGTATTATTTTAAATGCAAACGTAAAAAAAGTTAAAAAAACAGCTTAAAAATTTAATTTAAAAAAATCTAAGAAGAATTTTTGAAAAATCTTTCTTAGTGCACCCCTACACTATTAGAAGAATCGCCATGCAAAATTTCAGCCCTTTAGGTCCAGCGGTTTGGTCTGTGCGTTGTATGTCAGTCAGTGAATGAATGCGTCAGTTACGGAACTGTTTTATATATATAGATTTTAACGTTGAAATGTGGTCGACAACTTTTAAGTTCAGACCACGCTGGGCGACGTTTAAGTGGGTAAGATACCCAGGGCCCGAGATATTTTGGCGGCCAGTACAGAATGGACCGGACAAAGATTTTATTATCCGAATCCTGCGCTGGCTCTCGACTCTCCTGGATTTTAGCGGCCGAGCATCGTCGTTTCTTGCGACTCACTTAAGAATTGTCGTGTTTATGTGAAGTATGAGTAAGTTAAATATGGGAGGTAAGAAATTCTGTCGTTATATTAATGTTATTAGGAGAAACGTCTCTGAAAGGGATGCAAATATTGCGAAAGCATCGCCATCGTATTTTTTGGAAAACAATCCGAAACAGCCATACGGATGAGGTAACAGAAATTTTCAGAAAATTGACGCATACGCACGATCCCTTTGAAATGCGTTTTATTTCAGGTGTTATTATTCGGGATTGATGGGGAAAATCGAATATCGAGACAGATATTCCTCGACTTACGACAGACTTACTTTGCATTAGGATTGTTTGTGTGCTTGCATGTAAGGTGCGTTGAGCCCATACTGTAAGTTCTGTTTGTCTTTTCATTTTCTTTTTGACTTATTGCTTCCTTGGGGGACTCGGGGCCTTGGGATGTCTTTTGGGCTTACCTGCATCCTATTCAGAAAGTTCCCCTTGAGGTAACCGATATGGTTAGGCTCCCTGATGACGAGACCTGTCGGTTACCTCTGTTGTTTTATGGTTCAGTTCCGGCACTTATACAGAATCTTGCCGTTGGTGCGTGGATGTCCAGAGTGCTTGATTTCTGTTTCTTTCTTGTCTATATTCGTATTATTTTTATCTATCTCTGTTGGATTATTTATTATTCGACTTACGACCGCTCGCACTTACGACCAAAATTTTTATTTTTTAGTTATTTTTATCTTTTTTTCAAAAATATTGTTCCTTGAATGTACAGTACATACCTATATGTATTACATGACTATTAAAAACTACCGTGGATAACTTTGTTAAAAAAAGCTTGCAACGTATCCTCTGCCGCAAATTCTAAACCATTGGATTGTACTAACATAATAAGTAGTGATGGCGAAGAATAGTTTATGCCTACTCAATAAAGTACAATGTATTTTAAATTACGTGTCAGACTCTCGTCTCCCATTCTTAAGTGGAATTGATGAAGGTGAGTAATAGCGTCTTCAATAAGCCCAAAATAAACGCAAACAGGTGTCGAACGATATACATCTTTGGAGATGTGCTACAATAGGTAAAGGTACGCAAGTCATTTAGAATGATTTTTGAAACCCATTAGCGGCGCGCTTTTCGAAGGGAAGAGCGGTCAGGAAAGAAATTCACCATAGGTGGTCTGCAGAGGGCGGAACCGGAAAAGGTCCGGTATTCGAGATTGTTCGAGAAAGGGCTGAGAAGAATGCATCAATAACGACGCAGTTGCGAATGAAGAGGAGAATAGACTTGGACTGTTGAAACGTCGCCACGCGTACGGAGAGAGAGAGAGGGTCTCGGGTGGACTTTGAATAATGAGCCCTGCTCTCATGAGTGTATTAACGTTCGTCGGAACGAACCTTTGTAAATCATTTATTTAACCAAGATTTTAATGTGTCAATAAACCAGTTATGGAGTTGGTTCTACAGTTATGATTATTTCTAGAAGATAATGATTTGTCGGATCACGATCATAAAGGTTAACATTACGTATGTATGTATGGGAGTAAAAAATATATGTATGTACAAATAACATAAAAAAAGTTTGGAACTCGACGTACGACCAATCTCTCGGTCCCTATCTTTGTCATAAGTCGAGGAATATCTGCACACTCCTAGGTTAGAATCCGTTCTGGCGGTATTGACGCGATCAAGTAAATTAATATGCGAACCACTTAGCATGACGCATGGATTAACAAGGTTGGAAGACAGAGCAATGTTTCATCCTACACAATATAAAACCGCAAAATTACAAGTTATCCTATAAAGCGTATTTTAATTTGCACTTTAAAAACTATAGTTTTTTGTTTTCCTTACCTGGCAAAACAACGCACATAAATATGAGTCTATTTTCGCTTTATGCTCTTTTTGAATGACGATTGCGACATTGTTAACCAAAATCTCCCAACGTCGCTTAAACTGGTTCTCTTTTTCTGCGAAACTAGAAAGCCTACTTTGTATTTTGAACGACGTTAAAGGACTCGAGAAAGATGATTCCTCGCATACCACAGAACAAGTTCCTATGTCATTATTTAACAGTTTCAAGATGGACAATCCCGATGCCACTGATAGTACTAATCGAATTGAATTGCAAATATCTTGCGAAGTATCAACTCAAATTAACTGGGTGTTGTTGGATGGTATTTTAATAATGTTTCTTTAGATTCATTATTTGTAAATTACTTCATTCTCAACTTAAACTTTCGCAAAAAAATATATCGGGTAGTCTCTTCTAACGAAACTACCGCGGGTTATTAACGTAGGATCACTTATCGTTGCTTACGTCTGTTGTATGTATATATGTATGTATGTGTTATGTTTATATGTATCTATATATATGTACGTATATATATATATATATATATATATATATATTGTGATAACTTAAGACTCAGGGTAGCTAAAATTGTTCAGAGTCGGTCTACTACATTAAAATACAATTTTTTTAAATTTAAGTCGGAAATTTTTACAACTATTTACAAATTTGTTGATCTACCTCCAGACATAGAAGGAACTAGCCTTCTTAATAGCCAAATAATTTCGATGAGAAGATGTCGGCAAGTACAGTCACAATTGAAACTATAAGGTCGGTACACAGCCTCTAGAGCATACAGCTCTGAAAATAGAGTAACTTCGTAAGGAAAGTTCTAGCTAATGAGAAGCTTATAGAGCGGGCTGCTCTGAAATATAAAGATAACTTTTTGATGAAGTAACGTGCTAACAGAAGCCTGTAGAGCAGGATGCTCTGAATAGCTATACTTCAGGGTGAAGTATTAGTTGACGAGAAGCTTAGAGCGGGCTGCTCTGAAAAGTTAAGTTCAGGATGAAGTCGGTCGCTCGAGGACCTCTGAGACGAAAGGTGCTGCCTAGATGAGAGTCTCGACCAAGTCTGCTCAAAAAACTGGATTTCTGCTCCCGGCGTTGGCACTCGCGCTTCCGGTCACGTGACTGCAAATTTTTAGGTTGGATGGCCCAATATGTGATGTCATGTTCATTGGCTGTGGTTCGCTTGACGACGAAGCCATGTGGTCGGCTCTTAAAAATCAACTGATCAGAAAATCATTTGTACATGTCGGAATAGCCATTAGTTCACGTCCTCCCAGGGGCGGCGGCTAGGCACAACACTATTCTATGTTTCCAGACACCTTGACGCCGATCTATAGAACTGTCCGCAGGTCACATGCTCTGGGAGGTCCGGTTGTCTGGGTGATTTATTCGGAAAGGTCGTAACAGATTCTTATATATATACACTGCTGGCCACCCAAATTGCAACACCAAGAAAGACAAGAGATATCACAACAAAATTTATTTTGTAGATAACATGTTGACCAAGTATCAAATGATTAAATTTATAGACTTCTGTAAAGTGTGGTTCCTGCCAAAATTAGTAGCCAGAGTAGCCGCCATTGTTGGAGATCACCACTGCCACACGCCTCGGCATTGATTCAAAGAGACTTTGGATGAGTTTTGGGGGTACAATAGACCAAGCAGCTTCCACACGTTGCCAAAGTTTATCTGCTGTGGCAGCTGGGGGTGGAATCTGGGTCAATCGTAGAGCAACCATGGACCACATGTTTTCTGTCGGCGAAAGATCCGGAGAGCGAGGCGGCCAGGGAAGCAATTCAATCTGGCGATTGACGAAGAACCGTTGGACAATGCGTGCCACGTGTGGTCGCGCATTATCCTGTTGAAAAATGGCTGTGGGCAAGCCCTGAAGGTAAGGAAGGACATCTGGCTACAACACCTCGGAGATGTAGCGCTGTCTGTTTAAAGTACCGGCAATGCGTACTAGAGGTGTGCGAGAGTGATATCCAATACCGCCCCATACCATAATACCCGGTGCATCAGGACCAGTGTGGCGGTGCATAACGCACTTGTTCAGCATCCTCTCTTCACGGTGTCTCAAGACTCGAATGCGACCATCGTGGTGTTGCAGACAGAAGCGTGACTCGTCAGTAAAGACAATTTCATTCCATTCTGCCGTCCACATCCTTCTGTCATCGCACCATTGGCGGCGGAGACGTTTGTGGTTCTGCGTCAAGAGTAGACAAAGCAATGGACGTCTTGCGGACAGACCACTCTGCTGTAAACGGCGTCGAATGGTACGCGCAGACACTGGATGATGCGTTACAGACTGCATGTGTTGTGCTATGGTTCGTGATATGACTGAGCGATCCGTCACTGCCATGCGCACAATTTGCCTGTCATCACGTGAAGTGGTGCGCTGAGGTGGATGCGATCAAACACGCCGGTCCGTCGTACCCTCCTGAATCCAACGATCACATATCCGCATTACAGTTGTTTGGTTTCGTCCAACACGACTACCGATTTCCCTGAAAGATAATCCACAATCTCGGTAGGCCACTATCCTTCCTCTGTCGAACTCGGATACTTGATCAAAAGATGATCGCTGTTTTCGACGAGGCATAATTGATAGTTTTGTTGAAAAACCACAAGAAAAACACAATTGTCGAACTTGAAATCGTCGAAATCTCCAAGCCTTAAATAGCGCTTTGAAGTGGCGCCACAGGCGCGCGTGATGTGCGTCTGCGCTGAAATTCTAATCATTTGCATATCTCACCTCCGCTAATGCATGTTGTAAATTTCATGTTATTTGCATGTTTCCTTCAGGGTGTTGCATTTACAGTGGCCAGCAGTGTATATATATATATATATATATATATATACATATATGTATGTCAAAATTGAGACGCATTTTGGTGCTTTTGTGTTTAACTGTTTACTGCTTGCCCAAGCGATATAGACAGAGTTTGGCACGCTGCCAAAATATAACTTGCAAGGTACGGACGGGTGGTTTTAGCGTCTGAAACTTTGCTTTCCGGAGGACCGTTATGGAGAAACATAATCCTACGTTAAAAGACAAGTTGTAAGTTAATGCTGGAAAATACGGCGTCGAATTACGTTAATGCGTAGACATTTCCGCTGGTATAACAAACTGACTTTAAGAATTAGAATGTAGATTGAGTACGAATCACATCTTAACTAACCCAAATGCGTAGTAGCGTTGGTGGCAGATGTGGAAAGAGGACACTGTCATCTCGGTGAAGTCCAAGACAACTAAAATACTCAAAAAATGCTTCAACTTCTATCTATCATGAAACTAAGGGGAAAGGCCTCTATTTAATCCAAGAAATATGTATCAGCAATATACGAACACTTAACCTTTTTCTTACGGGGTGGGATAGGATGTATAACACGAATAGAGGCCCAAGAATGAATATATATATATATATATATATATATATATATATATATATATATAAACCCCTTAATGGCCCTTCTTGCGAAGAGGGTATGAAATTTCCCTTTCTAAACAGGGAATCGGAAAAATTGCCCCGTAAGCTAAAGGTTAATAAAAATTCTATAATTTTAACATATATTACAAAAAAAATAATATTTTCAGTTAATAGTTATTGTAAAGCTCGCAGTTAGCAATTTACAAAATAATATTTTAATAGTTAAAAATATTAAAGTGGATTTAACTCATGAATTAGTTTAATTAAATTAAAGTAAATTCATATATATATATATATATATATATATATATATATATGTATATATATATATATATATATATATGTGTGTGTGTGTGTGTGTGTGTGTGTGTGTGTGTGTGTATATACAGTGGAATCTCGATCGATCGTTTTCGGATCCATCGTTTTTCAGTATGTGTCGTTCATTTTATCCAGTCCCAACGATCATATTGCTTTGTTATGTTTCCGCATCTATCGTTTTCCCGCATTTATAGTTCATTTCAGTCGGTCCCTTGAAAAACGATAGATCGAGATTCCACTGTATATATATATATATATATATATATATATATATATATATATATATATATATATATATATATATATATATACATACACACACACACACACACACATATATATATATATATATATGTGTGTGTGTGTGTGTGTGTATTTTATTTTATGTGCAAGATTTCAGGGAGGAGGTCGGGGGACCTATCAGCCGCCACCCTAAATACACGCCCATGGTTAATATGTACCAGCAGATGTTATTAATTTGTAACGAGTTCGCTAATGTTGGTTTCCTAGCAACAGGAATTTGTGGCGGAAAAGCAAATATACAGTGAACTGAGTGCCGTAAGTTGAGTGAAGTGCCCCTGAACGCTTTAAACCCTTGCTAGGACCCTCAGGGGTTTCCTCAAAAGAGAAGATTGCCACTGGGCGTGCACAACTCTAGCTGACAACTAAGCACCGGTCGTTATCGTAAAATGCAGTGGTGCAACCAGGATCACTTTTTAAGGGGGGGGGGGATTCCAGCTTTTGAAGGAGAAATTTTCGTTTACGGGAAAAAAAGGTTTACAGAATAATTAACCTTTTATCTAACAAGTATTTGGGTTCTCGATCGATATCCCTGTTGGTTACGCCATTGGTCAAATTACCCACTATGTAATATTGATAATTGGGGTACTCTCTTGTTACAAAAATTTTTATTTTCCCCTGCAATATTACTCAGAAAAAAATCATTTCTTTTTCCAAATCCTGTTAATTTTAAGCATAGAATTTTTTTAATTTTTACATCGATATAAAATTAGGTTACCATAGTGTTATAAACGAATGTGAATTTTCTACGTTTTTCCTTTTTTTTTTTTTAAATTGGAGCGCTAGGGTCATTTTTTGCTACACCAGGACTAATTACACAGGGAACTAATGTGTTGAAGGGCGATTCCTCTACCTTGACGAGGCCTAACCGCTCCTAGGTCCGTTGCTTTTCACTGTAGGAATAGGTTACACGGTTGACGAATCAAGACACGATCTTTTGTCCCAAAAATATTTATCATACATATATTTTTACTAGGACACACCACACATTCTATATACACATATATATTACAAATTTACATTGATCAATAAACCATTTATCTTTAACGGTTCGTGACTTATAACAATTTAAAGACTAGAAATGATGAAAAATCCATCATGTAGAACAGGGGTGTCAAACTCAAAGGCTACCTTGGGCCAAACAAACATGGTTTAACTACAGGTGGGCCGCAAAAAAAAATCAATATTAATAGAAACGTAGGTTTATTTACCTAATTACAGTACATTCAACATAAATATCTGCATTTTGTTTAATAATAGCAAAAAAGAGTATCCCTAAAAAAACATTTAGTGAATTCTTCCTATCTTATTATAATTCTGCGTCGGTTATTTTATTATATATTATTGTGTGCCAATATATTGGCCGGGCCGCAAAAATGTTCGTCGCGGGCCGCGAGTTTGACACCCCTGATGTAGAAAAATGCATTTACAGGTTTAAACAAAGATTGGCTGCTATTAGAATGTCGCAAAATAAATAAATAAATATCTCCTGTACTAATTAAGATATAAACATGATTTAAACGTCATTTTAAGCGGAAAAGAACACAAAAATTTTTAATGCAATAATTTTTTTTTCCGAAAATTTGAAGAATTTTGTGTCTTGGACCCCCTTAAAACAGATGATTCTGTGCAAAACACACCCTGGTTGGATTAGAAAGCTCTTAAGTCAGGCGTGTCCAACCCGCGGTCTTTGGCAGCTATTAATGCGCCCCCACACGATTCTAAAACTTTATAAGAGTTAACTTCCCCGAGAAAACATCCCTCGTTTTGCGATTACGCCATACCCACGTCATCGCTGTTTTGCCCTAGGTACATTTGCGAACAGCTATCTTCGAAGATACAGCTCGCACAGAGTAACAATTAGATGAAAAATGTCGGATGAGCATTTTTGAAACTCACTAAGAATTGGAACCACTTCCATTCTACCAAACACTGAGAGATTTAGTTTCACAAAAACAAGAGCAAATATCCCACTCATTTTATGTTTATGTTGTCTCATTTTTCTGATGTTATAGTAAACAAGTAATATATAAAAAAAAAATTTAAAGTCAATTCCTACTTAGGTCAACAAAGAAAAATTTGAGTGTGAACTAATAGTAGGAATTGAAAAAAGGGATTACCTGCCAGAACCTTGCCTACTGTGCGAGAATAGGAGGGGGGAAAGAGAGAGAAAAAGTTTGTCAGGTTGGGGATTCGATCTCGCAACCTACAGGACGGGAGAAGCCCGCGATACCGCAGTGCTACCGTTTACACAGTAACAAGAGGGAAATTACTATTCAAGAGCAAGAGACGCTCTAGGTCTAAAACTAAAATCGATTAATTAAATTGAATTAATGAATTAATATTTGAAAAAACTGTATTAACATCAAGTGTCATCCACTACAAGTTTAAAAAAATGTATTTGAACTTGAGTGGATGAATAAAAAGTAATTTTATTAACGATTGAAAATTTGAACAAGATATATATAGAAAGAGTGTGAACTAATAGTAGGAATTGAAAAATTAATGTATATAAACTACAAAATTTCCTTTAAGTAGGATTATATATTTTACATGCGGCCCACGACTATTCCTCTTCTCTCAATGAGGCATGCTCTAAATCATTGGATCTTAACATTTTAAGTGTTGTGAACCCCTTTGATAATCTAGTGAAAGCTATGGAGCCCACCTTCTGATAATAAATACTCATATAAGGAATCATTTCAAACAAAATAATTAGAAATGTAATAGAGTTACAAATAGTTTTAAAAATCTAATTATATTCGATTGCGTTCGTATTCTAGAATGGGGAGGATATGCATAAAATCAATTGAAAGGATTACAAAAGATATCAATATATTACAAAAAACAAATTTGTGGTTTAATAAGGTACAGTGGAATCTCGATCTATCGTTTTCGAAGGGACCGACTGAACTAAACGATGGATGCGGGAAAACGATAGATACGGGAACATACAAAAAAGTATTAACATACCTTAAAGTTTGATATCTCTAAAATATATTTCCTCACATACATAAATGCATACATGTAGTGTAACTGAAGATAAAATTACAAAGTTGTACTGAAATCCAAGATAATAATAATGAAAAAAGAAATACACGTAGATACACAGGAATTTTGATTCAAATAAAAGTACTTAATCGACGGTTGTTTTTTCGCGGTTTTCTCTCCACAAGTAAACAATATTTTTTTGTGTTGCAAATTGCATTCTTTTAGGTATCGGTTATTGTTTGAGGGTATAAACAAGCGGCAGCCGTGAATCGTTTGTAACTAGAACCATTCCATTGCACTGTATGGGGTCCGACATAAGACCACCAGGAAGTTCTGCTTCCGGGTGAAACACTCATCGGCCTGTGTAGAACTGCAGTAATCAGAAACTTCTCCCACACTAGACCAAACACCAGGGCGCCTCCATCCGAAGGCCAACAAAAAAAGCTGACTGTGAGCCATTGCTGATAAGAACAGAAATGTTGAATAATCGGTGAATTTGGAATGATTTGCCGAAAATAGGGTACTCCAGGGGCTAAAGAATTTAGTAACACCAACGACGAACAAATAATGGGAGTAGTACAACAAAGCGAAACCAGGCTAAACAAGAGAGAACAAAAATACGAGACTGTGTATCTCAAATGTTCTGCTCATTGTTTAATTAGAGCGTCATTCTAGCTGAATCCAGTTATTTATATTTCAGGTTCAGTTATTATGAAAAAACGATCGATCCGATAAATTAATGTAAAGCTGCGATATTCTGAACGAATATTGCGGGAAAACGATGGATCGAGGAACGATCCATGCGGTCTTTTTTGCTTGTTTTCTATGGAATTTATTCGGGACTGGGTGAAATAAACGATACATACGGGAAAACGATCGTTCGGGGAACGATCGATCGAGATTCCACTGTATTTGTAATTTAATGACGCCTTATTTACCGAATCACTATTGCAAATGCTCGGCAGTGGCAAACAACAACAACAACAACAACAACAATTTAAGGTATGCATCAATTTTAGTTTCAAATAAATTGTCTTCAAATTTGTATTTGTATCTCATAAACGAGTTCCTAGACGGAGGGACCCCTGAAATTTATTGACGGAACCCGAAGGGGTTCATGGACCCCAGGTTAATAAGCAATGCTCTGGGTGCTTAAAAGATGTAACAGGTATGCTTTATGCACGCACATCAATTGTAATCAGGAAACTGCTGGAGAAATTGAATTAACTCCCCCTCCCCAACATTTCTAGCACAAAGAAAAATCACTCTACATGCACTCGTATGCAAAGGCACGTGTATACCATCATATCAATGATTAAAGATTTTACTGACAACAAACAAATCGGTTACTCATTAAATAACCGATATTCAGCAGCACGTGTTGTGGGGATTATTATTCATTAGGGCTGTTGTTCCTAATTTTCACGAAGCAATGACAGAGCTATATTTTGCGAGTCAAAACCTGCCCTCGTTCTCTGAAATCCAATTAGACAATACTAAAGCTTTCTAACCGTGGTGGCTAGTACGAATTTAGAAATGAATGTGGTTGACAATTTTTATAAAATTAAGCAAATCATTCTTAAGAAATAATCATAGATTCCTATGCAAATTAAGTCTTATACACAATTTTTGCAACGTAGACCTGGTTTTGGAAGTATGTTGATACACGTTGATACATTTTTATGTTAATGTCAGGGGCGTGTATAGTATGTGGTTTCAGAAGGGACGCATTTGAAAACTTTCAGTTAATGACATGTAATTGAAATTAAAACTGTGTAAATAAACTTTTTGTATAAGAACTTAAAGAAATAGCCTTTGAAAAGCCTACAAATTTGAGGTTTACGAAATAATTATAGTTACAATAATAAACGTCATTTTTTTTAAAAATTAGTGATTGAATTAAATTATTTAGTGAGTTAATTCCATTTACTTTTCCTTAATATGATGTAAAAGATTTAGAGAATTGGTTGGGGAAGGAAGAGATTATTCGTCATTACCTTTTTATACTTTCATAGTTAAATTTGCACAAGACGTGAGGTATTTTAATGAATACGCTGGACTTGGTTTCCCAGCTGCACGATTTCTATTGCTGGAAAGCAAAATTGCAGTGAACTGTGTGACTGTAAAAACCGTGATAAATGCCGTGACTCTATCACTCCTCACAAAATATTTTGCGTGTTTACGTTCCACAGTTTGGGATCCCTGCCTTTCGATACATGGCGACTTTGGAAATTTGCCTCCTGAAATCTGTACCGTTTTGCATCACTTTAAACTTCTCATATTTTTTGATTTCCGTGTGACATAACCCAAACTTAACTAAAAATATAGGGTCACTCGGTAGACTGTAAAAACGAAATGCTACCTCAGGTTATAAAATTTACCAGTTTGTAATATTTTTTGGGTGGCTGGTTTACCTGTTTTGCGTATCCCACTTTAGCATATTTTCTTACCCTACTAGTTATACTTCCCTCTTTTTGTAATATGCCCAAAACAGCATTGCATTTTTTTCAGTGTATAGGTGAATTTCGATTTCATATCACGAATTTTTTATTTAAAATATACACTCATGGCCCCCAAATTTTTTATTTAAAATATACACTCATGGACAAAAAAATTAGCGCACCAAGAAGGAGTCGTCAAAATGAAACGAAATTTTACATACGTAATGACTACTTTGATATAAGTAAATGATAAGAAAATGAAAGAAAAAGGATAATTTATTTCAGAGAAAAAGGCAAAAGAACGGAGGAGTTAATACTCCGTTGGACCCCCTCTAGCGCGAATGCACGATGCGATACGATCGGGCATTGAGTCATACAAGTTCTGTATAATGTCTTGAGACATTTCGTTCCATATTTGCTGTAACCAAATGATCCCAGATATGCTCGATTGGAGACAAATCTGGGGATCGGGTAGGCCAAGGAAGGGTAGTAACAGTGCGGGGAGAGTCTTGTGACACCCTTGCCGTATGAGGCCGAGCATTGTCTTGTTGAAAAATGGCTCCCGGGAGCCGTTGCATGAGTGGCAACACATGTGGTTGCAGGATTTCATGAACATACCGCTGGGCTGTCATGGTGCCACGGAACAATACTAGGGGTGACCGTGTATTGTAGGCAATGGCACCCCATACCATCACACCAGCTGTGGGAGCGATGTGTCGCTGTACAGCAAAGGCAGGATTGAAGCGTTCACCACGGGCTCTCTACACACGAACACGATTGTCATCACTGCCGAGATTGAATCTGGATTCGTCGCTAAAGACGACCTGGTTCCATTCCGCTGCAGTCCAGTTTCCTCGTGCGCGGCAAAACTCCAAACGGAGGCGTCGATGGGTGGGCGTCAAAGGCAGCACACGTAATGGACGCCGCGATACCAACTGTCCTTCAGCCAGGCGCCTTCGTATGGTTCGAGAAGACACAGAGGCCCTAGTGAAGGTGCTACCTGTGCCTGGATGGCGGCCGATGAAGCAGTTGGCTGTACGCGTGCATTTCTTACGATGTGGCGGTCTTCTCGACGACTGGTCTGTCGAGGGCGTCCTGAGCCTGGTCTTCGTGTACATGACATCTCTCGGGTCCACTGGTCCCAACACCTCCTCACAACACAATCAGAGCGGCCCAATTGACGAGCTACTCGCCTAGCTGACCACCCAGCTTCCATCATCCCGACGATTCTCCCCCTCTCAAACTGCGACAACTGCTTATATTGTCTTCGAACACGGCGTAATGGCATGTCCATCTCAGCTCTTCCTTTGTAAATGATTCAGCACACTCAAACAAGCTTTGGTTACCTGTTTTATACTCCACAGAGTACGATGTTCAACGCCCTCTACCGACTATACGTAATGCGCAATCACGCTGCATTTCTAATCATTTGCATATCTCCCCGACATGTACCTTCATTGCAAGTTTCGTTACGATCCCGCAATAATTTCTTGGTGCGCTAATTTTTTTGTCCATGAGTGTATTTTTGTCAACTATTTACAGGTACATAAAGGCTGATAATCAAATAACATTGGTATTGTCAGATAGCCTGAACTTTTCTGCAAAGCGCTACAGGATTCATTTTATAAATTTCGTCCACCGAAGGAATTTATGAGCATTTAAAACACACTATACCAGGTTTTTCCCCGAAAAATTTAAATTTTAAAACATTAATTGCATTTAAAAAAAACGAAAAATGTATGCAAATGTAAATTTTCTTTCTCTATGACGGAGTACAATTTTAAAAAAAAATCTTTGAATCCAAGTCGGCAATCCGTGGACAAATTTTCTCCATAGGTTAACATTGAGGTGAGCGAATCCAATGGGGTTGGTACATAGCAGGCTTAAGTTATTAAAACCATCGTTAAATAAGAATCGCTGGTAATATTCACGTTCGAGTAAATTCTACGAGTCTAACGTAACAACATTAAAGCTGCTATGTACTAACCCTATTGGATTTGCTCACCTAAATGTTATCCTATTGAGAAAATGCTACTATTTACAGCTATTTAAATACTGATAATCCAATAAAAAATGGTATTTTTAGATAGCCTGAACTTTTCTGCACCTTGCAACGTATTCATTCAGGATTCATTTCATAAAGGAATTTAGAAGCGTTTAAAACTCATTGTATCAAGATTTTTTTTCAAATAATTTAAACTTTAAAATATTATTTGCATGTTTTTAGAAAACGAAATATGCCCCAAGGTGTAAAATTTCTTTCTCTACTACGGAGTACAATTTAAAAAAAAAGTCTTCAGTCCAAGTTGGCAATCCTTGGACACATGTCCATAGGTTAACATTGAGGAGAGCTAATCCAATAGGGTTCCTACACAGCAGCTTTAAAAGCACTCTATAAAAACTTAGGAGCCTAAGTATTTTATATTTAAATTCAGAAATTTTGTTCGAGGAGGACATTACTTTGATACATGTCCATAGGTTAACATTGAGGAGAGCTAATCCAATAGGTTTCCTACACAGCAGCTTTAAAAGCACTCTATAAAAACTTAGGAGCCTAAATATTTTATATTTAAATTCAGAAATTTTGTTCGAGGAGGACATTACTTTGATACATGTCCATAGGTTAACATTGAGGAGAGCTAATCCAATAGGGTTCCTACACAGCAGCTTTAAAAGCACTCTATAAAAACTTAGGAGCCTAAATATTTTATATTTAAATTCAGAAATTTTGTTCGAGGAGGACATTACTTTGATACATGTCCATAGGTTAACATTGAGGAGAGCTAATCCAATAGGGTTCCTACACAACAGCTTTAAAAGCACTCTATAAAAACTTAGGAGCCTAAATATTTTATATTTAAATTCAGAAATTTTGTTCGAGGAGGACATTACTTTGATACATGTCCATAGGTTAACATTGAGGAGAGCTAATCCAATAGGGTTCCTACACAGCAGCTTTAAAAGCACTCTATAAAAACTTAGGAGCCTAAATATTTTATATTTAAATTCAGAAATTTTGTTCGAGGAGGACATTACTTTGATACATGTCCATAGGTTAACATCGAGGAGAGCTAATCCAATAGCTTGCTTGTACGGTATGTGCAGGTGTATTGATTTTTTTTCTTATATTGTGATACACACGAGGAAAATTTTTATCAGAGACGCACATCAAACGGGAGGAAAAAAGTTTGCGCAAATGTGTTTTTGTGATCACACGTAATGCCATCAGCTAGACCTTAATAGGAACGTTGCTGATTGAAAGGGGAAATATTTTCCGCCAATGTTATACCCTTAGCAACTAATTACATTGTTTGTTAAAAGATACGAAACAAAGACGATATTCATCATTCTCCTAGTCGATTTGTAGGATGTAGGAGTTAAAATTTTCACGGAGTCGATCTGAAATCTCAATGAGAAACGTCAAGATAACTTTTTTTTCAACCGAAAGTTGGTGGCGTTTGACACAGAAGACTGGAAAAGGAAACCTCTAGTGATCGATTTGATTGGGGAAACGTTTAGTTGATCCGTTATTCTTACATTATGCGATTGAACGGGATTCGATTTCGGAAATAAAGAACAGGAAATCGCTAACTGCTTTATAGGGAAAAAACATTGGTATAATCAATGAAATAATTTGGTATTAAAACTAGGATATATGATGTGTTCGCAACGTTTTAAGAGTAGATTAATGTGCTATTCTGTGAAGCTGCCACGGATGATTATTCTAGAAAAAAAAACTGTTTTTCTCACTGGTTTTTTTTACGTAGGACTCACGGGGTGTATAAGGGAAGAAATTTTAAGTACAAGTTTGTAGTCATTAACAATCTCTTATCTGACAACGAAAGGTTAACTCTTGGAACCTAAAGCTACAAATTCTTAATATTACACACTAAAGGTATATGGTTCTGTTTCTTATGTACCCTGTGAATCCTCTAACGGTCCAGGCACACTATAAAGTAAGAGGCATAAATATAAATAATTCCTTTATTTTCTACGTAGAGGTAGACTAACATAGACCGACTTGGGGCTTCAAATAATAACACAACAGTATCGCAACTTGCGGTACTAAGAAACTGAACTTTAAAGTCGTAATGAACCCTTTCAGGCAGAATATACGTTCACTAACAATACCCGTAACCATCGGGCTCTGAAATAACTATAGAAATCGTGCAGCCACCTAGGCTAAATACTAATACGTGCTCTATCAGTTAAATACCGCTATCACCTTCAATCTAACTTTTCTCGACTCTTTCGTATCTCTACTAATAGCGTAAAGCACTACCGTACAAATCTCCACTCCCTACTTGGGCTCTTGCCAACTCACTGCGTGTGTCACTTAAATAGACCAGACACCTGCTCCGAACTCACTTCGACTGGCCTGCACTGCGCAGCTACCAGAAGTTTGCATCTGAGCAACACGCGAACCCTACAAAGGTACACTGAATTTTATCTTTTAATATTTTTCAATGGGAAAAAAACTTCATATTGTAATAAAATAAAGAGAGTTCTCGCATAATTTGATTACAAATCGTGAAATTATGTACAACTTACAGAGGTTTAAAATAGGGACAGTTATTTCGCCCATTGTGCCGGAGGGATTTTAAAGAGCCTCCAAGAAAGTGAGACGAAAAAAAAGTTTCAAAATACTCTTGAGCTTCGTAAATCTGAGTCTCGGCTTAAAACGAAGTAATCAACCAATTTTCCACGTTATTTTTTATTAATTTATCCTTTTCTTTAATTTTTTAGTATGGGCACCATGGAAACGATAACAGTGACATTGTATACGTTTGCGGGTTGAGCGAGAGACGCAAGACTCTTGTAAACGTTGTAATAATGTTTTAATACCATCTAAATTATGGACAAAACGCTAGATGAAACGATCGCTCAAACATACTTTGCCCATATAAGTATATGCCCTTCCTTTAAAAAAATTACAGAAAAAGCGATTTTTTTTTTATAGTACTAATGAAAACGACTCAGAATCGGAAGGAGGAACTGACTGTGCACAAGAAAAAAAAATCAATACGTATTCCCATGTGGTATATACGGCGGCGCTTGAGACTGCCGTTAGATGCATAGGTCAGCAACAATATTCGCAGCCAATTGATAATTGTAACTAAGATGTAGAAAGAGCGTTGGAAAATGAAAAGGAGAGAGCACTATGTAGATGATTCCATTCGTTGTTAAAACACTCTATAAACGAAAAAAAAATCGAATAAACCAAAAAATAACAAGCCAAGAATAGAGCTGTCCGATTGTAATGAAATTCCGATGGAAAGATGCTTTAACCAAACATGAAAATGATTCTAATTTGGTGCCCAACGAAGGAATAGCTGGAGGTCCAGCGTATCAGAACTGCGCATCCAGCAGGTATATATAAGGAGCGATTCTCGATTTGACGTTCAAAATTTCTGTTGTATTTTGACTGGGGATAACTTACGTCGACTGTAACAATGCCTCGCCGAGGGATTCGTTCTCATTTCGAGCATAGTTCAGAGTTTGAAAGAAGTCGTGTCATCCGATAGAAAGTAGCTGGTTGGGCAGATCGAGGAATCGCTCGACAACTGGGTCGAAGCGATGCAGCGATTAGACATTGCTGGCAATGCTTGTGGGTCACCAACGGCAGATTTAACCGTCAGGACGGCAGCGGTCGACCTATAAGTACAGCAGAACGTGAAGACAGAGCGATTGTCAAATCAGCTATCACAGCAACCGATTCGTCGTTATCAACCACCATTCGACCCGCACAGAAGTGTACAACATGACCATTGCCAAACAACTGAGAGAGCAGAATTTACGCTTGCGCCGACCGTTACGCCGCTTACCCCTCTCGCCTGTACACCGTAAAGTCCGATTACAGTGGTGCTTAACTCGATCAGCTTTGAACTGCGCTGACTGGGGACGTATAGTCTTTAGCGACGAGTCCCGTTTCCAAGTGTGTCGTGACGACCACCGAAGACGTGTCTGGAGACATGCAGGGCAGCGTGGGGATCCTTCCCTTACTATCGCACGCCCCACAGGCCCTTAACAAGACGTTATGAACGTAGACGACATTCTGCGACCCGTCTTGTTGTTGTTCCTATTGTACCAATTACACCGGAATTACTTTTCAACAAGATGATGCCCGGTCGCATACGGCACGTGTTGCTATGAATTGCCTTCCAGCTTACCGAACACTTCCTTGGCCACTTAGGTTGCCTGATCTCTCCCCCATAGAGCACATTTGGGACGTGATGGGAAGGCGATTGCAGCTATTCAGGAATGTTGCCGATTTAGCCCGACAGTTGGCGACAATTTGGCAAAAAATCCCGCAGCACACCATCCGGGAACTTTAGCAGTCCATGCCGCGCCGGGTGACAGCTTGCATCTAGGCCACAGGTGGACCAACACCGTATTGACTTCCTCATTTGTAACGATCAAACTCTGGAATAAATCATTAAATTATTCTGAAATTTTAATCTTTTTTTCCGTGTATGTTTTTCACATCTACTAATTTTTGTCGCAATCGGACAACTCCTTAGAGCAGTGATTCTCAACCACTGTGCCGCGGCACTTTTGTGTGCCGCCAAATTCTTAAAGTGTGCCGCCAAATTTTAAAAATGTATATAGTAAAAATTATGCTTTTTTTTATTACGAGTAAAGTTTGTTTAAATTAAAAAAAAGTACACTGTAAAAGAAAACTGTTGTTTTTACAGTTAAATCCATATTTTTAACTGTTTTTATCCGTTTTAAGTAAACAACTTTTAAACTTATCTTTTTTTTTTTGTGTGTGCCGCCAAATTTGGAAATCGTTAAAAGTGTGCCGCGACAAAAAAAAAAGGTTGAGAATCACTGCCTTAGAGAGTAAATTTTTTTCCCCCAATGCAGAGGCACTTTGTCGGATAGACATCCGCCATTGGTTATTCACCGCAGTTTTTTCTAGCCATTTTATAATGGAAGCACCCTATAGGCTATCCAGCATTGCTCCCTATGAAGGGACGACACGGACGGAGGTATTTTAGTGGCGCACGCCGGGATTCGATCCGAGCACCCTCAGCACCGAAAGCCAGCGCGCTCACCACAAGGTCACACAAGCCCGATTTTTTTTTTTTTGTTATAGAGTGTATTAAACAAATATTAGATACTTATCTTTTGTTTTTTGATAGAATTTTTTTTATGTAACATGTAAAAACTTACCTCGAATTTGCTTTGAGGATTTCTGATACCAAGCAACAGAGATTTTAAGAATTCATTCAAGAGCTGTAATAAAGTTTATAGCCAGTAAGTAAATTCAAAAAATATTGTGTCAGTTAGTGATTGTTATGCAAAAATAAAGTCAGTTTAATATTCCTTAATAGAGATAACACTAATATAATCTATATATATAAAACAGTTCCGTAACTAAATGACTGATTGACTGACAGATAACGCACAGACCAAACCGCTGGACCTAAAGGGCTGAAATTTTGCGTGGAGATTTTTCTTATAGTGTAGGGGGGTGCACTAAGAAAGATTTTTGAAAATTCTTAGATTTTTTAAAATTAAATTTTTAATCTGTCTTCGTAACTTTTTTTAAGTTTGCATTTAAAATAATAATGAGGGTTATAAAATTTATATCACGAGAAAGATCATAAAAATTCCTTTAAAATGAAATCTTTTCCGAATCTCCATTTTCTGATTTTTGGTGAATTTTTAAAGATTAATTTTTAGAATTCAATTTATTAAATGCTGATCACGTGATTTCTTTTCTTTTTGTGAAACTTTAAACTAATTTTGCGTCACGTGCATAACAACGAAATAAATAGACAAAAAAAAATTTTGTTTTCCTTGCTAATGCGGCAGACGATTGGACATTATCCAACAAAATATTAACATACAGTAAAAGAAATGTTTCTCAAACTGTACTATATTCTTTAGTATGATCTATTAGATTTAATTTAAATAATTTCTTCTACATTATTTTGTCTATAAATATATCCTTTACCATTTTTTTATAATATACATATATATACATATACACACACTATATATATATACAGTGGAATCTCGATCGATCGTTTTTCAAGGGACCGATTGAAATGAACGATAAATGCGGGAAAACGATAGATGCGGAAACATAAAGCAATATGATCGTTGGGACTGGATAAAATGAACGACACATACGGAAAAACGATCGATCCGAAAACGATCGATCGAGATTCCACTGTATATATATATATATATAGGCATTAATTGCACACATTGACCGTTGCATTTACTTTGAATGTGCTCCGTAGCGAAGCACGGGTATTCAGCTAGTTACTCATCACCCGACAAGCAATGCATACTGATTCGTAATTTTAATAAATACGTAGACCACGGGATCTGTTATTCCACTGTTTCAAAACTTTTCAGATGCTTGTTAAAAACTATTCCAAGTACTTAAATGAAAGACATTAGCATAAATTTCGAATAATTTCCTGATATAAATGCGGCACATACAAGCGCTTTATACCTAGCTCTATTCCTGGTTAACACCTTGGAAACTGTAGATCTCGCGAAAATTTCTCTTCTCGTTTCGTAGTAAAATGTTTTGAGTTATCGAAGAGAAAAATAGGGCACACAGTTTAATCCAGGGATTCCCAAAGGATTCCAGGTAGACCCCTTGGGGGTCGATGGAAGTTTTAAAAGGTTCTGTCTACAGTATTCCAGGGGTCTATTGGGCATCGATGACAAATTTTTCGATGGAAATTTTGCAATTGAAATTTAATTTAATTTTTTAGGAATGTAATTATTAGATACTAGTATACGTTTTAATATGTATAAATACAAATTTGCATAGGGCGGATTGATCCACCCATCTAAAGTCGAACGTCATGACACTTTCATATATGTGTCGAAAGAAATTATATTATGATTACATATAAGTCAGTAAAATTGTTTAGTAAAATATATACAGTAACCACCGCTTATAGTGATCAGTGGTTATAAGAATCAACCGTTTATAAGAATCAATATCGCGAAAACAAAAACAAATGTATTATTTCCATGTTAAAATTTTCGCTTTAAAGAATAAATCCACCGGTTTTAAGAATCAGTTTACACTCTTCGCTGTCCTTCATTTTTCCAAAAAAACCACTTAAACCCTCAAAAGGCACGAAGTTCTTTCTTTTTTTTTTAAAAAAAAGAAAGATTGATAAGATTGGATGGAATATAGTCAAAAAATTCCCCCCTTTCTTTGTTAGACATAACATAATAGTTTCCCCTTAAACGATTTAGCACAACACTGTCCAATTAGCTTGACCCAGGTGCATCTTTACCCGTCCGGGTCCGATTTCACTTCTCTCCACTGTCAAACAAAAATAGGGACTCTTTTTTCCCACCTCCCACATCCTGGTTGCGGCTTCCTGGACCTTGAAACACATAAATATTCGGCAAAGTGTCCACTATCACTTAAGAAAACGTGACATTAGTAGATTCAGCACGTAATCAAACCGTGAAACGTAAGCTAGAAGGTGAATCTTCGTCAGAGACTATTAGTATTAAAGAGGTATAAACAGACTCCTGAAAACTTCATTACGTCAAACTACCATAGAAAACTTTTTCTTGCTCCCTTCCTATAGTTGAAATGTTAAAACTGTTAAGCAGGTATGTTGTAACAAATATTGGATTTTTTTTCTCTTACTATAATCATGTGTATCTGCTTATAGGTCTAGAAATTAAGTTTTATTTTAAAATTATAAAAAATAGTTTTAATAAAAGATAATTGACGCATATTAATGAGTATTTTATGGTAAATTTTCTAATATATGTATATATAGGTGTGTGTGTGCCTGCCTGTCCAAAAAACTAAATTTCGGCTATAAGAATCAACCGCTTATAAGAATCAAAAACAGTAATAACAAACGTGATTCTTATAAGCGGAAATCACTGTATTTATATTCGTTATGTTAGTTATTATGACTGCATGATGGTAATCAATTTCAGGCCAAACATTAAAAAAAAATTGTACCAATGCATCAAGCACGACCACCACATTAATTGAAATCGAACTTTTGTACAATTACAATCTGTGTTTCTGAAATCTTGTTTATATTTGAGAAATTAAAAAAGAAAATAGTTCAAAAATAATAAAACATAAACCTAATGAACCACTTTTTTAAAAAAAATTTTGTTCATATTCTTAGTCAAATTGTTATATTTAAGTGTTTTATGTGCAATTATTAATATTATAATTATGTTGTATGCTGTATATTATAGAGAAAAATGTGAGGGGGGGGGTCGATGAAGAAAATCATTCTTTTAAAAGGGGTCGATGTAGGAAAAAGGTTGGGAACCCCTGGTTTAATCCAATAAGTAATTATGCGTTTCCTTTATTTAAACGTCTGTCTCACCTTTTTCCCTTTCATATACGGTTGTACACATATCTACAGTTTCATTTCAGCATTTCAAACTTATAACAAATATGAATGGCCCTTGCCGATAGGGTACGTTGATATTCATGTAAACATGTACATACATCTGGCTCTTAAACGATTTGCGGTTTTCGATGCCTACAGTTTGATTAGACTTACTTTCGACCGTTTGTTCTGCATATTGACCAAGATGTCGGAGCACTTAGAGATACTATCATCTTTAACTATACGAGGGTTATAAAGACCGAAACCAAGAAGTTTAAAGCTGATTTAGAACAGCTAGAAAACACTCATGGCAACTGTAGAATTCAAGCCCCAGTTTAAGGTACCGAAGGTTAGCGCCCTATTCGTTCAGCCATTGTTGGGTTTGTGGTGTAACGAACCTATTTCGGAGTTTACCTGCTGCTCAGTTAAACTGGGGCTCGATTTTCAGGGCAAAACTATGACGCTTTAAAAGGAATTGGGCCACAAAAATCACCATATCTTAGGAATTAAATCTGCTGAGAAAAGAAGCAATCAGTTCCCAACGGGCAAAAATTGGAGAAGTTTATTTTTTTAAATAATGCTTTAGGATACAGAGCATTTCGTTTCAGCTTATGTTTATATCATGTTCTAATGTGCTGTATATGTATCAGCTGATACAATTTGCGAGGTCCAGTCATTTACACGATGTGACAAGTTTTCGTTTTTCTCCTATACTTTGAAACAGAATAATCACTAAATAAATGACATGTAAAAATGCATTTTATAAAATTTTAAGAAGTTATTTTTATATTTTCAGATGCCCACATATGGTTACACAAATATAAATTAATAAATTTAGATAACTTGTGGTAAACAGAATATCGCATATAAAAAGTTGAAACATCTAACTTTTAAACAGAATTATTACGAATTACTCTGAATATTTAATGTGCCCAAATAGATATCTATCCACTCAATAACCTTTGCGAAAATCCCTTGGGCTGCAAAAGACTACCGTTAGCTCTAACAGACCAAAGGAATAGATTGGCGAGCTAAGTTACGTCTGCCGGTTAGTCACAAGTTTTGTCATCAAATACAAGCTCTACCTTTTTTTTTAGCTCTAAAGACCAAAGGAATAGATTGGCGAGCTAAGTTACGTGTGCCGGTTAGTCACACAAGTTTTGTCATCAAATACAAGCTCTATTTTTTATTTTAGCTCTAAAGACCAAAGAAATAGATTGGCGAGCTAAGTTACGTGTGCCGGTTAGTCACAAGTTTTGTCATCAAATACAAGCTCTACCTTTTTTTTAGCTCTAAAGACCAAAGGAATAGATTGGCGAGCTAAGTTACGTGTGCCGGTTAGTCACAAGTCTTGTCATCAAATACAAGCTCTACTGTTTTTTAGCTCTAAAGGCCAAAGGAATAGATTGGTGAGCTGAGTTACGATGCCGGTTAGACACAAGCTTTGTCATCAAATACAAGCTCTACCTTTTATTTAATGTATCTTTATTTCAACCATTATATAGTAATTAATTATAACTACCGGACGTCAAAGATAGATCATTATGACAAAATTCAATTGCCCATTGTAATTTTTACTTCAGTCTTCCCGGAGGGCATGCAGATTGATAGAATCAATCCTTTCACGTGACCGCCGTTAAAAATTGCGGAAATCGTGAAGCAGAGAATGAATGGATCGCGTTCTCCACGTAATAATTGTACTCCTCCATTATCGTCTGACAATAAATAGCAAGCAGTCCCACCCCCTCCCCCCGTCTTAAAGAGAGAGAGAGAGAGTGAAAAACAGGTGCCTGATAATAGCGGGGTTTTTTCCTTCGGTTCCGCATCGTCCTGTTTTGTTTGCTTTTTTTATGGTTCGCCTCCCGCAGAGACGTTTATGCGACCCTCTCTCCCCCGCACCCCCCTTGTCGACGGAGGAAGCTGAAGTGGGGATCCCGATCCGATGCGTCCGCCACGTCTCATACCGGGTGATGGATTCACTGTTTACGCAAGGTCGGCATTTCGAACTAATTGTGGGGCACTTGGCGTAAAGAGCTGGCTTTAAATTCCTGGAGAGGAGCCACTCGACAATTAAGATACAAACGTCAAATGGTAGGAGACGTCAAAGTGAAGAGAAGATTAAAATTGTCCGCACAACTAAATCTGTAACGGTTGTTCATCCAGATAACCGGTCTTACGGAATTAAGGGCATTCGAAGAAGAAAGCGAATTTCTGTTTGTTTACAGCGTAGAGAGTGCAGCAGAGCTTTTCGAGCAGTATTTTAAACTGCTGTTCACTATCATTTTCAAACATAAATATTGTAGCACAGCGCGGTTATTTTTATTTTTTATTTATTTATTTATTTAGTTATTTATATATATATATATATATATATATATATATATATATATATATATATATATATATATTTTATTTTATTTATTTATTTTTTTATTTTATTTTTTTTTTTTTGGGGGGGGGGGGTTCTTTTTTTAAACAGCCACTGATATTTCGATAAATGCAGTTCTGCGATAACGTACATTAAACATTAAATATACAATGCTCTTGGGAAACGCTGATTTCTCTGAATAACTTTGAGGTATTAAATAAAGGCTGTACAATTTTCAATGCCATTTTGCAGCTCTTTATCAAATGCACGAAATCTCTTAAGAGGTTTATTTCCTTTAAATCACCTTTAGGTATATGCTTACGTGCAGAGCACTTTTTTTCAAACCTATACAATACTGATTACATACGTATATTTTTAGTTCAAATGTGATATAAAATCATGAAAACATATATAATTTTGGTAAAAATTTCATAACATCTTAAAGTATAGGGATATTTTTTATAAATTTTTAGTACAATTGAGTGTTTACGCTTGACACCTTACACTCCATTCAACTAAATATATTTTAATTTCCTTTATACTATATACTACTGTGACAATTACCTGTGTTCTGAAGCTAACGTTTTACAATATTTCTAAAAATCACTGAACTACACCACAAAATGTGAAAAAACACTGATTTTTTTTAAAAATTGTCTTTTTATAAGCGCAGGTACCTGTAGAATGATTAAATCAATACATATAGCTTAGCTTTTAGGTAAAACGCAGTTAGCAATATGTAAAACACTATCGTAAAATTTCATTAAAATATGTTGAAAACTTTTTAAATTATTAGCTTTCTCGTTTACAAAAGTAACTGAAGAAATGAGTTTTCTAGAAAATGCATTTTAAAGATGCTACTTCCGGTCTCTTAATATCGCTTTGGTTTATTAAATGGACCATAAATTCTCATCCAATGGTAGAAATAAAAATAAAGCAGTTTTAGAACCTTGAAATATTGGCCTTTGAAACAGAGCAATAATAAAAAAAAATTAAATTCGAAACTTTGTCCTTAAACGACCATTTCAACGTAGGCAGGCACATTAAAATCTCCCCTTTCATAATAAAACTGAGTTAAACTAAACAGGTTGCATTTGACTTACATTTAATTTATTCAAGTTTCCCATTTAGTCAATAGATACATGATGTATAGTTGAACGAAGCATTCTAAACAAACCAATCCTGACTTTTCCATTTAAATTCTCATTGCTTTTAATTTCGTCTTAACAGTTTCATTATTCATTTGAAAAATATTCCTTTCTTACATATTTCCCACTCAGGCAATTCTGCGAAGCCCAGAGTTGGGCACCTGTCGATTGGCAAAACGTTCCTCGCTCTCGTGAAGTCTGGTGTCAGATTCCGCCGTTGTACATCCGTCAAATTATCGACGAACCGTGTTAGAAAATCCAAATCCGACTTCCTTGGGCTAATGCATTCGCCACCCACAGAAAGTTACTTTGTTCATCAGAAGTTAATTTTGGAGTGATATTACTTTTTTTTTTTTTTTTTAAGGTTAGGAAACCGGGAGGCATTTTGCCATTTTTTTTACCATGTTTTTATTAACTTGCTTTCCTGTTTGTTTGTTTGTGTGTATGTGTGCGTTTTTTTCTCCAGTACAAATCTTACAATCGATTTTTAACTAACTTCCCGACTAGCTAGACATTTGAAACTTTTAGAATAGCTCAGAACACGATGGCAATGCATTCTTTTGATACTTTTAGCCATCTTTAAGCAGGTTTGAATTCATTTTCAGTTAATTTTGTTTTGTAAAATGGTGCAACCATCTATCGGCCGGAATGGGAATGAAAAGTTAAACGCAAGTTAACTTCCAATTCTCGAGATAAACGATTAATTACGCATTTGATCCTTTTCTTTCAAGTTAATGGGATAATTCACCAAAAAAAATTTTAAAAAGTATTTATTAATACATAGAATTGTCAAGTTTATATGATTCGACAGAAAATTTAAAAACATGGTATATAAAAAGTTATTTTTATCTTGTAATTTTTAATATTTAATGCTCGAAGAAGAAGATAACTGAGACGTCTGTGAAGTTGCTCCCCCCCCCCCTCCCGACATTGAGATATCCAAATTTTGAAAACGGCATCCGTTTGAGCGTCGTTTTAGAATATTTGAGCGCCTTTTGTAAAACAGTTATGAGGATTTCAATAATCAGAGGGAAAAAAACCCAGCTTCCCCCCGACATTGAAATATCCAAATTTTGAAAACGGCATCCGTTTGAGCGTCGTTTTAGAGTATTTGAGCGCTTTTTGTAAAAGAGTTATGAGGATTTCTATAATCAAAGGGAAAAAAAACCCCAGCTTCCCCCCGACATTGAGATATCCAAATTTTGAAAACGGCATCCGTTTGAGCGTCGTTTTAGAGTATTTGAGCGCCTTTTGTAAAAGAGTTATGAGGATTTCAATAATCAGAGGGAAAAAACCCCAGCTTCCCCCCCCCCCGACATTGAGATATTCAAATTGTGAAAACGGCATTCGTTTGAGCTTCAAAAATTTTTATTTGAGCGCCCTTTGTAAAAGAGTTATGAGCACAGTATGTTGTTTTATCTCAATGTCGGGGTGAGCTGGGTGTTTTTCCCGCTGATTATTGAAATGCTCATAAATCTTCTACAAAGGGCGCTCAAATACCAATTTTTGGCGCTCAACCACGCTCAAACGAATGCCGTTTTGAAAAATTCGGATATCTCAATGTTGGGGGGGGGGGGGGCAACTTCGC
Source organism: Dolomedes plantarius (assembly GCA_907164885.2). Lineage (NCBI taxonomy): Eukaryota > Metazoa > Arthropoda > Arachnida > Araneae > Dolomedidae > Dolomedes > Dolomedes plantarius. Next base: position 131,904,549 of record OU015500.1, read on the forward strand.
AGACTTATAACTGAGTTATTTAGTTCTTTGATTTAATGTTTAATTGTCCACACTCACAAAAAAATTTAAAATGCCATCAACTGGTCTGCACTATATCTCTGTACCCCGTTTCATGTCACAATAAAATAAATATTTTGCACAAAGTCTAAGTTTCTGAAGATTTAGCATCGACGAAAACCCTCAGAAAATCCAATCAATGAATTTTACATTGAGCTTTATACTTAGTTTTATTACAAGTGCAGGAAAGAAAAGTATAAATTTGCAACAATAAATTATGCAAGATTAATCTGAAAACTGTTTGCAAGATTATGTTGAATATTATGTGTAAGATTATGTAAGATTATATAGAAAGAGTATGTAAAATTTTGAGTAATTAGATCAACAAAGAATATTACTCGTATTTGGTCAAATATTTCATAAATGAGAATAAAGCTTTTGAATCACGGATGATTTCCAGGTATAGTTAAATAAAAATTTGTTAACTTCAACCTGAGGAAGATCAATATCCTTTAGAGAAACATGTCATTTTACTCTACAGTAAACTCCAAATTATTGGACGTGCACAGAAAACGGGAAAAGATGAATAATTGGAAAACGGAGTTTCGTGCCATAAAAAACGAGCCATTCTGTGGTTCCAAATGCAGATTTAAAAAATGTTTAAGTATAATAATGACTATAAAGCTTACACAAATTTTCTGGTTGAGATCTGGTTGAATTACGAACCAGGTTGGCAAGAATTCAAAATTTGTACTTCACTTCTAACTTTCTGCACGTTATGCACGGATAATCCACTAAACGTATTTTGAGATTTTTGGCGTTCTTGATATTTCTGGTATTTCAGTTCGGCTTGCTACATCTGATTGATATAACACGCACAAACGTTCAGAATAGATAAAACCACATTTTAATAAGATTGAACAAATTTAACACTCAGTTACTTACAAAAATACACATAGACTAGACCAGTGCTCCGAAATCCTTGTGCCGTGGCACACTAGTGTGCCGCGAGGTGATCTTGACTGTGCCGCGGTGATTTTATCGATTATGATAATAAAAAAATTAACCACCGCATTAAATAGAAATTTTTCTGAGTAAAATATTCCTCTAACTTTTTGTTAATATGTAATTTTTCTGGGTCGAAATTATACACAAAACAAAAACATGTTGTTAGCAATACATTGTATGATGCTCGAGCGTCATATTTCTGGATTTCAGTTAAGAAAGAATATCCACAAATTTCTGACAAGGCCATTGCAATTTTGCTCCCATTTTCTACGACACACTTATACGAATAAAGTTTTTCGACACTGGTTCTAATTGAAAATGACAAAAGATCATATTTAAGGGGCTTTGATCATGAACTGTAGGTCCTTTCTATTATAGAGCCAAATATAAAACGCACATTTATCAAAACAATCTCAAATACCTCATTTATAAATTAGTTATCTTTAAATTAACTTTGATTTATTAAGCCTAAGTAAAGACCGAAAAACAAATTTTAATGTAAAAATTTAAAGAGAAAATTTTTTTACTTGTAAACTATAATTTTATATTTTTGTTCTTGTGTCGGTGTGCAGTTCAAAATGATTTATATAAAACTTAAATGATTATAATTATCTTGATACATAGAGCTATTTTGTTGAGTTTTTTAATCTAATAAAAACATATACGTATTTACTGTAATTTATATATTTGCAAGCTTCTTGTGGTGTGCCGCGGAATTGTCGAAAAAAAACGTTCTTGTGCCGTGGAAGATAAAAGGTTACGGAGCTCTGGACTAGACTATAAAAACATACTAAAGGAATAATGAGCTAACAGAACAGTGTACAGTGTTGCAATTAAACACTCATTTTATATCCGGGTTGAGAGATGCGTCAGTCAAAAATTGCATTTATCGTTCGTAAAATAATCATTCGTTTGCGACAAGTCGTATGCAGCTTCTGTGCTGTCCCAAGTCGCCAGCGATTCTATATACGCACATATATATGCTCATTTACTTCCAAAACACGTAGGAAACTCTCATCTAATTTATTCACACCGTATTCATCTAATTTATTCCACCGTATTCATCTAATTCATCGTATTCACCGTATTCATCGTATTCATCGTATCACCGTATCATCGTATCATCGTATTCATCGTATCCGTATTCACCGTATTCATCGTATTCACCGTATTCATCTAATTCCACCGTATTCATCTAATTTATTCCACACGTAGGAAACTCTCATCTAATTTATTCACACCGTATTCATCTAATTTATTCCACCGTATTCATCTAATTCATCGTATTCACCGTATTCATCGTATTCATCGTATCACCGTATCATCGTATTCATCGTATCCGTATTCACCGTATTCATCGTATTCACCGTATTCATCGTATTCACCGTATTCATCTAATTCCACCGTATTCATCTAATTTATTCCACACGTAGGAAACTCTCATCTAATTTATTCTCATCATTTTTTCTCACATATTTATTTCAATAAATAAAACGCACCACATTTTCCCTACGTAACCACTTGCAGAATTCCACCTTTTAAATCTACACATTTTGGCTGTGAATTTGTCTCGTCCTCCAACATGCTGATCAGATTTATTGTAGTAAATAACGTTCAAAAGTTGCAAACTTAGAGACAGAACCTTTATCGTTATTTATACGACAGCTTTTAAACTAAACAAAAGTTTTTCTCTGCTAGAAAGAAATCGTTAACTCATATGAAACGAATCACTTCGAAAATTCAATTTAAATTTTGATATTATACTTGCAAAAAATAAAAATTACATTCATAAATATGACAGCAAACCTATTTAATAGCGGTTCAAAAAGAAATCATCTGTATTTTAACGTAGGATTACGTTCCTCCATAACGGCCCTCCGGAAAGCAGCATTTCAGATGTCCTGCTTCGCGAGTTATAATTTTGGCAGCGCGCCAGACCCAGTCTGTATAGCTTAAGTAAAAATCGCTGTAACGGTGGACATTAAAATTTACTTTTTTTACTTTTCATCATAGAGATACGAAATTTTGTACATATGCACATTTCACTATAAATAAATAGAATACCTTAAAAGAAATTTTCAATCTCATTATAATTTTAAGATTTTTTTAAAATTTGAAATTTATAAACAAAATTTTAAAATGCTCCTTGCTACTTAATTTTTAAGATATTTCCTCTATTTTGCATTTTAATCTCTTTAAACTGTATAACAAACAAATCTGGGTATCAATTACTTAATCCCTTGAATAGTTAATTTTTGAGATTTTTTTTCTGAATTCCATCCCGATTTTCATCAAAATTTTGCCTTTTGAAAAGTTATAAATCAAATTTAATTACCCTACTGAAGTCGAATTGTGAAATGCATACCCAGTTTTTTTGTAAACAGCATCAGAATTCTTCCTTATCAATTTCAGGAATTTTGAAGAAAAATTAAGTAGCATGGAGCATTTAAAAAATCTAAAAACCTTGAAAAATCTGGTTTGAGAAATACAGATTTAAAATTTATTACTACACTTACCCATTATAAATTACTTTGTAGAAGCTTCATAAATGATTTTTTACTTGAAAAAAAATTATTTTGGTACTAATAATCTACAGAAATATATATATTATTTACAATAACGCAATCAGTATTACAATGACGAGATTTGCTGAAATAAAGGTCCACCGTTCCCTTAAACAGCAGTAAACAGTTAAACAGAACAGTTCCAAAATGCGTCAAAATTTCGACATATATAGACAGTGGCGCACCCAGGGGGTGGACCAAGGTGTCCTGCTCCCCCAAAAGAAATAGAAATTGCATTATGAATATTGAATTTGCATTACAAATATTTTTATCCGTTCAACTCGGCCCCCTCCAAGATTAAATCGTGGTATAAAAGAGGTAAGCAACGATAACTAATCCTATGTTAAAAACCCACGGTACTTTCGCTAGGAGAGACTACCTGAAATATTTTATTTGTTATAATTATCAATGAAGAAAACTAACAACAGTACATTAAACCAAATGTCGTACTTTTCGATTTTTTGGGATATTATGATGACTGCTTGATCCAGTATAAATTTTATTATCACTACGATGAATAAACCACTATCATTAGTTAAGTATCCATAACAGCTCTCAAAGTGTCCTTCATTTTTAGAACAAAAAGTATACGTTCTGGATATTTTAGAAGAATGTTCCTACACCCTTTTTTGGGGGTGTGTGTCTTGAGATTCATTCTCGAAAATGATGGATTTTAATGTTTACTTGCGTACATCTATTTCAGATTTGTTTCCGACTGAGAAAGTCAAGCTTCACTTGACACAGGCATATGAAGACATAAATCAAGTTCATAAGCATGCGAACAAGACAAATCGAGTTTTACAGGCGGTGCGAGCGAGTATCAGGCCTGAATCCTGCATGACTTATTCAAAAAACGAGATAGTTTCATCTTTTGTTTCCCCGAGAAAATGACTCCAAAGAAGCAACTCTTTTTCTTCGTTTTTTACATTGTTTGCTTTGAAATCATTCCAGTTCAAGGGCGCCGCCGAATTTGCCCGAACAAAGGTGCTTCTCATGCAGATAAAGAGGGCTACTACCATTTCAAGAAAAGTACCACTTCCACACCGTATTCAAACAATGGCCGCCATAAAATGGGTTTCCCTGCGCGGCGTAAGAATAGCCTTCTCTTCTAAACGCTTTTCCTTTCGCATTGCATTGTTTGCACTTCGCGTTGCATGATGTACGAACTAAGAGTTATTACTCTATTTTCAGAGCATCTTTAACAGAGACACGCCCGTCCATTTAACAGCGTTTTACGGCAGAGGGGTTAAATTTAGGAGACCTTCAAGGTTGGCGGTGGATGATATACACTGGAAAATTCCAGCTTTCGCTTAAAATAATAAACTGGGCTTCACATATATACACAAACGGGCATGTGAATAAATACGCGTCGTTGTCACCTGGCCGCTAAAATATTCGTGTTATTACGTCATAAATTTCTGTTTCGCGCTATTGTGAGTTGACTCTCTCTCTAAAAAAAGGATGATGCTTGGCGATGTCTTCAAATTACGCCGCGATTTCGAAATTTAAGAGAAAATTATTCGAGAACGACTGAGATGTGAAATGAATTCAAATATTACGATTCCAGAAATTCGGTGTAGAAAAGCCCATGGGACCGCACCTCCGCCTCTAGAACATTCTACTCTAAATTTAGTGAGTGATTTTATGCTCCGATGATGAGATTAAGATGACATTTGATAACGCGTAAACAAAGCGTCATAAACGCACGACTCATTTTACTTTGCTGGAACTTGGTTAGAGAAGTGGGTAGCGCTTACCTCCAAGGTCAGTTGGCCAATTTAATCTGAACTCGCCCGTCTAAAGTAATCCATTAACACCGAAAAGAAAACATGGTAAACGTATTTCGAAAAATACAAAATAACTACCATCGACGTAAATAAGATGTATCGAAAGCTTGCTTGCTGTATTGAGTGATTTGTAACATATATTGAAAGATTAGCTGAATTCCCGTACTTCGCTACGGAGTACATTCAAATTAAATACAACGGTCAATGTATGTAATTAATGCCATAATATATATATATATATATATATATATATTTATAATAAATACAACGGTCAATGTATGCAATTAATGCCTATATATATATATATATATATATATATATATATATATATATATATATATATATATATATATATATATATATATATATATATATATATATATATATATATATATACAAAAAATCGTAACGGATATTTTTATAGACAAAATAATGTAGAAGAAAATATTTCGATGAAATACAGCGGTCAATATATGCAATTAATTTGTATGTTTAATGTCCATAAAACATACTAATTTGAATTAAATTCTTTAAAAACTTCCATCTCAATTGGCCTAGTGGTTAAATTTTATCTTTTAACGTATTTTAATATTTTTTGTGAATTTATTTCGTTGTTATGCACGTGACGATTAATTTAAAGCATCACAAAAAGAAAAGGAACCACGTGATCATCATTTAATGAATTGAATTCTAAAAATGAATCTTTAAAAATTTACCAAAAATCAGAAAATGGAGGTAAAGATTCGAAAATGATTTCATTTTAAAGGAATTTTCATGATCTTTCTCGTGATATAAATTTTATAACCCTCAAATTATTTTAAATGCAAACTTGAAAAAAGTTACAAAAACAGCTTAAAAATTTAATTTTAAAAAATCCAAGAAGAATTTTTCAAAAATCTTTCTTAGTGCACTCCTACACTATAAGGAGAATCGCCATGCAAAATTTCAGCCCTTTAGGTCCAACAATTTGGTCTGTACGTTATCTGTCAGTCAGTCAGTCAGTCAAACAGTTACGGAACTGTTTTATATATATAGATTGCGTAAACATATTCAAGCAACAGTCTTTTATTAAAGACAGAGGCAGATTACCTTATAAGTGCATCGAGCATGTGCCTTTAAATGATCTATAAATCAGGCCCTCATTATAATACCTCTTTGACACTCTCTTAACGTTATTATGACTCATGAGATGAAGTATGTTTACGATTTGGTAATGATTTATTGCAGTATGTTTTTCTAAATGTAGAAATTACGTATTTTATCTATATTTGACGTTGACTAATGGCATTCCTAGAGGTGAATGCGTATTTTCAATCCTTAAGTATCAAGGAACCGATATACGCATTTAATTTACTATCGCGCGCATAAATAATATCTATCTAACGTTTAAAGAAAATGATGTGCCACAAACGTTCGATTATGAACACAATATTTATGTAACTCTGCATACTCAAAGCAAGATAAGTACTACCATAGACGAATGGTAATTACTACTATAGTATTATAAATGTATTAAAAGTATTTATTATATTACTAGCTGATTACCCGTGCTTCGCTACGGAGTACATTCAAATTAAATACAACGGTCAATGTATGCAATTAATGCAAAAAAAAATATTTATAAAAAAATCGTAACGGATATTTTTATAGACAAAGTAATGTAGAAGAAAATATTCAAATTAAATACAACGGTCAATGTATGAGATTAATTTGCATGTTTAATATCCATAAAACATACTAATTTGAATTAAATTCTTTAAAAACTTCCATCTCAATAAGTCTACTGGTTAAATTTTATCTTTACCGTATTTTCATATTTTTTCGTCGATTTATTTCGTTGTTACTCACGTGACGCCAAATTAATTTAGAGTATAACAAAAAGAAAAGAAATCTCGTGATTTACTGTATTTTAATATTTTTTTTGGATAATATGGAATCGGCTGCCGCATTAGCAAGAAAAAAGAAATTTTTTTTGTCTATTTCGTTGTTATGCACGTGACGATAAATTTATTTAAAGTACCAGAAAAAGAAATCACGTGATCAGCATTTAATAAATTAAATTCTAAAAATGAATCTTTAAAAATTCACCAAAAATCAGAAAATATTCGAAAAACATTTCATTTTAAGGAATTTTTAGGATCTTTTTCTTTATATAAATTTTATAAACCTCGGATTATTATTTTAAATGCAAACTTTAAAGAATATTACAGAAACAGCTTAAAAAATTTAATTTTAAAAAATCTAAGAAGATTTTTTCAAAACTCTCTTTTAGTGTACCCCTACACTATAAGAAGAATCGCCATGCAAAGTTTCAGGCCTTTAAGTCTAGCGGTTTGGTCTGTGAGTTATCTGTCAGTCAGTCAGTAAGTCAAGGAACTGTTTTATATACAGTGGAATCTCGATCGATCGTTTTCAGATCCATCGTTTTTCCGTATATGTCGTTCATTTTATCCAGTCCCAACGATCATATTGCTTTGTTATGTTTCCGCATCTATCGTTTTCCCGCATTTATCGTTCATTTCAGTCGGTCCCTTGAAAAACGATAGATCGAGATTCCACTGTATATAGATTTATAAAGAGTGAAACATTTTTTTTATAAAGTATTAAGTTTAATATGCATATTTCACCTACCATAAAAAATTATTTAAAACAACTCGAATTTTAAAATTTACTTTAAAAAGTGAAGCCATTTATCGATTACATTAAGATCAACAACTTTTATTTGAGTAAAAAATTAAATTGGCATCAAGAAAAATTTCTGATAAACCGATTTTAAACGCGACAGAAAAAGTGTTCGATGTTTACATAAAGGTGTGAAAACTGTGAAATCGTATCCTAAAGGAGGATAACTGGTAAAACTTCAGTTTTTTTAAGATGGTTAATCCGCCACTAAGTACAGTATAGTCCTTTTTATCTGTGAAAAGCTTGCGCTGCCTGAACCATCATAATCTACAGTAGGTCTAGAGAAAAAGGCGAAAAAATGTGAAAAACGCGTGAAGGAGATTTAACTTGGAACAACAACAAAATCGTATTAAAATAATTTTTACGTAGAAGCATATCTATATATATAAAACAGTTCCGTAACTGACTGACATACAACGCACAGACCAAACCGCTGGACCTAGAAGGCTGAAATTTTGCATGGCGATTCTTTTTATAGTGTAGGGGTGCACTGAGAGAGATTTTTGAAAAATTCTTCTTAGATTTTTTAAAATTAAATTTTTTAGCCGTTTTTGCAACTTTTAAGTTTGCATTTAAATAACAATTTGAGGGTTATAAAATTTATATCACGAGAAAGATCATAAAAATTCTTTTAAAATGAAATCTTTTTCGAATCTTTACCTCTATTTTCTGATTTTTGGTGAATTTTTAAAGATTAATTTCTCGAATTTAATTTATTAAATGCTGATCACGGGATTTCTTTTTCTGGTACTTTAAATAAATTTATCGTCACGTGCATAACTAGATAGGCAAAAAAATATTTTTTTTCTTGCTAATGCGGCAGACGATTGGACATTATTTTGTCTATAAAAATATCCCTTACAATTTTTTTATAAATATATATTTTTTTCTTTTTGCAATTAATCCCAAAATATATATATATTTTGGGATTAATTGCATACATTAACCGTTGTATTTAATTTGAATGTACTCCGCAGCGAAGTGCGGGTTTTCAGCTAGTAAAAATATATAGACAAATAAAAAATTTGCTCACCACTGATCAAACGTGTTCTATTTTAATTCATTTAAGGCAATATTGTACGATTAACTTTCCTTATTAATGCAATGATAAAACATGCCTACCGATATATATAAATATATCTAAGATATGTTTAATATATTAATGAACATAATATTTAAAAAAAGAAAAATATAGAAAATTGTCTATTTTTTAAGACTTAAAATACTTTATAAGTTTAGATTTATTGGAGTGTGCATTAAAATTCTCGCGCTTTCCCGGTAATAAAACAATTTTTGTGTCCTCTTTTATATTATGCTTTGTTAAATACAGTTTCGCGGAATTCAAAAGCGAATAGCATATCTTTAAAACGTATATACCATATATCGCAGGGAAATCTATGAGTACTGATGCAGTCCTGTTCATGTTTGAGACCAAAATAGGTAAAATAGACAAAAACAGATACTGTAGGACTTGTGGCAACCAGTTAATTCCGTCGTATATCCCAAAAAAATATTTCAGGTAGTCTCTTCTAACGAAACTACCGCGGGTTATTAACGTAGGCTAACTTATCGTCGCTTACCAATTTTTTTAAAATTTATTATTTATTTATTTATTTCACATATTTCGGTACTCTTCTGTTTAACTGTTTACTGCTAATGGATTTGGCGTGCGGCCAAAATTGTAACTCAAGACGGACTCTGAATTTTTCTCTCCGGAGGACCGTTATTGAGGAATGTAATCCTATGTTAAAAGTGATAAAAAATGTGACGAATAGGCGAAATTTTGTACAAAGTAGAGGCATATCTAGGGCTAAGTCAACAGCTGGCATTAAATATGACTACAGAAAGCGACTTTATGTTGTAGTATCTTCAGTTATATCCAGATCTGAGATGCCATCTTGGCAGTTCCTAGAAGACATTCGACTACTGAAGTCTTAATTTCTAATAACGTTATTCACCAATTCCCCCTTTTTAGAATGTAACCGAGGGTAAGTTATTTCCATGGACTTCTTTGTATTTTATTGGATTTGTTTGAAAAAATTGAAAAGCTAAAACTATTTTTTTTTCTCTCAAATTAAATTCCTCTTTTTCAGCTGCGCAGCTACTGTTAAAAAATTGTCAATGACCACAATAAGAACACTTTCGTGCACCAAAGCCAGTTTAGAATTCAGTGCGTAAAAGCTTACTGAAGTTGTATTCTGTTCAGTTTTTTAGCTTTAAAAATCAGCAAAAGCGCCGCCAGGATTTCGGCCTAAGATGAGTTCGGCATTTAAATATTCAAAAAGTTGCGAGAAATAATGAAACTTTTTAAAATTCTTAACCGTATCAAAGGATTGAAAGGCTCTGGGGGGGGGGGGTTGTTCAAAATTTAAATCTGCCCTCACTGCACCATTAACCTAAAAAAAATGAAAATTTACCCCTGCTTAATTATCTAAATTAAGTATCAAATCTATCTAATATGGTTAAAATCAATTTCATGTCAGATACAATAAGTCTACGATAAAAATTTTAAAAAATCGCCAAAACTTGGCGCACAAGACATCAGAATTACGTATTTCATTAATATGGCATGAGGTTACAAAATTATAGAGTGATGTTTCTTCAATTTCATTTTCATTCAATTGTATTCAAAAATTCGTTTAACAGAATGGCATAGTTCCCATTTTTACATCACGTAATCTGGCATGATTTCCTTATTTGAATTCAAAGCTCTTTTTTAAAACTTCACGCTCCGATGAGCTTGGTCGTCTGCTCGAAGCGTCCTTAGCCAGTTTTTGAATGAACGATAATTTCACTGCTCTCAATGAATTGTAGAATACAGTAAAATAGAACAGCAACCTCTCAATTAGATTTGCCGAAGATTAGACATTCTCGTAGTTATTACTACAGCTCTTTTAATGCGCTTTTAAAAAAAAAATGGTATTTGAACTGCCTAAAATATCCTTGCGAATGCATCTAATATTTTTTTTAATAGTTTTACTTACGAAACAGATTATTAAAATTGAAAAAAATGAATTCAAATCTTTGAAACTGAATTTTGATTCCATCATAGATCTAAAAAGTTAGCAGAAAGCAGATAATAATAGCGGCTGGAGAATAATCTGGCTTTTATAAAGGATATCATAATTAGATTTATAGAATCCGTCTTTAAGCGTAAATTTATCTTCGGGCAGGCAGTACCCAAATTCATAATTTTTAGGACAATGTTTTCGTTCTTTTTCTGTTGTTTCCCCTTTTTTATACGAAAGAGTCCGATGATCTTGCCACTTGATAGCTGTCCTGATGCAATCTGGCCTTATAATAAAGAACTATCTTAATTATTTCGAAACTAGTTGCAATTCTTATTTTTTTTATGGACTCTATGTGTTATATATAAGCAAAGCTTGGCCGATCCATCGTGGCGCCTAGGGCAAGCTTTAAAAACGACGCCTTTTCAAATTTTTGTAGAGACTAAGTAATGAATGCATCTCTGTTAGAAATAGTCTACTTTAAGAACCAACGATCATTTTAGAAAAAATATGTATTAATTAAAAAGTTTTATTTATTTTAAAAAACATTAAAACTTAAAAAATTACACAACTTAAAATATGCAGAAAAAAAAACTGCATATTTTATTAATTAATTTGTTATGCAGTAAAGATAATGACTAAAACCATTCTTCGAGCCTTAATTGCAGCCAATTGCTTGATTGCATCTCTATAATTATTTTAGACTAGAAGGTAACCCGTCATTTTGACGTCATAATACTAATAATGACGTCATAATGGAAAAAGTATATGAAAGTTAAAAAATATCCCGAATTATCTAACAATATTGCATTTAATCACACCTTGTAAAAGCAAACCCTTTCATTATTTTTTATTTATTTAGTTTTTCATGCGATTGGAGTAGTAGACTGCCATCCAACCCGTCATTTTGACGTCATAATACTAATAATGACATCATAATGGAAAAAGTATATGAAAGTTAAAAAATATCCCGAATTATCTAACAATATTGCATTTAATCCACACCTTGTAAAAGCAAACCCTTTCATTATTTTTTATTTAATTAGTTTTTCATGCGATTGGAGTAGTAGACTGCCATCCAGTTTTTTACAGCTCACTACGCGATATGAATACTTGAGCAACTTGATTCATTCACATTCAAGTTTGTTTACTTTCAGAATTCATCGCAAAAGTAAACAGATTTTTAAAAACTGTTAAATGTACAGCTAAAAACATCCAATTTTTTTTAGTTCTGAATGATTTATAGAAAAATAGGCTGAACAAACGTGATTTGATGGAGAAGATATTAGTTTTTAGGTAAGAAAAATTTCTGATCCACATCTGAAATTGAAATTCAGTCTAACCGGCTGTTTGTTTACCGAGGGCTTCAATCGAAAGATGAGTACAGCCCGGAAGTGTTATACAGAGACAAGGGCTATTATATATATATAATACCGTCTTTTCTACAGAAACTATTGCTGGATATTTCAATCGCAGTGGGTTATTAGTTCGTAGCTAATTCTCTAAAATTTCCAGTTGAGAGAGACTGCGATGGACTTCTGCTATAGTTTTAGTTAGTGTTAGTAGAATTGTTAAAGCTACAACAGCGTTTGCAAATATGAATTCAAAATTTATTCCTTAACATCTCAAATTCAGCAGTTTATAAAAATTAGCCTAAATATTCGCTTATATTTGTGTATTTTTACGAATTACGTCAAACATCAGAATAAACTATAAATACTTTTTTTGTTATTCGTTAAAATTTTATAATAATATTTTCGTAAAATATTGAATTTTTTCGAGCTGCGTTACCTTGAGATGATCCATAGTTTTCCGACAAGAATCGCTTTCCGACATGTCTGTCGGATTCTTGCTATTTAGTAATAGTTATCCAAAACTGCCAGAAAATTCACTGCAACATTTACCTCTGTTTTAAATAACTTTTTTATAGGATTTCCATTAGCTTTCTGAATGAAGTATAGAAAATTAATTAAGAAACCGGGACTGAATGTGAACCATAACCTTCAGAATAAATATATAAATTGCCGGATGTACAGTGGAAATAAAAAACATCGTACACCAGGAATATCGAAGACAGTACAGTCGAACCTCCATATATCGAACTTCCCTATATCGAAATTTTCTATATATCGAACTCTTAGCAAATCTCCATGTTCATTACATAGAAAAACTGTTTCCATATATCGAAAAAATCTCTATAAATCGAAATTTTTTTTCAAGACATATTGGGAGATTTCATTCCAGTTTAGAATAAAATCTCTCAATTTTTGGCGTTTGAAACAATACGTCGTAGACTTCAATTCGCGGAAATGTCCCCGATGAAGTGTTTAGTGGACTGAATAAATGCGAACATTTCTTTGATGAACTTTCTGTAAAACTGGCTGTTCAGCTAGATATTCAGAGTTTTTTTTTAGAAGAATGTAACTGTGATCATTGTAACCACTGTCTGGATTATTGTTTTTTTAAAAGATATGTAGTACTCAATAAACGTTTCATATTAATTCATTTTTTAGTTATTAACTTTCATTTAATGTGATTCGCATATAAATTGGAAATGGAGTTTCGTATACGAAAATTAGCTTTAATTTTAATGTTTTAGGAGAATTATGATAAAACAAAGATCAATTCTATATATCGAAATTTCTATATATATAATTTTTTTCCGGCACTTTGTTACTTCGATATGTGGAGGTTCGACTGTATTTCATAGTCATTCAAAATCCTTCTAATCATTTTTATTTTATGTCATTCCCTGAAATTGCTGCATTCGGGTGAAAAAATGCGATAGTTTTGTTATAAATATTTTTTTCAAGATTAAGAAGTTTCACATAACCATAGTAACTTGCTACTACAGGGGAGCGGTGGCCCAGTTGGCAAGAGCAACGGGCCAGTGATTTGAACGTTCCTGATTCGATGCTCGTGGCTGCAATGTCCTCCAAGTTCTCAAATTTACCTCTGGAGGTGCGGGGTCAAGTGTTCCGGTGTCGTCACTTGACTCGGTTCAAAATTACAGGACCGGTCATTTAGCCAAGTCGGACTCCGACCCTTGCGGGGCAAATTCAAAAACAGGAGCCGCACCTTCATCGCTCATAGCCTTCGGGACTTAATATTGCTGTCGGTCAAGTGGCATAAGCAACAACAACTTGCTACTACTAAGGAAGAAATCAACAACTAACAACGGGAAGCATCAACATGCTTTTCCAGTAAGTAGCTGCTACGCGACCAACATGGTCGCTTTTAGTTTTATATTTTCTTTTGTAAAACAACTCAACTGAAATTAACATATGTAAGGAATGTTACCATTACCTGTCATCATAAATATACGTTGTTAAGGGGTAGTGGGAGCTCAGCCAAAAATTTATAATCATTGCTAAATTCTCCATACGGCTGATTCTAAAACATCGTGATTAAAAAAAATGAATTTCCATTACTCAAGAACAGAGTTAAAGATAAGACAGAAAAACAACACCGATGATTTTAAAAATTACATGCCTCTCTGTATGTACTATTTTTCAACATTAAGATATCGACACTTTATCATTACATCAAATAATAAATTGTTAGGAAAATTTCTTCATTTATAAAATGGAGTAACAATTCAGCAAGTACTAAAAAAGTGCAGAAAATTAGTTATTACTGGCTATCGGTTGTTGTTTGTTATGTTGGCGATGGTTAAGCCTAACCTCGCGATCATTTATGCTCTCTTTCACTCCTCTTTCTTAATTAATTATTTTTTCTTCGCTGTCTTTCTTGAGACTGTTCCCAATTTTCACTTGATCGTGCAGCTCGCTTTCGAGCATTCCTGATTTCAGTGCGTAAATCCATGTTGATACGCGGTTGCAAATTGCGGACGGCCACTAATGTTTACATCTGGTAGTAGCAGCCGTTGCCATTCGGAGTGTAGAAATATCGTCGATTTTTGTACCGCATACCTACGCGTTTTATATATATATAGATAGCGTGCGTTTCCAACGGCATTGAAATTTCCTATCCATTGATTGAGGAGTTTACATGTTCAGGAGTTCCTTACGAGGCATACGTTACATTATGTCTGGTGACAACAAACATGCACACACTCGTACCTAAACCAAGGGCGTTTTTTTCATTCCTCATTTGAAATGTTATATTTCAATAGCCAGTGCAACTTTTGCTCTTTCTGTCAAATACAGACATACCATTGGCTTTCAAATTTCCATTAAATTAATATCGTTTAAATGCGGGAACTAATTTTTCAATGTAGTTTGAAGTTATTACAGTCATTAATGTTTGTGGATGAATGTCCTGTTCAATTCTTTTCAACGAAAGTCATGCATTTATTTATTCTTTTTTCAGACTGGAACGAAGTAATTCCGTCAACTGTGGGAGTTAACTATGCAACTTTCAGCCTTGTTCTGAATGATAGCCCAGTCATGTTGAAGAGTACCGGAGACTGAAAAATTTTACAAGCTGGAAATGAAGAGGATTCGGTTGCGAGCAATATTCACTATTAATGAAGCACAGAAAATCAAAAACTGAATTTTTAAGTACGTTGTCACGTTTAACAAATACACACACAGATTTTTGAAGCACGAATGTTCGCTACGGAAAATTTATAGTTTTTTAAGCTTTGTTGCAAATCATATATACATTTTAAACACTTTTCTCATCATGTAAATGGATCATATTAAAAATAATTTAGCAAAAGATATCAATATCTTCCCACAAATCGAACTTGAAGTCTATACTTACCCTTTCAACTCGCAGATCTCCGATTACGCCCAGCCACAGGTGATAATTAGCCAAAGAGTCACGCTCAAATTGTTCTGTTTTAACCCTTCATTTGTCGGTGTTTTGAGACGCTCAGAACCTCTCCAAAAACTCGCTTTTAATCACCCATCTCCCCCTTTTTAAAAATGAAAAACCAGGGTAATACATCGCCTGATTTGCATTTTACGAGACTACCCACTCATTAAAAAAAAAAAGGTGAAAGAAAACAATCTATCTTTTCCCCTCGACGGTTCATTTTCGCACACTAATTATCCATTCACTTCTGGCCCGGTATTGCGGGGTGTATACAAACACAAAGGTGTCTGTCTGTGACGGAGTGTAAAAAGAAAAGGATAACGCATTCATTCATTCATTCGGCCAGCGGAGTATCCGGTTGGTTCTGCATCAGCGATATACAAAACGCACCAAACGTGTGCATGGATTTATATCTCCGCTGTGTGCTAGCTAACCACCGAGGAATAAACGCCAAACGTTTCGGCCCCTCTGAATTGGCAGTATTGAGTTTTCATTTTTCTCTTATATTAACACTTCAGCGGGCGCGCCCGTGTATAAAGTGCAACATTTTCGTATAATTTTGAATGGTTTGTTTTTACATGTAAGGTTTGAATGTTCTAAGCAGTTTGTATTTATAGCTACTCCCTTTCTAATGCAGGTCTGATTTTCTGACCCATGTATTCCTTTCCATTCATTTGTTAGTCGTGATTTAACCGTGGTAAACCAGCAATTATACTGGATTACGATACGACAAAAGCGGGAGTTGATATAGTCGATCAAATGTGCAGCTATTACACGGTATCCCGCATATCACTAAGATGGCCAATCTCATTGTGTTTTAGGTTTTTGGACATAAAAGGAATCCATTCGTAAGTTGTTCTTAGATCCAACAAACCGGACAGTTTTGAAATAAGGCGATTCTATATGCATTCTTTGGCCTTTAATTATAAATATATCTCAATATTATCAACATTTTAAATCTTGTCATAAAACTCAGAATTATTATTTTCAATTTGGAAAAAAAGTTTATTACGAAAGGAATAATCATGGTTGAAAGAGACGTTGCACTGTGCCACGCGAGCCTGCTGATGTTCCAAAAATTGGCGCACACGCTGAAGGATTAAGAAGCAGAATAAAAAGAGTTACAGTGATTTCCGCTTATAAGAATCACGTTTGTTATTACTGTTTTTGATTCTTATAAGCGGTTGATTCTTATAGCCGAAATTTAGGTTTTTGGACAGGCACACACACAACTATATATTCATATATTAGATAATTTACCATAAAACACTCTTTAATTTACGTTAATTATCTGTTATTAAAATTATTTTTTATAATTTTAAAACTGCAACTTAATTTTTAGACCTATAAGTAGATACACATGATTATAGTAAGAGAAGAAAAAAATCCAATATTTGTTACAACATACCTGCTTAACAGTTTTAACATTTCAACTACAGGAAGGGAGCAAGAAAAAGTTTTCTATGGTAGTTTGACGTAATGAAGTTTTGAGGAGGCTGTTTATACCTCTTTCAATACTAATAGTCTCAGACGACGATTCACCTTCTAACTTATGTTTCACGGTTTGATAACGCGCTGAATCTACGAATGTCACGTTTGCCTAAGTGATAGTGGACACTTCGCTGAAGATTTATGTGTTTCAGGATCCAGAAAGCCGCAACCAGGACGTGGGAGGTGGGAAAAAAATAGTCCCTATTTTTGTGTGTCAGGGGAGAAAAGTGAAATCGGACCCGGACGGGTAAAGATGCCCCCGGGTCAAGCTAATAGGACAGTGTTGTGCTAAAGCGTTTAAGGGGAATCTATTATGTTATGTCTAACAAAGAAAGGGATGAATTTTATGACTATATTCCATTCCATCTTATCAATCTTTCTTTAACAAAAAAATAAAGAACTTCGTGACTTTTGAGAGTTTAAGTGGCTTTTTCGGAAAAATGAAAGGAAAGCGAAGAGTGTAAACCGATTCTTATAACCGGTGGATTGATTCTTTAAAGCGAAAATTTTAACATGGAAATCGTACATTTATTTTTGTTTTCGCGATATTGATTCTTATAAACGGTTGATTCTTATAACCACTGATCACTATAAGCGGTGGTTACTGTACTTTTAAACTATAATTTACGTGTAAATGGATCTATTTTAACATTTTTTTTTAAACACAACACAGATCTCATTTAACGAAAATAACATCAAAATGTTTCTCATCTACCCTTAAGTTTGTATTATTTGTTCTAATTAATGTACGGATGTACAACAGAAACAACAAAAACACGGAGTTCCAAAAAAGGTTCTGCATAATGAGTTGTTCTTTTAAACAAACTGCATAAAATTGCTACATCTGCTGTGTACTAACCCTATTTGATTCGCTCACCTCAATGTTAACCAATGGAAAAAACGTGTTTAAAGATTGCCGACGTGGATTGAAAGATATTTTTATTTTAATTGTACTCCGTAATAGAGAAATAAATTTTATACCTTGGGACATTTTTCATTTGTAAAAAAAAAATGCAAATAATATATTTAAATTTAAATTATTCGGAGGGGGGGGGGATCTGGCATAGTATGTTTCAAACGCTCATCAATTCTCTTGGCGGTCGAAATTCATACAGTCGAACCCCGTTATAACGAGAACTTCGAGGGACCAAATGCTTTATTCGCTATATCCGAACCGTTAAGAGATATGGTAGAGTTCACAAAATGTATAACTCATTAGTTGCAATTTACATTCAATAATGATGTAATAAAAAATGATAAAATATATTAAAAATGATCATTAATGAATTAAATCGACTAAAATCGATTGCATTAAACTGACACAATACTAATTAAAATACGTACAATGGGAAAACAACGGAACCAAAATTTGCGTTCGTTATATCCGTGAGTTCGCCACTGGTTCGTTATATACCGGGTTCGCTATAACGGGGTGCGACTGTAATATCAATTCTGTTGTCAGTTGCAGAAAATTTTAGGCTGTCTTAAAACACAATTTTTATTGGATTATTAGCATTTATGCAACTGTCAATAGTAGACACATTTTCTCCATAGGTTAACACTGAGGTGAGCGAATCCGATAGGGTTAGTAGACAGCAGCCTTAAATAGGGTTTCATTTAAATAATCATAAAACTCGCATTTATTTCCGATTTTATTTCCTGAAACAGTCTTTCATTTCCCTTTGTTTATCAATCCTCTTTTGGACAATTCGTATCTTATTTGGTGAAACGTTTTTCTCTCGTGATGCACTGGTAATCAGTGGCGTAGCAAAGGGGGGGGGGGACAAGGGGGTCTATCATGCCCCGGGCGCCACTCGCAGAGGGGCGCCAATGTAAGATTCATATATTATATTACTATATGTTTTCTAGGTGGATGCCAATATAAGGTCTATATAATATATTACTATATGTTTTTCAGGGGATGGCCCCAATATAAGGTCTATATATTATATTACTATATGCTTTTCGGGGAGGGCGCCAATATAAGGTATATATATTATATTACTATATTATTTTGTGGGGGACACCAATATAAGGTCTATATATTATATTACTATGTGTTTTTAGGGGAGGGCACCAACATAAGGTCTATATATTATGTTACTATATGCTTTTCGGGGGTTGGGGGGAGTGCCAATATAAGGTCTATATATTATGTTATTATATGTTGATCGAGGGCGCCAATATAGGGTCTATATATTATATTACTATATGTTTTTCAGGGGGGGGGCGCCACAAAGGTATCGTGCCCCGGGCGCCAGTTATGCTCGCTACGCCACTGCTGGTAATCTGCCAACAGATAATCCGGCAGTTATATGTAGTTTTAAAAATTTTACATCTACCATTCGATGTTTCTTTTCATAAAGACATAATTCATTTACATACAGAGATAACTAAGAGGAAGACATTTCTATCACTCTTAGCCAGGCCGCACACCGAATGCAACAAAACATTGCGCAACGTTTCTGTTGCCAGACGCTGCGCAACCAAAATGTTTCATCGTAGAAAATGGTGATGCATTTTGACTCGCAACGCTAGGTTGATTTGATATTTCAGCATTAGTAAGTAAGAACACGGGAGTTGAAGAGGTCTGCAGTATTTTGTTCTTTGTTGAGGGAAGTGTTCAATTTTGGGAAAGTAGTTTGGTCATAATTGTGGGTGATATGGCAAGTGAGGAAGTATAAGTAGCTATTCTTTTGTGGCAATTTATACAATTTTTGGATGAAAAACCAGAAAGAAGCTGTTGTATTCATCCAATCAATAAAAAAGAGACATTGACAGTTTTATTAAAGAACTTAAAAATGACCCAGATAAGTTTTACAATTATTGGAGGTTAAGCATACCTACGTTTGATTATCTCTTGGAACTTGTTGAAGTCAAGATTCGGAAAAAGAACACCAACAACTGGAAGAGTATACCTTCAGAAGAAAGGCTTTTAGTAACAATACGGAATAACTTTTAATAACATTGTTGAATAACAAAAACGTTTTGTTTTGTATACGTATTACTTTAAAAAGCAGTAACAAAAGAAAGACAAATATATAGCTAAGTATCTACTTTTAAATCTAAGAAAAACATAACTTATAAAATATTTTAAAAAATCAATTAAAAAAATGTAACCGTAAATTTTTTTTAGGGCAAAGTTTATTCGATTGACGGCAAGGTTTATTCGATTAAATGTGATAAATTGGTGTGGTACATACCTGGAATATTCAATTCTTCAGCTATATCTTGCCAAATTTTATTTATAGCATATTGGTTGTAGGCTCTTATTTTCCATTAGGCTCGGTAGGCCCGGGCCTAAGGGCCCCAGAATGTTGAGGGCCCCCCCCCCAAAAAAAAAACTATTTTAAAAGAAAAAAATCCCAATTCAATTTTTTCTTTATTTTACCTTTTTAATAGCATTTTTTTAATATATCCTTTCAAATTTGATTGATTGGTTCCTCCTCCTGTGTATAGTTATATGTATAGTTCATCATATGTATGTTATAGTATATATAAGGGATTAATAAGTTTTTCTGGTTGCATTGTATTGATGTTTTATTGATGAAGTTAATATGTTGTATTGCTTTTTGTTATGTTATTTGATAATGTTCTAGGCTTCTACGCTTCAAATAGCCAATTCTTGGTAAAATGGTACTTTCACAATAATTCATGATTATTATTTTTGTCAATTTTGGAAATTTTACTCCCACATCAGTGTTAGGGGGCCCCCATCCCGAGTTGTGCCTATAGTCAAGATTTTTCTAAATCGGGCCTTGTTTGGTTGTGGTGGTCCTTCGCTCTAAAATCATAAATTTCTATTCTTGCGTCAACTTGTCAGCATCAACCTCCATCTATTTTATTATAATAATGCAAAAGTCCTCAACACGGAGCATAAATGAAAATAAAATGCGCGTGTTCCCGCACATGCACAGATGAAATGTTTCACCAGCTGTGTGTCGAGAAACATCGGTCAGAGAAGCATACACTTTTGATGCAGCAACGCTTCCGAAATGAAGCGACGTGTTTCAAAACAATGTTGCATCCGGTGTGCAGCACTCTCCTTTGATTACATTGCAGACGATGCGTTCGATACAGAAAGCTAGAAACATAAACGTTGCGCAATGTTTTGTTGCATTCGGTGTGCGGCCAGGCTTAGGATGGCAATGAAGGTCAGAACTATGCAGTTTTCCCTACATCGCCATTTACAAGGAGATAGATTTAAGTAATTAAACTTGTTATTTTTATGATAGAAACATAAGCGTTATTTCTGTGATATAAACATGAATACTTTTAACTGTCTTCATCCAGAAGTGCAAGAAAGCAAATTAAGTGCTTTAATCAGGATGTATAACAAAAATGCCCCATTTGTAGTTAATTAAATGGTTTTTCCAAAAATAAAAATTAATGCTGATTTGCGTGGACAAAACTTATAATTAACTCAACATCCGGCTCCCTGTTAAATAATAAGAGACAACATGCATTTACTATACTATACTTATAGTATTACGAATTCCTCAAGCAATAATTAAAATTCTCTTGATTTTGATATTAAAATAATACCTCTGACAAAGCATCAGATATTGAAATAATACCTCTGACAAAGAATAAACTTTTTTTATCAGTCAAAAATATACTTTTAAATATTTTTCTTAATAAAGGTATACGCATTTTTTTTTTTATAGTTTTCTAACTAAGTCTTGATGCACATTTTCAAAATTTATTCAAGAGAAAAGATTTTGGCACTTCTTGCCTGCTACTATGTCAGTTCTCTGTACTCGTGTTACTACACGACAGATTTTCCTGTTTAATTGTATTAAAACAAAAGATCAAATCCGGAAGTCTGATTTCGAACTGGTCGATCACAGACACTTTTCGGGCAAACATTTTTTACGTTCGTTCACGTATCACGAAGGTTCGATTACATTTAATTTTTTGTTTCTCAAAAAATCACAGAAAAGAGCAATTTTTTTTCACTCCTCGCTATCTGAAAAAAAAAAAAACCTCTTCGTGGCTGTTTAAAGTGTAGAAGAGTTAAGGATTATTTCGCAAATTGCCCTACAATAATTGATTTCCGTGTTTTCACGGGTAACATTAAAACTCATTTTCTGCCCTCTGGCTACTAGAACAGGGCACAAAATTAGTACCTACTGTTCTACTGCTCCACTTTCCCAGGGTGGGGGTTTCCACTTCAAGGCCACTATCGACCAACGTGCCCCCCCCCCCCCTCCAACCTAACAGTGACCTTGAAAAATAGACCCTTTCTGATTCACCAGCGTCCGTCGTTTGAAGTGCAGGTGTTTTTCCAAGAGAAAATGGCGAACGTCTTTCTTGCGGGGGTAGCAATTTTTAAACCGCAGAATGCTATTCTCTTTTTTAATTATTAATTCCCTTTCCTTTGATTTCCCTTTGATTTCATAACAAAATTTCCCCAATTTATTGATGGACTTGGGACGAATAACGATTATAACTTTTGATTGTCGGACAAACATACAGGAAATTTTGGCGTATGAAAGAGTTAAATTTAGTCCCAGTTGTTAATGATCTTGTGCATTCTGAAAACCCATTCATTTCCGAATATGCCTGCATTGTATCAACCCTATCTATCCCTCCCCAAAAGTCGAAGACATAAAAGCTGTAAGCATAATGCAAATCTTGCATCTTATTCAAAACATAGGTACATAGGCAGTGAAGGGCGGAAGGAGAATCTTTTAATTTAGATAGTCTGTGTATTATTACAATGAATTAATTTCCAGCTACCTTTATGTTTCGTTAAACACTTCCCTCCCACACCCACAGAAATCTTTTTATTTATTTATTTCTTTTTTTTGTTACTATACAAGATATATATACAGGGTGTCCGGGCTAAAAGTATCCAAAAGTTATGGCTTATTTTTTCGGAACTACCCATTAGAATTTTTTTTTTAAATTATCTAAATAGAAAGAACATCTCACCAAATTTTAATATCAGTCATAGACTTCGATCATAGTATCATAGATTTCGATGTGTGCACCTTTTGTAGCACCACAGACGTCTAAATCAGTGATTCTCAACCTTTTTTTTTTTTTTGTCGCGGCACACTTTTAACGATTTCAAAATTTGGCGGCACACAAAGAAAAAGATAAGTTTAAAAGTTGTTTACTTACCGATAATGCACTGTGTAAAATAGTTTATGATAATAATTTTGAATGTAAAATAAAATAATATCATATGTACTACAAACACAACAGTACGTTTATTAAGGGATTAATTACAAGGTAATAATAAGAATACATTTAATGAGAAATTTGAGCTGGATGTTTTTTTGATAATTTCATTTACATTTGGTCGTAAAAATGACAATGCCAGTCTCATATCGTCTTCTACATTTAACAGTCTCGGTCTTTTTTTCGATTTTATGCAAGTCTCCACATTATGTTACTTAAGTGTTTGCCTTCTGTGATTAATTACTTATGTTGTACATACTAAAATATATCAGCATCTACTCTGTTAACGGGCTTTGTATAGCTGTCTTTAGTACACAGCAACCTTAAGGTGAGCTATAGGGATAAAACGCCATTTTTTCATTGCCGGAAGCGTCATGAATATTTTTCTCACTGTCACTTTTTATCGGTATATTTTCCCAGCTTAGTTAGAAAAAAAAAATTGATATTACACATATTTCTAGAGCACACTCGCTGATTTCTAACGGCTATAAAAATAAGTACATACACACATACACTCGACGCTCAAATAATTTCGATATTTTCGGAGCACCAGTGGCGTAAATAGACGGTAAAGCCTGCGTGATTTGACGCGCGATCGTGAATTCCAACCTGTACATGCGCGCGCATTAGGAGTGTTAGTCATTGCTTGTAACCATGGGAATATCATCGCAAATCAGCTACAAGTATTTTTCTCGCTCTTTCTCCAGATAGGAAGACTCAGACGTGTATTCTCAACTCAGCTGACTTAGAAAAGCGAACTGATAGAGCTGAATAGCTAGCAAATACTTCTTCCAATTCCAAAATTCTTAAGTTTATCGCCATCTGAAAATGAAACGCGCCTCGCATATCAGGCTATCCACAGATAGTCGTTTCAGTTGCGAAAAAAATTGGCGAATTTTTTTTTTTATATTTATATATTGCTCCGTTTGTGGTCGACAGTTCGCCGCAAAATATGTTTCATCATTTCATCGGTGTCTTTTTAAAGATTTTATAGCTTGGGATTTGATTCTAACTTTAGGGATTCTATAAAGTTAAACAACGTTTCATAAAAATTTCCAGTTGCGACAGAAATCTCCGACAAAGAAATTAATTAAGATATGCTAACGAATCGGTAATACAGTGGAATCTCGATCTATCGTTTTTCAAGGGACCGATTGAAATGAACGATAAATGCGGGAAAACGATAGATGCGGAAACATAACAAAGCAATATGATCGTTGGGACTGGATAAAATGAACAACACATAACAAAGCAGTATGATCGTTGGGACTGGATAAAATGAACGACACATACGGAAAAACGATGGATCCGAAAACGATCGATCGAGATTCCACTGTATATCTCAATATTATCAATCTATCTTCGACAAAGAAATTAATTAATATATGCTAACGAATCGGTAATACAGTGGAATCTCGATCTATCGTTTTTCAAGGGACCGATTGAAATGAACGATAAATGCAGGAAAACAATAGATGTGGAAACATAGCAAAGCAATATGATCGTTGGGACTGGATAAAATGAACGGAAACGTAACAAAGCAGTATGATCGTTGGGACTGGATAAAATGAACGACACATACGGGAAAACGCGGGAAAACGACAGATGTGGAAACATAACAAAGCAATATGATCGTTGGGACTGGATAAAATGAACGACACATACGGAAAAATGATGGATCCGAAAACGATCGATCGAGATTCCACTGTAGTTCTGTCCTTTGAAATGGCGGAATACCCTCTGTGTGATATGAGCGCCTATATGCTCTTTCGCCCATTAATGCATGTGAATTACGTTGTTTTCAGTGCTTTTCTTTTCACGGGTAGCAAATGATGTTCTAAGAAAAGAAAAAAAAGTCTCATCTTAACATACGTGTGCAAGACCGTGAATTATCGAAACTAAATCGGTTGGAAGGTGTGTATCGTAAAATCTTGAGTATAATACGCAATTTTTTTTTTCATATTTTAGTCCGCAAAAATCAGGGTGCGTATTATAATCGTGTACAAAAAAACTTATTTTTAAACATCGAATAAGCGACAAACCATAAATGAGCTGTATTCTAGTGAAAGTGATTAAGACTGATATTTTCACACTATTGTTTGTTTTGAATTAAAAATTTAATTTTCTTTTTCTACCGAATTTGACGTTTCGGTTTATTTTATTACAAATTTGATTTATGTTAATAAATATTTGTGCAATTTTTAAATAAAATATTGAAAAGTTATGGGTACGTATTGTAGTCGAATTTTAATTTTTTCCGAAAATTTCGCGCACAATCAAGCATGCGTATTATAGTCAAGATTTTACGATATATATATATATATGTATATACAGTGGAATCTCGATCGATTGTTTTCGGATCCATCGTTTTTCTGTATGTGTCGTTCATTTTATCCAGTCCCAACTATCATATTGCTCTGTTATGTTTCCGCATCTATCGTTTTCCCGCATTTATCATTCATTTCAGTCGGTCCCTTGAAAAACGATAAATCGAGACTCCACTGTATATATATATATATATATATATATATATATATATATATATATATATATATATATATATATATATATATATATACACTTCCGCTCAAAAAAATTAAGAAAATTTTAAAAGAATTAAAAATGCAGTTACAATTAATTAGAACCTCTGATAACAATTAATCCCCTTCCATAGAGAAAGTGTTATTAGATTCTAAATTTACGTACCTGTAAACCGTATCTAGGTATCCGTATTATCCGCATTTTAAGTTCATCGACCCTCCACATTCGAGAGGGCCCGGGATTCTTGCTAAAAGGGAGAATTCGTTAATACCTAGGCTCCCTTCTCCCAAACTCGACGCTACTGTTAATCCCATTTAACCTTTACAAAGGAAGTCAGTCAATTAAGTGCGCTATTATAACATTCATCTTAACTCTAAAATTAAAAAATCGAGAGTTTAGACCAATGGTTCCCAACCCGTAGTAAGTCTGCGGACCACTAAGCCAGAAATTGAGCGATGCGCGGAACACCCCACCCCCACCGACTTGAGGGGGGGGGGGACCTTCCTGGGGCTATTGGGGGTATAGAATATCCCTCAGGCAAAAGGGATACAGGATTAACACACTCACATTCTAACGTATCATATTCTAATAATAAAATAATTGTGTTAGACTTTTAAGAAATTTTAATTCAACTCCTCATAGTCATCGGATATATTCCGTCCATCTAACAAAATCCCCATCTAATTAAATCGCCCATCTAATTTAACTCAATGATCATCGCTTTCAAAATCCCCATTTATTTGGCAAACTTTTTTATATGAGATGCCGGACCACTTTTGACGCTTTTGCGGACCACCGGTTGAGAACCACTGGTTTAGACAGACACTCACATTCTAACGTATCATATTCTAATAATAAAATAATTGTGTTAGACTTTTAAGAAATTTTAATTCAACTCCTCATAGTCATCGGATATATTCCGTCCATCTAACAAAATCCCCATCTAATTAAATCGCCCATCTAATTTAACTCAATGATCATCGCTTTCAAAATCCCCATTTATTTGGCACTTTTTTTTATATGAGATGCCGGACCACTTTTGACGCTTTTGCGGACCACCGGTTGAGAACCACTGGTTTAGACAGACACTCACATTCTAACGTATCATATTCTAATAATAAAATAATTGTGTTAGACTTTTAAGAAATTTTAATTCAACTCCTGATAGTCATCGGATATATTCCGCCCATCTAACAAAATCCCCATCTAATTAAATCGCCCATCTAATTTAACGCAATGATCATTGCTTTCAAAATCCCCATTTATTTGGCAACTTTTTTATATGAGGTGCCGGACCACTCTTGAGGCTCTCGCGGACCACCGGTTGAGAACCACTCACACACAGCAAGAGGGGGTTAAGGGGTCGAGAAAGCATAGCAATGCGGGTACTATAAGTGATGTAGTCCTATCAATGTACTCAAGTAGAAATATTATTTTTTAATTTACAAAACGACAATACATGATACAAAACTATATATATATATTTTAATCTAAACATAGCAACAGACTTCCAAAACTTACAAAAGCTCATGTAACTAGGGAATGATCAAATCCGCGTATGTGGAACGCCAAATGTAGTTCGTCACTACTTTATCACCGCCGAAACACGGACAATCCGCAAAACGGATAAACGGGAGTTAGAGAATATTTAATAAGCATCCAACAGATTTCTTAAGACCCGCATTAATCAGTTTGAGTTTACCATTTAAAACATCCCGTGCCGAACTTCTTTCGCCAAAAATACTATTACCCTATCCCAGTTATTCAAAAATGGACAAGAGAAACGAAAAATCGCAAAGAATTACTTTTCTCCAATTTAACTCAAATCCCCAAACCTTGTATAGTAATCAACGACAAAAAATTTACAACAGGAAACACAATTTCTTAAAATCCACGCTAAAAAAATAATGCCCCTTTTCTATTGGACTTTATTGCTGTATTGGGTCAGCTGTGTGCTTTTCGGAAGTTGTAGGTATGGTATTATTCCTGTTATGCGTTTTCCGCAAGTTTCATGTAAATGACAAAATTTATAGCTGCCGAGGGCCGGTAAACTAATGACCATACCCCTCTCTATTTTATAGAGCAGTGATATCCGATATAACTACAGACGTCCCGACTCAAGTGGGGAGCAAAGTTCAGTTTTTCAACAGGACAGCGGGAATCAAGCTAATTCCACCCCCAACGGAGGGGGAAAAAAACAGTGCCAGATGGGGAAATTGCCCGTTCCTTGGGATGAAGGACTTCAATAAATCTCTGGACTGAGGGTTGACCAACGAATCGTTACGATAATTACAGCAGAGCATGATAACATGAGATAAGGAGGTGTCGAGCAATTGTCAACATTCAAGGCGTTCTTCACACTCCGGGGGTTCTTTCTGCGGTAGATAACCAAAACAAGTCCAGCTGTACAGCTAGTACGATCTATGACTGGTCCTGGTACTGTTGGTACCCTGGTTGTAGTAACATTTCCACCTGCCATTTCCGTACTGTTGATCTATTTCACCCCCTCCACCCGCTACAGACAGTGTGCCTAAACACATGGAAGTGTCCGGATCAAGTAACTGGGTTTCTTCCTATATAACAAAGGAGCGAAATCTCTTTTTGACCGCGACTCACTATTTTTAAACAGAAAGAATAGAAAGTAACTCGACCCCTTATGAACATCTTTTGGTCGTAGCAAAATTTTTTAAAATTAGGAAAATGTTCACAAAAGATAGGGAAAAAAATAAGCAAATTTTGAGAAATTATTTTTAAAATAAATGAACTGTAGTTTATGGGTATATATAATACTAGCTGAAAACCCGTACTTCGCTACGGAGTACATTCAAATTAAATACAACGGTCAATGTATGCAATTCATGCCAAATATATACATATATATATATTATATGATAAATACGACGATCAATGTATACAATTGATGTAAAATATATATTTATATATATATTTATAAGAAAATCATAAAGGATAATTTTATAGACAACATAATGTAGAAGAAAATATTCAAATTAAATATAATATAAAGAATACTAAAGAATATAGTACAGTTAATATAGTACAGTTTGTAGAACATTTCTTTTACTGTATTTTAATATTTTTTTGGATAATGTCCAAACGTCTGCCGCATTAGCAAGGAAAAAAAATATTTTTTGTTTATTTAGTTGTTATGCACGTGACGATAAATTTATTAAAAGTACCAGAAAAAGAAATCACGTGATCAGCATTTAATAAATTTAATTCTAAAAATTAATCTTTAAAAATTCACCAAAAATCAGGAAATGACGGTAAAGATTCGAAAAAAATTTCATTTTAAAGGAATTTTTATGATCTTTCTCGTGATATAAATTTTATATCCCTCAAAGTATTATTTTAAATACAAACGTGAAAAAAGTTACAAAACAGCTTAAAAATTTAATTTAAAAAAAATCTAAGAAGAATTTTTGAAAAATCTTTCTTAGTGCACCCCTACACTATAAGAAGAATCGCCATGCAAAATTTCAGCCCTTTAGGTCTAGCGGTTTGGTCTGTGCGTTGTATGTCAGTCAGTGAATGAGTCAGTTACGGAACTGTTTTATATATATAGATTAACTATTCGTATAAACAATAAAAAATGTCTACACTTGTTCTTGCCGAATCTCATGTGACCAAAACTTCATATTGAAATATTAATATGTATTTGCATTTCATTTAGGTAAAAATTAACAAAAATTAAAATTAAAATGAGTATGCTTTGGAAATAAGATATATATTAATGATAAGCTATATATTAAAACACCGAAAATCATAAACTTCATTTACTTCTATAAAATTACAATAGCAAAAAATGAATAAGAAGGGGAAGCCTAGACCTCGAGTAATATACGTCTGCGAAGTTGGCACCCCGACATTGAGATATTCAGATTTTCAAAACGGAATTCGTTTGAGCGTCGTTTGAGTGCCAAAAATTTTTGTTTGAGCACCCTTTGTAAAAGAGTTATGAGCATTTCATTTTTTAGCGGGAAAACACCTAGCCCCCACCCTCGACATTGAGGTATCTAAATTTTGAAAACGGCGCTCAAACGGCATCCGTTTGAGCGCCTTTTGTGAAAGAGTTATGAGCATTTCAATAGTCAGCGGGGAAAACACCCAGCTCCCCCGACATTGAGATATTCAAATTTTGAAAACGGCATTCGTTTGAGCGTGTTTGAGAGCCAAAAGTTTTGTTTGAGTGCCCTTTATAAATGAATTATATGAGCACAAAATCTCATCTTATCGCAACGTACGGGGGAGCTGGTTGTTTTTTCCCGCTGATTACTGAAATGCTCGTAACTCTTTTACAAAGAGAGCTCAAACGAAAATTTTTGGTGCTCAAACACGCTCAAACAAATGCCGTTTTCAAAATTTGGATATCTCAGTGTCGGGGGACCAACTTCACAGACGTGAATAATATTTGTTTCATATTTGCCGAAATACTATTAGAGAATGCTACTCTCGTATCCAGTGGCGCACCCAGGATTTTTCTTGGGGGAGGGGGGGGGCGAGATGAACGGATAAAAATATTTATAATGCATGGGGGGGGGGCGAGATGAATGGATAAAAATATTTATAATGCAAAATCAATATTCATAATGCAATTTCTATTTCTTTGGGGGGAGGCCAAGGCCCCTTGCCCCCGCCCCACCCCCACCCTGAATGAGCCACTGCTCCTATCATATTCCGGGTTAAGTCTTAATTGTTGTATGGTTTTTATTACAATTCATTTTGAAAACCCACTCTCACGCAGATAGCTAGAAGAGAATAGACGCGATGTAAATATATCATTGCAAGACTGCTTGACACCTTATATAACAATGTCATATAATATTTATCACATAAAAAAATATAAATAAAAATATTAAAAATACGTAATTATAGAAAATTTAAAGCATACTTTTAATTAATTAATTCAATAACATAAATTTACTTCAAACTATCCGCGACCCCTTTCATTTTTTTTCTCAACCTACAGTTAACGCACCACTGCTTTAAAATATAAAATTTCTCATACCCCATGAAAAACGTTTGCGAGATTCGTACAATACGTAATTGAAAGGCACCTAAAAAAATTACTCACTTCGTTTGAGAAGTGATTATCAATGTAACATTATTTAGTCATGATATGATGTACTAGCTGAAAACCCGCACTTTGCTACGGAGTACATTCAAATTAAATACAACGGTCAATGTATGCAATTGATGTAAGAAAATATTCAATTCTTCTGTTAATAATGGATTGTACGGTGTCTGAGTGTGTTTATTTAATAGATCATACTCATCAGAAACAATCCATTGGTTTTTAGACAGTATTGACACCGCTGATGAAGAAATGCTGTCAAAAACCTTATTCATGCTTTTCTTTACATGTTGGATGTTCCTGGCTTCATGTAGCTTTAGAGCTATTACTGGTTTTCTCTTTCATCTTATTCTTATATATATATATATATATATATATATATATATATTTTTATAAAAAAAATCGTAAGAGATATTTTTATAGACAAAATAATGTAGAATAAAATATTCAAATTAAATCTAATAGGACATACTAAAGAATGTAGTATAGTTTAAGGAACATACATATCTTTTAGTGTACTTTAATATTTTTTGGCTAATGCCCAATCATCTGCCGCATTAGCAAGTGAAAAAATATTTTTTCGTCTATTTCATTGTTATGGAAGTGACGATAAATTTATTTAAAGTACCAGAAAAAGAAATCACGTGATCACAATTTAATAAATTAAATTCTAAAATTTAATCTTTAAAAATTCACCAAAAATCAGAAAATGGAGGTAAAGATTCTAAAAAGATTTCATTTTAAAGCAATTTTTATGATCTTTCTCGTGATATAAATTTCATAACCCTCAAATTATTATTTTAAATTCAAACTTAAAAAAAGTTACTAAAACAGCTTTAAAATTTAATTTTTAAAAATCCAAGATGAATTTTTTAAAAATCTTTCTTAGTGCACTCCTACATTATAAGGAGAATCGCCACGCAAAATTTCAGCCCTTTAGGTCCAACAATTTGGTCTGTACGTTCTCTGTCAGTCAGTCAGTCAGTCAAACAGTTACGGAACTGTTTTATATATATAGATTGCGTAAACATGTTCAAGCAACATTCTTTCATTAAAGACAGAGGCAGATTACCTTATAAGTGCATCGAGCATGTGCCTTTAAATTATCTATAAATCAGGCCCTCATTATAATACCTCTTTGACACTCTCTTAACGTTATTATGACTCATGAGATGAAGTATGTTTACGATTTGGTAATGATTCATTGGAGTATGTTTTTCTAAATGTAGAAATTACGTATTTTATCTATATTTGACGTTGACTAATGGCATTCCTAGCGGTGAATGCATATTTTCAATCCTTAAAGGAATTTTTACGATCTTTCTCGTGATATAAATTTTATAACCCTCAAATTATTATTTTAAATGCAAACTTAAAAAAAGTTACTAAAACAGCTTAAAAATTTAATTTTAAAAAATCTAAGAATTTTTTTTAAAATCTTTCTTAGTGCAACCCCTCCACTATAAGAAGAATCGCCATGCAAAATTTCAGCTCTTTAGGTCCAGCGGTTTGGTTTGTGCGTTGTATGTCAGTCAGTCAGTTACATAACTGTTTTATGTATAGTATAGACTGTTAAAAATAAACTAAATAAGTTATCACAGATGTATCTCGATTTACTGAAACATTATTCAACGAATACCTCGGTTTAAGGTAGTGGTGTATCAGTTGATATTGCAGGTCGTCAAATCCCTTGTTTTCCCTCTAATTTTTTTTTTCGAACCACACATTAGCAAATGCGCTATTTTGTATTCTATTTTTTGCATATGAGGGTAGACGTTTAAATCTTAAAATTTTTAAAATTTTTCCATGGCTAATTTTTTTACTGGTCATTGAATTGTTGGAGCCTATCGCTACAAAATTAATTTTTTTTTTTAAATGGTTAAATTAAAATAAAAATATATGCCGAAACTGAACTCAAAAATAAGTATTTTAATAATAAGTGCAGGTGACCCTTCTATAACACAGTAGATAGGGTCTTAGTAAATGCCGTGTTGTGTGAAACCGTGTTATTGAGACCCAGACACAGTAAAAAAAGGGGGTTATGTTCTGAAAACTTATTTAAAAACAATTTTTTTTAATTCCATATAGGCAACTTAATTTTTATTAAAAATACAAATGTATGTATAACACAAAAAAATATTATTTTCATTTAATGTGACATTAATTTAATAAATTTCTTCCTCATCACCGCTAAGTACAAACGAGAACATGTTTTCGGTATGAACGATATCAACTTCACTTTCAGAACCTTTTTCTTCATTTAGATTTTTTGCACCCTCTGTCTTCTTTAAAAAATCAGTAATTTTGGTTTGTTAGCTGGTTTTTACAAGGTCATTGTAGATTTCACGGTAGGGAGATAGACAATTTCGCTGCTCCCTTTTGAATTTTCGGCTTCTTTCAGCGGAAGGGTCTGCATTCAAGAAAAATGATTCAAGATTTTCAGCCAAGCTTAGGCCTTCTTACAATTTTATAGAGTTATAAATGAATAAATTACAATTTGTTTTTACATTTTCATGTAAAGCCACTATAGTTTATTGGTCCTTCCAGTCATTGTTTTAAGGTAATTTAGCTTTTAAATGTGTGAAACAAAAATCATGATATCTAGTGCTGTAGAAGTACAGTATTGTACAAAGGTTTTCGCAATTTTTAATCGTGTTAGAGCGAAACCGTGTTACAGGTTGCAGTGTTATACGAGGGTTCCCGCAATTTATCCTATCATGTTAGAGCAAAACCGTGTTGTAAGATGCCGTGCTGTAGGAGGGCTACCTGTATTTAGAAAATAGCGAGGTGAAAATTCCCGTAGCCTAAAGCTGGAACTCTCAATTAATGCGCCGCCAAAAAGATTCTTTTCTTCCCGGTTTTACGAATATCAAAGCGATTCATTGCTATGATTGATTACTGACTGAGAACTTTAAGGGGACAAGGGACCCTAAACAAGAATTTTTAAATTTTCAATTTTTAACTCTCTTCACAGAAGGCGAATAATTTATGTTCATTTTTGGTACAATTAAACAATGGAGAATAATGCCTGTTTTTCAAAAATTTTAAAAAAAATTCTAGCATTTTTTAAAATGCTCCGTGTGAAATCCAAAACATTTCCTTAAAAAATTTAATTTAAGTTTACCGTATCCATATCTATATATATAAAACAGTTCTGTAACTGACTGACTCACTGACTGACTCAATGACATACAATGCACAGACCAAACCGCTGGATCTAAAGGGCTGAAATTTTGCATGGCGATTCTTCTTATAGTGTAGGGGTGCACTAAGAAAGATTTTTGAAAAATTCTTCTTAGTTTTTTTTAAAATTAAATTTTTAAGCTGTTTTTGTAAAATTCTCTAAAGTTTGCATTTAAAATAATAATTTGAGGGTTATAAAATTTATATCACGAGAAAGATCGTAAAAATTCCTTTAAAATGAGATCTTTTTCGAATCTTTACCTCCATTTTCTGATTTTTGGTAAATTTTTAAAGATTAATTTTTAGAATTTAATTTATTAAATGCTGGTCACGTGATTTCTCCTTCTGGTACTTTAAATAAATTTATCGTTACGTGCATAACAACTAAATAGACAAGAAAACTATTTTTTTTCTTGCTAGTGCGGCAGACGATTGGACATTATCCAAAAATATATTAAAATACAATAAAAGATATTATGTTCCTCCAATTGTACTATATTAACGGTATTGTACTATATTAACTATATTCTTTAGTATGTCCTATTACATTTAATTTGAATAATTTCTTCTACATTATTTTGTCTATAAAAATATCCCTTACGATTTTTTAATAAATATATATTTTTTTTACATCAATTGTATAGATTGATCGTCGTATTTATTATAAATAAATAAATAAATAAATATATATATATATATATATATATATTTTTTTTTGGCATTAATTGCATACATTGACCGTTGTATTTAATTTGAATGTACTCCGTAGCGAAGTGCGGGTTTTCAGCTAGTATACATATAAACATAACTGTGCACTGATTTTTATTTTGTATGAATCTAATGCCATAAGTAATTATTTTTTTAATCTGCCTGTTATTTTTTTTATGTTTTTGCTTCATTTCATGGTCTTTAAATTTGAAAAATATTCGTGGTTTCAAAGAATTATGCCCAATTTTGTGGCAAATACTTCAATAAACAATCTTGGGAAATTTTAAAGAAATCAGAAGAAAATAAATCTGCATGGAGTATTTTGTAAAATTCTAACATTTTTTTAAAGAACTTTTTGAAAAACATGTCTCCATTCTTACAAAATACTTATTATCCACAATGGTCTAGAAAAGAATATTAATTATTCTCATTTTATGTGTAGAGTGTAGAGTAAAATACTGAAAATTTAAAAAGCGAGGTTGAAGGTCCTTTGCCTTTAAAGAATTTGTGCTAAACTATCAAAAGTATAATACTGACGATTATTACACGAATTCATAGTATTCATTGACTTGAGATATCGATCAGTTAGTTAAAAAAGTAAATGCTTTTGGTTTGTGTAGAGCAGTGTTTCATACTTTTAACGTGAATAATGATGGTTTAAATACGTTAATTTGTTTAATTTAATTAATTAATTTATTTATTATTTGTATTTATTTATTTATTTATTTATTTTGTGGGGGGGGGGGGGGTAGCAGTGGCGTAGCGAGCATAACTGGCGCCCGGGGCAAGATACCTTTGTAGCGCCCCCCCCCTGAAAAACATATAGTAATATAATATATAGATCCTATATTGGCGCCCTCGATAAACATATAACATATATAGACCTTATATTGGCCCCCCCCCCCCCCCGAAAAGCATATAGTAACATAATATATAGACCTTATGTTGGTGCCCTCCCCTAAAAACATATAGTAATATAATATATAGACCTTATATTGGCGCCCTCCCCGAAAAACATACAGTAATATAATATATAGACCTTATATTGGGGCCCTCCCCTGAAAAACATATAGTAATATAATATATAGACCTTAGATTGGCATCCACCTCGAAAACATATAGTAATATAATATATGGATCTTACATTGGCGCCCCTCTGCGAGTGGCGCCCGGGGCATGATAGACCCCCTTGGCCCCCCTTTGCTACGCCACTAGGGGGAGGGGGGGGTAGAATATTGCATACTCCTGAACAGACGTGTGAGACGCAGGAACAAGAACTCTAGCTATAGAAAATACGAAATTGCAATTTTCCTTTGCTCTCGTTTAAAAAAGAACAATCATGAATTAGTTAAGTATTCGGTTGCAGTGAATACGTCATTTTTGAAATTTCTTCAAGTCCAAATGCACGAATCACGCGTGCATCTCGACGTGTATCGTGGATTCCGAGTTTATCGATCGATTCATTTAGACCAGGTGTGTCCAAACCCGGCCCTCGGGTCACACGTGGCCCTGGACGGCTAGTAATGCGACCCCACAAGATCGCCAACTTGATAAGACCTATGTAAGACCTTAAGAACTCACTAAGAATTGCAGCCACTTCCATTGAACGAGACATTGATGCAATGGTTTCACGCAAACAAGGTCAAATATCCCGCTAGTTTTGTGTTTACGTTGCCCTCTTTTTTTGATATTATTATAACAAATAAAGATAAATAAAGGAAGTTTTGCTCCATTTTTGCATTGACTTACATATTATAAAAGCGGATCAAGACAATTTCTTTTCCCTCAGTGGGGACCAGGCAAGACAAAAGGTTGGACACCCATGCTCTAAACCTTAATAACTCACCGCCTACACAAAGAAACAAAATAGCAAATCCTCTCAACTATTAAAACAAAGTCCATACATTTTGATCTTATAAAATAACTTTTCATAAGCGAATTTGCTCAAAACGGTTGGTCAGAACACCAGACCTTGAAGATCCGCAACATTTCGATAAACCCGCCCATCCAAATTGATGTTATTGCGTTAACACAAGGGTGCGCAATTGTTTTGGCTCGGGGACCGCTTTGGGGAAGCGAAGGTTAGCGGAAAGCCGCACCTTATAAAACTGTTGCATTTATTAGTTAACTTTGCATTTCAGAAAACGTATAAACTGCATCATATAAACCAATAAATATAAATAAAATAAAATATTGGCAGTTTTCCAGGTTGTCTTAGTTTTTGGCTGTCTTTTGTAATTTTTCTGGATGTCTTGGCGCGCAACAAAGAAAATCTGTAGCGGGTCCCAATTTGGCCACCCCTGGGTTAACATAGCTATCACACGGGGGTGGGGGGGGGGCAACGTCGGCTTTGGGGGTGGGGGGGCAAAGTCGGCTTTGGGTGGGGGGCAAAGTCGGCTCTTAGGGTTATATATATATATATATATATATATATATATATATATATATATAACCCTAAGAGCTATATATATATAAGAAATAAACATCGTCTCATATGAAATTTAAACTCATTTAGCATTAGGTCTACGATTATATAATTTTAGGCTATGAAAAAAAAATACGCCGGGCTTTTTTAGGAGGGGCAATTGCCCCTGCTGCCCCCCCCCCCCTGGAGCCGCCAATGATCTGTAGAAGACGAAAATTATGGTGTGCCCCTTAAATTCTTATTTGAATATTTTAACTTTTTTTTTTATCGATACGGATGATAGTTTCTGTGTTGAAATCATTGCATAAGGCACTGTAAAAGTAATGTTCTATCTAAAGGTATGAAAAGCTCTTTTGCTAAACTAAACATTCATCCGTCTTTTACTTTCGTATTAGTGTACAACACGTCGAAATCTCGGATCATAGAGGAAATATTACCCAACCACCTAACATCGCATAATATGAACTATTTAAGCGTCCCTATTATCCCTATGAACTATTTATACACTACAATAACCCGCTTCCGTAGTGGCCACCTCAGAACATTGACTTATACCGACAAGGAGAAAGTGTTTCCAACTTGTAACAAATGTTACAAAGGCCAAGCCACTCCGGATCATATCATAGTGTGCTTGGGGCTTAAAAAGGAAGATCTTCTGGAGCGGCCATTGTTGATCATTGACTTCTTGAGAATGTGCGGTATCATAGACCTAATCTAGCTCTGCTGGGTGAAGCAGCAACAGCAACTATTTATGTGATAATCCCTATTCATACCACAGGGGGCGGTAATTGCACGTTTGAGTTATAGAATTGCAATTTATCATTAACCCTTCAGCCGGCGCGCCAATTTTTGGAACACCAGCAGGCGCGCGTGGCACAAAGTGCAACGTCTCTTTCAACCTTGATTATTCCTTTTGTGATAAACTTTTTCTTTTAAAATTGAAAATAATGATTGAGTTTTTTGAAAAGATATAAAAATGTTGATAATATTGAGATATATTTATAATTAAAGGCCAAAGAATGCAGATAGAATCGCCTTATTTCAAAACTGTCCGGTTTGTTGGATATAAGTACAACTTGCGAACTGATTCCTATTATGTCCCAAAAACCTAAAAAACAATGAGATTGTCCACCTTCGTGATATGCGGGATACCGTGTAATAGCTGCACATTGGATCGCCTCTATCAACTCCTGCTTTTGTCGTATTGTAATTCAGTATAACCGATGGTTTACCACGGTTAAATTACGACTAACAAATCAATGGAAAGGAATACAAGGGTCAGAAAATCAGACCTGCATTAGAAAGGGTGTAGCTATCAATAGAAACTGCTTAGAACCAGTAGCGCCGGAAAGTAGCCCCCCCCCCCCCCCCTAGAAAATTGAATTTTTTTGTTTCTACCTAGCTAGCGCTCGTAAAATATTAGAATTTTCATTTAAAATCATAAAGCCTAACAAAACTGAATATTAAATTGCAACCCCACACTCGTTAACGCAAGCGCGATAAACGTCATTCCATATACGCAGGAGCGATTAATCGCCAATTTCAGGTACGCAAGCGCGTTTAAACGCCAATTCCAGACGTTTGCTTTTGCGATTCAAAAGCAACCCTACACGATGTTTTTTTATCGCGAAAGGGAATCTTGAATCCTATGCATTTGAAACGCGTACACGTTGACGTGTGATAGGGCATAATATAACATAAAATAACATAAGTTTATTTTTTATAACCGTATATATGTATTTTTAATAATAAAGGTGTAAAAGTTTTAATCTATTTTACTTTACCCCCCTCTATATTTGACTCTTCCGGCGCCACTGCTTAGAACATTTAAACCTTACATGTAAAAACAAACCATTCAAAACTACGAAAATGTTGCCCTTTATACACGGGCGCGCCCGCTGAAGGGTTAAACATCTTATAATCAGTTTGTAAAAGTTCGTTAGAACAAATGACAGTCCTGGTTTCCTTTCCCTAAACTTTACAGTGCGGCCGATGAACATTTTCGAATCATAAATGGTTGCCGCCTAATTACTCAACAGAAAAGAATCTTTTTCGCCGAGTGTCAGACAAATACCAGACTCCGGCGAACTCTTTAAAAAAAAGGGGCTTCCGACTCACTCCAGTTATACATTTTACGTTTACGAAATGAGCCGAATCTTCCTAATTCATCACGGCTGCGATCTCATTTATTTCCTCAAATCCCGCACAAAGAACGAACGGGGAAAAATCGCGAAAGGTGACTGTTTTCTTTTCGAAAACACACTGCCGCGCTTTCCCCTCCAGTAATTTGCATTTCCTGGCAAACTGCCACGCTCGCGCGCTCTCTCTCTCTCTCTCACTGTTGCTATGGCGCTTTTAGTAGCACGAGTTTCATTTTCGAGCGCAAAATGAAAATCGTGTCTGACGGAGTGGGCATGTTATATCTGAGAGCCGGCGGAATGGAGAAATTCTGAGAAAATCGTAGAAAAAAAATTTTTTCAAAAAAATTTTATTAAACGTGTTTTGGACCCGAACCCCCCCCCCCCCCCCCCCGATCGTGTGCAGGAACGAAATATGAAAATTAAACCAGCCAATGTAAATTTTCTTTATACGTTTCTGCAGGCCCTGATTTTCTATTCGGCCCGGTAGGCCCGGACCTAGGGGCCCCCGAATATTGGGGGCCCACCCAAAATTTTTATTTCAAAAGAAAAGAAAGAAAAAATTCCCAGTTCAAATTTTTTTTATTTTACCTTTTTTAATAGAAATATTTTTTTACAATTCCCTTTCAAATTTAATTGATTGGTTTATCATATGTATTGTTATATGTATAGTTCATCATATGCATGTTATAGTGCAGAGGTGGGTAACCTTTTTACGATTAGAGGCCACATGTAAATTAGGTAGTAATAAAGGAGACCGCATAAGTTGATGAACCTATAAATGCGACTTTTATGAAATTATTATAGTTATAGTTTTAACAATTTGGTGCATTATATAGAAAAATAACAAAAAGGTTAAGTCCTAATTTATTTATTATTTGACATAAAAAGTTAGAATATAAAATATTTTTGTATTCACATAAGGATAAAAACTTGTTATAACATTAATCATTAATTATTATTATTTTTGCAGAAAAAATAATACGTTTTAACGTACATGGAGTCAGTCACAACAATAATAGTAAGAAAATAGTTTTCGTGTAGAGATCATATAACATGTCTGGTAGTATTGCTAAGAAACTCTGAGCATTAAATTGCATATAAAGTGTAGTTAAAGTATCATACAATCAAGGTAAACGAAGCTCATTTGGGTAAATATACAATTGTAGCGACTTTAGACAACAATTTCAAAATGTCAACTTTATTTTGGCCGACACTGCACATACATTCATGCCGCTCTTTATTTAATTCTATTTATTTGGAAATTGTTGTAATCTATATAATTAAATATTAATTAATACAAGTGCTAGCTTTTATGAAGGCTGCAAGAGAAGATCACGGAGGCCGCGAGTTCCCCACCTCTGTTACCTATATATATAAAACAGTTCCGTAACTGACTCATTCATTCATTCATTCACTGACTGACTGACTGACATACAACGCACAGACCAAACCGCTGGACCTAAAGGGCTGAAATTTTGCATGGCGATTCTTCTTATAGTGTAGGGGTGCACTAAGAAAGATTTTTCAAAAATTCTTCTTAGATTTTTTTAAATTAAATTTTTAAGCTGTTTTTTAAACTTTTTTTACGTTTGCATTTAAAATAATACATTGAGGGTTATAAAATTTATATCACGAGAAAGATCATAATAATTCCTTCAAAATGAAATTTTTTTCGAATTTTTACCTCCATTTCCTGATTTTTGGTGAATTTTTAAACATTAATTTTTAGAATTTAATTTATTAAATGCCGATCACGTGATTTCTTTTTCTGGTACTTTAAATAAATTTATCGTCACGTGCAAAAAAAAAAAAAAAATAGACCAAAAAATATTTTTTTCTTGCTAATGTGGCAGACGATTGGACTTTATTTTGTCTATAAAAATATCCCTTACGATTTTTTTATAAATATGTTTTTTTACATCAATTGTATACATTGATCGTCGTATTTATTATAAATATATATATATTTATTTTTTTTTAAAATTAATTGCATACATTGACCTTTGTATTTAATTTCAATGTACTCCGTAGCGAAGCGCGGGTTTTCAACTAGTAGTGTATATAATGGATGAATAAGTTTTTCTGGTTGCATTGTATTGGTGTTTTAAGGATGAAGTTAATATGTTGTTTTGCTTTTTGTTATTTGATAATGATCTAGGCTTCTCTGCTTCAAATAGCCAATTCTTGATAAAATGGTACTTTCACAATGATTCATGATTATTTTTTTTTTTTTGTCTGTCAATTTTGGAAATTTTACGTTCACATCAGTGTTAGGGCCCCCCATCCCGAGTTGTGCCTATAGTCCAGAATTTTCTAATTCGGGCCCTGCGTTTCTGAGGGTGTCGTTTGCATAAAGGTACCTTAGGTTGCATTTGTATGAAATTCTCGCCAAAACATCGCACGGCTTTGCTACCCCCCCCCCTCCCCGCAAGGAAGAAAATTCTTTCCTCTCGGCGTGATTCGTGTAGGACAGACAGATACAGAGACAGGGGGGGGGGATAGAGAAAAATTGGATAAACCTACAATTTTCATGATTCTGGGGGAAAATAGCTTGATTTTGAAATATGGACAGTGATTAATTTCCACAGTTCCGAAAATGATGCTGTATGGACCGCCTGCCAGGTCGGAATTTCTGGACGTGATTTCTTGCTCTGGAGGTCGGGATGCCACTAACTAATTTATCCCAACGACGCGGAAAATTCTTCCTCATTGTGCTATATTCTTTATTCGCGAATTTATATATTTTTTTTTGTTATTTGTTTACTTTTTACCACCCGTGGTATTGAATTTTTTTTGTCCACCATGAAAATCTGGTATACGATTAGTAACGGTTCATTCCCGTTCTCCCAAAACTGCCCTGAAACCACGATGAAGACGGTCAGCCACCACTAAAA
The DNA here is from genome assembly GCA_907164885.2 of Dolomedes plantarius. Classification (NCBI taxonomy): domain Eukaryota; kingdom Metazoa; phylum Arthropoda; class Arachnida; order Araneae; family Dolomedidae; genus Dolomedes; species Dolomedes plantarius. Next base: position 131,947,041 of record OU015500.1, read on the forward strand.
TTTGAACCCAAAGATCTAGGTTGGTAATCCATCAACAAGACTATTCCAGTGATGTGAGGAACCCATTTGTCTAATATCGTTCCTCACAATGTTCTGTTTCATCTTGATCCAAGTCTCAAACTTCCGAAGCACTTTTTTTTTTCGTTCCTCACTTTGCGGCCTCACAACAACACTTGGATAATCAGCTACCTTAGTTTGTATTGTTCTGTTGAGACGGCACAGTTCCTCAGCCGTTTTGCACTCTTTCACAATAACTACCTCGCTAGCAAGGGAGAACTTTTAGATCCATCGATTTAGAGCAGTGGTTCCTAACAGGTGGTCCACTAATAGTCTGAGAGAAACCAAGAAATGATCAGCGAGGTCAGGACAATCAATATATATCTTAAATATTATGCCCTCCTTTGTAGCATTTAAATTCCCTTTCCTAGATCCAATCCCCAGTAATATTAATTTATCGTTTAAAACCCTTAGCCACCAGGGCCTTTTTATCGCATGGGCAAATCGGGACTTTGCCCAGGGCCCCCTGATGCTAGGGGGCCCAAAAAAAAAACCTTGGCGTATGCACCTAGTACTTCTAATAATATGTATAGCCCATGGATAGTTCTTATTTTTATAAATGTTCGTAAGGGGGTGGGGGCAAATAGCATCTGCCCAAGGGCCCCCAGCGTTCATAATCAGGCCCTGTTAGCCACAGAACTTCCCATGAATCGCATGCCTTTTCAATTCTACACGTGTATATGTCCGAATTCAAGAGTGGGGTTAGTTCGCGAACCCCCTAAATCCGCTGACCTTACAAATAATAGTCACATGTCTATCTCGCCCTCTCGCGTTTAATGTTGAAAAGTGATATTATTCCGAGCCGTTCTTCTGGAATGAACGGATGTATTTTCGCTCTAATAAACGATGTACTAAGAAATTTGGCCCGATTGCATTTAAATCTAATTGTTATTCCTTTCTGGCTGAGTCTAGCTCCAGCCATGTAAATATGAGCTTGTTTTTCTTTTCATAATTACAAGATGACGACGTAATGTAATGGGGATATTTTACTTGCACACACACACTTACTTACACACACACACACACACACACATTATATATATATATATATATATATATATATATATATATATATATATGATTTTATAGTTTCAAAACGACTGCGCATTTAAACAATTTTTTTTATCACTGGGAGAAAGAAAAAAAAAATTAGCTCCCAATTTTTTAATTTTTTTTTTTTGTTCAAATTCTAAAAATTCCTGTATTTCTTCCGCTTTCTGGCGTTTGAATACGAAAAAAACTTCTTGTTTTACTTCAAAATTTCTAATATTTTTCCTACAACGCGGACTCGCAGAGTCTCAGAGCCATTCTGCAACACCACAGCTATTTTACAGTCAGAAAAGCTAATACAAGCTGAAAAATTCTCGTTCATTTTTTAGTTTTCATAGACTTTTAGTTTGTTATTCAGTTTACTCTTATGTTCAATTTGTTACTGTTACTAAGTTTATTTGTAACTTTTTATGAAAGTTGTTTATCACGAATGGCTTGCTTATTCAGAAAATAAAACCCATTTTTGCTTCTAAAGGATTGGTTGGGAGAGAGTCCCCTACGAAGTTTATTATCTTTATTTTATTTTATTTATTGTTTAACAAGTGTTGCCTGATCAACAAAATGTTAGGAACCATTGATTTAGAGCAGTGGTTCCCAACCGGTGGTCCGCAAGAGCCTAGGGAGTGGTCCGGAGAGAGTCCCCTACGAAGTTTATTATCTTTATTTTATTTTATTTATTGTTTAACAAGTGGTGCCTGATCAACAAAAGGTTAGGAACCATTGATTTAGAGCAGTGGTTCCCAACCGGTGGTCCGCAAGAGCCTAGGGAGTGGTCCGGAGAGAGTCCCCTACGAAGTTTATTATCTTTATTTTATTTTATTTATTGTTTAACAAGTGGTGCCTGATCAACAAAAGGTTAGGAACCATTGATTTAGAGCAGTGGTTCCCAACCGGTGGTCCGCAAGAGCCTAGGGAGTGGTCCGGAGAGAGTCCCCTACGAAGTTTATTATCTTTATTTTATTTTATTTATTGTTTAACAAGTGGTGCCTGATCAACAAAAGGTTAGGAACCATTGATTTAGAGCAGTGGTTCCCAACCGGTGGTCCGCAAGAGCCTAGGGAGTGGTCCGGAGAGAGTCCCCTACGAAGTTTATTATCTTTATTTTATTTTATTTATTGTTTAACAAGTGGTGCCTGATCAACAAAAGGTTAGGAACCATTGATTTAGAGCAGTGGTTCCCAACCGGTGGTCCGCAAGAGCCTAGGGAGTGGTCCGGCACCACATATAAAAATGTTGCCAAATAAATGGGGATTTTGAAAGTAATGTTCACTGAACTAGATGGGCCTAATATATCCGATGATTATCAGGTGTTGAATTAAAATTTCTTAAAAGTTTAACATAATCATTTTATTATTAGAATATGATACCTTAAAATGTGAGTACGTCAATCCTGTGTCCCTTTGGCCTGAGGGATATTCTATACCCCCATACCCCCCCCCCGGAAGGTTAAAGTCGGTGAGGGGTGGTGGTGGTTCGCACATGGTTCAATTTCTGGCTTAGTGGTCCGCAGACTTTTACAAATTGGGAACCACTGATTTAGAGCGTATGTGCTCTGCGTATGTACAGCAATTGAACAGTTTCCACATAACGGGAATCGGACGCCAACAAAAGAACTTTCGAAGTCCATTCATTTCTGGTCTACAGAGGCTACAGAGCGACTGCATAATGATTGCAGGTGAAATAAGGGGGAGGGGCAAAAACAAACAAATTGTTTTCTGGCCAGCATATTACCGTGGCTAGTGCGTTTGTTTGATTTGTATTTATTTTTTTTTTCAGATTATTTTTAATTGACTTATTGGAAGCAAGAACGTTTGTAATGATACCTCAATGCTTCATACATAGGATGGAATTTCAACAATGGCAACTAGGTATGTACAAAGCATACAGAAGCGATACAGGGGTGAAAATTTTATAGCCCTTAAAAGTAGCAACCAGCACTGTTTAGCACCCGTTGCTAACGTCCTGGAAGCTGCAGGATACTGTTGGCAGAACTCTCTGGTGGAATCCACGGAGCGGTTCCTTCATCTTGGGGATGAGATCAAAGTCACAGGGACCTAAGTCCGGGGAATGTGGGAGATGGTAGAGCATTTCCCAGCCCCAGCGAGCAAACACATCAGCCACAGTGTGAGCACAAGCATTTTCCTTCCACCAGTACGATGCAACAAATTATTTCGTACGATAGACCGGTAACTAAAACATAGCTGTATTCATCCTGTCACTGTGCAGGCGTGTGATGTTTGAGGGGAGAGCGCATTCGCTCTGGATTAAGGCAGGTATGTGACGTACGTGTGCTGTAAGCTGCGTGGGTTCTCTGCAACAGTGTTGCCCTTATTAACCCTTTGAGGGGCGCCGTTTGCACAGTGCAAACGTCTAAATCTAGTCTCTTTTTTCCACTTGCATTCAATGTATTCCAGTTAAATGAACAGAAAAACGATTAGTACTGCCCTCTGTTATCAGTTTAAAGAAGTAAAAACCTTTTGCAACCTTTAATTGGAAAATTTTTCAAGATTCTTTAGGTTAAAAAAAAAAATTGGGAAAAAAATCTGCATCGTACAAACGGTGGAGGTTTTTGCCCATAAAAGAGTTAAAGTTCCATCACTTGTATTTAGATGACATCATCTTCATTTATTACGTTTCGTTTTGTGTATGTTTTTTACAAAAGTTTCTACCGCCTTTTTTTAAAAAGTCAAAGACGAGACAAAGACATTAAAAATATCACTGCCTCGCAACGCCGGGATAATGCTGCCGGTAGAATACTAACTTCGAGGTTTGGAGAAGTGAGTTAGATTCGAGCTTGTGGCAAGCGGTCGTCACATCGGCACCCAAATTCAGAAGGAATAGTTACGGGCATAGGTTAACGGTATGAAAAAAAAAATTCATCATGAAAGTAATAAGCGTGGAACAAAAAACTATGCCAACGTAAGGTTAACAGCTAAAAAAAGTGGGGTGTATGTAAGGGAAAACTAATGGAAATAATACTACCTTATAACTCTAGGTGGTTTTGTAGGTAGTGCGCCGGCCTCGAGGTTTCAAGATTCGAGTTCGTCCACTCCTTAGCAGGTGGTCGTCAAACGTTAATGAATTTAATTTGTCTATTTTTCGTATTTTTCCCCCAGTCTCTCATTTTGTTTTTCTGCTTAGCGCATATATATGCCTAGCTGAAAACCCGCGCTTCGCTACGGAGTACATTCAAATTAAATACAACGGTCAATGCATGCAATTAATGCCAAAAAAATAAATATATATATATATATTTATAATAAATGCGACGATCCATGTATACAATTGATGTAATATATATATATATATATATATATATATTAAAAAAATCGTAAGGGACATTTATTTTTTGGGGATAATATCCAATCGTCTGCTGCATTAGAAAGAAAAAGAATATTTTTTTTGTCTATTTAGTTGTTATGCACGTGACGATAAATTTATTTAAATTGCCAGAAAAAGAAATCACGTGATCAGCATTTAATAAATTAAATTCTAAAAATTAATCTTTAAAAATTCACCAAAAATCAGAAAATCGAGGTAAAGATTCGAAAAAGATCTCATTTTAAAGGAATTTTTATGATCTTTCTCGTGGTATAAATTTTATAACGCTCAATTTATTATTTTAAATGCAAACTTAAAAAAAGTTACTAAAACAGCTTAAAAATTTAATTTAAAAAAATCTAAGAATTTTTCAAAAATCTCTCTTAGTGCACCCCTACACTATTAGAAGAATCGCCATGCAAAATTTCAGCCCTTTAGGTCCAGCGGTTTGGTCTGTGCGTTGTATGTCAGTCAATCAGTGAGTCAGTTGCGGAACTGTTTTATATATATAGATAACGCTATCTTTTCTTAACTCCATCCTACATAAATTATTCTAGATTGCATAAGGTCCCGAAAGACGGTATAACAGGGATTAAGATTCTCTGAGATACCAGCAGTCATTAAAGGGTCACTTGAATACAGACAAGCATAATTTTTTAACCTCTTACGGCATAAGCTCACGACGCCCCAAGATTGAATGTTTTTTCTTCAATCAACCTAAATTTCTAAAATCTTTTCTAGATTTTTCTAAAGGTATATTTTGTAACTTTTCGCTCTAGTAATTTGTCAACGTTTTCTGATACCGGATATTCATGGTAACTTTCCTTCATTTTCCATCTGGTAACATTTTCAAAATAACAAAAATTATAATAATAATTAATTAATCAATTAATTAAAATTCATATACAGTGATTTCCGCTTATATGAATCACGTTTGTTATTACTGTTTTTGATTCTTATAACCGGTTGATTCTTATAGCCGAAATTTAGGTTTTTGGACAGGCACACACACACCTATATATACATATATGAGATAATTTACCATAAAATACTCTTTAATTTACGTTAATTATCTTTTATTAAAATTATTTTTTATAATTTTAAAAATACAACTTAATTTCTAGACCTATAAGTAGATACACATGATTATAGTAAGAGAAGAAAAAAATCCAATATTTGTTACAACATACCTGCTTAGCAGTTTTAACATTTCAACTACAGGAAGGGAGAAAGAAAAAGTTTTCTATAGTAGTTTGACGTCATGAAGTTTTCAGGAGGCTGTTTATACCTCTTTCAATACTAAAGTCTCAGACAAAGATTCACCTTCTAGCTTACGTTTCACGATTTGATAACGTGCTGAATCTACTAATGTCACGCTTGTCTAAGTGATTGTGGATACTTCGCCGAAGATTTGTGTTTCAGGGTCCAGGAAGCCGCGACCAGGATGTGAGAGGTGGGAAAAAAAGAGTCCCTATTTGTGTTTGTCAGTGGAGAAAAGTGAAATCGGACCCGGACGGGTAAAGATGCCCCGGGTCAAGCTAATAGGACAGTGTTGTGCTAAAGCGTTTAAGGGGAAACTATTATGTTACGTCTAACAAAGAAAGGGATGAATTTAACGACTATATTCCATCATATCTTATCAATCTTTTTTTTTTAAAAAAAGGAAAGAAAGAACTTCGTGTCTATTGAGGATTAAGTGGCTTTTTTGGAAAAATGAAAGGAAAGCGAAGAGTGTAAACTGATTCTTAAAACCGGTTTATTGATTCTTTAAAGTGAAAATTTTAACATGGAAATAATACATTTGTTTTTGTTTTCGCGATATTGATTCTTATAAACGGTTGATTCTTATAACCACTGACCACTATAACCGGTGGTTACTGTATTTTGGGCCATCTCTTGTAGTGGGTTTATGGGATACACCCATACCTCGCTTTACGGCCTAGATACGTTCCGGAGAAGTTGGCCGTAAAGTGAAAAGCCGTTTAACGAATCAATTATTTTGATACAAACCCATACAAATTTAATTGGATCTGTTGTAATTTTTTTATAAATAATACAGTTTTTAGTTCATAAAGCATTTTATTCTTTTTAATTCCTATAAAAATATTTACATTAAAAATAAAAGTACTAAACAATGTCATAATAAACAGAAATTCAAAAAAATAAACATATAAACAAAAACAAAAGAAATCATATGCACATATGTAAACATATAATAAGAACATAAAATAAAATGCTTAAAAACTGTTTTAATGTGATGACGAACACTAACCTGAAGAATCACTAAGCTATAATATGCTACTAACATCACTTTCCGCTGTTGTGGCCGTATAACGAAACATTGAGGGCCGTAAATAGAAAAAGTGCCATAATTAAAAAAAAGGCCGTTACAGCGAAACGCCGTATAAAGAGCGGCCGTATAGCGAGGTATAGGTGTCAGGGCCTCCCAGAGGGGGGGGGGCAACTGGAGCACTTTGCCCCAGGCCCCCAACTGCCGGAGGGGCCCCCAAAAATTTTTTTATAAATATTTATTAGATTTTCTCCGAAAGAAAAATCTGAAACTTGTACCGTACTTCAAAATTCAAAATAATCTCCTGAAAAAAGGGCCCCCCCCCCCCCCCCAAAAAAAAAAAAAAAAAAAATTTTAAATTATTCGATTAATCAGATTTTTTGGAGCCCCCAACAGAAGTTTGCCCCAGGCCCCGTAAAGTCTCTGGGCGGCCCTGATAGGTGTACAGTACATTTTTTTTAATAATGACCATTTTTTTTCACATTTCAAAATAGTGATTCTCGTGCTTTGATTTACGAAGAAGCTCAAATTATCTAATCACATCACAAACGGGCCGCATAACACGACATAATCACATTTTTATTGGCGGTCACACCTCGTAATTGAGAAAGCATGCGAAAAAGATGTGGCTAAAAAAAAAAAGATCCTAGCATATTCATGAACGAAATTCATCTGGCCCTCGTTCAAGCTTTTGATTGTAGCCTGCATTCAGACCTCTTCCTTTAGCACACAATCGCGTAATTTATGCTCTCACGCAAGAAGTAAATGTTTCATCTCGTCAGATGGAGATACGGAGAGGAAAAAAAAAATCTCCTACAAATTAGGTGATCTGTCGCAGTTAGATACAGACTTATTTGATACTAGTTTGCTCTTGGAACAGCTCCAGGAATAGATTTTATTACCCATTCACACCACTGAAAGACACATGTGTTAAATGAATGAAAATTGCTACCTTCGGTGATTAACGCTCACCTCTAGCTGTCTCTGGATTTTTTTTCTCTGCGGAGAGAAAGAAAATAACTGCAATCAGAACCAGTGGTTTTCCTTTTTAATCCAAAGTAAACCATATAACAGTGCTATTTAATTCTGTATAATACTAGTGATCATTATACTCGACCGCTATTTCAAAGTTTCGAAGCGATTCCAAAAATTCATCGTATTCACGTGGAGAAATCAGATATTTGTTTTTCTTTCTGCGGCGTAAATATGTCTTAAGTGAACAGCTTGAGACTAACTACTGCAAGGATTTTGCCTTAAGGCTGCTATGTACTAAGAAAAAAATCGTATTTCCCTTTTCCTCTTCTTGCAGACTCTGGTGGTGGGAGGAGTCCAGATGACAATTCGAGAATTCCACCCCCCTTAGGAGTGACATCTTGAGGGATTGTAATGGCTCTCTCTCTATAGGGGGGGTTAAGCGCAGCCCCCAAATTATTTATTTAAAATATATTTTTGTCAACTATTTACAGGTACATAACTGCCGATAATCAAATATAATTGGTATTGCCGGATAGCCCGAACTTTTCTGCAAAGCGCTACGGGATTCATTTTGTAAATTTCGTCCACCGAAGGAATTTATGAGCGTTTAAAACACACTATGCCAAAATTTTCCCCGAATAATTTAAATTTTAAAATATTAATTGCCTTTTAATAAAAAAACAAAAAGGGTACACAAATGTAAAATTTCTTTCTCTATGACGGCGTACAATTTTTAAAAAAAAAAAACCTTTGAATCCAAGTCGGCAATCCGAGGGACACATTTTCTCCATACGTTAACATTGAGGTGAGCGAATCCATTGGGGTTAGTACATAGCAGCCTTAAATCAGTGGTTCCCAACTGGTGGTCCGCAAACCACAGGTAGTTCGCGAGATCCCCGGGAGTGGTCCTGCACTACATATTAAAAAATTGCCAAATAAATGGGGATTTTGAAAGCAATGCTCCTTGAATTAGATGGACCGAATATATCCGATGACTATCAGGTGTTGAATTAAAATTTCTTAAAGGTTTAACCTAATTATTTTATTATTAGAATATGAATTAGATTATTATTAGAATAGGGATATTCTATACCTCCATACCCCCCGGAATGTTTCCCCCTCAAGTCAGCGGGGAGGGAGGGTCCGCACATGGTTCAATTTCTGGCTTAGTGGTCCGCAGACTACGGGATGGGAACCACTGCCTTAAATAAAAGACTGCCAGCCTTTTTGTATTTTATGCTTTAATTGCATTTCTCGACTAAATACCGACTATTTACAATATATATATATATATATATATATATATATAACAATTAAATTCGTGGGTTCACGTCATCGAAGAGGACGGTCAGACTTGAGTTGTCGATGCGCTCATTCAAGTCTATCTAGGCCCGGCAATATCGCCTTGTCTCCGGTTCCAGCGTCACTCTCACTAACTTTGTCTCTGAATCTCAGCAAGCAAGAATCCGCGTTCGGCGACTTTATATACCACTGCTGAACGTTCTCGAAAAGTCTGGAAAACGCCGCCTTTCTTCATTCAGTTACGATCCCAGACGACTTGGCACCTTCGGTCGGCAACTTTTTTTTTTTTTTTGTAGCTGACGAACTGTTCTGTGAGCTGTCGGTCGCACTTTCGGCCATTATGTCGCCAGGTGACTGTCTGTCTGCAGCCGTCCAAATCAATTATGTGCACAAACCGCGCGTTGATTGGTCTACCCGGAATTTCCCCGCGCAAAAAATTCGCTATTGTACGAGAGTAGTTACACTACCCATTCACACTTTATGCCGATTCGCGAACAAACTAAGATAGAGGCACGATACCTTTATCTTTTCAATAGTGCAATGGAAATCTCATCACTCAGTTCGAACTTGCAACTGTATTTCCCCGGGTAAAACCGGTTGCATTAATATAATTTTAGAATTTTTACAGAAATTAGTAGAAAATTGGACGCAAAGAAATGACCAGACGTAGTGACGGGCATATAAATCGATACGCACTCGTATATTCAAAATCTTCGGTATAAATAAAAGTTTTCTTTATATCGATATTAAAATTCTGTATAATTTTAAAACTACAGGGTGTTTCAAAAAGAATCATCCGATTTTTAAAAAAAAAAATCATAACTATTCATCTTTTAATCTTTTTTGATTGAATGTTTAGACAGAAAGAGGGAAATTTCGAGTTTCACGCAGTTGCCAACAAGTAGCGCTAACACTCTTCCTTCGCCCGCCATTTGTTTGTAAAGATGGCGACTTCACAACAGAAATCATTTTGTGCTCTACGCATTGCGAAGTGTGAGTCCGCAACAACTGTTCACCGTGATTTTCTTCGGCAAAACCCTGGTAGATTGAAATTCCTAGCTCTCAGAGCATTAGGCGATGGTATAAACAATTCCAGGACACGGGTTGTCTGTGTACGCGTAACAGCCGTAGAAGCGGCAAGCAGACATACTCGCAAAAGTTTGGGACGAATTTGCCTACCGTATGGACATATGTCGTGCCTCCGAAGGTGGGCATATTGAGCACCTTTAATTTGGTTTGTAAAAAAAAACACTTTATTATTAGCCATGTAATATAAAACTAATTTTAAGTTTCTATGTTCAATATTTTTTCATAATATACTCATTTCAAATCGGGTGATTCTTCTTGAAACACCCTGTATATAGGGCATTAATATCACTTCAACCAGGGCCGCCCAGAGGGGTGGGGGGCAAATGGGGCACTTTGCCCCAGGCCCCCAACTACCGGAGTGGCCCCAAAAAATTTTTTAAAAATTAATTTATTAGATTTCCTCCGAAAGAAAATTCTGAAACTTGCACCGTACTTCAAAATTCAAAATAATCTCCTGAAACCCCCCCCCCCCCAAAAAAAAAAAAAAAAAAAAAAATTAAAAATTATTCGATTAATGAGATTTCTTGGTGGCCCCCAACAGAAGTTTGCCCCAGGCCCCGTAAAGTCTCTGGGCGGCACTGAGTTCAACCAAACTATATTTTAAGCAAAAAGTGAACATCTACAAAACAAATACGTTTAAATTAATATGGAACTGAAAAGAAAAAAAAAATCTGAATTGATTACACAACCACGTATCTTAACAAGAAAATGAAGACTTTTTATCAGTGAGAGGAAGGGACGTTTTATTGTTAAATTTTTTCACCCGTGTTGGCCTATCTATTGCAGGCGGGCAATTCAGTTTGAGAAACGGAAGCGGTCAGCACATAGGCATGTATCCTTGTTTAATTCAGCATTTTTAAGTAGATATGCAAGAAAACAATCGTGAGAACACTTCATTATTGACTGGAATTTGTGCTGAAAACGTTATAGGATCTAACGACTGAACTCTTAACTTTGAAGATGAATGCCGTAATATTTGCCAGTTTAAAGGTGGTTCCTGCTTTAATATTGTTTCTTTACAAGATTTTGAGATGAAGCGGCAAATTATTTTTCAATTCCTACTATTAGTTCACACTCTCTCTATATATATATCTTGTTCAAATTTTCAATCGTTAATAAAAGTACTTTTTATTCCTCCACTCAAGTTCAAATACATTTTTTTAAACTTGTAGTGGATGACACTTGATGTTAATACAGTTTTTCAAATATTAATTCATTAATTAAATTTAATTATTTCAATTCCTACTATTAGTTCACACTCTCCCTATATATATCTTGTTCAAATTTTCAATCGTTAATAAAATACTTTTTATTCATCCACTCAAGTTCAAATACATTTTTTAAAACTTGTACTGGATGACAGTTGATGTTAATACAGTTTTTTCAAATATTAATTCATTAATTAAATTTAATTAATCGATTTTAGTTTTAGACCTAGAGCGTCTCTTGCTCTTGAATAGTAATTTCCCTGTTGTTACTCTGTAAACGGTAGCACTGCGGTAGCGCTGGCTTCTCCCATCCTGTAGGTTACGGGATCGAATCCCCAACCTGACAAACTTTTTCTCTCTCTTTCCCCCCCTCCTAATCTCACACAGTAGGCAAGGTTCTGGCAGGCAATCATTTTTTTCAATTCCTACTATTAGTTCACACTCAAATTTTTCTTTGTTGACCTAAGTAGGAATTGACTTTAAAAAATTTGTTTTTATATTACTTGTTTTTTATATACATCTAAATTACTCAACAGCTCTAGATTATCTCGTGTGTCGGACATTTCATTCCCAATAGCTCCAGAATGACCTTTAACCCTTAACGAGTGAATGTGATTATTCGATTACTTTCTGAACGAATTTTATTTTTTAATTTTATAACAGAGTACTGTCAAATCTGATCGATACTTGCTATGAAAGGTTTTATTGATATGGCCAGAACTACTGTTTCTTTGATGTTTTATCAGTTTATTGAAAACGTGTCTGCATCTTTTGTAGTAGATGACATGTTTTAGATGCTTGAAATATGAAGCACGTTTCTTTTTTGAGTCGTTTGTTTCATTTTCATCGTTCAATAAATGAATATCTCAGTCTATAATAAATTGATTATTATTGAGATATCTACATAATATCACAATAATCTATATAATATAAAACAGTTCCGTGACTGACTGACTGATAGATTGACAGATAACGCACAGACCAAACCGCTGGACCTAAAGGGCTGAAATTTTGCATAGTGATTCTTCTTATAGTATAGGAGTGCACTAAGAAAGATTTTAAAAAAATTCTTCATAGATTTTTTAAAATAAAATTTTTAAGCTGTTTTTGTAACATCTTTAAAGTTTGCCTTTAAAATAATAATCTGAAGGTTATAAAATTTATATCACGAGAAAGATCATAAAAAATCCTTTAAAATGAAATCTTTTCCGAATCTTTACCTTCATTTTCCTATTTTTAGTGATTTTCTAAAGATTGATTTTTAGAATTTAATTTATTAAATGCTAATCACGTGGTTTCTTTTCTTTTTGTGATACTACTTTAAATTAATTTATCGTCACGTGCATAACAACGAAATAAATTGACAAAAAAATTATTAAAATACGGTAAAAGATAAAATATAACCACTAGACTAATTGAGATGGAAGTTTAAGAATTTAATTCAAATTAGTATGTTTTATGGATATTAAACATACAAATTAATTGCATACAGTGACCGTTGTATTTATATTGAATATTTTCTTCTACATTATTTTGTCTATAAAAATATCTTACGTTTTTTTATATATTTTGGGTTTTTTTTTTTTTTTTGGCATTAATTGCATACATTGACAGTTGTATTTAATTTGAATGTACTCCGTAGCGAAGCACGGGTATTCAGCTAGTATCTATAATAACAGACAAAGCGCACATTTACACCAAGGAAGAAGCTGGAATTAAATTTTTAAATAACGAAAAAAGAGTTTACCCCAATTGGTTTAAATGCTTTCGGGCAAGCTACCTCTTTCTTCTATATTATCAGACTGTGCCTCTTCAGCACAATTCACCTTTAATTAAGATTAAACGTAACACACTTCTACACTCACATATCAAACTGCAAGATTAGATTAAAACTTCGTCGAATTAATATTAATAGTAACTTTGAAAGCTGTTCGAACTCTCTCCATAAGCCACATCATTCCTCAAATTAAACTTTACTAATGAAAGCGAGATTTCGCAGGTCACATTCCACTAACAGTCGTAAAATGTTCGACAAGCCGCAGGCATTCCTTTCGACGAATGTTAAAGAAGAAATCTCTTGTATTTAAATACCAAGAAGGAAAATGAGCCCGCGAAAGGAACAATCCATTCATCATTTCCACCTGAGTTACTCGGCAAGAACAACTTAATTCAATTACCAGCGACATGAATGAAAATATCCAGTTATACTACGCAGACTTGGGGAGGGGGGAAATATCCAGACCCGCCCTCGCAAATAACCGACAAATTCTCCTATTCATCATCATTTGTGTAAATGTTTTCTTTCCGCGCCTGAAAGGTAACTTACAAACATTCTTCCATGTCTTAACTTTAGTCTGCGCAATGTACCCTTCGTTTTTCTAAGCGCAACATTTTCCGTGCTGATGTCATGAGAGGCGTGTATTGTCTAGTGATGCGACATCAATAACAAAACATCGATGTTTTGAAACATCAATATTCAATATTAAAACATCGATGCTAATAAAACATCGCCCAAAAACCATCGATGTTTTTAAACATCGATGTTTTAGAACATCCATGTTTTAAAACTGGTTTAGTAATCTCTAACATTAATATTACTTCCGTTAGTCGTGGGGGGAAGGGGTGATTTAATTTTACTCTCTGATTGGGCAGACACAAATGACAAAAACTTGGTTGCTTTGGGCTACATTGATGACTCAAAATTCTCGTTGTAAATACCGCCATGTTTTGCCTTCAAATATCCAGATAAATTCGTGGTATTGCCAGAAGTTTTGAGGGACTTAAGGCAAATATTGCATTTTGCCAATTTGTCAGAGGTTTTGTAAAAATATTTCCAAACGGTACTTTTGGAAGGCATCTTACTAATAATATTAACGTCAACTTATATAAAACTAGCACAAAACAAAGACTTAAAGGGATGTACTCATGTATATACTATTTGCAAAATAAAACCCCATGGAAGGTTCTGGAGTGTCAGGAACATTCCAAGTGCTCTGATTGTTTCATTGGTTGTTAATTGCCATTTGTCTGTTTGCTAAGGAATCATTCCCCCTTTTGTATTCGTCCTTTTCAGAATTCAGACTTACATTTACTGAGTGTGAAAATTATGCTACGTGGTAAATTTTTTTAATTATGGTACTTTTTCATAAAAGAAAACATCGAGACAACGTAAAACATCGAGCACAAAACATCGATGTTAAAAAACATCGGCTTCAATAAATCGATGTTTTGAAAACATCGACATCGATGTCGTATCCCGAGTATTGTCACTCAAAGAGATCGTGATTTAAGAATTGTCCTCATTAACACTGCATTTCTCCAGTGTATCACAGTACCTGGACTAGTTAGTATACAGAGTTTGATTTGGAAACTATTCAATTTAAACTGAACTGAACCAATATAATTTTAGAGTGAGAAGCTTGAAGTTTCACCAATATGAGGTTTTTAACTAATGGATATTTGGGTCACATCCAGTGATCTGCATGTATTCACCGAGAATTATACAGTTGCATAACCACGGAAAATCATTCAGGTTGTGGGGACAACTATGCATTTGCTTACGTGTCACTGATGATATACGAGGTTGACAGATGCCATCAGCCAGAATCAGAAAGCTGATTTTACGCTCTGCATCATCATACTAAGTCTTCGTGAAATGCGAGGATTGAACCTTGCACTTCACACTGAAAGGATTTTCACGTGTGAAAGTTCTTTGTTTAGCTACAATTAAACCCTTAAATACTTGGAACTCTTAATACTAATCAAGATTTTAAATAATAATCAGCTGTGATTTTTCTGAAAGCTATCCTTTAAAACAGGGATTTCGCATGGACATTTGTAGCCTTTCGGAATCGGCTTTAAGCAGTAGGTCCTAGTCTAATTAGCCCTCGTGTTACAAAAATTGACCGTAGAGCTCCAAACCAAACCAAACCCAACCCAACGGGGTCCAGGTGGACCCCTTGGGGGTCTATGGAAGTTTAAAATGAGTCTATAGCATTCCAGGGATCTATTGGGGGTTTATGATAAATTTTTGTTTTAAAAGTTTATTTAGGAATGTGATTATTAGATAATATCCGTTTTAATATGTATAAATACAGATTTGCATAGGGCGGAGTGATCCACGCATCTATAGTCGAATGTCATGACGCTTTTGTATATGCCTCGAATGGCGTCCTCGGCTTTTATTTGTGTACCAACACTAGGCAAATAGTGGCGTAGCGTGGGGTGGGCAAGGGGGTCTATCATGCCCGGGCGCCACTCGAACAGGGGCGCCAAATGGTCCTTTTCACTCATTCTATATACTATATTACTATATGTTTTTCGGAAAGGGGGGCGCCAAAAAGGTATCGTGCCCCGGGCGCCAATTATGCTCGCTACGTCACTGTAGGCAAAACTGGAGAAATCCACTGGACCTTAAACAACACATGTGTCCTCTCGATGCAACCAATCAGAAGCAGTATCACTCTTCTCTTGGCGATGTTTGTGCAATTATAATCTGTGTTTCTGAAATCTTGCTTATATTTGTGAAATTAAAAATGAAAATAGTACAAAAATAATAAAATATAAACCTAATAAACCACTTTCTAATTTTTTGTTCCTATTCCTAGTCAAATTGTTATCTTTAAATGTTTTATGTGCAATTTTTAGTGTTAAAATTGTGTTGTATGCTGTATATTATAAAGAAAAATGCTAGGGGGGGGGGGTCGATGAAGAAAATTATTCTTTTAAAAGGGGTCGATGCAGAAAAAGGTTGAGAACCCCTGCTTTAAAACAATTGAAAGGTTTGCTGCAAAAAGGAGATAGCTACATCCTGGGGGAGTTTGAAGTTGCATGTAATAACTTGC
Organism: Dolomedes plantarius; assembly: GCA_907164885.2. NCBI lineage: Eukaryota > Metazoa > Arthropoda > Arachnida > Araneae > Dolomedidae > Dolomedes > Dolomedes plantarius. The sequence goes on from OU015500.1 coordinate 131,963,177, forward strand.
AGTGTAAAGAAAAAGAAGACTCTTTCGTTTGATGCAAGAAAAAGGTAGCACTAATCGTTAGTTCGCGTGCTACTCAAGAGATAGAGCTGCCTGACTTGCTAGTTACCTCCTTTTTTCCTCAAACGACTGACGTGGTTTGTTTACAGGAAGGTTACACAACACTTATCGACAGTGGAATTTAATGTTCCAATAAACATAATACCGTATATTATTTAACTGCAAAATATAAAGACGAAATGGAACTAGCCCGCAAATATTTAGCACAAAATGATATGTGGTTTTACGATGGACTACAACCAGACAATGCAGCAGATGAGCCAGACCTTACAGAGGGGGGAATGTGCCAATTGAAAAATGTCATTTTCTGTAATAGGACATCCATTTGGGGGGCAAGAAAGAGGTAGCTGCAATAACCACACGTGTGCTACGTGGTCTAGAAGATATATCGAGTGAAAATACTGTCCTAATATGTAAAATCAGCTAAGGAAGTTTATCAAAAAGAATATTTTCACATAACTTAGAATTATAAAATAGCAGTGCTGCTTGTTTTAAAAGGAGAATGTTTGAAAAAAGGAGAATTTTTTTTTCTTGGACCACGCAACTTCAAATACGTGTAAAAAAAGAACGTGTGAAAAAAAGAGTTGGGTGTATAAGTGAATATTTAGACTAATTTTTTTTATAAACAGAATTTGAAATGAGAATTAAATTTACAAAATTAAAATCGACAAAAGTTAATATTTTAATAAGATGCATACCTGAATTGCGATTTGTATTTTATAGGATATGGAAAAATCTCAAGTCACAAAGGTAAATGAGGTAATACTCAAACAGTATTGTTAAAATAATTTGAAACAATGAATGCAAAGTAAAAGAAAACTCCTTTTGAGTCCCAACATCAATAGTCGCTTGATAGGCTAGATTGAGTTAATTCTTTTTAAGCTGTGACATACCTTGACATGTTATTTTGTTTATACAGTCTACGGTGATTGTTGTTAAATGTCTGATATTAATAAACGTCTCTTTAATTGACGTTTCTCAAAGTTGTGACAAGGGAAATTTTTCTTTTATATATAACTTGTGTCGTAGAGGATCATTATGTAAAATAAACCACCTTTATCATACGATATTTTGGTTATTTTTACACAATAGGTTTATCCCTAATTTATGTGACCTTACGTAATGAGAAATGATACAATATGAGAATCCCTCGCATGTTCGTGATAATCTAATTGCTCCGAAACCCATGGGCGCGACTTTGATTTTCGTTTCTGCCAAATGATCGTTACAACCTTGCATACACGCAGCCCACATAGTATAGTGGTTAGTGTTCTGAGCTTCACGCAGTGGGCTTCAGTTCAAATCCCGAATAAAGCATGGTCGTTTCTGTGTTGTTCCCCCCATTGGGAGCAATGCTGGCTCACCTGTAGAGTGCTTCCGTAATAAAGTAGCCACTAAAACTTCGCGGATCTTCATGGGACAATGTCAAGAAGTATCTACCGTTAAAAAAAAACCTTGCCTACACTGATACACACAGCTTATGCCCAAATAGTTCTACACAATCACGGGTAAAAGAACTAAATTCACAATTATTTCTAATTACTTCCAAAATATTGTCCCTCGAAATCAGCACAGTTTCAGAGTATGGCACTTACTTGTACGTTACAGACATGGTTTCGAAATAAACCTTGGAATAATGGTATTACTTTAAAAAATAACCTGTCGAAACCCGATTATTTCAACACGTAGTGTCTTATAATAAATATTGTTATTGTTTCATGATAATCCCTTTCATTATGCTTTTAGGCTTTTATGCCTTTAGCATAAATAGGCATACAGAAAAATTCTGTTGTTTTCGCTGCCAATCCTTCGCGATCTAGCGTCAGCTAGATCAAATCCATGAGTCCGTGCACCCTAGCAAAATAAAGCACAAAAAGCGGACACGAGAAGAGGTGGTCAAGTGCAAAGCCCAAACAATCGAGGATATGTTCAGAAGAAGCCGGATTCTCCTTACACTTAATACAAGTTGGAAAGACCCTGCTGCCATATTCAAAAGTCATACATTTTAAATGGCCACTGATAAACCGTGAGGAAGCCGTTTAGTCAGATCTGTCTCCCAGAATCTCTAGGGCAGGGGTGGGCAACCCTTGGCACGCGTGCCAAATGTGGCACGCTGATGACTTGTTTCTGGCACGTGAAAGAAGTCCTTGTCAAATTTATTTTCAATTAGCACCTAACTATTTCTGTTTAAAAAACCTTGCAGCAGTGTTACTATCCATATTTTCTGTTTCATACATCATTTTTTAAATTCATCGTTTATAAGGTATTTAAAATCAGCAAAAGATTAACCTGCGTAATAACCTCTTTTACTGTGTCTCATACAAATGTATAACTGGGAAAAATAATGACTGTTGAATCGAAGAAAAAAAACAGCGCTAACGTTTTGTTTTGTAATAATAGCGTCTTTAAATTGGGTTAATATGTATGACAGTTAAAATTATACTTACAGGCTAATACAAATTATCCACAAAAACACTTTTTTCGTGAAAACCTGTAGCATTTTTTTTCATTCAGTTGTTTTCGATGATTTACACTATCACTTACAAATCAAATATTAAGATATCAATTTATATGGTCTCAAGAAATTTTGGTTGGCACGTGGAAAAATTTTGTGTTAGAGATTTGGCCGGTTTTGGCCGGCACTCTCAAAACGGTTGCCCAACTCTGCTCTAGGGCATCCTCCGGTCGCTTCAGGCCATACCAGTGATGGACTGGAGGGGTGAGCTAATCGCGCATGTCTCTATTTTTTCTCACCGAGAACAACTCGAGGAAGCTGATGGAATAGTCAGTTGTCTCTGTCTCGGCGGAGCCTCTCTTTGCTAAGCTATCTGTATCTTCATTTCCTTTGACATTAACATGGGAGGGAATCCACTGGAAGTGGACAACCCGATTCTTGGCCAAGTGTTTCAAATTGTCGAGAATTTGAGTACCGACGTAATCACTAACTCGATTCCAATCCTGCAGGTAGTGTATTGAGTTTCGGCTGTCAGTAAGGATCCGGTCGTCACCGGAGCCGGATTTGTGGAGGATGGTCTTCATTAATAGCTATTAATTCGCTCCTGAATACCGAGCAGTTATTTGGATTACGCCTGGAAGCTCAATTAAATAACCCTCGATAAAAATGCCACTTCCAGAGTGGTTTAGCTTATTTCTACTGCTATCCGTGTGTATCCTGATGGCGTCACTCGGGATACCATTGATAACCTCTTGAACCATTTGTCGTAGATAATCAAGGACTTGGGAGTTCTTATTTGTATAAGACATAAGTTCAGTGTGGAAGAAAACTCTGGGTAAGCCCTCAACCGTAGACACAGGGCTTCAGAGAGGAAGGCTCCACAAAATCAAGAAAAATTCTGATGAGAAAAATCCTGATGATTCCACAAAATTTGTCAAGAAAAATTCTTAAATTTTCACTACGATGGCAAATGTATTAATAAACTAGCCGGGCTTCGCCTAGCTACGCTCAAGCCATCCGTGTAACATATTTATGTACTTCGGGCCCCACAAAAGAAAAGAAAAAAAAAGCCTACAAATGTATTAAATTCAAGTGAATAAATTCCTTTCAATTTTCATTCCCGTCGCTGCCGACAGATGGCAGCACCACTGCATCAGATGATTTGGTTTCTCAGCAGTGAGTGATTTTAGAATGAAAATATCTCTAAAACTATTGAATTAACAGAATAAGTGTACGCAGAAAAAATTATCAGTTTTCGAAGCTCTTTCCAAATATGTAACATTTATGTACTTTCATGAGAAAAAAAATTACACCGTTTCCTGTATATTTGTGGGCCATTTTTTTTTTTTTCGAGGATCGGTGCCCTCGCGGATGAGTTACGGTCACGTGATCTCGCGACTTCCACTTGTCTCTTTATTAGTATAGATTTCACTGAATCAAACGGCTTTGCGGTTACTAAATGCCTTATCAAACCACAAAAATCCGCGCAACATAACACGTAGGGTTGCAAATTTGATATGCAGAGGGATGAGGGAGGGTTGATCAAAATAGAATAGTTACCACGCATGCAGGAGTGCTTACTCCTTTCGGAGTGGTCAAGGAAAATGTTTTTTGGATCAGGAAGTAGTATTGCATCTGAAGCAGTACTGCTCCTTGGGTAGCGCTCGGGTGGGAAACCAGGTAGTGTAGTCTGTATAGTCAGTGGCGTACTACAGTCATATTTAGTTTCAAGAGTGTCGGATAGACCATGACCTAGAATTTAAAGCTAAATCCGGACGGCCACAAATCTCCATGCTAAGCGCGGAAATTAGACCCACATACACATCTGATACTGAATACCAGCGTTCTAGCCATTCGGCCAACATCCGGCTTAATAAGCGGTCAGGTCATGGACTGGAGATGATGACAATGTCTTTGTAATCTACCGATTTGTCTATGCATATAATATAAATTACTATGAATACTAAAAATATAAATGCTATGTATATACGTACGTATATACTAGCTGAATACCCGTACTTCGCTACGGAGTACATTCAAATTAAATACAACGGTCAATGTATGCAATTGGTGTAAAAAAAACAAAGAAATATATTTATAAAGAAATCGTAACAGATATTTTTATAGACAAAATAATGTAGAAGAAAATATTCAAATTATATCTAATAGAACATACTAAAGAATATAGTACAGTTTGAGAAACATTACTTTTACTGTATTTTAATATATTTGGATAATGTCCAATCATCTGCCGCATTATCAAGAAAAAAATATATATTTTTTTGTCTATTTCGTTGTAATGCACGTGACGCGAAATTAGTTTAAAATATCACAAAAAGAAAAACCACGTGATAAGCATTTGATAAATTTCTAAACATTAATCTTTAAAAATTTACTAAAAATCAGAAAATGGAGGTAAAGATTCGAAAAAGATTTCATTTTAAAGGAATTTTTATGATCTTTCTCGTGATATAAATTTCATAACCCCCAGATTATTATTTTAAATACAAACTTTAAAAAAGTTACAAAAACAGCTTAAAATTTTAATTTTTTAAAAAATCTAAGAAGAATTTTTCAAAAATCTTTCTTAGTGTACCCCTACACTACAAGAAGAATCGCCATGCAAAATTTCAACCCTTTAGGTCCAGCGGTTTGGTCTGTGCGTTATATATCTGTCAATCAGTCAAGGAACTGTTTTATATATATATATTTTATATATATAGATTACATCAGGGGTGGGCAATTGTTTTGGCTCTGGGGCGGCTTTGTGGAAGCGGAGGATAGAGGAGGGCCGCACCTTTTAAAATTATTGCATTTATTAATTAACTTTGCAATTCGGAAAAGGCACAAGTTGTATAATAAAAATCAATAAATATAAATTAAATAAAATATTGCCAGTTTTTCTGGCTGTCGTAGAGTTTTTGGCTGTCTTGGCGGGCCACAAAAAAATCTGTAGCGAGCCGCGATTTGCCCACCCCTGTATTACATTATATTATATATATATATATATATATATATATATATATATATATATATATATATATATATATATATATATATATATATATATATATATATATATATATATATATATATATATATATATATATATATATATATATATATATATATATATATATATATATATATATATATATATATATATATACACATACAGTGGAATCTCGATCGATCGTTTTCGGATCCATCGTTTTTCCGTATGTGTCGTTCATTTTATCTAGTCCCAACGATCATATTGCTTTGTTATGTTTCCGCATCTATCGTTTTCCCGCATTTATCTTTCATTTAAATCGGTCCCTTGAAAAACGATAGATCGAGATTCCACTGTGTGTGTATATATATATATATATATATACAAATACATAAATTTATTTATCAAAATACACGGATACATTTATTTATAAATGAAATAACATTTACCCCAAAACCAATTGATTGAAATGTATGAACTGATCTCGTCTATTTCCAGAACTTACCAATTCAAGCATAACCTGAGAAGAAGTGAATCCCAGAGTTTAATTATCTACTCAAAATATTCAGCAGTTCATATATGGAAGTTCTTCGTAGATTTTCTGGACTATTTTCTTATATGTAACTGTACGAAGAAAAGTAATTCTCTTCAATAAATGTCACCAACAACTATTTCTTTTTACTTTCCATACTATAGAAAAAAAAAGGAAATATTTACATGGAATCACGACAAGGCTTGAAATTTAATTTTTTCGTGAGAGGAGGAGAGTGCATGTATGGCGTAGTAGACTTGTCAATTATCCATACATACACTAATTTTCACAGAAATGGATAGACACACCCGAAATCGGCTTCACAGTAGCTTCTGATTGAATAGAACCATAGAAATTTGGTTACAGTATGTCAAGCATTTCACCCGTGCGTACCACATAAAGAAAATTTTAAAAAATTAACTTTATAGAATCAAAATACTTTTTTCATGATACCTGAATATTACAGAAAAACCTCGTTTATCCGGCCGTCGTTGATCCGGATTAGATTTGTAGACTTTTTTTATTTAATGTTCACATTAGATAATTTTCAACTATGATAGCAAGAACGTAACTATAAGTACGCCAAATATTCGCTCTTTACTTTGATTCAATGTACAGTTCCTGCATAGATTCAGTGGCGTAGCGAGCATAACTGGCGCCCGGGGCACGATACCTTTGTGGCACCCCCCCCCCCCTGAAAAACATATAGTAATATAATATATAGACCCTATATTGATGCCCCCGATAAACATATAATAACATAATATATAGACCTTATATTGGCACTCCCCCCCCCCCCGGAAAGCATATAGTAACATAATATATAGACCTTATGTTGGTGCCCTCCTCTAAAAACATATAGTAATATAACATATAGACCTTATATTGGGGCCCTCCCCTGAAAAACATACAGTAATATAATATATAGACCTTATATTGGCATCCACCTCGAAAACATATAGTAATATAATATATAGATTTTACATTGGGATTACGTTCCTGCATAACTGTCCTGTTGAAAGCAACATTTCAGATGTCCTGCGTCCCGAATTTTGGCAGCGCACCAAACCCAGTCTGTATCGCTTGGGCAATAGTGATGCGACATCCATAACAAAACATCGATGATTTGAAACATCGATATTCAATATTAAAACATCGATGCTAATAAAACATCGCCCAAAAACCATCGATGTTTTTAAACATCGATGTTTTAGAACATCCATTTTTTAAAACTGGTTTAGTAACCGCTAACTTTAATGTTACTTCCGTTAGTAGTGGGGAGAGGGGTGATTTAATTTTACTCTCTGATTGGGCTGACATAAATGACAAAAACTTGGTTGCATTGGGCTACATTGATGACTCAAAATTCTCGTTGTAAATACCGCCATGTTTTGCCTTCAAATGTCCAGATAAATTCGTGGTATTGCCACAAGTTTTGAGGGGACTTTTGCAAATTGGCGATAAGTACCTCAAACTGACAAATTGGCGAAACTGGCGACTCTGACAAATTGGCGAAATGCAAATTTTGCTACAAGGCAAATTATGCATTTCGCCAATTTGTCAGAGGTTTTGTTAAAAATATTTCCAAACGGTACTTTTTGGGAGGCACCTTACTAATAATATTAACGTCAACTTATATAAAACCAGAACAAAACAAAAACTTAAATGGATGCACTCGTGTATATACTATTTGTAAAATAAAACCCCATGGAAAGTTCTGGAGTGTTAGGAACATTCCAAGCGCTCTGATTGGTTCATTGGTTGTTAATTGCCATTTGTCTGTTTGCTAAGGAATCATTCTCCCTTTTGTATTCGTCCTTTTCAGAATTCAGACTTACATTTACTGAGTGTGAAAATTATGCTACGTGGTAAATTTTTTTTATTACGGTACTTTTTCATTAAAAAAAAACATCGAGACAACGTAAAACATCGAGCACAAAACATCGGCTTCAATAAATCGATGTTTAAAACATCGATGTTTTGACAACATCGACATCGATGTCGCATCCCTATTGGGCAAGACGTAAACAGTTAAACAGAAAAGTACCAACATGCGTCAAAATTTTGACATACATTATATATATATATATATATATATATATATATATATATATATATTGTTCATGTTGATGCCACTTGACCGACATCAACATCAGATCAAGTCCCGAAGGCTATGGGCGATGAAGGTGCGGCTCCTGACTTGAATTAGCACCACAAAGGTCGGAGTCCGACTTGGCTAAATGACCGGTCCCGTCATTTTGAGCCGAGTAAAGTGACGAGACCGGAACACTTGACCCCGCACCTCCAGAGGAAAATTTGAGAACTTGGAGGACAGTGTAGCTACGCCCTATTTTACATGCCCCGGCCACCATTAGAGAACACGGCGGTAGATTTGCAGCGACGAGCATCGAACCAGAGACGTTCAAATCATTGGCCCACTGCTCTTGCCAACTGGGCTACCGCGCTCATGTGTGTGTATGTATATATATATATATATATATATAATATTAAAAAACTAGTAATTTCTTAATTCAACACTCTTAACATTTAAAAACTATTAATTCCTCACTTTACTATTCAAAATTACAAACCCTTTTTTAATCCCTTAAGTTATTTAATTCCCTTTGGGCATTCGCGTTAAATTCCTTTATTACAGCCTTAGGCAATATCATTAAAGATGGCTGTCTTTTTTAACTAAAGGGAAGCGGCACGGCGTCAGTACAAGTTTAAATCAGTTCTGCACATCAACAACAACTTTAAACCAATCAACTATTAAGACACACTCTTTAATCACGTGATGGACTGAAGTTTATCTAAGACTTGACATCCGGAAGTAGGACGGATTCCTGTATTTTCTCTTGCTGCAATCATACCGGCGGAGCGGTCGGTGATCTCAATAAAAATGTAGTTAGATAAACATTGTGGTGTTTTGTGTGTCCGAGGGTTGAGATGAAATGCGGGAATGGATTTAAACATTTGTGATGCACGGCCGGGCGACAAGTCATCCATTTTAACATCAAAACTATGCCACTCAGCCCTTCATTCGTCAGCCCGCGCCCGTGTCGTTATATATATATATATATATATATATATATATATATATATATATATATATATATATATATATATATATATATATATATATATCACATACATTATATATATACACATACAAAAGAATTTAGCAACGATAAGTAATACTACGTTAGTAACCCGCGGTAGTTTGGTTAGAAGAGACTACCTGAATTTTTTTTTGCTTTTTGTGTGAAAATCTCAAACCATTAGAAATTTGTTGCAACACAAACTTTATTGGTCACGAGAATGCTTTGAATAAAAAGAAATCCCCTGTATTCAGAAAAAAAATTATTATCGGGCAAAAGAAGCTGCGTTAGAAGGTTAAAAAAGTATTTCTCTATTAAGCCTACAACAAATCTTTTTCATCAAAACTGAACACTACGGAGCTGAGCAGAATTCCTTAATGAAAGTGGTTAGTGCAAATCTCTTAGTTGAGACGGCAACCGTGACATTAAAAGAAAAAAGCGACGGTTGTTCTATTTTCAGCTCGTGACTGCGGTTATGAAAACACGCTCTCTCTTATTCTTCGGAATAAATCACAGGCATGACACGGCTTAAATCTTTCTGTGGTTTGTTTCTGTTGCAAACAAGATTGCTGGTTCGTTAATTCATTCTGTTACGTGGTGCTCTATGTATTCGTAATCATGTGACTCTCTACATCTGTATTGTGGGTGACATTCTTTTCCTTTTTTAATTATCTAATTACCACTCACGCTATGCCGGTGACTTTAATGATAGAGAATGAACGTATCAAGGTAGCAGATGTTTATATTTACAGACACTCCACAAATTCAGCCTGGAAGAATATTCTGTACTCTCTCTCGTCAGTACTTCCAGTCTGAGTCAGCCAACAAGGATGCTACCAACAATTTTGCAACATTAGCGTACGAGAGAAATAGTACGAGAGATAGCGTACGAGCATAAGAGAGTACGTGTAAAGGGCGCTAACGCCCTTTACACGTACGCTCTTAGAGTGCTTGGATCGTACGGGATTGCGCGCGGGAAAACTTGCAGTACGCTCAAAAGCTGCTTTCCCTTCCTCTCCGACACCTTCATACGTTCTTTCGCGAGTGCTTGGAGCGTACGGAATTGCGCCCACGCTCCAAGCACTCGCGAAAGAGTTCGTTTAAAGGGTGTCAGCGCCCTTTACACGTACGCTCTTGGAGTACTTGGAACGTACGGGATTGCGCGCAGGAAAACTTGCAGTACGCTCAAAAGCAGCTTTCCCTTCCTCTCCGACACCTTCATACGTTCATTCGCGAGTGCTTGGAGTGTACGGGATTGCGCCCACGCTCCAAGCACTCGCGAAAGAGAGCACGCCCTTAACTCCCTTTACACGTACGCTCTTGGAGTGCTTGGAGTGTACGGGATTGCGCGCGGGAAAACTTGCAGTACGCTCAAAGCACCTTTCCCTTCCTTTCCGATACCTTCACACGTGCACTCAATCGCGCGGGATCGTGGTTTCACGCGGGGAAGAGCCTACGTGTAAAGGGCGCTATTCAAGCGAGTGCCCGTACCCGTTGTGAGCACATTTCAACAAAAATTTAACCGAGACACATGAGTGTCTCATGGTGTAGGGTAGACCGAGGAATGTTAGCCATAGGGGCACGTCGGCCCATCTGCGATATTTTTCCAACTGTCCGGTAGATTGCAAAGGCGTAGCGTCGGGGGGGGGGGACTCTAAACTAAACTCATGGCGCTGTAGCGAACTGAGGTTCGTAGTTTCAACCAGTAGATGAACTAAACACACCAGGTATACATCACTCATTACATAAACAAAACAAATGCAATTTATTGAGAAAATTGATGATGAGATATGTACACTGCACAGATGTAAGATGAACTTCGTAAACTTAGGAAATCAAACTCGATTTAATCGGCGTGGGGCGGAGTAAGAACACAGAAGTCCGCTAGGCTAGCAGAAACTGGCTCTGCTTCAATGATGAAGAAGCGGCACTTCGTCCTGATGGGAAAGGGGCTCCCCAATAATATCAACGGCGGTGACCACTGTACGCACCCGGTAGCGATGAAAATATTAAAATAAGGAGAAGGGACTCCTCACTGGAAAATAAGGTAGCAAAGGCTACTTCCACGAAGACTGGTCTCCGAGCAAATTAGCGGAGTATGTTTACTCCTGCAGGAACTAAATCGTCGCTGCAAACAGTCACAAGGGACTCTGAACCTCTAAGGGCGGCAAACCCGGCTGCTCTTAAACTGGATCAGCTACGTATCAGGAACAAAAAGACGTAAGCCACGGGCAAGAGATCCATTCTCTTTTATAGGAGAGCCTCCACCGGATATTGCATCACTCTCCGGAAAGGTCGAACGATCTAGAACAAGTGAGCAACGGAAATGGGTTTCCCGGGGCGATAATGAAATATTTTCCCCGGGTCTAAAGAGGCCGCCTTTTTAGTTCGTCCTCAAAGCCACTTCAAAGAGTCTCAAAGGGCCGCTTCGGTAAAATGCGAAGGGCACGAGTCCTTTTGTTTAGGCACGCGGCGCCTCCAGGATGCTGCTTAACAACTGATAGTTCATGAATGAAAAGCACCTGGAGTCTCCTGTCATTTATAACTGACGTCAACCGGTGTCACCCGGTGGCGATGACTAAATCAAGAAAAATGACCGAGGCCTCCTAACGTTCTGTGAAACAAGTCTATCGGATGAACAAAGGGAAAATGCCGTCAGCATTTTGCCATCTGAGTTGTCGGGATTCTTTTGATGACTCTCAGGCCGAGATAGAAGAATTTCTTTTGTTAACGGAGAGGTTGAAATGCAATACTCTACAGCACAAAATAAACTAAACTCATGGCGCAACAGTCGGCAGTGGACCAAGGCCGGCGGTGCCCATCTCCGCTTTCTTGATCGTGGGCTTGGGGTGCCATTCTGCATATGTCTCAGTCAGGTGGTCAACCTGACATGGGACCCCCAGAGTTTACTTCCCCAGCATGCTTGGTCCTCATTTTACCGACCCACTAAAGAGATGAAAGGCTGAGTCGACCTTGTCCAGTCGCAGGATCGAACCCTCGACCTGTGGTGTGGCAGCTTGAAATATTTACACTAGTTCCATTATATCTGGAATTCCCAACCTTTCTACGTCTGCGGGTACCTTGGGGATGAGATTAAAAACACGGGGCACCCTGGTTAGAATTTTAGGTTTTTATAAATATTAAATCAAAGCCTAATTTATATCACGAGCATGTAAAAAATAAATTCAAATATATACTTACTCCTTTGCTGATTTTATTTATTTGTTGAAAAGTCTAAGTAACAAATACCAAAATAGGATATATTAATGCACTTTCAAAAATAGCCATGGGATTCAGTGTAATACAGTATTGCACTAGAACAGAGCTCCGCAACCTTTTTATCTTCCACGGCACAACGTTTTTTTCGATAATTCCGCGGCACACCACAAGAAAAAGCGTGCAAATACATAAATTACAATAAATAAGTATATGTTTTTATTAGATAAAAAAAATCAACAAAATTGCTCTATGTATCAAGATAATTATAATCATTTAAGTTTTATATAAATCATTTTGAACTGTACACCAACACAAGAACAAAAATATAAAATTATAGTTTACAAGTAAAAAAAATTTCTCTTTAAATTTTTATATTAAAATTTGTTTTTTGGTCTTACTTAAGCCTAATAAACCAAAGTTAATTTAAACATAACTAATTTATTAATGAGATATTTGAGATTGTTTTGATAAATGTGCGTTTTATATTTGGCTCTATAACAGAAAAAGCTACAGTTCATGGTCAAGGTCCTTTAAATATGATCGTTTGTCATTTTCAATTAGAACCAGTGTAAAACTTTGTTCGCATAAGTATGTCGTAGAAAAAGGGAGCAAAATTGCAATGGCCTTATCAGAAATTTGTGGATATTCTTTCTTAACTGAAATCCAGAAATATGACGCTCGAGCATACATACATGTATGGCTAACAACATGTTTTTGTTTTGTGTATAATTTCGACCCAGAAAAATTACATATTAACAAAAATTTAGAGGAATATTTTACTCAGAAAAATTTCTATTTAAAGCGGTGGTTAATTTTTTTTATCATCATTATCGATAAAATCACCGCGGCACAGTCAAGATCACCTCGCGGCACACTAGTGTGCCACGGCACAGCGGTTGCGGAGCACTGCACTAGAGGAGTAGAATGGACATCGCTAAAAATAGTTTTGCTTGCGACTGTTTCTTAAAACACAAATGTTTGATATCAACTTAATATTCATTCTAAGTGGGCCCTACTAATATTTACAGGTATTCCTCGACTTACGACCGAAATTTTTAAATTAAAATAATTATTTCTTAAAAATACTGTTCCTCGAATGTACAGTACATGACTATATGTATTACATCATTATTAAAAAATATGATGCAATAGACTGCAATACTGCAAAAATTTATGACGCAATAATAAAAATGTATATTGCAATAGTTTCGCTATTCACACGATAAATCAAATACACCTTCATTGGCTTCAGAAATGGCTTCAGCTTTTCATTATGATAAATATAAAGTACTACAACAATTAGAGGCAATGGATCCAAATGAAGAAATATTCACAAGTGTAAATCGTCGTATTCAGGAAAATCTGGCTTGCTACCAGACAATACATAAGGAAAAGAAGACGCAAACTGTTCAAACTACCTCGGATAACTTTGTTAAAAAAACTTGCAACGTATCTTCTGTCGCAAATTCTGAACCAATGGAATATGCTAACATAATAAGTGGTGATAGAGAATAATAATTTATGCCTTTTAAATAAAGTACAATGTATTTTAAATTACGTATGCATGTATGAAAGTAAAAAATATATGTATGTAGATATACAAAATTTAAAAAAAAAATTGTTTGAAACTCGACTTACGACCAACTCAACTTACGACCAATGTCTTGGTCCCTATCTCGGTCGTAAGTCGAGGAATATCTGTATACCCACAAAAATTCTTGCGGCACCTTTAAGTACCGCTGCACACCGTTTGGGAATAAATGCATTATATCTTTGGATTTTTGCTTTTTTTTAATCATTCATTCAGCTCATAATAAGAGTTGCTGAAATTAACACGACCAAAGAAAGTAATTACAGTGGAATCTCTATCTATCGTTTTCAAGGGACCGATTGAAATGAACGATAAATGCGGGAAAACGATCGATGCGGAAACATAAAGCAATATGATCGCTGGGACTGGATAAAATGAACGACACATTCGGAAAAACGATGGATCCGAAAACGATCGATCGAGATTCCACTGTACTTTCTTTCTTTCTAAACACTTTGCTGATATATTTAATCTTTCTTCCACTCTTATATATTATGTAACATCACAGATGCACGTAAAGTTTGAATATTTTTCCTCTTTTTCGCATCTATTCCCCTCGTAAAGATTTATAGAGGTCTCTCAGAAAGTCTTCCTTTGATAGCTACTCTCTACTGTGACGTCACCGAAAGGAAACAAAACACATAAATAAAGAGTATGATATCAATGAAATAAATAAACAAATGAACAAAAAAAAATCATTTATTTTTCTCTTGCTTTCTTCCCTTATTTAAAGAGCCGTCCATGAGACGTCGCGCCTTCCTGTGCCGCTTCCGAAGCAAAAAAAAAAAATGAGTTTGCATCCTGTGATAGGAAGCAACCACTTTTCCAGGAAAACCAATACTTCATGTCGTTGGTCTGTCTCCTTTTATCGGGGCACGTGGAGGGCAATATCCGCAAATGACTATTATAGATTCCTTTTGGGCAATCCTTTGTTTACTACGAAGATAAAACCTCCTCCCCCGAGATGCGTGATGGTGCATACACATTGGTGCAGAGTTCTCTGCCTGTGCCTTGGGGAATCCAGTGATTTATGTTCACTTTGTACTCTGTACTATACGTGGATCGCCTCCTCTGGCGGTCCATCAAAGAAAGGGCGGGGGGTCAGCGGGTCAAATGGAGTCGAGCGGGGTCGGGGGAGACACCAGATCAAAGAGCGGGAATGGGGGTGGTTCTAAATACCGTGTCTAATGTGATGACAAGAGTCGGGGGTCTGCAGGCAGAGAACTCTGCACCAATCTATATGCGCTATGAGAGCTGCCGATGACCAGAAACACCTAGGATTTCGTCCATTTTATCTTCGGATTGCAGATGCTGTCGTCAGGAAGAGCCTCGAAAATCAATTGGTCGAAAATATTTAAAATTCTATTCAAATTCTGAGTACATCAGACAATCGTGAGCATAGTAATCCTTCAGTTTTTGGATGGGCTTAAAGCAGCTTGTTTCATCCACTAAATGTACTGAATAAATGTTATAGGTAGTTAAATAACCTTAAAACAATGGATGCGTGCATGTGTTGGGACAAGCAAGGAAACACAGAAAATTGGCCTTTATCATACATGTATTTGACAATGCTAAAAAATTCTTTTAAAGTGTAATTAATAACAGAATAATACAGTGGAATCTCGATCGATCGTTTTCGGATCCATCGTTTTTCCGTATGTGTCGTTCATTTTATCCAGTCCCAACGATCATATTGCTTTG
Organism: Dolomedes plantarius; assembly: GCA_907164885.2. Classification (NCBI taxonomy): domain Eukaryota; kingdom Metazoa; phylum Arthropoda; class Arachnida; order Araneae; family Dolomedidae; genus Dolomedes; species Dolomedes plantarius. The sequence goes on from OU015500.1 coordinate 131,978,825, forward strand.
TTATGTTTCCGCATCTATCGTTTTCCCGCATTTATCGTTCATTTCAATCGGTCCCTTGAAAAACGATAGATCGAGATTCCACTGTATTCCCCTTCAAATTATCATTTAACACGTGAGGAATCAGAAGCAGAGGCAAACTATTTGGTCAAAGTAATTATTTTTAGGATCTATCGGGAGGCGCTTACTACTGTTGAAGAAGACAGCGATGAAATGACTTAGATGACAGGGGCCCATATCATGTCATATTCAGGATCATCATATCGGATTCCAGGAATTACCGGTACACTCCGAGACAGTTCAATCGGCACTCTATCTCGTCTCAGCTCTAGGAAGAAAACCGCCAGCGCAATCTGTGGACCTTCTCTCGTTTTTTTATTTCTTGAAGGGGCTGTTGTCCGTTTACCGGGGCCATTTTGGCCCGCCCCTTTTTCTCTCATTCGGCAGTGGGCTGTTTTTCTCTCAGCAGTTCCTGCCCCAATTGGTCCCTTATTATACTGCTCTTGTTCATAGTCTACCAGGTACCTTCCCACCATAATTTTCGTTTGAAATACAACTTTGACCATTACCTGAAAGTTTTATTGTGGGCCATAAAATAACGTCCATATATCTTGCAATATTTATAGTCTTTTGATCGCTATCAATGGCCACGCAGACAGCATTTCTTTTACGCCACCCTAGTTTTCAAGCCTCTATTTTTTGCCTCTGAAGTTTTTATAAGAGTTTTGCTCTTGAGCGTCTTTCGATCACACACCTCGGGTGAATTATAACATTCAGCGCTTCTACAAAAGTAATGATGCGAGATGAATGGCTGATCCAGTGACCAAATAGTCTAACTCAGTGATTCTCAACCTTTTTAAAGCTGCCGCCCCCTAAGGCACTGAAAAATTTTCAACGCCCCCCTTTGTAAAAATCTTGTAATTTAGGGTATGGGGAAGGGGGGGGGGGGTTACTGAATTATAAAAGGCAAAAATTTCAAGGGGGTCCAGGACACAAAATTGTTCGAATTTCCGAAAAACATTTTACTGCATTAAAAATTTTTGTGTTCTATTACGCTTAAAATGACGTTTAAATCATGTTTCTTTCTTAATTAGAACAAGAGAAATAATTTTTTTTTGGCAACATTCTAATAGTAGCCAAGCGTTGTTTAAACCTGTAAGTGCGTTTTTCTGCATGATGGGTTTTTTCCCCATTTTTCGTCTTTAAATTGTTATAAGTCAAGGACCGTTAAAGATACAGAGGCTGTTCACACATTTTTTAGACGATGTATACTGTATTCACAAAACCAAATTACATAAAATTCTTGTGTTTTAAATGTTCTATTTGACATCCTTTATTCTGAACTATCTTTCGACACCGCAATTTCCAGGATAATAATGCCTTTTAAAGTGTCAGAAGAGGTATTCTATCCCATTCCTCCTGAACAGCTTTCCAGAGTCCTGTAAGGGTTTTGGGACGACGTTTGGATAATGCAGATTTTAAAAGTCCGAAAGCACAAAAATCCATAGGTGATACATCGGGAGATTTAGTAGGGATATCAGTGAAGGGTATGGCCTTGATACCAGTTTTTTGTTCCATTTCTTTTAGGAAATTTACAGTGGATTTTGATGTGTGACTGCTAGCTTTGTCCTGATGGAGTCTCACAGATTGATGGCACTGTGGGTAAAGCGATGGTATTTCATTCAGAAACATTGGCGATAAAATATTTTCCTGATAGTATTAGGAGTTAATCTTGACATTTTTTTCCACTCTCTTTATTTTTAACTTGCCATTATAAGAAAAACCAGCAACAATCATGAATCCCTTAGAAAAACTTTCTTTCGATTCTTTGAACCATGTACTTAAATTTTTTTTCTCCCCTATTATGATAATAAATGGCTCTTTTTTTGTTGCAATCATTTAAATACACCCATGATTCATCTATTGTGACAATTGTTTTCCATTTTTCTTTGGATAATTGTTTCTCATATAGAATTCTGCAGCGTGTCCTGCGTTCAGCGATATGATTTGAAAGAAGACGATGCACATTGCGTTTTTTCGCTTTCTTAAGATTTAAATCAACGTTTATCATCTTGTTTACAGTGGACACCGAGCATTTTAATGATTTTGCAACTGTCCTTTGACTAGGGGGATTTTCTTTTAACATTAAACAACGTACCTTTGCAATAGTCGAAGATGTCCGTTTTTTCCTTGGATACTTGTTTGGAATTTTTGTCCCACTTGAGGCTCCAATTTGACGTTTTTTTCCTTTCTTTTTGACGATATTACCTATCGACGCTTTAGATATCACAAAACCGTGACTCTCACATCGTTTTTGGATAACGGAGTATGCATATTTCTCTTCGGAAAGAGCATAAATGTAGCCTTCGAACCACTGCTTTGTTAAAAACGCCATTTTGAATAAAAACAAAACTTTCAAGCCGCAGATGATAATTTTGATTTTTAAAAACATAGTACAATTGCAATTATTTCCTTTGCAGCAAACGATTTTTTATTACCGCTTACCAAAATCGTCTAAAAAATGTGCGAACAGCCTCTGTAAATGGTTGAAACTTGAAACATGTCTTTTTCAACTATTTTGCTTTAATTTTGATTCAGCAAATTTGAAAAAAAAAATATTTACTTTTGAAAATATGATTTTTTGAAAATATGTTACATCATTTTTGTAATTTTTAATATAAATATTTTTATTCCTTTTAAAAACTAATATTTAAAAAAATGCTGAATTAAAATTAAAACTTATATATTTATGTTTAATTAAATGAAAAAGAATTTAAATTCGACAAATAATATTTCGAGTTATAAGAATTTTAAACTACCCCATTTTTTAAAAATTTTATAAAAACATTGAGAAGTTCTATGAAGTGATTTTGTTTACAAATTATGTGGTTAACCATCACAAAAAAATTCAAAATTTTAACTCAATAAATGAAAAAAAATTTAAAATGTGTCCCGGACTCCGTAAGTAATTTTTTTCAGTAGACTCACACAAGAAATTTGTTTGATTTAACTCGATACTTTTGCCCTGGAAGGTAATTGCATTCCTTTTGTTAAAATTAAAATGGCTAATGGGGGAAAAAAAGCTTAAATGCTCTTTTAATGTTTAAAAATTCTTTATTCTTAATTAGTTAACTCTTAAAAAAGAACAGAAAAAATTACACCAAAAGAGTAATATCAATGAAACAATCAACTACAGTGATTTCCGCTTATAAGAATCACGTTTGTTATTACTGTTTTTGATTCTTATAAGCGGTTGATTCTTATAGCAGAAATTTAGGTTTTTGGACAGGCACACACACACCTATATATACATATGAGATAATTTACCATAAAATACTCTTTAATTTACGTTAATTATCTTTTATTAAAATTATTTTTTATAATTTTAAAAATACAACTTCATTTCTAGACCTATAAGTAGATACACATGATTATAGTAAGAGAAGTAAAAAATCCAATATTTGTTACAACATACCTGCTTAACAGTTTTAACATTTCAACTACAGGAAGGGAGCAAGAAAAAGTTTTCTATGGTGGTTTGACGTAATGGAGTTTTCAGGAGGCTGTTTATACCTCTTTCAATACTAATAGTCTCAGACGAAGATTCACCTTCTAGCTTACGTTTCATGGTTTGATAACGTGCTGAATCTACTAATGTCACGTTTGCCTAAGTGAGAGTGGACACTTCGCCGAAGATTTGTGTGTTTGAGGGTCCAGGAAGCCGCAACCAGGATGTGGGAGGTGGAAAAAAGAGTCCCTGTCTTTGTTTGCCAGTGGAGAAAAGTGAAATCAGACCCGGACGGGTAAAGATGCCCAAGGGTCAAGCTAATAGGACAGTGATGTGCTAAAGCGTTTAAGGGGAAATTATTATGTTACGTCTAACAAAGAAAGGAACGCATTTTACAACTGTATTCCATCCCATCTTATCACTCTTTCTTTAAAGAACATAAAGAAAGAACTTCGTGCCTTTTGAGGGTTTAAGTTGCTTTTTGGGAAAAATGAAAGGAAAGCGAAGAGTGTAAGCTGATTCTTAAAACCGGTGGATTGATTCTTTAAAGTGAAAGTTTTAACATGGAAATAATACATTTGTTTTTGTTTTTGCGATATTGATTCTTATAAACGGTTGATTCTTATAACCACTGATCACTATAAGCGGTGGTCACTGTATGTCAGTGGGATGGTTCTGCTTGATGATTCATAGCCAGTTTCTGAACGTTCGTTTCAATAGTTTTAGAGAGATGAAGGCGCAAGTCCCCTTTTTCCACGATTTGAAGTCAACTTCTCTTTTTGTAATTAGATCAGCCATAGCACTAAATCCTCGCTCGACAAGGTAGGGGGAAGGGAAGGCAATTAAAATATTTTTGACGATAGTCCATAGTTCTGGGTAGAGGCGACTGATGTTACTTAGAAGCCAAAATTCTGTGAGACGATCACCATTCTAGAAGCTGGTTTTCAAAGTTTCATTAGTTAGAAGTTCGACCAATTCCTCCTGAATTTGAACTTCTGCTGTCTCAATATTCATAAAAGGGTTCATGACCCATCGAGGGACTCTTGAGTTAGAGTCTAACTCGAGAGTTAACAGTAAAACGATTCAAGTGTTTGAAGGACATCCTGTCCAAATCATAGATATCATGGCGCACAGGTACTGATGGACCTTTCGGAGTTGACATTGATATTTATTTTAGTATGTTCTAAAGAAACAGATGACCTAATATAGTTCAACTAAGCAATTTAAGATCTTAGCTTTCACTCCGCTTTATTAAAAGAAATACAGTCGAACCTCCATATATCGAACTTCCCTATATCGAAATTTTCTATATATCGAACTCTTAGCAAATCTCCATGTTCATTACATAGAAAAATTGTTTCTATATATCGAAAAAATCTCTATATATCGAAATTTTTTTCAAGACAAATTGGGAGATTTTATTCCACTTTAGAATAAAATCTCCCAATTTTTGGCATTTGAAACAATACGTCGTGGACTTCAATTCGCAGAAAATGTCCCTGATAAAGTTTTTAGTGGACTGAATAAATACGAACATTTCTTTGAACTTTCCGCAAAACTAACTGTTCAGCAAGATATTCGTAGTTTTTTTTTTAAAGAATGTAACTGTGATCATTGTAACCACTGTCTGCATTATTGTTTTTTTTAAGATATGTAGTAATCAATAAATCTTTTATATTAATTCATTTTTTAGTTATTAACTTTCATTTAATAGGATTCGCATATAAATTAGAAATGTAGTTTCGTATACAGAAATTAGCTTTAATTTTTTTTTAGGAGAATTATGATAAGACTAAGCTCAATTCTATATATCGAAATTTCTATATATCGAATTTTTTTCGCGCAATTTGCTACTTCGATATATGGAGGTTCGACTGTAGTTATCTATGTTTATGAATAAACAGTATTACGTATTCTAATTATGTAATGTAATTTAATACAATAGATATCTGTTAAATTCGATACGTATTTTTTTAATACCAATATATTCTATTGAAACATGAAAAATTTACACGCATTTGGATTCAATATACAGTGGAATCTCGATCGATCGTTTTCGGATCCATCGTTTTTCCGTATGTGTCGTTCATTTTATCCAGTCCCAACGATCATATTGCTTTGTTATGTTTCCGCATCTATCGTTTTCCCGCATTTATCGTTCATTTCAATCGGTCCCTTGAAAAACGATAGATCGAGATTCCACTGTATACCAAATAATCATGCCCTTTAGGGAAATAGTTTTTCCTGATTTATGCATTTCAATCCTAAATAGATTATTAAAATGCACATGCTCTCACGTTAAAACAATTTTTTTTTATGTACAAATGAATATAAATGGAACCCTTGCAAAAATCTCCCTTATTAGAATGCACTTAATATTCACCCCAGTGCCCCCTGAGAGGAGAGACTGGTTAATCATTCACCTTCCGCCAGTAACCCATATCTACTTAAAATCATTATTCTCACGCTCTCATGGAGCAAATTCTTACACCAATTCTTTTCCTGCTTTAGTTTTTAAATTCAAATATCTAGCTGACCGTGGGAGGATGATGTGACCTCGATAAATTAAAAATCATTAGCAGCTGGAGTTATATTCCCAGAAGAATAGTTGACTTAGAGTGTCGTAAAAATAATAAATTGAGTAATCATAGATTCTGAAAACCGTTTTAGTTAGAAATCTCCAGAAGACTGAAACGGTTACTGGTGAAGCATTTAAACGTATTTAATGTCACAGTACGGAACTGATTACTTACTAGAAAAGAAATGTGTCCTAGAAATCTGTCATTTCAATATATTAAATACAAATAAATTAGGGGTGTAAAACAACTGATCTATCAATTATTTTGGGCAATACGTAGAAGAATTCATTTATTGAGGCTAAACTCATGTTAACTGTAACACACTATAGCACTCAGTTATAAGCTGACCAAGTCCTGAACTACGGATGCACGTGAAAAGTGATGAAAAATAGATTTATATACCTCCCTGTTCACAACTGTTCACTCTAGGGATGCGACATCGATAACAAAAAATCGATGTTTTGAAACATCGATATTCAATATTAAAACATAGATGCTAATAAAACATCGCCCAAAATACATTCGAGTTATACATTTTGTGAACTCGAGCATTTTTCTTAACGGTTCGGATATAGCGAACTACCGGATAAAGCGAACAAAACCTTTGGTCCCTTGAAGTTCGTTATAACGGAGTTCGACTGTATATACGTTTACAACTTAAAATATTTAGAGTTATATTTTATGCATTGTTTGCCCCAAAAAATTGATACGTTTAAAACCCACACTTGTTATTACGCAACCAAACAACTGCAGAGATGTCATATCTGAGTTTTTAACTTTTGTCACATCAAAAACGGCAGACATGCATCGCTTTAAAACACTATTTATTGGCTTTATTCCCGGGCTGAAAACACCTGTACGCAGTCCGTACCCCTCTCTCGGGTCGAAGATACGATGACTGCGGCGAATTCCACGATGCTGACGTCACGGCAAGTGTCACCGAGTAACAGGTGTTCCTTCCATTCTATCAAATTGAAATTCTAGAATGTGGCGTTGATAAGCCGATAACTCTCTCGTTATTCGGTGAAATGAAAACTTAAAAGAAATAAATTGCTCTTCAGGCTTGAAAGAACCGTCCGTATGCGAGACAGGTTGCAGAAAGATACTGAATGGGAATGACCCGTCATCTAGAAAAAGTGACGCATAAATGCACGATAAACTCAGAATTATTCGTGATAATGGATGAAAAGTTAAAACCTTGTTCACCCAGTGGCGTAGCAAAGGGGGGGGGGCAAGGGGGTCTATCATGCCCCGGGCGCCACTCGCAGAGGGGCGCCAATGTAAGATCCATATATTATATTACTATATGTTTTCGAGGTGGATGCAAATATAAGGTCTATATATTATATTACTATATGTTTTTCAGGGGAGGGCCCCAATATAAGGTCTATATAATATATTACTATATGTTTTTCGGGGAGGGTGCCAATATAAAGGTATATATATTATATTACTATATTATTTTGTGGGGGGGGGGCGCCAATATAAGGTCTATATATTATATTACTATATGTTTTTAGGGGAGGGCACCAACATAAGGTCTATATATTATGTTATTATATGTTTATCGAGGGCGCCAATATAGGGTCTATATATTATATTACTATATGTTTTTCAGGGGGGGGCGCCACAAAGGTATCGTGCCCCGGGCGCCAAAAGTTCGAATTATCGGAAGTTCGAATTATCGGATGTTAAGAGAAAATATATAACTTTAAATGTGTATCACTGAAGAAGAAACTCTCCTAGTAGTATGTATAACCCCAGAAAATATATTATACTATGTTATCTAAAGTTAAACATTAAAAAGCAATACAGACTTACCTTAATCATAAAATGAAGCAGAAGATATGCAGTATAAAGTAAACTTTTATTAAAAATATGAATTACACTTTGGGGAAAAACTGAAAAAGAATTTTTTTTGTCAAATTTTTAGTTCGAATTAACCGAAGTGATAAAAATTTAGTTCGAATTAATGAGATATTTTTAACATTAACTCCAATACAAGTTTTTGGGGGCCTTTGAATTAGTTCGAATTAACCGAAAGTTCGAATTAACCGAGTTCGAATTAACGAGCGTCCATTGTATGTCCAAAAACCTAAATAAAACCAATGAGATTGTCCATCTTTGTGATATGCGGGATACCGTGTAATAGCTGCACATTTGATAGAGTGCATCAGCTGCTGTTTTTGTCGTATCGTAATCCAGTATAATCGTTGGTTTACCACGGTTAAATCACGACTACCAATGAATGGAAAGGAATAAAAGGGTCAGAAAATCAGACCTGCATCAGAAAGGGTGTAGCTATAAATAGAAACTGCTTAGAACATTCAAACCTTGCATGCAAAAACAATCTATTCAAAATTACGAAAATGTTGCACTCTATACACGGGAACGCCCGCTGAAGGGTTAAGGCATAAACAGTAAAACCTCGTTTAACCGGACTAACTGGGGCCATAGGCAACAGGGCCGCCCAGAGAGGGGGGCAACTGGGGCATTTTGCCCCAGGCCCCCAACTGCTGGAGGGGCCCCAAAAAATTAAAAAAAAATTTATTTATTAGATTTCCTCCGAAAGAAAATTCTGAAACTTGTACCGTACTTCAAAATTTAAAATAATCTCCTGAAAAATGGGGGCCCCCCCCCCCCAAAAAAAAAAAAAAAAAAAAAAATTATTCGATTAATCAGATTTCTTGGGGCCCCCAAACAGAAGTTTGCCCCAGGCCCCGTAAAGTCTCTGGGCGGACCTGATAGGCAATCCGGTTAATCGAAAATCCGGATAATATGGGTAATAAGCAAAACAAAATTCTTAACTAAGCAGACTTACTGTTTATTACGATTAAAACTATGTTTTGTAACAAAATTGCATAGTATTGTTTACAAGAAATTAAAAATATAAAAATAACTTTTCTGAGTCAAAGCTCTATGCCACTCTAACGAAGCTTTCTTAAACTCAGCAAAAAGTATTTTATTGCCATAATTTATTTTTAAATCTATGCATGAACTATACATTGAATCAAACTAAAAAGCGAATATTTGGCGTACTTATAGTTACGTTGTTGCTATCATAGTTAAAAGTTATTATCCGACGTGAACATTAAATTAAAAAAGTCTACAAATCTGATTCGGATTATCCGGAGATCCAGATAAATGAGGCTTTACTGTATTTCGTTAGTGAACCCTTTTTTACACCCAACCAGAAATTAAATTGTGCACCGTTTAGCAGTCATTGGTCTCAATATACGGTGCTATATCATTTGGTCATCATCATTTGAAAACAATGTTTAAAATATGTAATTCGATGAGCTTTTAATGAAATTGACTGAATAGGTAACAAGCTTTTGAAGAATTTTGAAACAGATGGGTGAAGAGAACGGAAGTTTATGCAAGAAATGCAGTTAATATTATTGATATCTATATATATAAAACAGTTCCGTAACTGACTCATTCATTCACTGACTGACTGACTGACTGACATACAACGCACAGACCAAACCGCTGGACCTAAAGGGCTGAAATTTTGCATGGCGATTCTTCTAATAGTGTAGGGGTGCACTAAGAAAGATTTTTCAAAAATTCTTCTTAGGATTTTTTTAATTAAATTTTTAAGCTGTTTTTTAAACTTTTTTTACGTTTGCATTTAAAATAATACATTGAGGGTTATAAAATTTATATCACAAGAAAGATCATAAAAATTCCTTCAAAATGAAAATTTTTTCGAATTTTTACCTCCATTTCCTGATTTTTGGTGAATTTTTAAAGATTAATTTTTAGAATTTAATTTATTAAATGCTGATCATGTGATTTCTTGTTCTGGTACTTTCAATAAATTTATCGTCACGCGCGTAACAACTAAATAGACAAAAAAAATATTTTTTCTCTCTTTCTAATGCAGCAGACGATTGGATATTATCAAAAAAAAATGCATATCCCTTACGATTTTTTTATAAATATATATATATATATATATATATATATATATATATAGATAGATAGATATATATTTTACATCAATTGTATACATTGATCATCGCATTTATTATAAATATATATATATTTATTTTTTTGGCATTAATTGCATACATTGTCCGTTGTATTTAATTTGAATGTACTCCGTAGCGAAGCGCGGGTTTTCAGCTAGTATTCACATAAAAATTTAAAAATCTGAGTTAGAAATTTGATAAAAACAATCTGAAGATTAATTTTTCATTATTCCCGGAATCAAAAGAGTTCAAATTTCAGCAATAGCTTTTTTTACCATGCAACGTGCAAGAACTTCCAACATTTGTTTTGCAAAGCGATTTATAGCTTCGCTCATCGATTGGTCCTTCCTGTTTTATTACTTGGGGTAGTGTTTCAAACAGGTGTTTGTAAGACTAAGGGGTAAACCCAACAAAGGGTGTTATAAAACACACTGCAGCTGCAGAAGAGGAAAGGGGAAATGAGTACAAGGATGTGTGCATAATGCCAGGGCTATAAAAGTAATGGTACGGGAAATAAATAAAACTGACCATACACTCACTACCCTCTACAACAGATTCGGGACTAAAGTTAGAGACGCAAAACCCCCGCGAAAGCGAGATAACGATGTTATGTCTACTCCCTCCCATTCTCCATCTTTTTGTCCACGTATATGTAATTCATAAACAAAATTAAACCTTACACTGCACTACAACAGTGCTTCAAAAATTTAAAATTACTTTAGAAGCAATTTAGGCTAACACAAACGAAGGTTCCAGGGGTAAAACCACTTTACAGCCATTTTTACGTAAATGAGTTAGCAGTGCCATTTTGTAGCTTTCAAGGAGTACTAACACCACGTGCATTCATATCTGGGGTAGAACCACTTTAAAGCCTTTAAGGGGAGTGGTCACTTTTATGTACCTTTAAAAGTATCATTTTTAGACCATGTTCGATTGCATTACTCATGATTTTTGCTTGATTTACATGAAATTTTTTGAGTAACTGCCTAGAATACTGTTTATTATATATGTAATATTTCAAGGTAATTAAAAAAATAAAATTATTTTTTATGCATAAAAAGTGAATAAGTTTTTTAAATCGAACATTTTGCAGTCAACTACTGTGCGCATTCTGTCAAAATAAATTATTAAGGTACAGTAATAATTGCTTACTATATGTGACTACAATATTTCAGGCAACAATATCCACCAACAATATTATAAAATATATTAAAAAAAATTAGTACATGCTATTTTTAATTAGAAATTTCAAAAATGACTGAGTAAAAGCTTGTAAAAAAATTCTTAAAAAAATTAAAATATGTTAAGGTTAAAAAATGTTGGTGTATTTTGTTACCTGAAGTATTGTAATCACATATAGTTAACAATTATTACTGTACGTTTATAATTTATTTTGACAGAATGCGCACAGTAGTGGACTGCAAAATGTTCGATTTAAAAAAAATATTCACTTTTATGCCTAAAAAAATTTTTTTTTTAATTACCTTGAAATATTGCATATATAATAAATTGTATTATAGGCAGTTATTCAAGAAATTTCATGTAAATCAAGCAAAAAACATGAGTAGTACATACAATCGAACATAGGTCTAAAAATGATACTTTTAAAGGTACGTAAAAGTGATCACTCCCCTTAAAAATAGCGATAAAGTTTCGGTGTACCGGGGAAAAACCACTTGCTCCTCCAACTTTCAAATTCGTTTTTCTCAAAACGAAGTTTTCGGATTAAGGTGGTTTTTATCTCTGGACCCTTCGAACAGTACGAGAGAGAAACAACACATAAACCTACAACATGTGGTGCAAAACCATGGTATTTAGACAGTACTGAAATAGTACGGATTTAATTAAACACAGTTACATAAAGTACTATACTGCGTTTAAAACTTTAAAAGTTTGGGTACAGTCTGCTAAACGTTTAAAAAATCCCTATTTAGATACAGAGGGCAAACTCTTGAGTAATAAAAATTCGGTTAAGTTCGACAATTATGATATTTCTATTCGATTTAGAAATGATTGATTCTAAAAGTACTTATTAGCCAAAGATAATGTTCTTACCTTGACTTCAGATAATTATCCATCAAAATTGAATAAAACTGCCGTAAATTTCCTTAGCCGAATTAGCTGTAAGCCGATGATCTCATCCAAATTGAAAAATGTATGTGGGAAAACAACTTTTAATAATAAATAGTTCAATTTCCATGCACAAAACTGTATGAAAGAATTTAGAAATCAAAACAAAAAGATAAAACACATAAGATAAACACATAAGTCGTACTACTTTCAATAACTTTGCACATACAGAATAGACAGCCAGCAAACACATCAATTTAACAATCAATGTTCTAATGTTTATGTCTGAATTAACATTAAAAAATTTCTGGCGGTTACAGTGTTTTTTCTGCTCCAAGCGATATTTTTTGGCTCGTAAAAACCATTTACACTGAAGAGCCAGAAAAACTGGTACACCTGCCTAATATCGTTCAAGGCTCCCACGAGCGCGCAGAAGTTCTGCAACACGGCATGGCATGGATTTGACTAATGTCTGAAGGTATCATGGAGGCAATTCACACCATGAATCCTACAGGGCAGCCCACAATTCCATAGGAGTGCGAGGGTGTGGAGATCTCTTCTGAACAGCACGTTGCAAGGCATCCCAGGAATGCTCAATAATGTTCCTGTCTGGGGATTTAGATTGCCAATGGAGGTGTCTAAAGTCAGAAGAGTGATCCTGGAGCCACTCGGTAGCAACTCTCGACATGGGGGGGGGGGGGGGTCGCATTGTCCTGCTGGAATTGTCCAAGTCCGTCGGAATGTACATTGAACATAAATGGGTGTAGATGATCGGACAGGATGCTTATGTATTCGTCGACTGTCAGAGTCGTCTCTAGACGTATCAGGGCTCCCATATCACGCCAACTGCTCACGCCATCACAGAGGCTCCACCAGCTTGGACAGTACCCTGTTGACATGTACAGTCCATGGATTCATGAGGTCGTCTCCATACCGGTAGTACACGTCCACCCGCCAATCACAACTGGAAACGAGATTCGTCAAACCAGGCAACGTATTTCCATTCATCAACAGTCAGATGGATGTGTTGGCGGACTCAGGCGAGACGTAAAGCTTTGTGCCGTGAAGCCACCAACGGTGCACGAGTGGGCCTGAAGCTCCGAAAGCCAATACCAATGACGATCCGTTGAACAGTTCGCGCGCTGACACTTGTTGATGCCCCAGCATTGTAATCTGCAGCAATTTGAAGAAGTGTTGCACGTTTAAGGATTCTCGTTTGTCTTCGACGGTCCCGTCCATTCAAAGTCTTTTTTCCGGCAGCCCTGCTTTCGTAGATTTGATGTTTTACCGGATATCTGATATTCACGGTACACGTGAAATGGTCGTGCGCGAAAATCCACACTGCATCGCTGCTGCGGAGATGCTATGTCCCATCTCTGGTGAGCCAATTGTAACGCCACGTTCAAAATCACAAAGGAACCGATCTAACAGCTTCGCCAGACACCTGTTGTCTTATGTAGGTGCTGCCGACCGCATCGCGTTACGGTGATTGGTTGATTCTCCGTTATTTGCATACGCACGCCTGCAGCAGTTTTTTTGCTCCTCAGTGAATATCAAGCTGTATATACATATACTTTGAGCCAATCTTTTTCGAATGTAATGTATCACGATGAGCCATCTTTAAAAAGATACGTCTAAAATTCGTCTCAAGGTATCTCCGTGAACTTTTGTATTACGCCCCTTGATCTAGTATTTTTATTGAATGGTCTTCAATGATTTTCATTTAAGTAAAAGATTTAAAAAGTCTTCCTTTCAGCACAAACTACCATGGAAAAAAAATTTGTCTTCCGTTCAAATAATTGAAAAATTTGTTACATAATCTTTTTATAAATCCTAATGACTGAAACCTTTACCTTTGTACAACGTGAAAGAATTATGTAAATAGAGCTATTGTCTGATGTATCAAAAACTAAACATGCATTAAATCTTCACTTTCAAAATAAAATTTCATTGTTCGCGGATTTGTTCTATGTGTACTGATCCTTATATAAAGACATATTTCACGAAAAATAAAATGAAAATAAAATCATTACAAAATATACGTGGATAAAAATAAAGAAAATGTACTGTCCCGCAACCCTTTCAAACCTTTGTCAAACATGACAGCCTGAACTTTCGGAAATTCTTATTTTTGTATTCTGCAGCTTAGACAGTTCCTCTCTTGACTTCCCGACCACGCCGTTCTCATTTGTTCCGAACTTTTCATTTTTCTCTGGGATCTGGAGACCGGATAGATTGAACTGTTCTCTACAACACATACTCAAGTGAGAGAGGGGAATAAAGAAGTATTGCTTTTTCTGTCACCTGAGCGTCGAGAAAGCATCAAAATTTCGACGTATTTCTTTCGTCCTTTAGACGAATTGTTTGTTTTGATTTTGAACAAATATTTGCGTCCAAATATTTTTGAAAGTATCTATAAACTAGAAGGTAACCCGTCATTTTAACGTCATAATTCTAATAATGATGTCATAATGGAAAAAGTATATGAAAGTTAAAAAATATCCCGAATTATCTAACAATATTGCATTTAATCCACACCTTGTAAAAGCAAACCCTTTCATTATTTTTTATTTATTTAGTTTTTCACGCGATTGGAGTAGTAGACTGCCATCCAGCCCATCATTTTGACGTCATAATGGAAAATGTATATGAAAGTTAAAAAATATCCCGAATTATCTAACAATATTACATTTAATCCACACCTTGTAAAAGCAAACCCTTTCATTATTTTTTATTTATTTAGTTTTTCACGCGATTGGAGTAGTAGACTGCCATCCAGCCCATCATTTTGACGTCATAATGTAAAATGTATATGAAAGTTAAAAAATATCCCGAATTATCTAACAATATTACATTTAATCCACACCTTGTAAAAGCAAACCCTTTCATTATTTTTTATTTATTTAGTTTTTCATGCGATTGGAGTCGTAGACTGCCATCCAGTTTTTTATAGCTCACTACGCGATATGAATACTTGAGCTACTTGATTCATTCACATTCAAGTTTGTTTACTTTCAGAATTCATCGCAAAAGTAAACAGATTTTTAAAAACTGTTAAATATACAGCTAAAAGCATCCACTTTTTCTTAGTTCTGAATGTTTTATAGAAAAATAGGCTTAACAAACGTGATTTGATAGAGAAGATATTAGTTTTTAGGTAAGAAAAAATTCTGATCCACATCTGAAATTGAAATTAAGCCTAACCGGCTGTTTGTTTACTGAGGGCTTCAATTAAAAGATGAGTACAGCCCGGAAGTGTTATACAGAGACAATGGCTATTATATATATAATTACTTTCAGGCTATGCGGACTTGGCGCATGTGAAATACAAGTGGTGTACAGGCTACTGTGGACGTATTCTTGGTTGTCGATTTGGATTGAACTTTTTTTATATTATTTTTTTTCAATTCCACTTGTATATTTACGTGTATACATAATATCACACGATCCTTTAAAGAAAATTTTCACCATTTCTCACAATAACAGATTTGCGTAAGAAATTTCATACATTAGGAATTGAACGCCAAAAATATTCTTAAGGATGCTGTGTACTAACCCTATTGGATTCGTTCCCCTCAATGTTAACCTATGGAGAAAGCATGTTGACTATTGACAGCTACATAAATGCTGACAATCCAATAAAAATGATACTTTCAGATAGCCTGAACATTTCTGCACCTCGCAACATCATTCATTTTATAAATGCCGTCCACCAAAGGAAATTATTAGCATTTAAAACACACTCTACCAGATTTTTTTCCCCGAATAATTTAGTACAGAACAGTCTTAATGTTTAAAGTCGTTATAGTAGGTTGATGTCGTAGGATGGGATCGTTACAGTAGGTTGCTTACGTCATATCCCGAAAATCCATCTGATTAAGATTCGATGAATCTCGGCATGTATTTTCTGAAAAATTTTGTTATTTGGCGTTGCTAATCAAGAAAACGAAGTTGGTAAGAGAACAGAAGACATTGACATGAAATCCAAAGCCTCGTTGTAGAGAAATATTATGTCAAGAGATGGCGCTGCAAGCCCATCGTTTGATTTTATTCTCAAATGTTTGGAATTTAGAATTTCGTTCCTCCTTCTTGTTGTTGCTAGAGTGATGAATCAGTTTAGAATGTAGTTTTCTTTGAAGGGGATTAAGATCCCATAATATGTCTATTCTGTTGAATTTAGTTAATTTTGAGGCTTTCCAGCCTATTATCATCTTCTTGTAAATATGTAAATATATTAAATTCATTAAAAAACATGCAAAAATGATTTAAACTTTGCACCACTTTCGTTTTGAAGTTTCTCTTTAGTTTAGTTTCTAGTAGAACATAGTAGTTAAATTTCTTCATCGTTATACGATGATTCGAATACGTAGATATGTTTTCCACCTGCAACATTACCCTGTTATAGTACATTTAAAATTTAGAAGATATCTACCTAATGCGTAACCACCTCGATCTCTGATTTTTAAACGTTGCCGGAGATCACTTTCACTTTAATATTTAAAATACCCTGGTTTGGGTTTTGAATTCTGATCATTGTTAGAGATATTCAAATATTCAAGACCAAGAATCGAACCAAGAATAGAGATATTCAAGACCAAGAATCGAACCTGAGTCCCTTCAAGGAGAGAGGTTATGACCCCTCCTTCTTGGTATCATCGTTACCTCTAGGTGTGCACATAAAAGTTTCAATTCACGAAATTGTTCATTATGGCAGTAATATTTATATTTTCTTATAACAACCGTGTCACAACCCAATAGACACACACACACACCACAAAAACAAAACAAAAACCTTCCACGCATTTGTTAATTACTTTTTCGGCATTACTGGAAACATACATTAAACCAAAACACTTTAATACAACGACCCTCTTCCTGTGCCATAAAAATTGAACAAGCGTATCACGCAACACTGTATTTATTTTCCTCGTAGATCAGGGAATCCTTTGTGTTATTAGGATTTATAGTTCCGACGCCAAGCACTAAATATAAGAAACAATTCCCAGCTGACGTGTATTTCACGATAAACTTTTGCATACCCATTATCCCGGTGTCACAGAATTCGGCAAAGTAATGCAGAAAACAATTGGACAATAAATTATCATTAACATTTGATTATCAATTAAAAATATTTATAGGGCGCTTGTAGGTATTGTAAAATGCACTGTAATGATTCTTAAACGAGTAAAATTGCTGAGATAAAACAGAAAGTAAGATGAAGTTTTGAACAGTTGTGTATTTGATAACTTCAAAATCTTAATTCGTGGGAAACGAATTTAAACGGAAATACAAGCTGATCTAAATTAGAATATAAATTCAAATTGGCACTTCGAGGAATGAAGATTCGACTATCAGCAATATAATGCGATATCTTGATCAGGAAGACATCTTTTAATTTTGTTTTAATCATCAACTCTTCATAAAATGTAGGAATATGTCAATCAAAGATTTTCAAGGCTAACCCTTCAGCGGGCGCGTCAATTTTTGGAACACCAGCAGGCGCGCGTGGCACAAAGTGCAACGTCTCTTTCAACCTTGATTATTCCTTTCGCAATAAACTTTTTTTTTTCAAATTGAAAATAATAATTCTGCGTTTTATGACAAGATATAAAATGTTGATAATATTGAGATATATTTATAATTAAAGGCCAAAGAATGCAGATACAAGCGCCTTATTTCAAAACTGTCCGGTTTATTGGACCTAAGGACAACTTGCGCATTGATTCCTATTATGCCCCAAAACCTAAAAAACAATGAGATTGTCCATCTTAGTGATATGCGGGATACCGTGTAATAGCTGCAGACTGGATCGACTACATCAATTCTTGCTTTCGTCGTTTTGTCATCCAGTATAATCGCTGGTTTACTACAGTTAAATCATGACTAACAATAAATGGAAAGGAATACAAGAGTCATAAAATAAGACCTACATTAGAAAGGATGTAGCTGTAAATAGAAACTGCTTAGAACATTCAAACCTTACATGCAAAAACAAACCATTCAAAATTACGAAAATGTTGCACTTTGTACACGGGCGCGCCCGCTGAAGGGTTAATATTAAGATAAGTTATGAGGCACCTAAAAACATTTCCCTGATTATTTAATGGAATGACTACCGTTATAAAAATTTGCAAAGTTTAAAGCCTTTCCTCTGAAGAAGGAGGCTGTTAGGAATATTGCCTTCCATGCACTACATTCAGCATTTAAATCAATCGGATGGCAAATCTGAAACCAATATTTAAAAAACAGAGCATCACCCTACTTGATTCACAACAGTGTATCGCTAAAGGCGCGTTCACACGAATCAATTTTAATTTAATCATTATAGTTGATCAACAAAAGTTGAATGAAAGCTAGAGTGAGAAATGTGTTTCAATACAGTTGATCAACAAAAGTTGAATGAAAGCTAGAGTGAGAAATGTGTTTCATTACAGTTGATCAACAAAAGTTGAATGAAAGCTAGAGTGAGAAATGTGTTTCAATACAGTTGATCAACATTTTAGTGGATCAAGAAAACTTCATCGTTCAAGTGATGAGTCATTCACGAATTGCTTTCAAGTTCAAAGTTTTCTTGAAATGAGTGAACTTCAGTTGACCGAGTTTGCTTGCAACTGGTGACGTCCCCGTGCATGTATTTTGTTACAGTCGAACCCCGTTATAACGAACTTCAAGGGACCAAAGGTTTTGTTCGCTATATCCGAATGGTTAAGAAAAATGCTAGAGTTCACAAAATGTATGACTCATTAGTTGCAAGGTGTATTCCATAATGATGTATTAAAAAATGATAAAAATCTAATAAAAAATTATCATTAATGAATTAAATCGACTAAAATCGATTACTTTAAACTGACACAATACTAATTAAATTACGTACAAATAGAAAAATGGCGGGACCAAAATTTTCGTTCGTTATATCCGTGAGTTCGTTATATACAGGGTTCGCTATAACGGGATTCGACTGTATTTATATAAGGGGCAATTTCTGAAATAATAAATAACATAGTTTATAAAATTAGCCTCAAGTGGTCTGAAAGTGTTATACTCAAATGTTTTGAACCATATCATAAACATGATTGTCTTTGGAACCACTAAATAGATGAATATAGAAACAAAGATGCAAAAGAAAATGCTTTGGGTTCTATTATCAAAGCAATGGAAATTGCTAGTCTAACTATTGCTGATTTGAAGAACAAAGTTAAGACGATTAGAACGATGTATCAAAAAGAACATTCATTGGTTTGAAAATCAAAAAAAGTGGGATCGGAACAGAGACTGAACCCGTTGATCACTTAAAACTGAAACTGTCGATCAGTTTCTATTGATATGTGTGAATAAAAACCGATTCAAGTCATATTCAACTTTTGTTGATCAACTATAATCGTTCAATTCAACTTGATTCGCGAGAACGCGCCTTAAATCACATATACAAACGTAATTCTGAGTAACTGATGTTAATGTCGACTTTTAAGTTTTTAATATCTTAAAATCAAAAATATTAAAAAAATAAAAATTGAAATCATAAATTTTTCGAAGATGAGGGTTTGAAAAAAGGAGTTAACTTTATACAGTATGCTAAACCCTTGGGAAAAATTATTTTAAATTTCGGCTTGTAAAAATTCGGTTATTTCTTTACAGCAAGAGCTGCAAGTATATTTACTTTTTTTAGATGCAAAATTTCCATCATTGTATGCAACTCTACTATAAGGCCCAGCTAACCAGTTTTTGAGCCCGCAGTTTTTGTTTTGTAGAAATTTGCAATACTCAACGGCTGTAAGATGTTATTTACGGGCTTCGCTATGGCATTTAGGTAAATCACCGTTGAAAATAAACGCGAATACTTTGTTTACAGGAACTGTGAAATACAATTTTGGTCTTGAATAAAATATTCCATGATTCGTGAACTATAGAACATTTGGAATTCCACTAGGAAATCATATACCCTCTGTCAAAGAAAAACTGTTCTGCTACACAACTGAGGGAATTTAAACATTGCGATAACATTTGAGATAGAAGTAAGTGATAAAGTGACATAAATGAAAACCAATTTGAATTCAAAATGACGACGACGTTTCAAAGAGTAGTTAACTGTATAACTTACATTAATGGTCTCAGTGATGGATATTACTATTTATTAAACTATTTATTAGTATATATGTATATATATGAAAGATGAAAAATACAAGTGTTTATTCATCTATTATTCTAAAATACATTCCTCGTTAATGTTATAACCATTAAATAATAGGAGTAATTTTTATTTTATTTTATAACATCGAAATGATAAACTAACTCTAATTGAGAAATATTAATGAGAATATATATTAATTTACATCAGTTTTTATAGTTTATTAGTATATACAGGGAAAAACCGTGTAATCAATCTAGCGCAAAAGAAATATTTATATATATGTTAATAAAAGCAATATAGTTTATGATTCCCTTTTGTAATGCTTGTAAAAAATAAGCTAAAACTATTATGCAAGATAAAAAGTTACAATAATATTTAACGCCGTCCAAATAATATATCTATCTATCTATCTATCTATCTGTGTGTGTATATATATATACGTAAATTTACAAATTTCTAGTAAATATAGCTATTTCGTTGTCATAACGACAATGTAAATATCACCCTTTATAGTTTTCCACTGTTATCACCCACTATCGTACAATATGGTCTTGGTACATATCCAAATATTACTTCATAAAATGTAACTTTACAGAAAAGGTTGCAAGTTGAAAAAGTTTTCGATTTAACACTGAGGCTGATGATTAAATTTGTTATGACTCGTGAAGCAATATCTTGGTATTCTACATGGTAAAACGTGACCACACTGTTTATTCGTTACTTTAGACCAGTGGTTCTTAACCTTTTTAATAGTGCACATCCCCCTTGAATCTGAGAATAATCTCTCGCACCCCCTTGAAAAATGTGTTTCTATCTTTTATTTTGGAAAAGACATTTATAGCAAGAGAATTTATTTATTGCATAAAAAAATTAATACATTTACAATACATACTACATTATTACATAATAACAATATCTGCATTTTTAATGGCTACGTTTTGTTGTTTGTTCATAATTATCCTTTTAAAACCAGGCTCATTTTTTGAAAGAGCCACGCGTAAGTCTTCAGATGCACTTAAGCGATTTCTGGCTTTTGTTTTGATGTTCAAAAGTGATGAAAAACTCATTTCACATAGGTAATTGCTGGCAAATGGTAAAAGGTGTCTCTAATGCTGCTGTTGCCAATTCTGGATAAAGTTCTAGCTGCGTACACCAGAACTGTTTTAAGTCCAGTTTTTCCAATTAATAATTTTGCCTAATATCCAAGGACATAAATAAAGCATAAAAAATTTTATTTCTCAAAATAAATATCAGATGAAATCGTCTACTTTAAGTGAGCTCTTGGAATGGCTGTGCACATTTTAGCAAAATGACACTTTTGATAGTTAAATATTTCCTGAAAGAGCGCGAAACATTAAAAGCATTTTTTCTGAAGTGTCTAAACGGTTGTTGACTCTTTGACATCCCACCGCAACTCAGAACCGTCTGAAATAAAATGGTGCTTTCCTGCATTTCAAGGATCTTAGAAGTAAAACATACTTTACAGGAAAGAAACTGCAAACTGTTTTACAGTGGAATCTTGATCTATCGTTTTTCAAGGGACCGATTGAAATGAACGATAAATGCGGGAAAACGATAGATGCAGAATCATAACAAAGCAGTATGATCATTGGGACTGGATAAAATGAAAAACACATACGGAAAAACGATGGATCCGAAAACGATCGATCGAGATTCCACTGTACATATGTACTATATACACTGCTGGCCACTGTAAATGCAACACCATGAAGGAAACATGCAAATAACATGAAATTTACAACATGCATTAGCGGAGGTGAGATGTGCAAATGATTAGAATTTCAGCGCAGACGCACATCACGCGCGCCTGTGGCGCCACTTCAAAGCGCTATTTAAGGCTTGGAGATTTCGACGATTTCAAGTTCGGCAATTGTGTTTTTCTTGTGGTTTTTTCAAAAAAAACGATCAATTATGCCTCGTCGAAAACAGAGATCATCTTTTGATCAAGTATCCGAGTTCGACAGAGGAAGGATAGTGGCCTACCGAGATTGTGGATTATCTTTCAGGGAAATCGGTAGTCGTGTTGGACGAAACCAAACAACTGTAATGCGGATATGTGATCGTTGGATTCAGGAGGGTACGACGGACCGGCGTGTTCGATCGCATCCACCTCAGCGCACCACTTCACGTGATGACAGGCAAATTGTGCGCATGGCAGTGACGGATCGCTCAGTCATATCACGAACCATAGCACAACACATGCAGTCTGTAACTCATCATCCAGTGTCTGCGCGTACCATTCGACGCCGTTTACAGCAGAGTGGTCTGTCCGCAAGACGTCCATTGTTTTGTCTACCCTTGACGCAGAACCACAGACGTCTCCGCCGCCAATGGTGCGATGACAGAAGGATGTGGACGGCAGAATGGAATGAAATTGTCTTTACTGACGAGTCACGCATCTGTCTGCAACACCACGATGGTCGCATTCGAGTCTGGAGACACCGTGAAGAGAGGATGCTGAACAGCTTCGTTATGCACCGCCACACTGGTCCTGCACCGGGTATTATGGTATGGGGCGGTATTGGATATCACTCTCGCACACCTCTAGTACGCATTGCCGGTACTTTAAACAGCCAGAACTACATCTCCGAGGTGTTGGAGCCAGTTGTCCTTCCTTACCTTCAGGGCTTGCCCACAGCCATATTTCAACAGGATAATGCGCGACCACACGTGGCACGCATTGTCCAACGGTTCTTCGTCAATCGCCAGATTGAATTGCTTCCCTAGCCGCCTCGCTCTCCGGATCTTTCGCCGATAGAAAACATGTGGTCCATGGTTGCTCTACGATTGACCCAGATTCCATCCCCAGCTGCCACAGCAGATCAACTTTGGCAACGTGTGGAAGCTGCTTGGTCTGCTGTACCCCAAGAACTCATCCAAAGTCTCTTTGAATCAATGCCGAGGCGTGTGGCAGCGGTGATCTCCAACAATGGCGGCTACTCTGGCGACTGATTTTGGCAGGAACCACACTTCCCAGAAGTCTATAAATTTAATCATTTGATACTTGGTCACCATGTTATCTACAAAATAAATTTTGTTGTGATATCTCTCGTCTTTCTTGGTGTTGCAATTTGGGTGGCCAGCAGTGTATAAATTGGTTTCATCCTGACAAATCCGTGATACAGTGTAGATAAGCTTGACAGACGCAGCTGCATATTTTAAACAATTAATTTTAGTCGTTTCACATAAATTTTAAGATCCGTTTTATGCGGATAGTGAAAAAGGAAATTTTCATCTGCCTAATAAACAATTTTCGCATATAAAACTGTTGAAATTATTAGTTTTCGGATAACATTTATTTATTAAAATAGTTTTAAACTGAATATTTAGTGTTCTTTCCATTTTTTCATCATTTGGTTTCACATAAAGAATGTTAACTTACAAAAATATATATACAGTGAAATTTCTCTAGCTGGCTATCCCTCAAAACGGCCACTTCTTTTCGGAACCATTGCTGACCGCCATAGAGAAGTTTCTCAGTATATATATTGTTTCATTTCATGCCCATATCATGAAACGTTGTTCTTATCATACCTGAAGAGAGCACAACATCAATGTATTGCTAAACTCTTGCTGTTTATAAGCTTTAAACACACTTTGGTAGGAAAAAATACGCATTGAATCTAATTATTCAGAAATATTTTTCTTTACTTTTCGGTCTTAAAATGGTAATCCGTAACATTTTTTTAAACGATTAGAAATATTTGATCTCTGTTACTAATTACAGTGGGCAACTGCGTTGTGCCTTATGCGATGAAACGTGATGACGCTAAGATGACCGGAAATTACACCGCGTAAAACTTGTTTAATTATCCGCTTGTTTAATAATAATTTTATTTCCTCTTATTTAATATTTTGTATATATATATATATATACTTTGTTATATATATATATTACTTTGCTATGTTTCCGCATCTATCGTTTTCCCGCAATTATTGTTCATTTCAATCGGTATGAATATATATATATATATATATATATATATATATATATATATATATATACAGTGGAATCTCAATCTATCGTTTTCCAAGGGACCGATTGAAATGAACAATAAATGCGGGAAAACGATAGATGCGAAAACATAACAAAGTAATATGATCGTTGGGACTGGATAAAATGAACGACACATACGGAAAAACGATGGATCCGGAAACGATCGATCGAGATTCCACTGTATATATATATATATATATATATATATATATATATATATATATATATATATATATATATATATATATATATATAATGAAAAAATCAAGTGTTTGACTAATTAAAAAATTATGGAATAGTTAGCTTCAAGCTTAAAAATTTGTAAATGATAAAGACTAATTTTTGTCCTAGATTCCATGTCTTTCAATAGGATTGACATTCGGAGCAGCTTATTTTGACGTAGGATTACGTTCCTCCATAACGGTCCTCCGGAAAGCAAAATTTCAGATGTCCTGCGTCACGCGTTACAATTTTGGCAACGCGCCAAACCCAGTGTGTATCGCTTGGACCAGCAGTAAACAGATAAACTGAAAACTACCATAATTCCTCAAAATTTTGACATGTATATATACAGGTAACCCTCCTATAACACGGTAGATATGTTCCTAGAAGATGCCGTAATGTGTGAAACCATGTTATATGAGACCCAGAGTTAGTATAAGAAGGGGGGTTACGTTCCGAAATTTTATTAAAAACAAACATTTTTTTTATAAATTCCATATAAGCAACTTAATTTTTATCAAAAATATAAATGCATGTATAATACAAAAGGAAAAGAAACAAAAAATATTATTTTCATTTAATGCGATCTTAATTTAATAAATTTCTTCCTCATCACTGCTCAGTACAATCATACGAGAATGTTTTATCGGTTGAACGATATCACCTTCATTTTCAGAACGTTTTTCTACATTTAGATTTTTTGCATCTTCTATCCTCTTTAAAAAATCTGTAATTTTGGATTGTTTGCTGGTTCTTACAAGGTCATTGTAGATTTCACGGTATGGAGATAGACAATTTTGCAGCTCCCTTTTGAATTTTTGGCCTCTTTCAGCGGAAGGGTCTGCATTCAAGAAAAATGATTCAAGATTTTCAGCTAAGCTTAGGTCATCTTGTAATTTTTTTAGGGTTAAATTATTAACTTCACAATCTTCATCAGTGCTATTGTCCTCAGAATCGATATGGTTTACAGCTTCGGACGCCATTTCCAATAAATCCGCTTCGTCGACTTACTAATAAATCTTGAACGTCCTCAGTATACATATCCACAAAACCTTCGGGTCCGATTGATTTAGCAAGTTATAACATGCCACCAATTTCATTTTCTGGCGATTCCATTTCAACGGAAGATGGCCATATCTTCTTCCAACATGCATTTAACGTTGATAATTTTAGTTCTTTCAGCGACAAAGATATGATGTCGACGACGTGATTAATTAAAAATTGCTTCCAAGCTTCCATTACATTATTTGATTTGTAATCGGTTACGTTTAAAATTCACTGAAATGCTCTTCTTATGTAATAAGTTTGTGCATGACGCTTTTCGCTATGACATCGGAATAGAGTTAATTGTACATGAATAAATTATAATTTGTTTATACATTTTCATGAAAAGCCACTACAGTTCATTATTCCTTCCCGTCATTATTTTAAGGTAATTTAGTTTTTAAATGTCTTAAACAAAAATCATGTTATCTAGTGCTGTCGAAGTACAGTGTTGTAGGAAAGTTTTCGCAATTTTTTTTATCGTGTTAGAGCGAAACCGTATTACAGGTTGCAGTGTTATACGAGGGTTCCCGCAATTTATTCTATCGTGTTAGAGTGAAACCGTGTTGTAAGATACCGTGCTGTAGGATGGCTACCTATATATATATATATATATATATATATATATATATATATATATATATAAAAGAGCTTGTCTGTTTGTTTCTCCGCTATAGAATCATAGACTGTTTCACCCACCTGGACCAAATTCGGCACAGTTAATGTTTAGGACCCAAGAAACTTAAATCAGGAAAAACGAAATTTGGGGCTCAATTAGTTTTTTTTTAAATTAATTTTTTAATGATTTTTGTGCCCCTAAGCGCACCTCTTAAATGTGGATTACAGCCCCTTTACCACAACCAGTCTAATTCGATACGCGGGGGAAAAGAGGTTTGTTCTGAGGGGTGGTTTGAGAGTTGGTCTGGGGGTGACGGGGGGGGGGGGGGCAGGGCGAGGTGTTTATTTTGCGGGGGGTGCAGCCCAGTATTTTTTTGATGGAATGCATGAAAAATTTTATATCTATATATCTACCCGGGCAACCCCGGGCAATAATGCTAGTATATATATATATATATATATATATATATATATATATATATATATATATATATATATATATATATATGATAATAACGGCCCACCATTATATATCTAATGCGTATTTAAAATTATCCTTGTTTCCTTTCAATAAAGTACAGTCCCTTTCTTCTAATTGCGACCTAGGAATTAACCAACTAACCATCCATATTACCCCTTAGTGCAGGCGCGTTAAAGATATTTTTAAAGCATGAATCAACACCACGTGATGTTTTCGCCACGGTGCGCCTTTCGGAACACAATGCGACTCTTATGTGATCAAGTCAGATGCCCAATCCTGGCCAATTAAAAGATTTCTCCGCGGTCAGCACCCCTACACTTTATAACCGTCTGCAAAAGTTTTCGGCGTGCTTTTTACTGTCTGTCTATGTCTTGTCCTGGTGTCGTCCTAGCTCTGCTTCCTCGCCTCTCTTATTAACCTTGTTCTGTTTTTGCGCTGCTCCGCTTCTGTCCGATATAACGATTTAAAATCTGCCTTTTAAATGCGCCCCGGCAGGGACCGGTGGCGTTGCTGTTGTGTGTGTCCAGTTGTCAAGATACCTGTGTTTTGCTGAATAATATTTGTCTACATTATAATCCGGAATAAAATAATATGCGTCGCATCTCTGTTCAGTGCTTCCCTTCAATGTCTCGCATCTCTGTGGGTTTTTCCTATTCCCTATGCGCGGATTACACTATGTCTGACTTAGTGTTCCTCCAGTCTGTTCTCGCCCCTCTGCCTCGACTACCAAAGTGTTGATTCGCGCCCGCGAATCTTGGATGTATCATCTCCTACGTGTGATGTACAGAGCATTATATATATATATATATATATATATATATATATATATATATATATATATATATATATATATATATATATACATATATATATATATATATATATATATATATATATATATATATATATATATATATATATATATATATACATATATATATATATATACATATATATACATATATATACATATACATATATATACATATACATATATATACATATACATATATATATATATATATATATACATATATATATATATATACATATATATACATATATATACATATACATATATATACATATACATATATATACATATACATATATATATATATATATATATATATATATATATATATACATATATATATATATATACATATACATATATATACATATACATATATATATATATATATATATATATATACATATATATATATATATACATATACATATACATATATATTACATATACATATATATATATATATATATATATATATACATATACATATACATATACATATATATATATATACATATATATATATATACATATACATATACATATACATATATATATATACATATATATATATACATATACATATACATATACATATATATATATATACATATATATATATATATATATACATATACATATACATATATATATATATATACATATACATATACATATATATATATATATATATATATATATATATATATATATATATATATATATATACATATACATATATATATATATATATATACATATACATATATACATATACATATATATATATATATATATATATATATAAGAATAAGATGAAAGAGAAAACCAGTAATAGCTCTAAAGCTACAAGCAGCCAGGAACATCC